>JADLZK010011027.1:1200000-1800000 GCA_015847255.1 Hyparrhenia diplandra
GCTTATTGAAATATTATTTAGAAACAATGGTGCGCACATTCACCTCGTGCATCATTATTACAGCATTTTCCAAATTCAGTCATAGTGCATTGTGATTCAATTTCATTTGAATAGCAAATTATTTGAAGCTATATACAGTATTGTACAGTATTAATTCAGAAACCGACAATTGGTTCAACACACGGGTATATTCTTCAATTCCATCTATATAATTGCGAAGTCGGACTCAAACATTAATTCCTCTACTCTTCATACAGTCCCAATCGCCTGCACCGGATGGTACCAGCTACGCAGCATACTGCTGCTCCAGGAGACAGCCTGACTGCAACACACACGCCAGATCTATTGTACTGGACACACACAGCTACAAAGGTCAATCATCAAGATGCATGGCGCTGCGCTCAATTTATCTGTGTGAGAGCACTGTCCAGCAGACTTGCCACGTCAAGGGAAATGACGGAGGCAGGAAAGGCAACGTCCACCAGACGTGCCTGGTGCGCTCATTCCTAATGCAGCAATAAAATGCTCAGTGGGAAATTGTGAAGAAATAATAGTAGCTTATAAAGGAATTGTGGGGTAAAAGGGGCATATGCACCCAATCGCAACTCGCAGGAGCTGGGAGTATGTGTAAAGTGATATAGCTACTAGTCGAGATGATAGTTCGTTGTACGCTTATATATAGCCCGCACTAAGATGAAAGTGTGAAATTATATAGACATGGCGTTCTGCATTGTCATCTGCACCTATTTATTATTGGTTGCTGATAAATTTCTGTCAATATGTCTTTATACTTAGGAGAATTTCTTTCGGTGACATATATATAAGGTCCAGCTTCTAGGACCCGGATTCGATCCCAGTGCTAAACTTTAGTACTTTACTTTTAGCACTTTTTAGCACTGGGGTGCAAATAGTTGCAGCCAGTGTACAGCTCGCTTCTTTAACCCATATGAAACATGTCGCTCTGGACTTTTTCTTTTCCAATTTATTTATTATTTGTTAGATATTATTAGAAAGTTTATTCATTTAGTACTGTTCAATGTGTGACATATAAGGCTAGCTCTGCAAGTAGATACCAGTTGGAGCACAAACCTTTTTTATGTTTTGAGTCAGGGTGAGCTAGTGCGCCGTGCCTTGCTGGACAGAAGTGAACTAGTGGAGCAAAACCCCTGTCCAGGTACAGTGGCCTAGTGCGAAACATGGGTCAATGAGGGAGGGGTTACCTGCTGCCATGCTGTGGGAGGCCTATCTCAGTGGTGCCCGCAAGGAAATCACCTTCCTTTACTGTGCCTTCTTTGCCTGCCTCCTCTTTAACTCCTCCACTCGCTCCTCGGGATGGAGCCGGTCCTGGCTCAACACATGCTCTGGGTGCCGCGATGTCACCTTGGTTAGGAATTAGATGGACGAACATAATGCACAATGTTTGCTTATGTCTAGGATTGTGAAGAACAGCTCGCTACCGTGCGCATAAGCTGTCTGGTGATGGATTATTCTGCTTTTCTCTGCTTGTCATACCACAATAGATGATATCATAACAAGTTCGACACAGAGTTTGTAAAGAAGGAGAAGGGAGATACACGGAATGCGACCAAACGCACCTGATGCCACCATTCCGATTCCGGAACCAAGGATGTAGCTATATAGCAAATACAATTTGCAGATGCATGGTCTCCCTTGACTGCTCAGCTCTATGGTAGAACGAAACTGGTTAAATAAGTAGTATGGAGGATGCATTGGAGCGACGAGTGTGAAGTGAGAGGCACGGGGTGAAGAGTTGTTATACATAGTGGAGCACAGAGGTGAAATTCAGGAACGTGATGTTGTGCTTTTACATTTAAATTTATTTGTTACAGATAAAAATGTTTTGCAAATTTGTTTATCTATTTATTTGCTACAATATTGCATCTATTAATCATTAATAAGATGAGACATATTATACCCACATATCAGTGAACACACTAAAGCTTTTTGTAATTTGTGTGGATCCAAATGTTCAACATGCTTACTAGAAACGGCGAAAGTATACTAAACAAGGCTCTACTCCCTCCAACAGGTGATTGTTGTTTTCTGACAAAACGACCATGGACTTGCCCTATCTTGCAATGTCCCAAGAGCAGCAGGATATAGAAAGAAATCACAAATCCTGATACACAGTTTGTACTACCGCTCCCGTAGCAAGTCATGTGAATGAGGCCACCAAATAACACTATTGATCAAGGCAATATTTAATCCATTTCATTGCGATAGTCATTTCTCCCTAGTTGCCACCATGCTTCTCAAGCCAGCGATTGTTTCTCTCGTGCTTGTATGGCTTGGTGTGTCCAGGTCTGGGATGATGCTGAGAAGAGGCCATGGTGGCAAAGTTTTTTCTTTTTTTTCGAAACCGTGACTTTGCACATTCTTCGTTATGTGGCAAATGGAAGTTTTACAAACTTCACGGTGACAGCGGCGAGGGGCCCACTACTACAGGATTGATTTTGGGAGGTGTTCAGTTTTGATTTTCCGTGGCGGTCATTTGAAAAACCGCCACGTAAAATAGGTGGCCTAGCAGCCCCCGGCCGGTAGAAAAACCGCCACGGTTAATCGATTAACCGTGGCGGGCATTGTAAAATAACCGCCATAGTTAATAGGGATTAACCGTGGCGCCACGATTAATAGGGATTAACCGTGGCGGTTATTTTACAATGCCCGACATCAGAATCGATTAACCGTGGCGGTTTTTATAAAAAGCCCGTCACGGTTAACAGCCACCAGCCCACTATAATTACAAAAGCCCAAATGGCCCGTTAACACATTCACGTATATATAGCCCCACAAACCCTAACTCAACTCACTCGGTCACTGTCTCACCCCCTCCCTCCAGCCGCCGAGCATCTCCCTCCCTCCCTCTTCACTCTCCCACGACGGCGCGCGGCACGACAGCCTCCCCTTCCCTTCCCCTTCAACTCCGGCGGCCTTCAACTCCGGCGGCCTCCCCTTCCCTTCAACTCCGGCGGCCTTCAACTCCGGCGGATCCGCGGCCTTCAACTCCGGTGGCCTTCAACTCCGGCGGATCCGGCGGCCTCCCCTTCCCTTCAGCTCCGCGGCGCGGCAGAGGACGGATCCGTGGCGGCGCGCGGGCGAGGCGGCGCTTCTCCACGGCGCGACGGTGGCGCGCCCCAAGGCCTCCTCCTCCGAGCAAGCGGGCGTGGCGGCCTCCTCCACCGGATCCCGGCCTCCTCCAGCGCGGGCGCCGAGCCGGGCGGGCGGGATCCCGGCCTCCTCCAGCGGTGCGGGCGTCCTCCGAGCAGTGGCGTGCTGGCGGCGGGCGAAACCCTAACGGGCTCGATCTGGGCCCGTTAGGGTTTCAAACTGGATTTTTTTTTATTAACCGTGGCGGGCATTGTTAAATAACCGCCACGGTTAATCGATTTTGTGTGGCGGACATTTGCCCTCGATTAACCGTGACCCTAGCTGCATGGCGGTTTTAATGTCCGCCATGGAAAATCAAAAAAGTCCGCCACGGAAAATCATTTCTGTAGTAGTGGCTGCGATCATCGCATGGGACACACTAAACACAAGGCGCCACGACGTGGCGGATACCAAAAGGTATACTAACTATGCAACATATTGTGCTACATATTGTGCAACATATTGTGCTACAAAGTGGCGAGCTCCGCTAGTAGCGCCAGGCGCCGAAACCCCGCGCGGATCCAAGCACTGACTTCATCCAGGACGTGTGGCAAAGTGACATCAATCATGACTGTGGGAAACATTTCACTGATGCCACCCAATCACAACAAGTTGGTCACATGCCAAAGCACATGCATGTTGTATCGACCTCTTTTTTTTAGTGTTTGGGGGATATAAAACGTGTATGTAGACACGGCACCAAAGAATGGGACTCTATATATATCACTACTGGAAATAGAGGCTATGCTGAGTGCGTATTTTGGTTTGCCGAGTGAGCCACCTTGAGGTGGGGATTAAATAACAGAGACTCCACCAAATAAAATACGGGCTACTAATTAGTGACATGTCACCTGTACATAAGTCTTTTGCGTGATGGGCAAGAAAGATTTTGCATGGCGGGCAAATGAGCCCGTCACCTATGAAGGGTCACGGCCAGGCGGTAGAAGACGCTATGGTTAGTTGACTAACCGTGGAGGGCAGGTAAAAACGTCCGCCACAGTTAACAATTTAAGAAAAAAATGCCTGCATAGGCCTACCTAGGCCCACATCCGGGCCGCATGGAGCAAGGTTTGGTCCTTGTGCCACCGCTGACGATCCACTCACCATGCTGCCTGGATCCATCGTTGGACGACCTGCCCTACCTAGATCTACGGCCGGAGTGCCTTGCCTCGCGTGGATCCGCCGCCACGCTGCCTGGATCTGCCGCCGCGCGTCGCCATGGGTGGATCCGCAGTCGAGCTTCCTACATCCGTCTGTTGGGAGAACAGGCCACAGCTGCAGCTCAGTCGGAGTCGGCCACTACGCCACTGCGCGCTCTCCCAACGCCGCTGTGAGGAGGAATGGGAGTCGGCGCCAGATCTGCAATGGAGCTAGGGTTAGGGACGGAACACCGCACCAGATTAGAGAAAGAGGAAAGACAAGAGGCATATCTCATCATTGTGGTGGATCTAGACTGCCGATCCCTCCATCCTCGTGCCCCCATTGGGATGGGTCTGGCAGCGCAAAGGTCATGTCCCATTTGCAGCCATGCCAAGCGAAGACAGGAGTTCATCACCAAGGTAAGGGGAAGAGCTGTCATGGAGAGGGAAGGAGAGGAGCCATCATGGAGAGAGGGAAGTCTGTGGAGGCACTTGGTTTTTTTGCGGTGGAAGGGAGGGTGCAGCGTTGAGTGTGGGGTGGCTCGATGTTCACGGAGGGGGCCGCGAGCGGTGTAGGGGTGGGATTGAGGTGGGGCAGATTGGCTAAGATAGAGAGGGAGTGAAGATAGTTGCTAGGGTTTCGTCCCACATATATATTGTGTGATCGGGTTATTGGGCTGGCTGGGCCTGCATTTCTAGGGCTAAGTTTTTTCGAATGTCCGCCACGGTTACGGTTAATAGTATTAACCATGGCGGACATTTTTAGGGTGCTCGTGGTGGGCGACCTGACGGGCAGCTGGTCAAGCCAGCCAGCCAATAACCATGGCGGGCAAAAGGCTGTGTCCCGCAAAAGAAATCTTGTACTAGTGTTTTAGTCAAGCCAGCCAAGCCATGGCATGTTTCAGGGTTGTGTCCCGAAAAAGAAATCTTGTACTAGTGTGTTTTGTGACATCACATACTGAACATATGCCACAGTAACTTTATTGTTACTTACTTGTGAAATAAAAGTATTATGGCACTATTACTACCCTATAATCAATCGCAGTGGACCACAATTGCAGACATGGGACTTCCCTCTAAGCCAGGTTCATGGGTTGCCGTTGCTCCTTACCCTTCTCCCGCTATGTGCTATAAATAAACACTATCCACATGAGTGTTGCTGCTCAATCACACCCCGGTCCTTTTTTAATGGACGAGCGATCACACTCCGATCTTGTGTGCATGTGTTATAGTTTTATATCCTCCAACACTCAACAGAGAGAGATCAATGGTGTACGCATCTATATCAGCATCACTTCCTAGCTAGGGATTGAGCGGCATCAGCAAATGGGTACCAAGTTCTTCATGGCTCATATGTCTTGTTGCTTCTATGCTGCTTGTTAGATGGCCTCTGCTCTAGTGTTGTTGGTGTGCTGTTGTTCGTTGCCACGCACAGGTTGATCAGAGATAGAAGGCTTCCCTAGTGGGTTTGGGAGCATCAGATACTCAGATGTGGTCTCCCACTATATCACACGCATCGTGGAACTTCCATCGCACGTTCACCACAGGCCTTTCGGTGGGTTGGGAGATGCACGACACCGCAAGTTCGATCAACACAGAGGTAGATGCACGGCACCTCATCTTCGATCGTCATGGCACACATTTTCGGCGAGCCAATGTTCCTGGATGAAGGAGGTGACCCCAGCAAATTGCTACTTAAATTGTCGTGAAGGAATCAGTTGATGACTTATAGCGTACTAAAACATAGGGAATAGGGTGGTGAAGCTCAAGCATCGAAGAACAAAGGCTTCACCTTGAGATAACAAGTGTGCGAATGCAACTCATGTGGGTCTTTAAAAGAAATAATTACACCCATTGTGCTACCTACTTTTGAACCCATATGGGTACAATTGGTTGTTTGTAGTGGGCTTAGCCTACATTATTAGACGTTATGGGGAACAATGTAAACCAGTGTAAATATAAGCGGTGTGTTGGATGGATCGATTTTTTTTTTTTTCATTAGCAGTGTGTCAGTGGTTGGTGTTGGCACATATTAGGAGTCTCCTGTAAGGAAGGGTGACCATCTAGTCAGACTAAAATTTCTCCCATGAAATCCTAGTAACATTGGTATCCTAGAATCCTACTATGACTCTTACATTGTAAATGGCTAAGAACTCTTGCCTACTGGATCATATAAAGGAGGCCAGAGTGCCCTATATCAGCACTTTGAACAGACCTCATGGTCTAAACCCAAACAGAGGGCACAATATAGTATCTACCCTAGACTGGACGTTTAGACGCGATGCTATTTTGGCAGACCGAACAAGTATAAATTGCTATCTCTACGTTTACTATCGAAGTTACGCAACCAGCGATGCCCCCCGAACAATTATCCTGCGTAACGCGTGATGAGTTGCTGGTCACCAAACACTGACAGTGGAGTTTTCATAGACAAAGCGTACTTGAGAAAGTTGTCTATTGTTGATTATATTTTACTGCAGTTTGTCACGGTCCTAATATTCCACTCGGCAATTGGGTACACAGAACTAGCATACAAGTGTCTTGAAGGTTCTAGAAGGATCTTGACCTGTACATCACAGTAGAAGAAGGGGTGGGAGTGGTAACTCGAGTCCGTAGACTCGCCTCGACTCGAGCAGAGCTCGCCGCCGCCGGTTCGGCACTGGGTTCTGGTCCTTCGACCCGGATCGCTGCGGTCTCTTCCCCATTTTGTAATGCCCAAGTTAACTTGCCTCAGCCCATCAAGCCTGGAAGTCCAGCCCAACTGGCCCGGTCCACTTCTTCATCCAGCCCACTAACCATAGATGAGAAGCTATATGACACAGTTGTACTCACCTGCATGTAATTTCTAGTAGAGGATAAGGGATGATAATATTTTATTTTTTGTGTAGGCATCAATTTGTGAAAATCTATATGTTATATAGGACAGCCAGATTCAGCTTACTAGCTAATGCAACATTAGACCAATGCAGACAACCAAACTGCTTTGCGTTCTGCACTTCTGCGTTGTGCAACATTTGAGCATCGTACAAGCTTGTGCAGGAGCCTATGCAAACAACCAAACTGCTTTGCAGAGGCCTAGATGCAAACCAATACAACCAATTATTATTAATATGATTACAGTGTGAAACACGACGTTCTGCACTTCTGCTTTTGCCATTTATTTATTATTTGTTAGATAATAATGTTTTGCAAAGTGTATTCGTTTAGTACAATTCATTCCGGCGCAATAACGCAGGCTCTGCAAGTAAGTACCAGTTGGAGTCAAAGTTTCGTTTATCTCAGATTTGGGGAGCAGAATATATTGCACATGACCAAGTAATTAACTATATTGCATTAGTGACATGTTTTTGCATGAGAAGAGTCAGACAACTTATTAATAGGCGGTTCCTAGGTTCATTGCACTTGGTCCATGCCACCACCGACGTTCCCTGGATGAATGCAACCGCCACGAAAGGTGGGCCCGGTTGGCAGCCGTAGGGGTGCGCGCGCACCCTAAGGTGGGCCCGGTTGGCAGCCGTAGGCGGGCGCACCAAGATCTGGGCCGTTTGGGCTGAAATTTTGTGTGCACGTCGGTTTCGTCGTTAGCTCCGTTTTGACGGGTGGTACACCGAAAATGGAGTCCGTATGAAAAAGTTATGCCCGAAATACTAAACCCTTGTCATGTGGCCCAATATGATTTCATGTTGGTTTTGGACCTTGACCTTTTGGGCTTATGTTTGGATATTTGTAATCATATTTCTTGGGCTTTTCTCCTCTTTTATCCTTGCTTCGCATTGGGCCATTCTTATCTTGTATATTTTCCTTTGCTTTTGGCCCAATATATATATATGTTTTCAACATTGCCCCGCAAAACAAGTGAAGTACCAAAACTTGTGGAAATGGTTAGCTCAAAGCCCTATCACTATTGTGTTTTGGTAGTTTTATACTAATATTGATGATATAAAATATGTAGTTAACGACCGTCAACAAACTCCCCACACTTAGTTCTTTGCTCGTCCTCGAGTGAAGGCTTAGGGACTAAAGTGGTTCAATCTCCAAGATGTAGACCTCGCATACAAGTTATTCCGGGCCTCACCTGCTTTGTGAGCATTCAAAAGTGGCTACCAAGTTATCTTGAAGAATTGAGCAATGGAATGACATGAATTCCTATCTCCTTGCTACTACTCATGTGTGCAAAGACTTGGTTGATTTTTGAAATTTTTTGAAGATAAAACAACAATGCTCCATGGTTGATTCTCACATAGTCACTCATTTTGTGTTTCCTTGCCAAAGCACTCTTCGCTCTCACTCATCCTATCTTTTTTGCAGGGTTTTGTGGATCTTTGGAGTGGAGTGTTGCATACGTACCTCTGTATGTTTTGTCGGGTCAAGCTCCGGATCATTGGAGGGAAGGGCCATACCCCTAGATCGAAATGTGCAAAAGTGTGTGGAAAATATTTGTGGTATTTTGTTTTGCGGTTACTCCATGACTCATGATCGATCTCTCTCCTTTTTTTTTGTATGCTTTTTGGAGAGATACAGGCTACTTTTTTTCTTTCTTTTTTTTTGGGAGATGTGGGCTCTACTCGCCCCTCGGACACAAGTCCATTTTTCATCTCTTTTTTCTTTTCTTTTTCTCGCAGCCTGTATCTTCTTTCTCGCATGATACTTTTTCGATAACAGGAGATGATCATGGTGTAACTTGGATGGAGTATTTATTTTGTGGATGGTAAAGATGCATGTTGTGCGCAATTCTCATTGTGAGAATTGGCGTGTATTTGTAGGTGTACGTGTTTTTTCGATCTTGGGAGTATGAGCTTCTCTCAACGCAGATCACAGAGCCTGACAAAACTCAATACAACATGTAGTAGCTATAGCAGATATTCCAGTCATTTTTCAGGCTTTGGTAGGATTTGTCTAAGTCAAACCAGGAGCATGCTTTATTTGAATTTTCGAAATAAAACCAAGTCTCATTGCATAAGAGAGCAAGTGTCAAGTCATTCTACCATACCTCAAAGCTCAATTGTTTAGATAAACATGGGGTCCCTAACAGGTAGTTGCTCAACAAAGTATGGTTTTGGCGAGGAATAAAGAGTATGCATGCCATTTCTCAATTGTAGACTAGAGATGGAGCATCAAAAGTTTTGTCTTTTTGATATGTTCAAAATTAAACTTCAAAACTTTTAGCACATGTGAGAGCAAGAGAGCGAGCAAAGAGAGAGAGAGAGAGAGAGAGAGTTGTGCAAACCATTTTTTTTTGAAGAGGAAGGAGTAATGGTAGTCATTCGTCTTGTCCTTCTTTTTATCGTGAATTGCTCGGTGTTTTGTGTACTTGTGTTGGGAGATCCCAGATAAGTGTGATTGAATGCTTGAGAGATCTCCCCCACACTTATTCTTGTACCAGTTTATTTGAACAAAGAAAAGAAAACAAAAACAAACACATGGCTCCAGCGGCATGAATACCGTGGGGCCTTTATTTTATTTTTTTTATTTTATTTTATTTTGTTCACCATAGCATCAATTACTCAAGCAAGGCTAACATAAGTGAAGCATTGAAAGCATAGCCTTGATTCATCTCCAGCATAAGATATTTCCATAGATCATGACAACAAAGCTCTAAGTTCATTAACCAAACTCTGACACCATGTCAAAGTTTGATTAAAGAAGATCATTTTTAACCTAAGCACCATGCTTAATTTAAAAAAGACCTATGAATGTATTACATGTATCCATGTAGGTACACCCAAACTTGAAGCATGTGACATGGTATGGAAAGCATAAAGTTCTATTTCCATGGAGACGAAAATATGAGTGAAGAGACTTGGTGAATATTTATTTTCTTTGCATACCTGAATATACTTACCGGCAGCATCTATGGACGAAACATTGAAGTTTTGGCTGCGGTTTGCATGATGGCTCTGTCCAGGTGCTTCTCAAGGCTAGGCCACACACTCACACACACAACTTTGTGTGTACGGACCATGGGCCTTGGTAGCAGCAAAGGATCAAGAGAGAGCCCTTCTTTGCTTGTTGAGGCAATGACGGGTGGAGTCAGGCAACACACTAGTATGTTTTGTAACCATGCGAGGCCAACCTGCTCCTCTCTTCTCTTGTTGTTTTTTTTTTTTTTTTTATCTCTTTTTTTTTCTTTCTATCTTTCTCTCTCTTTTTTTTCAAACCTTTTCTCTCTTTTTTTTTATTTTTTTATTTTTTTCAGCAAGGTTGGGCTGACATCACCTTTTATTCTCCATCATCATTTTTTTTATATGACCCCTTGGTGGATGAAACTTGAGATTGTCACCATCTTCCCCCACACTTAGACTTTTGTGCAAAAGTCAAGTGTGTAAGGTCTGGGTCTCCTCTTGAGCATGTTCCATCACCCATGGGCATCAAAGTTTCTTGTTGATGTTGCCCTCATGTTTTCAAGCATCGTTTGCCCCTTTGTTCTTCTTAGTCGTTCTTCACCTGAAATGGTTAGCAACAAGAATACCCGAAGGTGCATACTAACTTGATAACATGTTCTTGCTTTTATTAATAAGAGAAAGAGCTTCTTTTTTTTTTATGATAGTCCGGGGTATCTCCCGGCAGTGCTTTGTTTATGGTCATAAGCTCGACCGTGGGAATTCTTCTTGCAGCTATCAAAGGTGGTGAAGTTCCCAGCTTCTCCACTAAGCAATGACCGTCAAAGATCAAGCTGCAAGGTTAGCGCCATCGTGGTACTACGAGATCGACAAAACTTGTGATACACGAAGACACAACCATCCTCTTAAAGAGTCTCGTGAACATGGACCAAGAGGAGGTTGGGATCCTAAATAGGGAGCACATGGGGGCAGGCGAGACAAGCTCTAGAGACCCATATGGGTATGTGAAAGGTGTCTTGCTCTGGTCATCATGGTGGATAGAAATCGGGTATTCTTCCACCCTGTGACTTGCCTTAGTGGAATGGGTTCGTTCTTAGAGTTCTCAACGACCATCATTCCTACCACTTGGATTGGGCTAACCCAATCGCTGTGTGGTACGGGATAAATTATCCCGGCGCCAAAGAAGTTTGAGAACTTCCTTCACGACTTCACTCATCGCATTATTGAGCCTTCTTTTGGGGTTCACGTGATGGGGTACTGGTAGGGTCAATAGGAATGCGATGTGTGCAAAGTGTCGGGCTTACCCCTTTTAGATCTTGTAAGGAATACCCGAAGACCGATCTGTGTTTCTCTAAGACGGCTATTAGTTGGGTAGTTTCCTGGTCACTAAGTTTAACGTTTATGATGACAGGAGCTTGTGAATCGCCGTTTAGGAAGACATAGCGTAGGCCTGGGGGTAGGGGTTTAAGCTCAACTGGAGGCCGAGTTAGCTCTTCCTCTTTGGGAAGTTCTATGGTTTCCCCTGAATCGTCCTCTTCTTCAATGAAGAATTGGGCGTCTCTTTCTAGGTTTGTTTCTGGGTTCTCATATAGCATAACTCCCATGTCCTCCTCGGGCGTGTCGTGCTCAAGGAAGGGTTCTGTTACCGAGTTTTTGGCTCGAGTAACTAGAATAGAAAACTTTTTCTTCCCGAGTTTGACATCTAAATCCCCGGATGTTGATAAATCAAGAATCTTCTCCAAGGGATGCCCGATCAGGATGTCGAAGTCTTGGATATCAAAAATATGAAAATCCAAAGACAACTTGACATTCCTGTGTAGGAAGATTTGTTCATGTATAACCTCACGGCTTTTAAGGGTGGTACGTGGTGCTATGCGCAAGGTCCGTGCTGTGGGGGTTCTAGTAGCTTCCTCGTCACAAGTTTGTGCAAAGGTTTTGGACATTATGTTTATTCCCACAGCAGGGTTATACATGACCTCCACCATGTTTCCCTGATATTCGCAATGGATTGGTGTAGAGGGGCCATTTATCCGAATTTCTTCGAAAGAAGGTCCCTCCTCTCGCAGCCATTCCGTGCTCATTATAGCTGTTAACTCCTTAATAGACTCCTGGAGAAAGAGTTTATCCAGGGGTTGTTCAGGGCTAGCTGGGGCAGGTAGTTTCTTCCTTTGTTCGTATTGCCGAGGTGTCACCGAATTGTTCAAGAAAAGTCAACCTCAAAGAACGGGAGATCCGTGCATGCGGTCTCCTTGAGTTCTGGTTCAGGCGAGGGTCTCTCTATAGGTTTAACGGGTTCGGCATCAGCCGAAGAGACTTCCTCTGGTTTCTGCTTGGGTTCTACACGGATGGGTTCTAACGGGGGAGTATTCTCAAGAATACGGTTTAAGATAGCTTCCCCCTCTGCTGGTGTTTTATGGGAAAACGACCCTCCGGCAGTCGTGTCAAGCAGCAGGGCAGTTGCCCTGTCTAGTCCTAGCCAGAAATGCTATAAAAGCACGTGGTTTGGTATGGACAGGTCTGGGCCGGATCGTGTAAGCGTGATAAATGTATCGAGGGCTGCACCTAAGGTTTCACCCTCTATTTGTTGGAAGTTGAGTATCTCTTGTAGCAGGGGCTGCGATTCGGATGAAGGGTAGAACGCTACGTAACTGCTTTCGCAGTTCTTCCCATTCTCTCGTTTACCGGCCCTACGTTATGGGCGTACCATTGAGTCACCCCTCAGTGAGAGAGAACGGAAACAACTTCCACCTCAGCGTGTCGTGTGTCATGCCTCGCAATTGTCGACGACCACAGAGCTGCTCAAACTCCCTTAAGTGATGGTAGGGGTTTTCATATTCCGAGCCTGAAAAGGCTCGGGCCTGAACCATGGCTATAAAGCCAGGGCGGAGCTCATACTCTGAAGCTGTGATTGGCTTCGCAGATTGGCATGGTTCTACGAGCTCGCCCTTAGGAGCGGACATGTTTTGTAGGGTAAGTTGCTCCATGAGTAATAGGGACTGTTTTTGGTATTTTTGTTTAAAAGGATACTACCAGTCACACAGGTCGACTAGGCTCGAAATACAACTACGACAACCGTCCCCGGCAACGGCGCCAGAAATGCTTGTTGGTGTTTCTTAACGCACACAGAGAAATCCGCAAGCGCACGGAAATACCGTTGTAGCACTTCACCCGGTGGTAAGCAGGGTATCGTATTTTACACAAGGACGGTCACGCAGAGGGCTTGTCTGGTCTGTGTCAACCTAAGGCAAGGGTTTGTTTTTAGAGTAGCGAGGTACCTATAGGCTAAGTTTTCCAGACAGTGATTTCTAAAGTCTGTTGTCTACTCACTTCGGGCACCGGCCAACGCACCAACTAGGCAGCTTTCGGCAATTAGCTCTACGTCACAGCCGAACGTGGGGGGATTTCAAGGGATGGTGAAGGCTTGTCACGACCCAGCCGCCTACCCCCTCAACCGTGGGATGCTTCGCAAAAGGTAGGTGAACGCTAGTCCAAACACCACGTTTGCACTATTGGTCACAGTTCTTGATGTTGGCCAAGGTTCCCCGGTCAAAGAGTTCCTTCACCAAGAACTAACGCTCTTAACGAGACAATCTACCAATCCCGCAAGTCTACAACAGCTAAGAAATATACATGAAAATTAAATAGCTGAAAGATAATCACAAGACTTCTTACCAAAGTGTAAGTAGCTTGCAGAGGTACAAGCCGGGCGGGTACCGACAAGTCCGGCACTCCGTCCTCCTAGGAATCGTGGAACACCGAGGGGCTTAACCGGCAACCCAGGTAGAAAGAATAAAGCTTCTTTCTAGCTTTTCCCCTCTCACTCTCTAGAATTTAGAAGAAGAAGAAGAAGTAGAAGAAGAAGAACTAATTCTACTCTCTTGCACAAGTGGACTGGTTTCTCCTTGGAATTGTTGTGTTGAGGAAGAGGGAGAGGGCCTCCTTTTATAGGTAGAGGAGAGGGGGCTCATTGGAAAATGTCCCTCCCCATATGGAAGGAGCCAAACCGACCAGGAATAGGCGGTTCCTAGGTTCATTGCACTTGGTTCATGCCACCATCGACGTTCCCTGGATGAATGCAACCGCCATGAGAAAAGTGGGCCCGGTTGGCAGCCGTAGGGGTGCGGCCGCACCCTAAGGTGCGGGCGCACCAAGATCTGGGCCGTTTGGGCTGAAATTTTATGCGCACGTCGGTTTCGTCGTTAGCTCCGTTTTGACGGGTGGTACACCGAAAACGGAGTCCGTATGAAAAAGTTATGCCCGAAATACTAAACCCTTGTCATGTGGCCCAATATGATTTCATGTTGGTTTTGGACCTTGACCTTTTGGGCTGATGTTTGGATATTTGTAATCATATTTCTTGGGCTTTTCTCCTCTTTATCCTTGCTTCGCATTGGGCCATTCTTATCTTGTATATTTTCCTTTGCTTTTGGCCCAATATATATATATGTTTTCAACATTGCCCTGCAAAACAAGTGAAGTACCAAAACTTGTGGAAATGGTTAGCTCAAAGCCCTATCACTATTGTGTTTTGGTAGTTTTATACTAATGTTGACGATATAAAATATGTAGTTAACGACCGTCAACACCTATCTAAAAAGCCTTGTTGCTGCATGGTACAACATGCCGGTCGATGGAAGCAAAATAATTTGTGTCATGCAGATGCTAAAGTTGGCATCTTCTCTTGCGAGACCTGGTGCTACCGCTGCATGGTCGAATTAAGGAGTGTCTGCCACCACTACATGGACAAAAGGATACCTCCTCCTGAGATGGCGCTCCTACTATCGCTGCATGACCAGCCTGAGATGGCATGCCTACTATCGTGCATGACCATCCCTTTCACAATCGTATTTTCTTCTTAAAGAGTTGTTGTTCGTTACTTTAGAACTTGGGTTTTACTTAGACAATTTGTCGATGACAAATCGCCGTGTAATCGGTTTGTGAAACCCCAACTCGTGTGCTTAATTAATTATCTGCAGTTGTCCCAAATCTTTGAGCTGCATCTTTCGAGTTCTTGCTTGTGTTCTTCGATTCGCAGGCAGGGATTAACCATCTTGGCGAGGTCGACCGGTTGGTGACACGGTAGATAACCCGAGGAGACGTGGTGCTAAGATTGCAGGGTTCGGGTCTTTGTGATCTGAAGCCGGATCGGTGTGTCACTCTTCACCAAATTGATAGTTATCTTGGACCTGACGGAAGATCGGGAACCCCGTCCCCATCACAAGGTAAAGTGCTCAAGCTCGGGAAGGCACTATATGGCCTTAAACGGGCACCAAGAGCACGGAATGCCAGGCTTGATCGGGAGCTTTATAAAGCGGGGTTCGTGGAGAAGTATTGAAGAACATGCAAAGTGTATAAGAGAGGTGCAGGGAAGTCATTGCTACTAGTTGGGGTGTATGTAGATGACTTAGTCATCTGTGGGCCGATAGCAACCAAATTGCTACATTCAAGCAGCAGATGAAAAGAAGCTTCAATATGAGTGATCTTGGCTTACGGCTACTATTTGGGGTTTGGAAGTGAAGCGAAGCCGGGAGAAATAAAAATTTGTCGAGTGCTTATGCTAAAAAGATAGTGGAGATAGCTGGAATGAAAGGGTGTAATCCTCGTTGACACTCCTATGGAACAAAGATCTTAAGTTGTTGCTCGGCAAGCCGGAGCAGGTTTCAAGTGCAACAAAATATAGGAGTATTGTTGGGAGTCCGAGATATCTTGTGAACTCAAGACCTGATCTAGCATTCTCTGTTGGGATGGTGAGCAGGTTCATGGAGTGTCCAAACTCGAACATTGGACAACAATTAGAAGAGAATCATCGATATGTTCTTTGGAACTATGGAGCTTGGCCGTAAGTTTGTCAAAGGGACAAACACAGACCGCTTGGCTACACATGCGGTGATCATGCGGGGAGACATTGAGAAGAGGAAGAGTACCTGGCGGCATTGTGTTCTTTCTTGGTGACAACCTAGTCACCCGGAGTTCACGTGAAGCAAAGAGTAGTGACATTGTCATCATGTGAGTCAGAGCACGTTGCTGCTGCAATGGGTGCCCTGTCAAGGTGTATGGTCGAAGCAAGGTTGTTTGGCTGATTTAACCCGCACCGAAGTAAAAAGTTCAGGTTGTGTATTGACGGCAAGTTAAATTTGAAGAGTTGAGCCGAAATCCAGTCTATCATGAAAGGACTAAGCATATTGACACAAGATACCACTACATACGTGAATGTGTGTCTGATGGAGTAGTGGAGCTGGAACATGTGAGCATTGATGATCAACTAGCTGACATCCAAACTAAACCACTTGGAAGGATCAGGTTTGTGGAGATGAGGAAGCAGCTGGGGATGGTCAGAATCTGACAAGATTAAGGGGGTGATTTGTTGAAGTGTTCATCTTTGTAATCGTTGTTAGAGTCGTGTTCTAGTCATGTCATCACTTAGATGCATGTATTAGGCTTAATTGAGTTGTAAGCATGTTTATGTAATCGCATAGAGTCTTGGGTGCCACGGAGTCATGCGGCGTGGGCACGCCAGGACCGCATCATAAGGCCCACTTCGCCACGGCTGGTTTGCCGGGCATGTCGCGCGGGTGACCAAGATGAATGGCACACCATGCAGCGACTTGTTCGTGGTGGGGATGTAGGATCAAGGCCATATAAACATCGATCATTGCATCAGTAAAAGGTTGCGCCATGGACTATTGCACACACCATTATCAGTGCAACGGCTTCAACTTCAAGTGTGTGCTCATAGTCCTACAGTTAGCGCTGCCATCCAGTCCAATGGACTAGGAGCTGCGACCGTATTGGTATGTCAGTGAAAGTGGCAAATCTGCAAGGAGTTAATAAGTTAAATTTCGTGTGGCAAATGTGTGCATGTGTCCATGTCAAACTGGCAAATGGAAAGGTGTCATCCGTAAGGATGGCAATAATAAGTTAAATTCCCCAAATTTCAGCTTCTAGCTCTGCATGAGAATTATTGAATTCACAACTTTTCAACTTCATCCATGCACAATATATAGGCATAGATGGTTTGCACCTCAAAAGAATGTGGTGGTTTAGGTGCTCTCAATTTACAATCACAAAATCGGAGTCTACTTCTCAAACATCTTCATAAATTCATCAACCAGTGCAACCTGTCCCATGGGTGCAGTTAATCTGGAACACTCATTATCAGAATGGCTCCCTACCTGGTCACATTAGAAGATGGTCCTTCTGGTGGAGAGATTTATGCAAACCCTTGATACCTATAAAGGCATAGTTTACGCCACCATTTTTGATGGAGCTTCTTGCCCTGTTTGGAACAATAGATTGCTTTAGTTCACTATGCCTGAACTTTTTTCTTACAGCAAGGATCCAAATATTTCAGTCACAGATCTCTTCTATCTACCATTATCCACAGAGGCTTATGTTCAGCTCCAAAGTCTGACCTCAATCCTGCAAAATTTTCAATTACAGCCTGGTCATGACACTTGGTCTTACATTGGGGTTCTCCCCTTTTCTCTTCAAGTAAGGCTTACTCTCAGTTGATGGGAACTGCTACAGTTCCCCCTATTTATAAATGGTTGTGGAAATCTGCGTGTCAGCTAAAGAGCAAGGTATTTTGTTGGATCCTTAAAGATCGTCGTAAGCACAAGAGAGCTTTAAAAAAGGAAAAACATGGCTCCTGCCAGTTATGATTGCGTCTTTGTCACCTGAGTATAGTAGAAGATCTTCACCATCTCTTCCTTCACTGTCCTTTTGCTATGTCCTGCTGGAACCTCCTGGGTTTATCACATCTAATTCAGCCCAACATGTTGGATTCTATTATTGTCTTCAAAATGCATCTGCAGAACCCAGCTTTCTTTGAAGTAATTTCAGCTATGTTTTGGTCGATTTGGTCTGCAAGGAATGACTGAATCTTCAGGCGCTGTGCTCACTCCCTATCCTCTGTCAAAAGAGTCTTCAAGCACAAATTAGCTCTAGTTAGGCTATGAGCTAAAGTTTTCCTTCATTCATGGATAGACCTCTTTGTGTAATTTTTATTATTCTGTTTATTTCCTTTTATGTTTCTTGAGGTTACTTGTAAAGTTTAACTTATGTTTAATAGAACACAGTAGATATCTCCCGTCCTGTTTTCCTCAAAAAAAAAAAAACAATATATAGGCATTTGGAGTTTTGACAGGCCAGGGGAGTCCACGGCGACAGGTGCAATTCTACAAGGCAGAACCATGCACGCACGGAGATATTTGTATTCCCGATGATGATATATTATGTATTCCAGTTCTACAAGGCCCCATCGTCATCACTTCAGCCTGCGTGATCAAGAACGCTCCTCCCACTGCCGTGCAGTGTCTGCCGCGTGCGAGCCGAGCTCTCGATATGGTGCTGATTTGCTGTTGTACCAGTGTGCGATGATCAAGGATGATCGGTGCCTACTGCCCCGAGCGCTTGACCACATGTACGATACCCAGCTGCCACGATATAGGTATTTCTGATGCCGCTCAAAATCCTATGAAAATGTATTTTTGAGTAATGGTTATCGGGGTGACGGTTTACTGGTGTTTCTATGGAAAATCATGCGTACGGGAATACACACTCTCTCGATGTCTCTGAATCGGAAGCTTGCAGTATGTCTGATGTCCAATACTACATTCCAAATTGTATGTCGATGGCCAGAAAAAATAGCAGGTAAAATAAAAATTAGAGAGTAGGTTGTAATCCATTAGACCATGCATATATTATCAATGCAACGGCTTCAAGTGTGTGCTCATTCCTACAGTAAACGCTACCATCCAGTTCTGGTGATCAAGTTTTGTACACGCTGGTTGGTTATCCCGAGCTCAATTCCTCTCCGTTTCACCAAATTTGAGTTGTGGAAAATCGATCCGATTGGAGCTGCAGCAGACCGGACAGGCGGAGCCACCTGTGCTGCAGCACAGATCGCTGGACTCACGGAACTGTCGGAGCTACCACTACCACACGGCTTTTCCTGATGCCACTGAATCCAAACATTGCTAGCAAGTGACATGCTCATGCCAATGTCGCAACGAACTTTCCTCCAATGGGTGTTGGTTGTAATGAAACGGAGCATGGAGGCTTGCAAGTGTAAAGTATTTATGGGGCAACGACAATATATTCAAAAATGTTCATCGATCTCGGTACTTATAAAATGCATCACTTTAGTATTCTCAAAACAAAAAAACTAAATGCATCACTCTAGTTTAAATTGTTATTTATTTGATAGGAAAGGCACACTACACTACAATTACACACTTGTCAGTTAGAACCGTCTTAAGACCACACAGGGGAGAACTTGTTGTAGGTAGCCAACTAACACCAACCAGCAAAAAGGCTACTGCCACGTACCATGCATGATTTCTGTTTTAATAAAATTTCAGTAGGGGTGCAAACCCCTACTGTTTTGTTAAAAAAAAAAGTTCTACTGTCATGTACCATACATGAGTCAATTGTACACTGATGGTTCATAATGGTATGGGCCACAGGGTAACTCTACTGATCACAACATTCTCCACGTCCGGCTGCACCCCATTATGGGTAGCCAAGTAACACCTACCAGCTCAAAGGCTACTGTCACATACTATGCATGCATGATTTCTGTTTCAATAAAATTTCCGTAGGGGTGCAAACCCCTCCCCATTTTTAAAAAAAAAAAAAGTGTACTGTCACGTACCATACATGAGTCAATTACGCACTGAGCTAAAAAATCACTTTTGGTAATGTTTACGATTTTTTATTTGATTGTTCATAATGGAATGGTCCGCAGGTTAACTCTACTGATCATAACAATGGAACTTTATACCACAACAATCTCCACTCTGGCTGCACCCAAGTTTCTCAAAGCAGCGAGTACTTCTCTCCTGTTTCTATGCAAACAGCTGGAGCCACCACAGCCAGGATATACGTACGTTTTGCTGATGGCCCTCATTCCCAACAATGAGGCCAAACCTCATTGTGTGCAACTCGATCGTTGAAACGTTCGAGGCAGAAGCATATATCAAATAAGGTGGGCAGGTCTGGCAGCTGGTGCACTGCCTAGAAGCTGAGATATATGTTTATTTCAGTTTTGTGGGTGTCGGTACACCATTGTATTTCATTAGTGCTTCGTGCTGGTGTTGTGCCATTGCTGCGCTGGCCGTATTTTGTCGATCACTCACAACAGTTCCTACACTAAGTCACACCTACAATTTGTGCTAACTGGCTTCAAACAAATTTTGCAAATATATAAAACGATACCTCATTTTGTGATAAATTAATATTCTTGTACTCTAGTAGCTAGTTTACAATATCATGTGTTCACAGGGCCTTGCTTTATCTGTCCTCGAACGATAAAGCCACGTATTCACTCAGAGAACCACTATTTGGTACTCACTTACTTTGGTTCCCAATCTGTGTTTTAAATAGTCGGCTAAGACATTTAGCTTTCTATGTCTCAAAACAGGCTATAGCCGGCTATATCGGGCTATAGCGGCAGCTAAGAGCTAACTTGTACATGAAATATCTTAGCTAAATCCTTCTGAAACAGCTGGTGCACTGCCTAGAAGCTGAGATATATGTTTATTTCAGTTTTGTAGGTGTCGGTACACCATTGTATTTCATTAGTGCTTCGTGCTGGTGCTTCGTGCTGGTGTTGTGCCATTGCTGCGCTGGCCGTATTTTGTCGATCACTCACAACAGTTCCTACACTAAGTCACACCTACAATTTGTGCTAACTGGCTTCAAATTAATTTTGCAAATATATAAAACGATACCTCCTTTTGTGATAAATTAATATACTTGTACTCTAGTAGCTAGTTTACACTTTTATGTGTTCATAGGGCTTTGCTTTATTTGTTCTCAAACGATAAAGCCACGTATTCACTCAGAGAACCACTATATGGTACTCACTTCCTTTGGTTCCCAACTTCCAAGCCTGTGATTCTTGTGATGGCTTGTGTGGGTTTCTTCACCTCCTCAATAATTATTTTACCTATTTTCTTTCACCATGCACTCAGTAGATCAAGGTAACATGGCATGTGTGTGTCTTTGAATATCACTTTGGGACTAGTTTGCATCCGGAAGGATCTTCATATTTTAACATTACTGGAATTATTAGTGGGGATGGTTGCACTACAAATTGTAGCAGCAGATTCAGATCGGGTAGTCTCTGGGCACCTAAAACCGAAACCTGAATATAAAAACCGAAACCTGAATATATAACACCAATTCTGGGGAAAATCCATCCTCAAAACCGAAACCCGACGGAATAAACCCGAAAATATTATATCAAATCAGCAAAAATGGCAGTACAAAACAAGATAAATTAGCTATGTAGACTGTAGATAAATATAAATTATTTTGGCAAGATGTAAGCAATAAGCATGAAAGTACTTGCAAGCAGTTCTGTAGGCATGGTCAATATAGAACATTCAGCTGCCCAACATGACACCTAAGAGTTGAGATTAAAAAAAAATCCTGAAAAAGAGCCTGAGGTTACAGCAGACCATTCGGCCCCCATCTGTGCGGTTTTTTTTTTTTTTTAATAATCTTCAACCGATACTCCAATGCCAGAAAACATTCAGAGGCACCATCTGTCGCAGATTGGACACCATCGCTTGGTCGGCTGCATGGCCACATGGCTGGGGCCTGGAGGCGACGCTCCTCCAGCCTGGCTACTGCTGAGAATAGTAATTGTGAGCCACCAAGACCACGACCACAGCTAGAGCCTATGTGCCAGTTGTCGACACGATGTCACCATTGCAGCATTGGGAGTTATAGGGCATCGCTGTGATACCTCTCGAGCCACCATGCATCTGTGAGCTGAGCTTGGACGCGCAGTTGCAACAACAAGACAAAAGCCACATATATCTAGGGAGCGCCGAGTGGCGGCGTGACTACTTTGGGTGTGGAGACCTGGCGTGGCGACATCATATGAGTTGAATAGAGCTACTTTGGCAGCATCGTTTTGCTGATGCCTCTCAATCCCAACATTCCAGCTAACTCTCCTCCAGTGACTCTATTTTGTAGTGATAAATGGAATGGTATCTAAACATGGGCGGGTGAAACTGATCATTGAGGCTTTAAGAGTGAAGTATATATAGGGACTATATGCAGCGATGAAAAAATAACTCTCGCATATATATAAGATGCCTCCTATTCTGACAAATGTAGTTGTAGTGTAGGTAGTTTCTACTTTCAACCATGCAGTGCGTGGGAACAAGGAGCGATGAGTGGTTCTAGTGGAGTGTCTCCGGCCCCTGCGCCCCTTCACTCTGCTATCTGGTCTGTTTCGTGAAATTAATATAACCTATTTATTATCTATTACTTATGTCATATGTGACAATGTTTTTGATCCAACTAATGGTGTTGTTTCGCAAAATTCAAGCTCTATCGGAGCTAAGCACTGCAACTTTAGCTGCATGGTCAGAGCATTTTAGTATAATGGTCAGTGCTACTTATAGAACAGAGCATTTTAGTATAATGGCTATTTATTTTGAGATGAGAGTCAGCATTACTAAATTACACCTATCAGAGTATGACTTCTCTTCAACCTCAGAGCAAAACTTGTTGCAGGTGACCAAGTAATTCATTGCAGCAACCAGTGTACTGCACATACTCCAAGTTTCTGGAATGATCCAATTAAGAACGGAGAGGGCCTGTGTGTAACACCCCAAATTTTGCCTCTTTTGAAAATAGAATAAAATGATTTATTTATGTATTTTTGTGCTCATGAAATATAGGAAAATACATATTTTTGACAAAATAAAATTTATCATAGGAGTTAGCAACTTTGTGTGTGCATTCATGCTGCCTCATATGATTTATTGTGATGTGTGGTTTTGGTTAAATCTCAGAATGGTTTTAAAAGTATTTGGAATTTTGTTTAAATAAAAGAAAAAAGTTTTACGTTATCTCTCTTTGGCCCGTGGGCGTTTTTTTTTTCCTTGGCCCATGTTACAATTTTTCGTTTGGCCGATGGCTTGTTTCATGCCCTCGTAATGTCTGGCCGCTAGCTACTAGAAAAAAACCACCTCGTTGTCTGAATCATCTTGTATACATCTACGTATGTATATATATTTATGTTCCCTTCACAAAATCGTGCAGCGTCGAGCCCTATCTTACCCAACACATCCACGCCGACTTAAGCCCTGCCTGATATCTAATCTCGCCGAGAACAAGACCCGGAGCTCTCGTGCCACCACCGGAGCACGTCACGGGAGGCACCTCGTCCTTGCTGTAAGACGATGTAGTGCATCTTCACCTTCTCCTGAACATGTTGCTGCTGTTCCTTCAATTTGATTTTTGCTCATGGCCTGTCGTTCTACATGGCAGATTGAAGTCGTCTGTATCTTTGATCTGTGTGTTGCCATTGTTTCTACTCCGCCATCGATTTCAAGCTAGGTGAGTTCATCGATCATGTCTATCCGGCTGCATGTATTTACATCGCGAGACCAAGAGCCAAGACCTATACGTTTGAAACTCCAGCAAAGTTCCATATCGCTAGCCATGGCAGCACCGCGCATGCATGCTCTGCGTGCTCTGCTCTAAGCTGATCCGATTAGCTTGATGGCGTCAATCTTAGCTTCTTGACATCGATCATACACCTTGTTCCAAATTCTGTTGATCCGATTCGTTGTTAGCTTGCTTGATGACATCATAGGATGACATCACATGTTTTCTTGCCGCTTTCCTTTAGCAAAATAAATCTAGAAATACAAAGGAAATACATATGTGCATCCAAGCTAATCACAGCTCTCCATCTGTGATCTAAAGCTCCATATTCATTCATAACCTTTGGGTCATGCCATTTACCTTAAGAGTCCTCCGACTTCCTCATAATTTTGTCCATCATCCTCGAACATGGTTTAAATCTGATTTTTATTTATTTTATTTCGAAATCAGTTTATTTACAGAATTGCCATCAGATTTCAAATGCTTATAACTTCTTCGTTTTAAATCCGTTTTAGTCCGTTCAATTTGCGTTGGATTCGTAATCTCGTAATCTAGGTGTTCATGCTACTGTTCAGTAGGTTTTCCAACTTTTAAATTTCGAGTTTATATTTAACTTATTATTTTATTCTTTGCGAAACTTGTAAATTGTGTAGCTTCACCGTTGTAGTTCGATTTCGGTAATCTTTACGTCTGTGTGATCGTAGTAACGTGTAGAATAGTTTTATAAGCTTTTCAACTTGTTTTTTCCACTGTTGGTGTACTGTTCTAATTATAGTCTTGTTTGCCATGCATGATTGGATCCATGTGTTTGTGTGTTGCTGATTGGAATCAAGTAGAGACGGTGAGCTTTACGTGGTGATCCGAAGTTGTCGATCAAGAAGGATTTGTCTTGAGCTTTGGATGTGAAGAAGGATTTCTCTTGGAGTTTTGGACTTGAAGAAGCATCAATATTAAGGCAAGTAATGTTTTGGGATATGTTAGCTTTTTAACCATGATCATATAACTTGAATGATGTTTATGCAATGAAGCGTTAAAAACATGACTATTAGCAACATGTGGACTTGTGCGTATTAGAGTCTCCGGGAAAACAAGTATAACCGTGAGGGCTACATGTCTCTCGGTTTTAGCTCAGTACCCGGGACCTTTTCTAGCTTGTTAGCGGTTACCGAAAGGCGTTAGGGTAAAAACAGGACTATGGATCCCGATGTAGGGTTGTATCACATGGAACTGCCCATGAGACCGAGGATTCTAGCGGGTTGATCACCCGGACCGACGGAAGATACCTAGCGGCCCTAACTTGTTAGAAGAACCTATGAAAGACTTCATAGTGAACCCGCCGATCGGTCCTAGGAAGAGGGTTAAGGGGCCGATCACCCCCGGGCGAAAGGGCAATTCACGGCTCACGGTGAAAGTGTACATCTCAAGCAGAGTAAAACTGGTATATCAGCCGTGCTCACGGTCATGAGCGGCCTTGGAACCTTTGCATTAAAGATGATGACCTATGTTTGTTTAATAGTTCATAATTTATTGTTTATGCTCTACATTATTATGTTATAGTGATCATGGTATTTGGGTAAGATATTGCCTTGCCATTCTTGTTGAGTTCGACATGGACTCACTCTTGCTATTCCCCACACCTCAGGTGAAGTTTAGGCTTGTGGTCCACCGGTCGATTCGTTCCTCGTGGAGTCTACACACCAAAGAATCGGAGTTTGTTTTTGTACGCTAGCTGAGGTTATGTTCTTTATATTATGTTCGTTATAATTTAAGCATTGTTGATTTGATACTACTCTTTACTTGTGGCTATATGTGAGATTTGACTTCCGGGGCTCACATATGGTGTTCATTCGGTTTTCTCCTTAAAACCGGGTGTTACACTGTGACTTCGATCGGGGAATACCTGATTTTTTTCCTAATTAAAACAAGTGCAGACTAGCATAACTCATGTATGATATACATCCACATTGAATTAAAATTAGATATATGTTTACCTAGTGCATGGCATATTAATCTTCAAATTACTAATTAGAAACTTCCAACGGAAGCATTTGTCATTTTAATTTTTTTGTTACACTCTAATCATTATCGCCCATAATGTCATTGGGTTTACATTGTTTTCTAATAATTTACCCGCCCCAAGCATCATTTCTGAAAAAAACATAATCTTACACTCCAAATTTACATGTAAATTAACCACATCTACCATTATGGAACATTAAGGACCCAAGGAATATCCTCTTTGTTGAAAAACTTATCGAGATTCTTCATGAGGAGAGCCTTGTTTTGCTTTTCAATGTCAATAATTCCTAGCCCACCTTGAATTTTCGGCACACATGTCATTTTCCAAGCAGCTTTAGGAGGAGCATTGGCATTAGAACTAGCACCACGCTAGAGACAGTGGTTTCTATGTTTGTCAATCTTTTTGATAATACCTTTGAACACATGAAAAAGTAGGAAGAGCCGAGAAGACAGCATTAGTGAGCTGAAGCCTACCAGCTTGATTCAAGAAGGAAGCAATGCCACCCAATCTATTATCGCACTTATGAACCAAAAAAGCATGAAGTCCAGACTCCTAGGCCTGTCGACAGACAGATGGAGACCCAAGTAGGTGAAAGGAAGGCTTCCTTTAGCACACCCAAAGGTACCAGCCAACAGAGTTAACTTGTCCCTGATGGCAACACCAAAAGGTACCGTCTGCCAGGCTTTGCTCAACACTCTAATAATTATCGCCAATAATGTCATTGGGCCAACATTGTTTTCTAATAAGTTACCTTCCCTAGCATCATTTATGGAAAAATAAGCATAATCTCACACCCAAAATTTACATGGAAATTAACAACATCTACCATTATGGAACATTATTTAACATAAACCCCTAAACATTGTTCTAAGCCGTTGATTCTATGGAGGCTGGTGAGTTCGACGGCACACAGGCCGTCCAGAATGGCCGGGTCGCCACGTCGCGCGCACCCGTATGCCTCGATGATGCTCGTCAGGTAACACGTCTGTTTGCTCATCGTCACGCCGCTAGGCAGCTGAGCCATGAACCGCAGGTCTGTAATCGAGCAAACTCAAGTAGGCGTGGCTCCCTTGGGTCCATCATTTGTATTTTCCTTTTAAAATTTCTAAAGAATTTGTAAATAATTTGACATATTTTTATCTGATGTCTGGAATCCATGGAAATATTTTGGAATTTGTTTTGACAAAATTGGCATATATTTGTGTAAATATATAGTTGTAAGGTAGCGTAAGTGCAGCAAATATCCTGTTATTGAGAGAGAGAAAGAGAGAGAGAGTAAAACAACCATTCTTTTTTTGAAGAAGAAGAATCAGGAGGGAGCCAGGGCTCCAACTGTCAATGTATTAAAAAGAGAACGTGAGAGTTCATGTACATAAAACAAACAAGAACAAGGCCTAGGCCAGCAGGAAGCAATGTATCTTTCTGCGGTACCTAGGTCGACATTTTGCTTGCTTCTTCTCATGCACGCCCTTGGCATTCATGCCATATGCTCGCTAGATGCTCAATGTTTTGTCTCTACGGGTGTAGCAGTTTCAACAAATGCCTAAGAAATAGTGAGACAAAACTGTACACGAAAGAGTTACTTTAATTCTTCATTTTCAAAGCTACAATTTTGACATGACAG
This sequence comes from Hyparrhenia diplandra, assembly GCA_015847255.1. NCBI lineage: Eukaryota > Viridiplantae > Streptophyta > Magnoliopsida > Poales > Poaceae > Hyparrhenia > Hyparrhenia diplandra. Next base: position 1,227,205 of record JADLZK010011027.1, read on the forward strand.
TCTTAGAAAGCGAGTTATAAAACCACCGCGCGTTGAGACTGGCTCTCTACACTGAGAGAGGCACGCGTGCATCACACTTGCATGACGCCGCTCATTCCAAGGTAGAAAACTATGGATCCATTGCGCCGCGTGCACCAAACTTGCCTGACGCCACTCATTCCAAGGTAGAAAACTATGGATCCATTGCTAGTCTGAAGAACAATATATGTTAATTAAGTGATGAACAACGAGGTAAATGGAGCACGCAATGCAAGTGGGAGTGTGTGATCGACATCCACTGGTGAATAGTGGGATATATATAGCACAGATGAAGGTCAAAGTGTCGGACATGCCACTGTGCTTTTAAGTTTATTTAGTTCTCAGATAATCAATGGTATCGTTGCAAATTTGTTCGTCTATTTAATTTGGTGACATAAGCTGCTGGTGACAGAAGTTAAGCTCTCTGGTAGCTATGTAATAAATATGACTGAGGTTTAAAGCAGGACTGCTGCATGACCTATTTTATGTTTGATATAGAGATGCCGAGCAGAAGATTGGACACATGATTTTGAGTTGGCGAAGGCAAAATGAATCTGGGTCATTACATGTATGCTTCATTGATTAACTCTATCTACATGTATTGTATCTGCTGCTTGGTGCCAGTCTTTAAAAGTCGGTCTCTTGGGAATTGGACTTCTGGGAGTTGTTTGGATCCATTTATTGCTTGCTCATCCCTTCCCTAACAAATCACCGTCTTCCCCATTCATCATTCAGGCATTGTTCCTAGTCACCAACCAAATGTTACTATAGATTGGACGCTAATGTTCCCTAACAAATGTTACTATATAGATATATATGCCTGATCAGGCAATGCATGTACAGGCAACTCTACAGATTAAGAATATGGTATTGTTTATATGCCTTGGATGCTGTCATCTCTCATCGTCTCTAACAGCAGTAACCATTCCTCTCGTGTTTGTAAGTAAATTCAAGCCTCAGGAAACATTTCAACAGATGGAGCGCATAGATCTTGGTCACAAACTGTCGAAGCTATGACAGCCATGATACCACCAGACAAGACAACTCTGCTGATCCCCAGGCGCTACTCCATTTCATCACAATTACACACGTCTGAATAGCTACCATATTTCAGAACAGGCCGGCAACTGTTTCCCTCGTGTTCCTATGCAATCCCATGCTTCAGAAGAGTATTAAGCTATTCTTTGTGCATGCAGGTTGCAGAAAATACTCGTCAAAGGCTATGGTGGTAAACCAAACACAGGGTATGCTTCCCTGATGCTACTCAATATCAGCAAGCTAGTGACATGCTGAAGCATGTCGTATTGACTTCTTCCCTCCATTGAGTGTTGGGACAAGCTAGCAAAGAGTAAGACTGTATGCAGCAAGGTTCAAGTCGTAGTATTTATAGATCAAACTCAGTTTCAATTTTGGTGACGATGAAACTGCACTATTATTGCGACATTTACACTTGCCACAGTCATAATTCTTCTAAACCTCGTGCAGAATTTGTCCTATTGCACATCCCCGAGTGATTTGTAGCCGCTGTGAGACTACATAATTGTTTTATTTTTTTTAAGAATACTACACAATTGTTGGGACTTCGCTTGCATGAGAATTGACTTTATCCTATGGGCCAAGCCCACTAGAAGAGGCCCAATTGAAGTGAGTTGTAAATCCATCCCCACCAAGGGGTCACATGTAAATCTACATTGCTTACAAATATAGATGTGTCATGTAGCGATGGAAACGGATGGAAAAAAACCCCATATCTACTTCCATTTCTATATTTGTTGGTGGAAAGCGGGATCGGGTTCGGAAAACGGAATTGGGATATGCGGGTGCACGAAAACGAACCAATACGGATGAAAATTGAATGGAAACGTTCGGAGCCCAGGAACTTAAGCCGGAATAACATGGTGCCGAAACCATCCATCTCTTCTGGCCCTCTAGCTAGCGGCTACCTTCAGTCAAGCCATCAAAGATCTCCGGCATCATCCATCTCATCAGGATCACTGTCACAATATCATCTAGGTGGACACCATCCGTAGTGTCTTCCGGTTTCAAATCAACCACTATGGATGGAATGCATTTACGATCTAAAAAGACAAGACATATATTAATTGATGATCAGTACATGTATAGGCGTACAACAACACCATATGAGATGCGTAGATATCGTCATTAGCTTTCCAGAAAGGCGTGGTTTGCTGAAACAGAGTCAGGACGAGGAAGTTATGGCCTGCTGTAATACGGGAAAATTGCGATAATCTCCGTCCAGGATTCCGACCTAATTCCAGATTTTCCGAAAATGCGGAAACGGATGGGTTAAATGTAGAAAATGGAACGGGAAGAAATGGGAAAAGTTCTATCCGTTTTCAACGCTAGTGTCATGAGGAGGGCCCTCCACTCATACACACAAACCCTAATCCAAGTTGCCTCACACCTCCTCCCACTCTCTAACCTGTTAAGAACCAAAGTTCAACAACAATTGTGTACACATGTTAGAACAAATTCAATTTATGAATAGTACGTCTCATGGATACCTTCACTATGTGTATCAGTTAAGGGTTATCATGATGATTTATGGTGTGGACCATGACAACCAGTAATGGGACACCGCCATAACTAACAACACCCCTCAAGTTAATATGTAACGTAATAAAATTATTGGAAATGAGTTCAATACGTTGGAGAGTGGAACATTCCTCATTACAACAAACCTTTCCTCAGTGAGGAACAATACACAGTGTAGATTGCAAATGGACATTTTACTCAAGTTGACAGCTGTTGCGTTTGATAGTGACTGATATGGACGTTTTGGTCATCATGTTGCTCGGTTCAGGTCGGATTGCAAGCCTAAGTGCAGTGCAGCAAAGCCAACGTATGTATCAGCAAATCGATAATGACGAGAATGAAGAGCAGCGGTACATCGACATGACAAAAGGTCGGTAGCACAACTTACAAACGTCCAAATTGGTGGCAACGGTGTGCGATGACAAATATCAGCGAAGGGCTAGAGGTTGAAGACAAGGACAAAAATACATTGTTCCAACTTTCTCTCATGAGAAATTAATCAAATAATCGGCATGGTGTGTCTAAAAAATATAAATTTATAATGTACCTAGCATATGATGTTGCTATGCAGCGCTAATTATATGTTTTTCTAGTGTCCCACAGTAAAATTTGCCAAAAAATTTCGAACTCTACCCGAATGAGCAGCAACTGACTACTGCCAGAGCATCCTCCCCAGCTTTCTGCTTAGTACAGTTTTCAAATGCCCTCAGTCGACTGATAGCTTCATCAAACGCCAAAGCCTTGAGATCATAAAACTGTTCGATCCCCGTCACGACATTGAGGAATCGATTGGCATGGTGTCAAACAATTTCTGCACCACCGCCGCGTCCTCCAACGTCGTTCCGCCTAAATTGCCATACCACAACAATATTGCTGTCAGTTTACCACAAACTCATGGACAATTTCTTCCTTTATCTTCAGCACATCAAACTTAGCCTTCTAACTTTGTAACCGAGTGTCTTTCACAGGCCCCGCCCCAACATACCGCACCTTTAAGAAATCCCATACTTCCTTTCCTATCTTCTAATTCACAACTTGCATCAACAACTCATCTAACAAGCACTGGAACAAGTGTTCTCACAACTCCTTGTCCTTGTCCCGACACTGTTGCTGACTATGTCTCCAAGGATAAACCTGCCGGCAGCTGCACCACCTCCTACCACCGTTGATCCTCCATGATTTCCAGCACCCCGATACTCCAGATGGTGTAGTTTGTTGCCATCTGCGTCGGGAACACCTGATGACGGTGTCTGTCGGTGCCGCTCCCCTGACCTCCTTTAGCAACCGACAGTGTGGACTCTGGGTGGATTATGCTTACGATTACAACACTGATACCTATGTAAGCTCAGAATTGATAATCCCAAGCAAGAACACAATGTGGAAAAGCCTAGAACAAAAGATCACGCCAGAACATACACTGAGAAATTTTGACGAACACACTGGCGTCTCCTAGGAGACATGCCTTTTTCACTCTTGATAACTTCTAGTACAAACACGATTACAAAGTCACTATGGCGCTAACCCATACATGTTACATCCACGCTTATAATACACATGCCTATTGAAAAGAAAGCATCTAAAACAAGATGGCCAGAAAAACAACTGCTCACACTAAGCGGCATCGTGGGCACGGTCACCCTGCTCGCCATCGATGACATCATGATATCACTTGTATTCAAATTCGCCTACACCTCATCCTTCTCCAGTTGTGGCATAACTTCAGTAACATCACTGAACATCAGCATGTGCCAACAACTTCGTCTCGCTGCTCTCCTTGCTCATCACCATGCTTTTAAATTCAGTAACAGACATGTTCTAATAATTAATAAGATAGGGACAAATTGCACCCACATATCGATGAACACAGTAAAGCTTTGGTAATTTGTGTGGATGCAAATGTTTAGCATGCTTACTATAGAAGCGGCAAAAGTATCGTCTGCGAGTCTTTGCTCATCGCTCGACCACAGGGCCGTCATATGGTAGATCGGACTCCAGCAGGTGCTTGTTGTTTTCTGATAACGAGTAACGACAATGGACTTACCTTGTCTCACAGTGTCTCAAGATCACCCAGAGCGTGAGGATATAAAGTGTAACGCCCGGCTAGAAAAACACCACGGGGACTACCCCTCAACACATTCACTAAGACTAAAACAAACCAATTACAGCCGCTATGTAAAAGATTACGCATTTGTAAAGCGAAAAGTGAGTACTTGTGATGATGGTGCTACTCCCAGTTCCCATGCAAGTCGTGATGGTTTAACACCTAAAAACCAAATGAACACAAGGGTGAGTGAAAACACTCAACAAGTACATTAAGAACCAAAGAACAATCAACTCATGAGAATTCATGAATGAATTACTGGAACTCCAACTAAATAGTAGTTTCCGCCTCGAAACGGACAGCACTTGAATACTCCTTAGCATTTACGGTAAAGCCGAGCAAGTGGGGCCAGCACTTACTCACCGTGCACTTGAATATAAGAACCAAATTGCACCTCCGGATAAACCGGCACTGGAATTGAATGTAAATGAAAACTTGAAACTTGAATCTCATGAACAAGAAACTTGAACTTGAACCAGAAATATAATAATTGAACATTGGAAAGCAAAGAGAAAACTTCGAATAATAGGCGTAAAGCGAAGCAAGGATTCGTCATGCACTTGCCTTAATTTCGACGAGACCAAAGCATCACACGCTTGGTACTTGTAGCTTCTAACCCTTCTCTTTCTCGTTTACTACACGTAATACATGATGCATTGCTTAACATAACGGAATGCATACCACGATGCATGATGAAAAGCATACAAGTGCATCAAAGAACTTTAAACAACTTATGAAATTGTGTACAACTCTCCTTCTAATACCACTAGGTTCGGTTTCATAAAGTATTCTAATCACTTGAACAACAACTCCATCACGTGGTTATCAAGAAAGCAACACATACACATGGAGTTTATATGTGGGTATTTTATTCACTAACCATCTTGCATAACCAACACACTCACCAATCATTTTATCACTAAGAGATCATATAGGTATTATTCAAAAGAACAACTAGAATAAAATAGATACACAGCAAGTTTAATGATCATTGGATATTTATTTTAACCTACGAGAACCATGAAATAAGCATTTCTTAATTAAAAGAAGTATTTTTATCTCATACCAGAACTATTGATTATGGCTAACTAATATTTTTTTCCATGAAAGAGCATCATATAACAAGGCTACAGAATAAATTTCATAATTTTATCGGGCACCAATAAATAGATATGAAAATAACAAAATCAGCATATAATCTGGAAAGGAAAAAGAGAAAACGCACTGTACACCACTATTCACCTGAGTCATGAGTTGTGCAGTTAGGCCCCTGGAAAAGTTCCAATTGTCGCTCGAGATCCTTCACGTGTTCAAAGCAGAGGAGACCGATGGAAGCTCCGCTTCCGGCGGCCAGGAACCTCGTCGGCGGTGGGGAGCGGCTACTAGGGCATCACCGGTCACGTGCGCACCCGCGGAGGCGCCCCGGCGCGGACTGAGATGGTCCGTGGTTCTGGCCACGCGTGCGTGCTGCACGTGCAGTGGACGCGCCGGCGGCGAGGTCGCGTTCCGGCGTTAATGGAGCTCAGCTATGAGAACTAACAGGTCAATCACGACCACAGATTCTAGGCGAAGCTAAATCAACAAACGGCAGGGTAAGAGGCCAACTGAAATGGCCAGGCCACGGCAAGGTGCGACACGACGGCCATGGCGGCGCGGTCGTGACTGGAACGGCACGCACGGCTGCGTTAGGCGAAAAGAGGCAAGGCGAGCGGACTTAGCCGACGCGAAAGGACTGGGCGAAGCTATTAGCTAGATGGAGCGAGCAGAGCTGGAGCGAGCATGGCGAGTTTCTCTGTGAACTAAAGGAACGTGGCGGCGGCAGCAAGAAGAAAAGAAGAAGACGGCGTCTAACTGTGATTTTGAGGACGGGCGCGCGGCTTCCAGGCGTTGCCAGCAGCAGCTTAGACCCGGCCACGGAGGCACCTACGCGTCCACGCAGGAAATGGCGAGAACAGAGGCAGCCAAACCCAGCACGGCGGCCACCATGCAGGCAAGCAAACAAGCAACTCGGTGGCCACTGCTTCTGGAAATTCTGTACTAGTGTCTCTTCCTTCCTTCTTCTTCCAATATCTCCCAAGCTTGTATAGAAACTTCAAAATCTCCAAAAACGAAAATAGTACAACTTCTCGAGATCTCCAGGTTTGCTTTAATGACCATCCCCAAATTCTCAATAGTTTTGAAAATAGGAATTTCGAATTTAGAATATGAATTTGAAATTTATAAAATAATTAATTAACAGATTTGATATTTAAATAGTGAATAAATCACCATTCAAACATCATAACAGGAAGTACCATTAACAACACAGACAATAATTTAATACTCATATGCAACATATACATGTTAATATTGAAACTTGAAATGCATTTAGGCCATGATGCTTAATAATAACACGTGATAATGATCATATTTAAAATTTTAATTACTTCTTAATATCTGGGATGTTACATAAAGATAGCACAAATCCTGTTCCACAGTTGCTACTACAAATCCTGTAGCAAGTCATGTATCAGCCCACCAAATAACACTATACTGAGATCAAGGCAATAACCCATTTCATCACAATAGCCACTTCCTTAGTTTCGACCCTTTCCCCGAGGGTATCGGGGAACAAGTATGCAGGCCTATAGGAGAAAAGAATGGGACTCAATGCAGCAAGGGTCATGTCGATAGTATTTACAGCTGGAAGCTTGGAACACATCATTTTGTTTGGGAATTCTTTTTTTTTAGGATAGATGAAAACGCAGCATTGCTACATTTATAATTGCCAGAATTAGACTGGTATTAAACCTTACGCATAACTCATTGCATGTGGACGAGTACCTTGAAGCAGATTTTCTTTTGGAAAAAAAAAACTTGTAACATATTTGTGCCTGCAGCAATTACGTACCACAGAGTCTTAGAACATATATATTCATATTATGAATAGTCTCATGGATACCTTTGCTCTGTGTATCGTATAAGGGTAATCATGAGGATTTATGGTGTGGACACAATCTCAGCTAATGCCACACCTCTTGTTAACTGGCTTGCTCGGATTCAGAGCCATCAGCAGGGGGAAAATAAAGAGATTCCACAAAATACAATCAAGCTTGAAGCCTACTAAAATTACATGAAATGAGTTCAGTACTTGGACAAGCTATCTTAACGAGCAGACCATCAGGGAGTTGAACATTTACTGCAATAGAATTTTACTCAGTACAGTACAGCAGTGAGTGTAGATTACTGCTGCCACTGATTGGAACCTGTGGCAATACAGGCATACAGCCATTTTGTTGGCATGTTCCATGATCCATGATCCTACGATTGAACCACAATTAGCGTTGCACCCCTTATGCTGTTTCGCAAAATTCTAGCTCCGATGCACCCAAGCAACGCAACGTGGTCTCATAGGCGTGCTTGACTGAAAAGCCTAGCATGCCTGTAATAGTGAAATATCCAACAGACCATGCATTCAATTTTTTTAGAAAGGCGGCAAAAGCTTTGCCGAGTTTTTATGAGACGAATGAAAGGAAAAAAAAAAAAAACAATACGTAGAGCAAAAAATTTGTGAAACAAAAACAACTCACCAACTAAGGCACGGCGCCAACTACTACGGCATACAGACCGTCTACACACCAATAAAAAGCTAAAGTGCCAACAAAGAAAAGAAACTCAACTCCAAACCACAAAAAGCTATTAGTCCACATTGACGATGGGCCTTGTGGCCAACTGGTACTGCTGAATGTCCTCTTTGCAAAGAAGAGCAACTTGTAAGTGTTGTAGATATTTTTATTGGAAAGTCCTTCTGTTCCGTTCCTTCCAAACATTTCACCAGTAATAGATCATAATTCCAACAATGTTTTTCCTTTGTATTTTTGGAACCTTGGCTCGACATTTATGCCAATAATTGTGTAGTGATCCATTTGTTCCAACTGAATCAAGCACCGAGAGATTTAGCCATGGTTCCAAAAATAACCAAACTTGCATCGAAAAAGGAGCAATCTATACATAGGTGATTTGGTGTTTCTTGATCAACTCCACATAGTTTGCAAATTGGGTCATGTGCCCAATTGAGCTTCAATAAGAACGGACCTTGGTTATGAAACCCTGACGCAACATAACCAAATGTCCAGAGAAAGCACAGCCTGAGCGGTTGCAGCTCATAATGGGCTTAAAAATAAATAATTGCACCCATTGTGCTACCTACTTTTGAATCCTTATGGGTATAATTAGTTGTTTGTAATAGCATTAGCCTGCTTCATTAGACCTTATGTGGCAGAATCTAAACAAGCACAGACATGACCAGTGTTTTGGTGGTCGGTGTCGGTACATAGTAACATTGTTATCTTGTAATTGTACTACGACTCTTACATTGTAACCGGCTAAGAACTCATGCCTCCTGGACACGGCTAGAGTTCCCCAGATCGGCACATTGAACTGACCTCACGGTCTAAACTCCAAGCACGAGTGAAGAGCTTCATCCCGAAAGAAAAGAAACCCCAGGTGGAGCGTGCAATATATTATCTACCTCAGACTGGACATAGGGATCCGATGCTGTCCTGGCAGACCGAACCAATATAAATCGTTGTCTTGCGTTTGCCATCCAACTTTGCACCCGTTGATTCCCCGATCAATCACATGCGTAACCCCATGATGAGTGCCGGTCACCAAACATCGACCATGGGTTTTAATTTGACAGGCAAATCATACTTGATAAAATCTGTCTTTATTGTTTATATTTTATTGCATTTATACTCACCTCCATGTTCTAGTTGAGATCTTATATTTCTAGAAGAGGATGAGGAATGAAAATATTTTATTTTTGTGTACGCATCAACCTGTGCAAATCTATATATTATATAATAATACAGCCAAATTTAGCGTACTAGCTGATGCAACATTAGGCCTGCTTTAATTGGAGCATCGCACAAGATTATACAGGAGGAGCCTATGCAGACAACCAAACTGCACTGCAGGGGCCTAGATGCAAACTAATACAGACAAGCAATTAATAATAATAAGATTATAGAGAGTGAAACATGTTGTTCTGCACTTCTCCTTTTCCCATTTATTTATTATTTGTTATATAATAAAATTTTGCAAAGTGTATTCATTTAGTATTATTCACTGCGGTGACATGACGCAAGCTCTGCAAAAGCTTCTCTTATGTCAGATTGGGGAGGAGAAGATGTTGCACATGACCAAGTAACTGCATTGCATTAGTGACATGTTTTTGCAGAAATTTTTTGAGTGAGACAACAGTCAGTGGGCCCGTGCCGTGCTGGACTGATGCAAACTAATGGATGAAAACCTGCACAGGTGCAAGGTGGCATGTTTCCTCAAGCTCTGCTGCCCTCGCATAGCATGCAGGCGATCCTGGATCCCCTGCCGCGTCTCACTGGCTTTCTAACTCGCCATGCTCTAGGTGCTGCGATGTCACCTCGGTTAGGAATTGGTTGCAGGAACATAATGCACAATGTTTGCTTATGTCCAGTATTGGGAAGAACAGCTCACGATGGCCACAAAAGCCAGTACCACCTGGTTATAGGATTATTCTGGTTTTCGCTTGTCAGTTTGTCGTAGCAGACCAGATAGTATGAGAACAATGTCCACCAACTGGTTGGTTAACCAGAAGAGGCAGATGCAAGGAATGCGAACAAACATGCCTGATGCTGCTCATTCCGATTTTTAAACCAAAGGGTGTAGCAAATAGAATTGCAGATTCATGGTCTCCGCTAAGTACCCTAACAGCTCTATTGTAGAAGGAAATACGTTAAAGAAGTGGTAAATGGAGCATGCATCGGTGCAAGAGGTAGTGTGAAGTGAGGCATGGGTGAAGAGTTGTTATATATATATAGTGAAGCACAGAGGTGAAATTCAGAAATCGGATGTTGTGTTGTTATCAGATAATAATGTTCTGCAAAATTGTTTTATCTATTTATTGGACAGGTTATCAGATAATAATCTGTTACAAAAGTGCTCACTGAAATATTATTTAGAAACAATAGTGCGCACATTCACCTCATGCATCATTATTACAGCATTTTCCAAATTCAGTCATAGTGCATTGTATTTCAATTTCTTTTGAATAGGAAATTATTTGAAGCTATATACAGTATTGTACAGTATTAATTCGAAACCGACAATTGGTTGAACACATGGGTATATTCTTCAATTCCACCTATATAATTGCAAAGTCGGAATCGAACATTAATTCCACTACTCTTCATACAATCGCAATCGCCTGCACCGGATGATACCAGCAGACTTGCCAGGTCAAGGGAAATGGCGGAGGAAGGAAAAGCACCGTGCACCAGACTTGGCTGATGCCGCTGATTCCTAATAGTAGCTTATAAAGGAATTTTGTGAGGTAAAAGGGGCATATGCACCCAATCGCAACTCCCAAGAGCTGGGAGTATGTGTAAATTGCGATAGCTACTGGTCGAGATGATAGTTCATTGCAAGCTTATATATAGCCCGCACCAAGATGAAAGTGCGAAATTATACAGACATGCTCTTCTGCTTTGTCGTCTGCACCTATTTATTATTGGTTGTTGATAAAGTTCTGTCAATATATCTTTATACTTAGGAGAATTTCTTTCGGTGACATATATATATAGAGGTCCAGCTTCTTGGACCCTGTTTCGATCCCAGTGCTAAACTTTAGTACTTTACTTTTAGCACTTTTTTAGCACTGGGGTCCAAATAATTGCAGCCAGTGTACAGCCGGCTTCTTTAACCCATATGATTAAATTGTGAAACATGTTGTTCTGCACTTTTACTTTTCCCATTTAATTATTATTTGTTAGATAGTATTACAAAGTTTGTTGATTTAGTACTGTTCAATGTGTGACATAAGGCTTGTTCTGCAAATAGATACCATGGAGCACAAGCCTTTTTTATGTTTTGAGTCTGGGTGAGCTAGTGTGGCGTGCCTTGCTGGACTGAAGCGAACTAGTGGACCAAGACCCTTGTCCACAGTGGTCTAGTCTGAAACATGGGTCAAGGAGGGAGGGATGACCTGCTGGCGGTGCTGTGAGAGGCTTCTTTACTGTGCCTTCTTTGCCCGCCTCCTCTTTGTCTCCTCCACCTGCTCCTTGGGATGGAGCCGGTCCTAGCTCACCAAATGACCATGCTCTGGGTGCTGCGATGTCACCTCAGATAGGAATTCAATGCAGGAACATAATGCACAATGTCTGCTTATGTCTAGGGTTGAGAAGAACAGCTCGCTATACGGTGCGCATAAGCTGTCCGTTGATGGATTATTCTGCTTTTCTCTGCTTGTCGTACCACACTAGATGGTGTCATAACAAGTTCGACACAGAGTTGGTGAAGAAGGAGAAGTGAGATACACGGAATACGACCAAACACACCTGATCCCATCATTCCGATTCCAGAACCAAGGATATAGCTATATAGCAAATATAATTTGCAGATGCATGGTCTCCCTTGAGTGCTCAGCTCGATGGTAGAAGGAAATAGGTTAAATAAGTGGTATGGAGCACACATCGGAGCCAGAAGGAGTGTGAAGTGAGAGGCATGAGTGAAGAGTTGTTATATATAGTGGAGCACAGAGGTGAAATTCAGAAATGTGATGTTCTGCTTTTACATTTAAATTTATTTGTTACAGATATTAATGTTTTACAAGTTTGTTTTTCTATTTATTTGCCAGAATATTGCATGTATGAATCATTAATAAGATGGAGACATATTATACCCACATATCAGTGAACGCCCTAAAGCTTTTTGTAATTTGTGTACATCCAAATGTTCAACTTGCTTACTAGAAGCGGCAAAAGTATAATAAACAAGGCTCTACTCCCTCGATCAGGTGATTGTTGTTTTCTGACAAAACGACCATGGACTGGCCCTATACTACATTGTCCCAAGAGCATCAGGCTAAAAAAAAAAGCACAAATCCTGGTACACAGTTGCTACTACCGCTCCCATAGCAAGTCATGTAAATGAGGCCACCAAATAACACAATTGATGAAGGCAATATTTAATCCATTTCATTGCGATAGTAATTTCTCCCTAGTTACCACCATATAGCACTCAAAGTGTTAAATTATTGATATATAGTACTCAAGAGAGAAAAAAAGAGCAAAAAGAGGATGGGAGTAGAGAAAGACAAGCTTTCTCTCTCCTCCATGAAAATAGATCTAGATGTAGATCAAGAGAGGAGCAAAAGATGAAAAGAGAGATTAAGGGCGGAGAAGAGAGCCTTTATGTACCACTTGGTGTGTCCTCGACCACCCCCCCCCCCCCCCCACACACACACACCCAAAAAAAAAAATCCAAGCACAAAGTCCCAATTTGAAAATTTCGTCAAATTCTAGGGCAGAGCCTCCCCACAATTTGGAAGAGGAAGAACCATGGAGGAAGAAGAGGGGCTGGCGGCTAATATCTATAGTGCTTGTGATTAACCGTGGCGGGCACCTTAACGTGCCCGCCATGGAAACTCTGTATTAACCATGGCGGGCGTTTGTAACTCGCCCACCATGGTTAATCTATTTACCGTGGCGGGTGCGTTACAGACGCCCCCCACGGTTAACGCACTATTTTACCGCGATGGTCGGAGTTAAGGCGCCCGCCATGGTTAATCCATTAACCGTGCGAGCGGTCGGGCAGCCGACTGGCCGCTCCGGCCACGGAACTAGCGTGGCGGGAAATCAATGTGCCCGCCACAGTAAAGATTTTGCAGTATCACGCAAAATCATTTCGTTACTAGTGCATTCTTCTCAAGCGAGCCATTGTATCTCTTGTGTTTGTATGCCTTGGTGTGTGCTGGTCAGGGATGATGCGGAGAGGAGGCCATGGTGGCAAAGTGAGATCTATCGCGATGGTGAGACACATTTCACCAATGCCACTGAAACACAACAAGCTGGTCACAAGCCAAGGCACACATGCATGTTGTATCGACCTCTTTTTTTTTTAGTGTTTGGGGATATAAAGCGAGTATGTAGACACGGAATCAAAGAATGGGATTCTATAACTGAGGCTAAGCCGAGTTTATTTTGGTTTGCTGTGTGTTTAGTCGGATGGGAGCCACCAACTGGTGGGGATTAAATAGCAGAGACTCCACCAAATAAAATAAGGTCTACTAATTAGTGACATGTCATCTGTACAGAAATCATTTGCGTGACGGGTGAAAAAGAATTTGCATGGAGGGCAAATGAGCCTGTCACCTATGAAGGGTCACAGGCCGGCGATAGAAGATGCCCACGATTAATCGATTAACCGTTGAGGACGGGTAAAGACGCCTGTCACGAGTTAATAATTTAAGAAAAACAAAAAAAGCATGCCCAGGCCTACGGGCGGACCTAGGCCACACGGGCCTAGGTTTGGTCCTCGTGCCACCACTGACGATCCGATGATCACACGGTAGGGATCTGCCGCTAGACAACCTGCCCTACCTAGACCCGCCGCCGGAGTGCCTTGCCTCGCGTGGATCCGCCGTGGGGCTACCTGGATCTGCCGTCGCGCGTCACCTCTGGTGGACCCGCAGTCGAGCTTCATGCATCCGTCAGTTGGGAGAATAGTCTGCTGCTGCAGCTCAGTCGGAGTCGGCCACCGCGCAACTCTATGTTCTCTCGACGCCGCTACGGGGAGGAATGGGAGTTGCCGCTGGATCTGCAATGGAGCTAGGGTAGGATCGGAACACCGCATCAGATTAGAGAAAAGAGGGAAGACAAGGGCATACCTCATCCTTGCGGCGGATCTAGGCCACCAATCCCTCGATCTTCGTGCCACCGTTGGGACGGGATCTGGCCACGGAGAAGTCGTGTTGCATTCGCAGCCATGCCGAGCCAAAGAGGACTCCGTCGCTGAGGGAAGGGGAAGAGTTGTCCTGGAGAGGGAAGGAGAGCAGCTGTCATGGTCAGAGGGAAGGTTGTGGCGGCACTCAGTTTTTGCGCTAGAAGGGAGGGTGCGGCGCAGAGTGTGGGGTGGCTTGCTGTTAGTGGAGGGCCTGCTAGCGGTGTAGGGGCGAGATGGATGTAGGGCAGCTCGGCTAAGATAGAGAGGGAGTGGAGATAGTAGCTAGAGTTTCATCCCATGTATATATAGTGTGATCAGGTTATTTGGCTTGTTGGGCCTACATTTCCAGTGGTAAGCCTTTTTGAATGCTCACCACAGAATATCTATTTACCGTTGTGGGCATATTAGAATGCCCGCCGCGGTTACGGTTAATAGTATTAACCGTGATGGGTATTTTTAGGGTGCTGACCATGAAAAATAATTTACTGTTGTGGGCGACCTGACGGGTAGCTGGTCAAGCCGTCCAGCCAATAACCATGGTGGGTAAAAGGTGTGCCTTCCATGGCATGTTTTGGGGTTGTCTCACACAAAAGAAATTTGTACTAGTGTGTTTTCTGACATCACATAGTGATCATGTGCCACTGTGTAACTCTATTGTTACTTGTGAAATAAAAGTACTATGGCACCATTACAACCCTATAATCAATTAAAGTGGGCCACAATTGCAGATAGGGGACTGCCCTCTAAGCCTGCAGGTTCATGGGTTGCGGTTGCTCCTTACCCCTCTCCCGCTATGTGCTATAAATAAACACTATCCACATGAGTGTTGCTGCTCGATCACGCTCCGGTCCTTTTTTTATGTACAAACGACCACACACCGATCTTGTGTGCATTGTGTGATAGTTTTATATCCTCCAACACTCAATAGAAACAGGTCAAAGGTGCATGCATCTATATCAGCATCAATTCCTTGGGATTGAGTGGCATCAGCAAATGGGTACCAAGTTCTACATGGGTCTTATGTCTTGTTGCTTCTATGCTGCTTGTTAGATGGCCTCTTGGTCTAGTGCTATTGGTGTGCTGTTGGTCATTGCCACGCACGGGATGATCAGAGATAGAAGGCTTCCCTAGAGGGTTTGGGAGCATCAGATACTCAGATGTGGCCTCCCACTATATCAGACGCATCGTGGAACTTCCATCGCATGTTCACCACAGGCCTTTCGGTGGGTTGGCAGATGCACGACACCTCAAGTTCGATCAACACAGAGGCAGATGCACGACACCTCATGTCCGATCGTCGTGACGCACATATTCGGCGAGCCAATGTTCTTGGATGAATGAGACAACGCCAGCAAATTGCTACTTAAATTGTCATGTTGGGCTGCTTAATTGGTCACCCGTGTAAGCTTTCTTGTTTTCAATGCGAAGGAAGCAGTTGATGACTTATAGCATACTGAAAGACTAGGAATAGGGTGGTGAGGCTCAAGCATCGAAGAACAAAGGCTTCACCTTATAACATGTGAGCGAATGCAACTCATGTGGGTCTTTAAAACAAATATTTGCACGCATTGTGCTACCTGCTTTTGAACCCATATGGGTATAATCGGTTGTTTGTAACCTACATTATTAGACCTTATGGGGAACAATGTAAACCAGTGTAAACATAAGCAGTGTGTTGCATGGATCAATTTTTTTTCATAAGCAGTGTGTCAGTGGTTAGTGTCGGCAAGTAGGGGTATCCCATAAGGAAGGGAGAAGATCTAGTCAGACTAAAAATTCTCCCATGTAATCCTAGTAACATTGGTATCCTGTAATCCTACTATGACTCTTACATTCCAATTTTTTTTTTAGATAAAGGAATTAACATTCCGGCCTCTGCGGTAACGCACACAGCTTAAAGCCTCTGCGTGACCACACACAGCCAAACTTATTACAAAAACTAAGAATAAAAAGAAAAACTTTAGTACATATGAAGATATATGTACTAAAGATCTACTACATCCAAAAAAGAATTGAATTTACTACTCGACGGTGCTAAAGATATCGATGTCGCTTCATGGCGGTCTTCAAATCAGCCACCACGCCTTGGACAACGTGCACCAAAATGAACTTGAAAGAAATTCATCGGATGTAGACAGCCCCACTGTAGCTGGCAAATCGGCCCACGCTTGAAATCGTGTGCCCTCACCGTTGCCTCTCCACCTTGATGTATCGGTGGCGTTCGGGAGGAAGACCCTGAACTGTGTTCGATCCGCCGTCGCGTGCGTTCTTTGGGTCGCCGAGGTGCATCGTGACGCCAAATATTGTCACCAATGGAAAAGCTTCTCCCCTAGCGAAAGAGAAGTCGTTGCTCACCGTTAGAATGCGTGGATGAACGGCCGCCATCGCCGCGGGCGGCGAAGACAGGCGCCGCGAATCGGATCTGCGACCCCATCCACTCCTCCTCGACCTCTTTGGGACAGAGGCGGGGGAGGTGTCCACGGAACGGCGCGCACGACCTCCCGCGGTCTGGCGGCCGGCCATGCGAGCCCCCGGGTGGCGCCGTCCGCACAGCCGCCATGACGCCCACCGCAGACGGCCCGCCGCCTAGGGCGCGGATCCAGAGCGCCACCGCCGGATCCGCGAAGCCGCAGTCCTACCGGACGCCTCCCATCGCCATTGGGGGCATCCTAGAGGAAGGGAGCGGCACAGCCCAACAACACCGGTAGAGCGCGTTGTCGGCGTGCCCGTTGGCCACTTGGAGAAGTCGACGAGGAAAGCCGCGGGCGAGGCTGAAGGCGGCGACACCCGTGCTACGTGCCCGGCGTTGTAGGGGAACGCGGAGGCGAAGCTTCGCCCGAAACCAGCGCTTCGGGCAGCAACAAGCGCTGGGAGGATGAGGAAGCCCGGGATCGGGAGCAGCGCCGCTGCCCGCCTGCACCGAGTCGTCAATGCCGAAGGGGCCACCCGAGACGTCGTAGAAGATGAGCGCGATCGGGGCAGCACCGCGGCCGCCGAGGCCGTGGATGCGCGCCGGGGGATCGACGACGGCCGCCGCCGCCGTCATCGGGTCAACGGGGCCAACGCGGTGCCGCGGTCTTGGCGCTGGCGTGCACCTCCGGGGCGATCCTATTCCCGGGCGTGCGGTGTTGACGCCAGAAGGGAGCGCTGCGGAACCCCCTCGCACGCGCGGCGCCGGTTCGTCGGCTTGCCGCTGCCCGCGTCGATCCCCACGACACGATCGCCTCGCTGCCTTCGGGAAGGAGACCTCGTCGGTGGCCGGAGACCGGGCGCCGAGCGCCCCGAGGCGGTGCGGTGGAAGCCCCCGGCCCGCGCCTCCGCCCCGAGCAGATCACGCCGCCCGGCTGGCGGCTGTGCGCGGCGGCGCATGAAGCGGATCGCCCTTCCAAATGGCTAAGAACTCTTGCCTACTAGATTATATAAAAGGAGGGCACAGCGCCCTATATTGACACTTTTGAACAGACCTCACCGCCTAAACCCAAATGCAGGATACAATATAGTATCTACCCTAGACTGGGACGTTAGGGCGATGGGGGTTTATTCCAGGTTTCAAAGCCCCCTCTGCTCCAGGTTATGCTACCGGGAATACGAAGTTGGGGAGTAAAGGTTTTGGAACCTGAAATTGTAGTGCACCTTTCTCGGGTTGGAAACACCAACCGGGAGTAAAGCACCTGCTAGGCACAAGGTCGGTGAGGGAGCTTTTACTCGGTTGGCGCTTCCAACCCAGTGTAAAGATTAGTTTTTCTCTTTGTTTGTTTTCTTTTCATTTCAATTCCTCATTTGTTTTGATTTTAATTCTTTCATGATTTCTTTTTATTTCATTCTAATGATTTGTTTTTGTTTCAAATTTCATATACAAGTATTATACACATATTAACTAATAATTAATGTTCACATATATTACATAAATATAATTAAAGTACACATATATTACTCAAGTCCACAAATATATTAGTCTCGATAACATAACTCAAGTCCACAAATATATTAGTCTCGATTACATAACTTAAGTCCACAAATACTGACCAGTTGGAGGAAAAGTTTCGTTTATGTCAGATTGGGAGCAGAAGAAATTGCAGATGACCAAGTAATTACATTGCATTAGTGACATGTTTTTGCAGAAATGTTTTGAGTCAGACAACTGTCAGTGGACCAGTGCCTTGGAGGACTGATGCTAACTAATGGACCTAAACCTGCACGGCTGCAAGATGGCATGTTTCCTCAATCTCTGCTGCGGTTTGCATAGCGTTGCGGTGCTGGATCCCCTGTCGGGTTGCGCTGCTCTCCTTCTCGTAGCTCGCCATATGCTCGATCTGGCTGGTACGATGTCATCTCAGTTAGGAATTCGTTGGAGGATCATAATGCAGAATGTTTGCTTATGTCCATGATTGAGAACCACAGATCACTTCGGTCAAAAAAAAAAAAAAAAAAAGAACCACAGATCACAATGGCATGCAGAAGCCGAAGCCACCTGGTGATAGGATCATCCTAGTTTTCGCTTGTCAAACCAGACCAGATTGTATGAAAATAATGTCTACTGAGACTGGGTTGATTCAAGGAATGCGAACAGATATGCCTGATGCCACACATTCCTATTTGAAAATCAAGGGTGCTATAGCAAATATAATTGCGGATGCATATGGTCGCTGTTGAGTGCTCAGCTCGGTGTAGAAGGAAAAAGGTTAAAGAAGTGGTAAATGGATCACACATTGGTGGGAGGGGAAATGTGAAGTGAGAGGCACGGTTGAAGAGTTGTTATATAGAGTGGAGCACATAGGTTTAAATTAAGAACCGTGTTGTTGTGCTTTTAAATTTAAATTTATTTGTTATCAGATAATGATGTTTTGCAAATATATTTTATCTATTCATTTGTTTGGGCAATATAATGCTTTGCAAATCTGTCACAAAAGAGCTCACCGAATTATTATTTAGAAACATTGGTGCGCACATTCACCTCGTGCATTATTACAACATCTTCCAAATTCAGTCATAGTACATTGTGATTTGATTTCTTCTAACTAGCAAATTATTTGGAGCTATATACGATATTTATTTTCTTAAACCGATTATCCGTTGAACACATGGGTATATTCATCAATTCCATCTATATAACTGCGAGTCGGAGTCAAATCTTCCTACTTTTCATTCGATCGGCAGCGCAAGCCCTTGCACATTTTCTGCATCCATGACAGCACCGTTCGTCCACCTCTCAGCCTCTCTGTTATCAGCTACCTTCAGTCGATGTCTCCTTGTGAGAACACATCTCTTCCAGCAGACTTGCCAGGTAAAGGAAAAGTCTCAGGCAGGAAAAGCACCGTTCACCGGCTACAGACTAGCCTGATGCCGCTCATTCCGAGTGAAGCAAAATGTCTAGTGGGCAGCTGTGTAGAAAATACAGTAGCATATAAACAAATGACGAGGTAAAAGAAGCATGCACCCAAATGGCAAGAGGCTTCCGTGAGTAAAGTGTGCTAGACACTGGTCGATTATATAGGCTTATATTCACGTCGTCTGCTCCTATTTATTATTGATTGTCCACGATGTTTTTAAATCTATCTATCTATATATTTAGGAAAAATTCCTTTTCGTGACATATATATGTATAATAAGGTCCAGCTTCTGAGTACATATCAGTTGTAGCTCAGTTCAGATCGCGCAAACTGACACCAGAGAACCATATTACACCACACTGATATCCAGCATAAAGCACAGCTATGCATGTGCTGCCTCATCTTGCTACCTCCACACAATATTGTTAAGATTAATATTCAATGCGAAAAAATAAAATGTCATCCATCTAGAGGCAACGAGCTCTTGACCCTCCTTGTAGTTGGCAATAGTATACTAGGTCGTTCTTGAGTTCCTTAGTAAACTGTAATAGAGCCTATAACCGAAGCTAATGTGTTACCCTGAACAATATACTGCAAAAACTGTAGGACAGCAAGGTGGTATGACTATTATAGGTGAATAAATTTACCCCTCGCTCCCACTTCATTTAAATATCAGTAACTGGCTTTTGTACTAATTAAAGATTACAAACCGCTGGCTCACACTGGGTAGCCATGAGTCTAGAGACATCTCTTGCTCTCACCCAATGTCGGGAGCCTCTGCCGGCTCCCATCGCTCCCTCTCTCCAAGGCAGGCAGGGGCGATGGCGGCCGCGGGCACACGGCAGCGTCGGCAGTGGTCCTCCTCCTCCATCTCCTATGCTTCCTCACCCTCCTCCTCCTCTTCCTCCTCCTCTCTATCTCCTCTTTCCTCCCGAGAAGGCGGCAGGTGCGAGGCGACGGCGCCCCTGCAGGCGGCGCAGCTGCATATGTGGGGCTCGGTGGCCCCCCCTCCTCTCTCGCATCAACATCTCCTCACTATGCATCTCTACTCGACGAAACCCTAGGTGCTTCTGCGGTGGCGGCGGCAATCCTCGGCGGCTAAACCAGACAGTCGTTCCAGTTCTAATGCTTTTCCTTGAAGTGGCAGTTCCTCATAACAATTTATGTGGCAATTGAGAACTGCATTTCTAATGCTTTTCCTAATTTGTATTTATACAAAGATTTTAATAACTGAAATGAATTCTGCAGGTCTGTTCAAAACAATAGCTCAAGGTGCTTGATCCATTGTAACTAATATAAGACGATGGAGACAAGTTATGCCGGCATACCAGTCAACACACAAAAACTTTTGAAATTTGTGTGGACGTAAATTTTCAGCAAGCATACTAGAAGCGGCAAGTATCAGAAACGGGGCTTTGCTCTCTCTACCACAACAGCTGTAGTATCGACGATACTTCGGTAGGTGCTTGTTTTCCGTAAATGACCACATAGATTGTAAGGATAGAAAAGAGAGTGCAAATCCACCGCAGTTACTGCTGCTGCTCGTGCTCTTATAGCAAGTCTTCTGATATAGTGGTATCTGGCCACCAAATAACACTACTGAAATCCATTTCATCATGACAGGCACTTCCCTGGTTGCTACCGTGTTTCTCAAGTGAGCAACCATTTCTGTCGTGTTTCTATGAAAATTCGTAGTGCAAGATAGGCAGTTGTTCTTGGTGTATGTGGTTTGAAGACGATACTTGGCAGAGGCTGTTGTAGCAAAGAATCAGATCTACCATAGCCGGCCACTACAGGATGCACTTCACTGATGCCGCTCAATCTCAGCAAGCTGGTCACATGCTGAAGCACATGCATGTCGTATTGACCTTCTTTGACAAGTGTCTGGGGAGGATAAAACGAGTATGTAGGCGCAGGAGCAAAGAATGGGACTTTATGCAACAAGGTTCATGTCGATAGTATTTATAGCTGGAAGCCAGGAAGACATCATTTTAGTTTGGGGTTTTTTTAGGACATCAATGCTACATTTATGCTTGTCAGAATGAAATTGTTTTCAACCTCATGCATCACTCGTTGCAAGTGGCCCAGTAATTTGTAGCACACATGTGCCTGCATTTATGTACCACGAGTCAGAAAATATTCATTTTTTTTCTTCAAAAGCGTGTGCATTGCACGTTCTTCATTAAGAGAAGTTAGAGTAAAGTTACACGGCCCAGGCAACTTGATGGCTAGATGTCATAGGCCAACGTCAGACGGAACACAAACAACTCTAGCCATTGCTGGAGTTTTGTTGCAGCTCCCATCTTCGTGGTCACCATAGTTGCCACTACAACCTTCCAGACGCGAACACTGCTGCAGGACCATCTCCACGCGAGCGATGCAACCTCCACCTTCTTCCTCAGCGCCACACGCCGAGCTCATTGCACGCCCGGTGACACATGCCGTCTTCTCTGGCACCGACGACACACGCCGTCGAGCACAGGACGCCCGACAGCACCGACACACGATCTGCCGCCGCAGCACCGGCTCCCTTGCACAAGCAGAGAGAAGGCGGGCGACAAACGCCCTCCCGGCGACTAACACCGAAGCTTTTCGGCGACAACCCAGAAGCATACCCAGCAGGACCGACACACGATCCACTACCGTACCACCTCCATTGGTGATCACGCACGGGCCGACACACGGCCCCGGTGACCTCGCCGCTCCGCAGCCGGTCAACGCCATCACGCTGCCGCCCACCACCAGCACGCCTCCGGCGCGGGAACAAATCCCATGACGAACTAGCTCCAATCCCACTTGTTGGAACCAAGGATCGACGAACGATCATAAGTACAAGAACAATAGACAAAGAAAACTCGGCGACGAACGCTGCGGCGACACACGCCTGTATCTCTTGGCTATTATTAACGAAATACACAACTCGGCTCACACTTGGAAAACGAGAGGAGACTCGCCGGGCGACCCACGCCTGCCGGGCGATGAACGCCGCAGCGACGACACGATACCGACACTCTCTCTATTTCTCTCGGCTCACTCTTACAACAAAGGAGTACATGGCGTTTTATAGCCGGGGCACGCACCGCAGGAGCACGAACTCCATGCCGGCCAACTCGCTCACGATTCCCACGAACTGGCACATCACCATAGGTGAACCACTTGTTCCAGCGCACGGCGCACGACGCGGCCGCCTCCTCCATGCTGATCGCCACGCACTCAACTTAATTAATTAACTGCTAGACGCATGCACACGCAGCTCACCTGCACACCGCCATGCACTGACAGACTCACGCGATGCAGGCGCATGCCTGAACGCATCCAAGGCAAGATTAATTTCCAACATCGTGTTGCGATGCACCTCCCAGCATTGTGCTGAGTAGGTGTAAAGTGTCACACGAGGTGGAGAGCTGATTCATTTTGGGGAACTCTAAAGGACACACTGTTTTCTCCTGGCTAGTGTGTCAAATTGTCTGCCATATCATTTTGGTGTTTGGGTGTGTGAAGCTCCCCCGGCTCAGTAGTGGGAGCGCTGCGATGTCATCGGTTGTGGTGCCTCTGTCTTGGTCTGATACAGCACTGTAGTTATCTTTTTTTTCAAGTAAATGAGATATAGGATGCGTGGTACTGCACCAATTTCTCAGATTGATATGCAATTTATAGTTCTCGTAGTGAAGTATATGCTTAGGCCTTTTTGTGCCAACAATACCACAGAATGTACATAAACAAATTAAAGTAGGACGTACATTGTATAAAAAACCAAAATTGTCTTGTTGTACTAAGAGTTCATTGTAGGTTGTTTGCTATATGTGTCATAGGGTCATAAGAGGCCACATGTCATAAACATCCCATTTTGTGAGGACTAAGGTAATACAACATGGATGAATATATGTGGTGACTAGCACAGTCAGACACCATTGTGCTAGGTGGGGGGGGGGTTCCATTGTTGCAATAGATCCATTCTTCTAATGTACTTATCTATTGTAAATTTCTAACCCATATATATTATAAAAATCTATGGTTTAGAGTACCTCTCAGTTCTCGTTCTCCACTGCCATCTCAAACTCCATTTTCTGCACTTGCCATCGTTCAAGAATCATGTGCCTTGTGCATGATTATGCATATGTATAATGTATTGACAAGGTGGTGCCAACCTCTTCGCTAGGACATGCATGCTCTAGCATGAACTAAGATGCATGATAATAATAGATACAAAGATCTAAGACAAACAATACTATGGAAAGTAGATTTAGAGGTGAGCATTTTTAAATTTACAAATGGTTTTAGCTAATTGGCAATTTGCAAAGGCAGTCACTGTGGCCACCTCCATAAATTGTTGTCAGAGGGGGTCCTTCAAGTGCCCCACCTCTATGTTAATGACATCTACTAAGTGACCATTGTTAGGATGCTCATATTTTTAATAATGATTTCTTTTAAAAAAAGTAAGATTTTTTTTTTTTAAAAAAAAATCTGGAATAATGACCCCTAGCTCGGCACTGTGATCATGAAATACTTGATCATAGGTGCCAGGGAAAATGTATTCCTTAGGGGCTATACCCGTTCTTAGTGTTCTCATTAACTATGAAAATGATTAAAAATATAAATATCATCATTTGCACCAAATATATTTCTTGCATATATACAGTAATGTCAACGCAAATCCATACAGGTTCCGTCAGAATGCTGGGTGCTTCGACGGCCATGGCATATCTGAGTGAGCAGCTGTCGGCAATAGCAGATGATCAGAGAGTAGTGGTAGATGTAGCTCATAAGGCAGCGTTCTTTCAGCATCATCATCTGCTATCTTCACACTCATCATCCGCTCTGCATCAATAACCAACTTTCTAGGCGATTGGGCTCCAAGATTGTAAGTCTCACGAGAAGGTACACTCGAAGCTCAGTGTTTCATAGCCACCAGGCGAGAGAGAACTCTCAGCATGGCTTCAGCTATCTTCACACTCATCTCTTAAGTCTCCAAGGTGATGATCTGATCTGGTCTTATATTCTCCCTGCATGCCTCCTATTCCCATTAGACAATGTCAAGAACTTCTCAACTGTAGCCATCTGCACCCCTATTTGGCCCTATTATATGTGGTTTTGTTTTGCATCTATTGGTGGGTGTGCCAAAACTGAAAAACAATCTTTATATAGACATGTAGTTTTCTCTACAGATAGAGTTCATTGTCCACAAATTTATTAGGTGCATCTAGTGATGATAATATGCAATCATTTCAGCGGCTACAGTATAGTATAATTTGGTTTGCTACAGTACGCAACAATAATCATTACCAGGTCGACCAGCCTCCATCGGTGCTGGAATTCATGCCGACAGAAGTTAATTGGCAGTGATGGGTGACCTACTCATGACCCAGAAGTGAGTTATGACACAGTTCGTGCAGGTCAGGATGAGAATATATATAAGCCATTCTGTTGCCAATGTGGTATAAATTGAACACTAGCAAATGGAGGCTGCACGACAAAGAAGATGAGATATGATTGATTAGAGTGGATGAAAAGATTCTTCATCATGTCATTTACCACTTGCATCTGGTGGGAAGAGGAGGCAGATGGGAACTCTGTTCATCTGGAGATGGTTGAGGCGCTTGTTTGGTTCAGTGTTCTCCAGCAAAGAGGACGTGGTGACGTGGTGCCATAGAACATTCTATTGCGATGCTCCTCTAAGAGTTTGTGCTGAGTAGGTGTGCATTGTCACAAGAGGTGGAGGGCTGTTTCATTTTGGGGAAATTTTATACTGTGACATGCTGTTTTCTCCTGCGTTAGTGTGTAAAATGTTGTCTGCGAGATCATTGTGAATCTGTGATGTTTGGGTGTGCGAAGCCTCCCACGCTCCGTAGTGGGAGCGCTGAGATGCCCTCAGTTGTGGTGCCTGTGTCTTAGTCTAATACAGCACTGTAGTGCTCTTTTTTTTCATAGTAAATGAGATATAGGATGCGTGGTACTGCACCAATTTCTCAGATTGATATGCAATGTAGCGCTTGTAGTGAAGCATATATTTAGGCTTATTTGTTCCAAAAATAGGCGGTAAATTGTATTGAAAATCACATTAACTTGCTGTACGTAGAGTTCATTATATCTTGTTTGCTATATGTTGCATAGGGTCATAAGATGGCAACTGACATAAACATCCCATTATGCAATGACTCAAAGGAGCTAATACGGCATGGATGAACATATGTGGTCAAGTAGCACAGTCATGACACCAGTGTGCAATAGATACAGTCTTCTAATGTACTTATTTCTTCTAAAATTCTAACCCATAAAGATTCTAAAAAAAAAAAAAAGTCTAACCCCAATAGGAGCTCTGCTGGTAGATGAAACATTTATCACAATGGACCTACTGAATTCAGCCAACAATGGCATATGCCCTCGATATTAAGCAGCCCTTCCATTACCAATGCTCCCTATATCCAACACTAGAAAACCTGTTCATATGGATATTGCTTGAGGCCTGGTAGTTAGAGTCGCTGAGGAGTTGCAAATGTCATTGACACTCATTTCTGATGGGAAGGGGAGGCACCCGGGCAAACCTGCTCGTATGGATATGGCTGGGCCACAGGAATTACTCGTAGCTTGAGATCTGGTTCGCTGTTCTCCAGGTTGTCAGTACACATGTATCCAAGCATGTAGGCACTCGAAACACATTATGCCTTGCACGCATATCGCGCTGAACTATTCTCCAACAGCATGGATGGAGCTGGGGCTATTTGGTGGTCGAAGCTACATATCATCTTCGGTTCGTTGATGAAGCAATGACTTCCTCTAATCTTAGCACAGCCTCGATCAGTTGCCTCGACCACATCCTCTTTGAGTGGCCTTGTCACATGGCTTCTTCTCCAGCGTTGATCAGTGCATAGCAAGAGATAGAAAGCTTCTCGCCACGCGGCACGCCCCCTCCACCTCGGGCACCGTTGGTTCAGAAAACATTCGACTAACGTCCCACCTCAAATAATGGTTCCGACAAAATGCAAAAAATCAAAACAGTATGTCCTTCATAGGAATCAAACCCATGCCCTTGACCTCAGCACTAGTATCTCATTACTAATACAACACAAAATTACTTGTGATTATATATAGAATTCTTTCTTATTAATGTTTCGTAATCTTGTATTGAAGAATTTGAGTACTAAGTGAAATCAAATGAAAATAGTTCCAACTGCAACATTTGAAATCATGTTACTTAGACACTACCACTTCGGTATTGGATGTGTCTCCATCAGATATTGTATGAAAATTTTATGAATAATACAATAATAAAATATGTGAATTTATTACAAATATTTGAGACACTGAATAAACTGAAAAAAACACATCAATCAACAAAATGGAGATCAGCTCAGCCACTGCACCTTTTTGTATTAAACATTAATGGTCGTTTGAAATTCCAGATTTTGTGTTTGAAACCTATGAACTTACGATACACATTTAGGAATTTAAAAGACAAAATAAAAAAAATTTGAACTGAAAATTAGTCATACAACATTAAAATTTTCAAAAAATCTATGAACTTAGAAAAATATTTTGATAAAGTAAACAGTTTCAAAAAAAAAAAAAAATCAAGTCTCCTAAAATAAAATTTAAAGTAGTAGAAGTGATACACTATCATCATCTATTTTGAAATGATCGGTAGTGATGTAGCTCATTGTGATAGGTACTTTTGCATTAGTGTATGCAATCTATTTAGAGAAAAATTCTGCCTTGAATAAACTTATCAAGGTTAAGCATATTTCTCTGTGGCATATGTCGGATGAATCACATGTTACTTTATTCCATAACCACAATGGGTATAAACTGTCGAAGGGTGTGAACTATATATATAATGTCTAGACACACAGTCATGCTTGTTTTCCCATCGAAACTTGTGTAAATTTTATCATATATTCCCACTCACCGCTCCTCTACAAATTCATGATTTATAGGAACAGTTTCCTAGGGACGGCTGGCCGAACCGCCAGTACAAACCGTTGTTAGCCACCTCTACAAAACTTCAATGTAGTAGTGTATTGCATTAACTATGCTATCACTTTCTGCCAAATTATATAGCCGCTTGTTTCCAATGAAACAAAAATGTCTGCTACTACTATACAGTGGAGACTGCCGGAAAAAGGGGGCTGAAGAGAGGAAGAGATGTAGATGATCAATCCAATAGCGCAGTGGAATAGGAATAGGTGGCAACTGGAAACTGTTCTCAATTCTGAAAAACTGTATCCGTACAAGCGACATTTGAAGCCACGCCATGTAAGAACCTCACACAAACTGCATAACACACTCACACACTCCTCGGCACTGTCCATCATTATTTATGGACATAGGAAGTTTCGACTATAGCCTGAATCCTTGATCTCACCTACCAATGCATTATATTATTTCTGGCCTTGCTAACATGATAAGTTGTTTAATAGTGTACATTTTTCATAAACTTTATGTATCAATACAAGTCAGAAAAATATTGAATTTTCGCCTTGCTAATGTTTTTTTTGTAGCAAGTCTGATGACGTTTCACTTCAATGTCTCACATTTAGTCTTCTTAAAAATGTTGGATTTTCAAGTTCATTGAAAATTGATACTTATAATATTTTTTTTTTGTGCAATCTGAACTTAATGAATTTATTCTGGAACACGAGATCTAACATGAAGTTACAAATTTCTGGCTCACAAAGAAAATTCTTTTGTGGAAAGAATACAACCTTCTCGTGGTAAGCGATGATATGGTAGTGGTTATTGTGCCTGTTCCGATAATTGGAGCACATTTAACCTAAGTGTCAGAGTATGAGGTGCCCAAGGCGTGTTGGCTGCGGAGTGATTGGTGTGGGAACACATACAAAGAGTTGTGGTGCCTTCTGGTTGTCCTACAGTTCAGCGGTAACCGGTGTGTGGCCTGGTCGTCTGAAGAGATCCTGCAGTTCACGCAGGTCCACTTCCACCTCGATGTGTTCAGGCAACCCACTAACCCAGCCATGACCAGCTGAGCCGTTTGTCATGGAAAGAGGTGTTCAGCATGGCACAACAGCTCAGGGGTCCGCTCATGATAATACTGCATGCACCATCAAG
The DNA here is from genome assembly GCA_015847255.1 of Hyparrhenia diplandra. Lineage (NCBI taxonomy): Eukaryota > Viridiplantae > Streptophyta > Magnoliopsida > Poales > Poaceae > Hyparrhenia > Hyparrhenia diplandra. The sequence continues at coordinate 1,256,014 of JADLZK010011027.1, forward strand.
AGAAATGGCAGTCTCCCGCCCTCAAATAGCGCCAAGATTGGCCCAAAATCGACTTCCCCACCAACGCACAATATATATAGCCCTAGGAAACCCTAAAATCACACCCAAAATCCACATTCTATCCCCTATTTCTGACTGTCCTTTGTTGGCAGCGGTGGCGCTCTCTCCGGCGCACCACGCCTGCTGTGACCCGTGAGCCCCCAGTAACCCTATAGAAATGTGGAATCATGTCAAATTTTTTTATGTATTTGTGGTGTACGATCAACTATAGAAAGTTTCTTGCGAAATCATGTCAAATTTTTTTTTGAATTTAATATGAATTTGAACCAAAATTTGGGAATTTCCCATTTCTTAGTGGGTTCTGAAATTTTTTGTTTCGAAATTGAAAACACGGGTTCCCGCTGTTACGCCACCCAATGTGCCGGATTCTGAAATCCACATTGCGTTGGTCGCCGAAAAAACTGCTTGCAGCGGTTTAGCCAGCCAAAGGGGTCCTCCTTCCCATTGTGTCTGTGAAAGTCCAGCTTATTGTTTTTGGAAACAGAGGTTGACTGGTGGCAGTTGGGACTGAGGCACTTAGTCCGAGAATAGGATTGGGGATGGCGATTGTGAAACTGGATGTGGTGGATGGGGATGGGGCAGGAGGCGGTAGGGGGGCAAATTGTAGCAGAGATGCCATTGTTGACGGCTAGGTGGGCGGCACAGTGGTGTATGCAAGGATAGGGACAGGTTTGACATGCGCTTCTTAAAAACACGGACACACCATACCCTCAGGAAATGGGCATACCATACAAGAAATCCTCATGATTTGCTAGGGCGTCTTGCGCTCCGCCCCGATACTGCGATGACAGCCCGGACAATTGGATGGCCCTGGCGCTCATCTACCCTAAAACATTGGAAACCATGTTTGCCAGGTTTCTGAGGGGCTGTGGCAGAACAGTGGCCGCACCGGTGGCGTAATATTGTTGTCGTCATGCCAGCCAGGCATCTTTGATAGCATGTTGATAGGAGCCAGGGACTTAAGTGAGTAGGTGTGGTAGATGGCTTGCCGGCGCTCCCATGACTCAGGCAGGGTGGGCGCCGGTGGAATAATCGGGGAAAAGGAGAGCCAAAGAGTGAGACTCAACTGCTAATTTGTCCTGCTTACCTCCTAACTAAACAGGCCATAGGGTTAATACAGAGAGGGCGCACGCACGCACACACAATATTGACTCACTATTAATTATTGTTGCAGTTCAGAGCGTGGGCGTGCCCACTATGCTTCTGCCTTCTTCGTTCCCCTTCTCTTGTACGCATTTCCAGCCATCATAAATGAAACTTTGTGAGGTCATTACACATTGATACCATAACTTCATGGCTAACCACTAAAGATGAGATATAATGGTCACTACTACAAAATCGACTTTGCAAGACACGCCCTAGATATTAACCACGGCGGACACTTTTTGTGCCTGCCACGGTAATGCCTAATCAATTAACCAACACTTTTGCCCGTCACAGAATATCGATTAAACATTACGATATTAACCGTGACAGGCATATATCCTAATGTGGCCGCTAAGGTAAATTGATTTTCTATGGCGGGCACAATATGTGGCCCATCTCCTGAAATCAGGTCTAGCCCATTAATATTTCTTGGGCCAATACTAGTGGCTGGTATATACACCAACGGTGTGAACCCTAACTGGACCTCACGATCTCATTTTTTCACTCAAGCACCACACCCAGTGCCAGAGTCTGCCTCCCAACGCAGTAGTCATCTCTCTCCCATGTCCGACTCCCTCTCCCCTCTCACCGTGCATTGCTCCTTCTCTCTCCCTTCTTCCCGGCGCTCCTACCTCTCCGGTCTATCCTCTCATCTTCCTCTCCATCTCACTTTGGTCGCCCACTCCCTCCAATGGCGGCAGCGGCGCATGGCCCTAAGCGTGAACACGGGCCCCGACGACGGCCCTGTGTGGCGTAGGCGGCATCTGTAGCAGTGCGGCGATGGCCTCCTCGAGCAGCCATGGTGCGGAGCACCGGCGACCTCCCGTCGGTGCCTGCGGTACCCGACCTCACCTTTCCTCTCTCCATCTCTATCACACTTTGTTCCAACCACTTCACAGCGGGCGGAGCTCGGGTGTCGCAGCTGGCTCAATCTAGCTACTCTAGTGGTGGAACCGGTGATGCAACGGCCCGATACGACCGTTGAAGTCCAGCTTATCACTACTACAAAAAATCTTTTTACAAGACCTTTGCATTTTATAACTTTGGCAGTCATTTGAAAAACCGTAATGGTTATTGCCTTGAATAATCGTGGCGGTTGTTTTTAATTTACCATGGCAGTTTTTGTAAATAAGACGCCATAGTTAATCTGGCCCAGCCCGCTAACATTTTCAAGCCCAATACCAAACCCTTAGCCAATAACAAGTTCATCGTATAAATATGGGCACAAACCCAACATAGGATTTGACCCTCTCCCCTCCCACACTTCTCTCCTTCAGCCTCACTTCTCTCCCTCCTAATGCCTCCCTCTCCCAACCTGACTCCTCTCTCCTCTCCTCCCTCCACGGTCTCCTCCCCCTCCCGGGCGGCATGCGGCACATAGAGGTCCTAGCGGCGGCCCGGTGTGGAGCTTGCATGGCGGTGGCTCGGCATGACACGCAGCCTAGATCCCACGTGGCTTTCATTGGCACACGACCCGGGCACATCGGCGGCATGCACCACGCCGCGACGGCGGCCCGGCGTGGCGCGCGTAGATCTCACATGGCGGCGGCCGGTGTGGCACGCCTTAGCGGCGTGGAGTGGGGCGCACACGCCCAGATCCCAAGCGACGCCGGCGGCACACAGCCGGCGTGGCTGTGTGGAGCGGGCGGGCGGCGGATCGGCGTAGGCAAAAACGCTAGATCTAGACTCCAGCGGTGGCCCGCATTTGGGCCCATTAGGGTTTCATCTAGGCTTTTTCTTTTTTATTTCATTAACCGTGGTAGTTGTTTTGGGTTCTAAAAACTATCATGGTTAATCTATCCATTGACACTGACCTTTCCTTGGTAGAAATTTTAAAAACCACCACATTTGTGTAGTATTGTATTGTATTGTATTGTATTGTATTGTATTCGAGAGCAGAAGTTGGCCGGTGGCAGTTGGGACTGAGGCACTCTAGTCCAGAATAGGATTGGGGGTGGTGATTGGGAAACATCTGGTGACGGGAGCCTGTGTGGCAGAGATGTGGTGTGTGGTTGATGGATGGGCGGGGCAGCGTAGCGGTGTATGCAACGAGAGAGACAAGCAAGTGGGTGGAAGGAAACGGTATGTGACGTGTGCTTCTGCAAACCATGGACACGCCATACCCTCAGGAAATGGGCATCCAGTGCAGGATATCCAGCCTGGATAGCGATTGCCTGGGCAGCAGACACTCGCGATGAGAGCGTGGACAATTGGATGGCCTTGTCAACTATCTACCGCAAAACATTGGAAATCATCTTCATCAGTCGTTGAGGTGCACGTGCTATGGTTGAATGGTGGCGTCTTGTTGCTGAGGCATGTTTGATACCAAGGTGATAGGACCCTAGGACATAAGAGAGTAGGTATGGTAACGGCCGGACGGGACTTCCTTGTCTGACACCGTGTGGGCGCTGGCGGAACAATCGGGGAAAACGAGGGCCAGAGAGGGAGACTCAACGTGACAATTGCTGAGTTGTCCTGCCGACCTCATAAGTGAAATGGCCCTGGGCCCTAATACAGAGAGGGCATACACGCGCACGCACACTATTGGCTCACCGTTAATTCCTCTGCTTCTGCCCTCTACTCTCCCCTTCTCTTGTATGGAATTCCAGTCGTAATAAAGGAAACTGAGTGAGCTGATTATGCGTTGACACCAAAATGTCATGGCTAACCCACTAACACTACTGCAAATGATTATTACAGCGGCGGTTTCTCCAACCGCCCCTAACCTTCCGTTCCTACAGTCCATGCACTGTAAGAGCGGTTTTTCCCAACCGCCCCTACATATCGACTGGTAGGGAAGCTCAGATAAGAACGGGCCTTACAGAGGAATTAAAAATAATAAAAAAATGGTGGCAGGCTGCGGTCGACTAGCAGGGCCCACGCCACAGCACCCGAGAATGCGTTGCTCGTGGGGACCACCACCGCGCCGCAAGCCACGGTAGACCGGCTGCTCCATGCCAGCCTTCGTCGGGGTCGGGGTTGCCGCCGCCGCTCCGGCGCGGCCAAATCTGCAGCCGAGGCCACAGCCGTGCCGACGTCGCCGCCAGCGCCGACGCACCCGCCTCGGTGCCACCACCGAGATGTAGAAGGTTGCGACGGGCCCTGGATGTGCTGCTGCTCGGATGACGCCGACGCACCCGCCTCGGTGCCGCCGCCGACGAGATGTAGAAGCTCGCGATGGGCCCTAGTTGTGCCGCAGTAGAGGCCTCCGCGGGGATGCTCCGTGCGAGCCGCCTCGCCTCGCGCGGTTCTTGGGCTGCCCGTCGGGTTGGTGGAGATGAGGACGCCCACGGCGATGGAGACCACTGGGAGCCAGCTGCGTTGCCTATCTGCTGCTGCGCTGCATGTCCGCGGTGGTCTCATCGTCTTCAGAGGCCGGCCGTGATCCTGTCGGCGCAGGCTGGCTTGGCGACGCGGTCCCGCCGATGCTGGCCATCTTGCCACCTCGGCACATCCTGCCGCCAGCAGCCATGGTCGCTGGAAGAAGATTTTTTTTGGTGGGGAATTGAAGGGAAGTGTGTGGAGGGGAAGGCACAGCACGGGAGGGTCTCGGTAGGTGGGGATATTGTGTGGACGAGAGCCTGAGTAGTAAATGCATGCGGGTGTGGATGGGAGAAAGCTGGTGAGAATTAAATACATGCGGCCCCTCCATGGATGCCTGTCTACTCTGCTTTTTTGACTGCCAATGCTTTGAACTCGGAGGGCGCGTTCTCCACCAATTATTCTAAAGTCATGGGCGCGTTATATTTTGCACAGGGAACTGCACCCAAAAATTTATAGAGGCGTCTCATAAATTGACCCGCTCCTATAGACGTGGACAGTAAGGACGGCTCGCGATTGAGCCACCTCTACTAATAGTAGGGGCGATTTAGTGTTATGAACCGCCCCTACTATGTCATTTTGTAGGGCCGGTTGGTCTCGCCGAGGCATTCCAACCCTTTGTAGGGGCGCCTCGGTTCTGAACCGCCCCTACAAAAAAATCCGAAGCATTCCCATAGTGACCTTTTGTAGTAGTGTAATGAGGACATATAATGGTGATCTTGTGCATGCTTACTTATGCTAGTGCATGGCCAGCGTGGTATATGGTCTACATGTAAGTATAAGTTATCGTTTGGCATAGATGTAAGTGCAATACAACCAAATATCTAAAAGACATGGGAAAAGCCGGATAACTAGTCATTTATGGCAACCGCGGTTAGCCATCTACAATTGTATTCAAATCAAAAACTAGTCATTTATGCCTGCAGATAATTTTTGAAACACATTTTGTTTTATTTTAGGTCGACTCTCAGCAATTTATGTGGCAATTTTTTGTTAGAAGCTATACGTATATTGGATGATCCAATAGCGTTGTTTATTAAGTTTCTAATGTGAGTCTATTAATTTAATTATTTTGTTCCTCATTACTTAACGAGAATATTTGATTTGCAAAGACTAATACATAAAAACAGCAAACATTAATGGATTGTTGCTATGTAAGCCCGCATTAATTAAATGCCACATTTTAACAGTAATAAGAATTTTAAGAAAACATTGCCCATGGGCTAACGTAGTCATCCACCTTTAATAAAAGCCCAACAAGGGTCCATAAACGTCTAGGGTTTCCGCCCAACCTACTATATAAATATGGCTCCTTCCATTCCTCATTCCCCCTTATCCCCAATTCCCCATTTTTTCATCTACTCCTCATTTCTTCCTTGCTTGAACAAGGAGATCTACAAGCATCAAGGTCGGATTTCTCCCCTACAAAGAAACACCACAGGTTCTAACTCTTACATGCATGCTTGATGCATCGGCTTGATTTCAGAATTGCTTATTTGTGCCCTTTCCTACCTAGTTCAAGGAACAAGTCGAGTTGTTTTCTTGAAAGTAGTTTCTATTTTCTTTCTTGTGGCAACAATCAATCGGACAAAGGTATATCTCCACCGAGAAACCATTCTTAAGGGTATGCGTGTTGTGCTTGTTCTCTATCTGTTTTTCTTGATCTGTGGAAACCTAGATTCGTTTTTGAATGTCCCTAGTGTATAACCCTATCTCGGCACAGTGCCCAGGCACTTCGGATGGCTTATTTTTTAGACGGATGGTTGTGGATTTCATGCCATCCCCCATAGCTAGCGGCTCCACTTATTGGGTTGAGCAAGGAGGTCACACTGCTAGTCAACCGATGGCTGCTGAGGTCCAACTGGAGTAAGCTTGGTACAGCCCGGGGTTGTGAAACAGCGAGAGAAGTCGGGGAGGCGGTAGTGTGTGGCTCACCGGGGAGTTGGATTTAGAGAAGGGGGGGGCGGGGAGGCTGGTCGACCCCTGTTTTATAGATTCTCTTATGCTTTTTTTCTCCTCACAATTAGAATTCTGATTTTAGAAGTGTATACACTTCTGTCTTAGTTCATTATATTTTGAGAACGCATCTCCCGGATGTATGATAATGCATATTATTCTCATTTGAAAAAAGAAATTATAGGAACAATGAGAATTTTTTAAGAAACTAATTGGACACGGTGAGGGACCGAAGAAAAAGAAGATGAACAAAGAATTTTTTAAAACTAATCTCAGCCCCTTGTGAAAATGAAAGAAAATACTGAGAAGTTAACATGGTCCAACATTTGGGTCTCGAGACATTTTTGTTTCAAAATCATTATATATAAAAAAAAATGGGACAAGAAAGTGAAATGGGTGGCCGATAAAATTTAAAATTCCTACAATCGTTATGTTTCAATTGCTCTGCATTATTTATAAAAAGTAGATTATGTGGTTTCCATCTATCTAATTTCTTCCACCTTTGCGGGGTTATCAAGCCCAGAATAGGGAAGGACTCTTCTTTAAGCCACATCAAATAAATGGAGCAACAAAGGATACCGTTACTATGGCCATCCCTACTTCATCTACCCCAGCAAGTACCTCCCCGGGACATCAAGCCTCTTTCCAACAATCCTGTTCGGACTTGGTTCATCGCAGAGACATTATTGTTTTGCGCTCTTGCTGCTCCTAACAATCCATTTGGTCCATTTAGGTGCAAATTTCCAACGTAGAACGTTTCGGACAGCATGTGCGAAGTTGCAAGAAAGAGAACAAGCTTTCGATCTGAGTATCTTGATTGCAACATTTCTTGCTTTCAATGCAATGAAACATACAAAGCCAAAGAAGTATCGAGGCGTCGAAACCAGCATACAACCACTACGAGAGAATGTTCACTCTGGAGCAATTGTTACATCTCCGGGAACCTGGTGCGCCTGAGCAAAATGACACCGACTGCGGAGACTCCTCTCCTCCAAGAGGGTTAAAAAAGAGATATCAACGTGACACAGGCTGTAGGCAAACATAGAGACAAGCTTCGGGGTCACTTCAATGCCGACGAGATAAATAGGTTATTGATATCCAAAGCCAGGAATAAGGTCAAAGAAAGAATGAATGTAATGTGAGAAGCCAAGCCCAAGGTAGTATTTATGTGTTCTAAATGTATTGTTCTAGCAATTTTTGTTACTGCTGTTGCAAATGTGTTTTTGTTCTGGTTTCATTGCTGGACAAGTCTAAAACAAAAGTCAGTAATATAAATACATTTTTCTTGTAGTGGGTCTCTTATTGGCCTATCTGTACAAATTATCTAGCTTTACTATTGTCCCCCGAGTAAAAATGCATGTTTTGCCGGAACCATGACAATGTTTTGTATCTGTGCTCCTAATCAAATACTCTCATGTTACAATACTTACTTCACATTATTAGAGCCTGCAGTGTGACACAACCAATAAGTACTTTCGTCATCTCCAGATTAAACATGTCTTATTACTTTGGTATATTACAAGTCTTGTTCCAATGTACATTTTTGGGTATGAGCATGCATTATAATATTTTGTGTGGTATATTAGTCTGAACTATGTCATCGTATCAAATTAAATCTGTTATCTATTGTTTTGATAGACATCTTGACTTCTGTCAAAATATGAAAGCTATTAATGCTCACTTATTTGCTTCTTTTTTATTGCATGGAATAACATTGCTAGAAATTATATATATTACTGCTTTCATTGATACCTTTCAAGGAATCATATGCCTTATCTGCTGTAGTTCTATTGCTAATTCTAGTTCTCGTCTTATTTCTTGTGGTTGCTGTAGGTGGAGAACACAATGTTAGCACTGCAGGCCCTGTGTGTTCGGTTTCAACATCCCAACAAGTTATTCCCAATCAAAGATTCCCATGAGGAATGCTCAGCTGTAGTTTCTGAATCAGTTTTTTTTTTTAAAACAATGTTGCTGTGGGGGTATAAATGAGCCTAATACCCTCGATTATCCTTTTGTATTTTTGTTTTGCCAAAAACATTGTTAGGTGCCATTGTCATGTAAAATGATTCCCAGTTGATTATCACATATTAATGCCTGTGTGATACTAGTTGCCTCTAGTGGATCACTTTTTTCTTGATTCAGTGGATGGTATGGTGTTCTCTTGTAGATCCTTTGTTGGCGGGGAAGTGCATGGTGCAGTCTTCTTGAGTGGATCGTGCGTGGGCATGGGAGTGAATGGTGCCACTGTTTCCTATTGTGGGTTGCTTGTGGACGGATGGCTCGTTGCTGCTGTGATCCGTGGGACACGGCCAGGATTGTGCCATCATATCCAAAATGGTGTTGCCTTGATTCTAGAGTATGAAGTTGTTCTTCACGTCTGCGAGGTACCGTATCCCGTCAAGATTAGGCTGGTCCAGCTCGTCCTCGAGGCAGAGGTGATGTGGGTGAAGTAAGTTCTTGCACCAACACCATGTCATGATCGACAAGCTCTTGACTCTTCCAGTCGCCTATGTTATCTACCCTTCAGGGCAGCTGTGTCTGTGGCAGCACCACGCCAGCCAAGCGCATAAATTGCAACCTCATCTCCCGCGGTGTCACTGGTCGTGAAATACATCTGTAATTCGGCCATCATCATCTCCTTCGTTGTGTCCTTGTGAGCTCAGCCTCGTTCTGTTTGAGCTCATGCGAGATCACTAGACGTCCACGTCCCTCCAACCCATTCTCGAGGACATGCCCCGATCTTTGTCGCGGTGCATGCGATTTTCTAGTCCCTTGGAGAGCTGGTCCCTCTCTTTGTGAGGGTTGCACAGCTCGCTTTACTCTGTTGCAGCGACCACTAGGATCCACGCCTCCGCCTCCTCGGTTTGTGTCTCATTGAATTTCATGCACCGCTCCTATAGATGTTCTGGCCTGTGAGCTTTGGTGAAGACTCTAGTCCTCTCATTAAGGATCTCGTACTCTATTGGCAGGCCAGTCTTTTCTGTCACCTTTTCTTCTACCCACCATATCTTCTTCTTAGTATCATACCCAGTAGCGCCCAGGTGTTGCTAAGTCATGCTCTACTTCGCTACTGTGGATAACTTCTTGCCCTTGGACTTTGCTTCGTTGCTTGTTCGTTATTGGACGAACCTTTTGCAAAGCTGATGTGGGTGATGAACATGTAGCCACTGAAAAGTTGCTTCCCATTCTTGATGTAACTGTTATTGAGCATCCACCTGAATTTGTGATGGTCTTGGCACAGGTACTTAACACATACACCTTAATCAGATTTTGATCGATGGCTTCTTGGGAAGTACATGAGCCTCTGCTTCTTCTTCAACTCTTCCCACACCTCTTCAAATGACCAGGGATGTCCTTCTAATGTTTGTAGGTGATAGGTACCTTCTCCCTGACAACCACATTGCTATGTATGTCGGTTACCGTAGCTGGCTCCAAGGGTTCTATCTTCCTCCTGACATGGAATATCACATGGACCTCTATGTGCAGCATGTAACTATCATTTTGGGCCCATGTCTTGTTATCATGGTCTAACAGCTGTTTAGTTGAAGATATCGGTGCGAAAGTAGTAGGTTCTTCCCTTTTCATCCTTGATGAACTCGAAATGAACGTGCACTAGTGGTACCTATCGAGGACAAGAACCCGCATTACGTATATTAGCAGGATGCACACAAATATTGTCTTAATGTGTGTACCACTGTATCTCAAGCCGTTTGTGTGCCACATCTTCATGTGCTGGATCGACAACTTCCTCTCCATCAGGTTTCTTCTGCGGCATCCATATATGCTCCTTGCTCTCGTATTCAATGCTTTTTGAGCTATGGTTACTAGGAGAAGGCTGGGCGTGCACCATTCTTTTATAGGCAAATTGATCTCTGGCTGTTCTTATTCCCCACCTTGACTGGTGAGTTCACGCGTCATTGCAAGCTGTAATTAAGGGAATTAGAGAGATACAATTTCAATCATACAGAAACATGGATATTAGAAACCATATACATGTCAACCATTTCAGAAGTAAGCTAATGGAAATCCATATATTCATTGTCAATTACAATAGTTTCTTGGATACAGAAGTAGAGAAAAGTACAACTTTAGATGGCGTAAGTCTGGCCCTCCACGTTGCCCAGTTTGCATGGCGGTGGCTTGGAGCACTTGGGGCCGGTGCGCAGGGATCCGGTTTCCCACACCTGGATTTGTCGTCTCCGTCCTGCGCGGATGATCCTCGAGGCCACCCCATTTCCCAGTGCGATGTTGTGCGTCGACCATTAGTCCTGCACCTCGACCCCACCATCGACCTTGGTGCACACATTTCCTATTGCACCCACTACATCATATAGCACTTGTGCGCTTTCCCATCAGCTGCAACCTCTGCCAGTAGGGGATCGTCACCGTCTCTCTCCAATAGCTAGAGGGTCAGGTCCAGGCCGCCAAGTCATCCAACTTTGTGTGGCAGTGGCCTGACCGGCCGGATTCCACCATGAATGTGGGTAATAACGTGGTATAGTGTTTACCGTGGCAATTTTTATTAATTGCGATGGTTATTCCAACCGCCATGAACATAAGACCATTGTAAATCAATGGAGGTTTTTGCCCACCATGGGTAACAAAATAGAAAAACAAAAAAAGAGAAAATCGATCGACTAGCTCGGCAAGCCCATCCACCGGTCGTTGTTGCCACTCACCGATCCGTCCTCCAGCCACCGGCCTCAACCAACTGGTTTGCCTCCCTCCCCCACACCTTTAGCCTCCATCCTAGGCCACCGAGGGAGAAGAATAGGTAGTTGAAGCCAGATCCGGCCTCCAAACCACGCACGGATGCAGATCCAGCCTCCATCCATTGGTGCTCCACCAAGTCCATGCCATCATGGAGTAAGAAGAGGGAGTTTAAGCATGGTCTTGCCTCCTAACCGTGGATATAGCCACCAACCACCACATCTACATTGCCACTGTATGCTTGCGCGAAGGAGATGAGGCCACCCCACCACACTGATTGAGGAGGAGGTGGGTCACGATGCCGGCAATAGCACCCTAGCTGCTACCACCACGCTAGACACCACCATGGCCGCCAGCAGCAACGCTCTAGCCGCCACCACTGCGTTCCTGGGAGGGAGGTTGGGGAGGCCACGACAAGCAGAGGGAAGGGGTGTGGCAAATAACAAGATGGAGGGGAGGAGCGCGTCGGGCTCTGGTCGTGTGGGGAGCTGGCATTGCGTGCGTTGGGATGGTGTCTCGCGTGTCGGTCGATTGATGAGAGGCCGAGGGTGGTGAGGCTGGAACCCTAAGGTGTCGTATATATATGTTTGCATGGCAGAGGGAAGGGGTGTGGCAAATAACAAGATGGAGGGAGGGCGCGTCGGGCTCGGGTCGGGTGGGGAGCTGGCATTGCGTGCGTTGGGATGGTGTCTCGCGTGTCGGTCGATTGATGAGAGGCCGAGGGGTGGTGAGGCTAGAACCCTAAGGTGTCGTATATATATATATGGCATTGGTCTTCTTGGGCTTACGAACTGGTCTAAATTACTATTGAGGTTGAAGTTATAATGCCTGCTTTAGTAAATTAATAATTATGGCAGTTACCTTAGAACAACCAACACGATTAATATTTAACAGTAGACTAGCGGCGAGGGATGTCCTCGAGCAGAAATTCCTTCTTCAAGGTGTCACTAAAGATATTCCTGCTGGCTACTTGCTAATTGAGGTCCTCTCAGGTGACAGCCTTTCTACGCACCAATGTACTTCGCTGGGGATGAATTTGGCATTCACTTTCCTGGAGGCATCATCGTAGAGCTCTTTATGCCATGGTGGTGTCTATAGTTTTTTTTGTTCTTACTGTTAGTTTTCACTGTTCAGACACTGATATTCTTTTTTTTTCTTATTAATCAATATTCTACAATGTCGCCCCTTAGATGGGGCTGTTTTCCAAAATTAATCAGATGACACTACACCACAACACTTTTATAGGGTCGGACATCGACGCTGAAAGTTTTTTTATCATTGGATGGTACGTCCCTAAAGATTACTAAGAGACTATCTGTCCCTAATTCCACATTTGCTGATGAACGGTGCGTCGCTATACATCCCGATGAACGGTGCTGTCGCTGAACATAACTATACCGTCGATCTGTCCGTCGCTCAAGATAAATGGACCCCACCTGGCCCTTGCGCCCCGCCCATCGGCGCCCATTACTTTGCTCTCACGGGTGAATTTTGGCCCAGCCAGCGTAAATTTTGGCTCACTCCCGTATACAACAAAAACCCTCACCCTCACTGCAGCTCCCCAAATCCCACCGGCTGCCGCCCTCACCCTCCCAATCCCGCCCGCCGCCGCGGCGTCAAAAATTTCCGTCGCCGCGCGCTCCCTTCCAGGCCACGCCCGCCCTCATCCTCCCAATCCCCTCACTTCCGGACCACGCCCGCCCCACCCTCCTGCGCCCGCCGCCCACTCCCTCCCGGCTTCCCCGTCCCCTGCCAAGACGGCACGGGTCAGCCGCCGCCTCTGCTCTGGCGCGGCCCCTGCTGCGCCGCGCCGCCGCCATTAGCCCGCCCCGCCCTCCCCTGGTCTCGCACCGGCCTGGAGCACGCATCGGTGGAGGATCCACCCCACGCTGCACGGATCACGCAAGCTGGGACGCGACACGGAGCACGCCAGCCCCCGCCCCAAGCCTGAACGCGACCTGGAGCACGCGAGCAGCAGCATTTCGACGGTGCAACAGCAGCAGTAGCCGTGGAGCACACGAGTGGGACTGCTTCAACGGAGGAGGAGTAGCAGCAGATGTAGCCTCCGATTTCTGCTTCTGTATCAGATCCATAGGTATGTGCAAATACCCTCCCCTGGCTCTTTCTTTGCAGTGCTGAAAAATGAGATTCAGTTTGGACAGTAGTTAGTTATCAGGCATTAGCAAAGCTCTGGTGGCTTCAGAGGGATCTAAGTAACTTTAATAATATGCCCTTCCAGTTACTGAATGAAGGAGGCAAAAAAAAATCACATCAGTGAAGAGAGTTTAGTTTGATTGTCCCTGAGGACTTGAGAAAAATTACAAAATGATAATTATCTGCATGCCTTTCATTTAGTCAACACCCCAAATGGATTTAGTTGCTTTTATGTATCAATGTGATGGTCAGATCTGTTTGCATAAGTTGCTTAGGACAGTGTTGAATTTCTGGATGCAGAGTTGCCAATATTTATCTCTTCATGATCCAATCGCAGCATACATCAGACCATTACATGCAGTTGTTTTGACATTTTACATCATATTTCTAGATTAGTATAATGCCCATTTGTGGGTAGTATTGCTAGTTAACTAGTACTATAAAAAACTTTGAGACTGCAGTACACGTGCAGCTATGTGCATTATTATTTTTTTGCTAGCTTTCTAACAAGTTGAGTACATCCAGCATGTCAAAGATCAAGAGATCATCCTACAATTACCAATGCCTTTTATATTATTAATATTAAGAGATTGTTCTTTTCCAGTATTCAAGCAGGCATAATTGATTTATTCTTTCTGATTCATTTCAGCTCACTAGGTGAAAGTGTTGTGGAGCTAGCCCAGTAAACCCAACAAGTTGTACATCTGCTGCATTGACGTCGTCCTCTTCTCATTGGTTGTAGCCAACAGATTCAAGTTCTACAGGTACACGCTCAGTCCCACAAAGACTCATGGATAAATCATGGATCAATAGTGATGCTAGACACACAAAGGCATACTTACAAGGGGTCAACAGTTTCCTAGCCTTTGCATTTAGAAATTCAGCGGTAGGGGATAAGATACTATGCCCTTGCAGAAAGTGTGTTAACTCATTTTGGAGGAACTCAAGTGATATACGAGAGCACTTGATATGTGATGGGTTTCTACAAGGGTACACAACCTGGAACTTACATGGGGAAGCTAGTTCCTCTTACCTGAATACAAACAATGGTGATGGGGCTGATCTTGTGGAAGAGTCTAGTGAAGAGGATGACATATCTGCATTGCTTAGAGACCTAGCATGTGGTTTAGATGATAGGGGATTTTGAAGATGACAGTTCTGTTGAGCTTCCTAAAGAACTAGTTGACCTCCAAAAGTCGGTAGAAGCCAATAATCAAGAATTATTTCCTAATTGCAAGAAGTACACTAAGCTGCGTTTCTTGATTAGGCTTCTTCACATCAAGCTCCTTGGAGGATGGACTGATAGAAGTTTTGACCTTACGCTAGATTTGTTTAATGATGTCTTATCCGAGGGGTTCAAAACTACCTAAAAACTACTACTGAAACTAAGAAATTGATTAAGTCCATAGGACTTGGGTACATTAGTATTCATGCTTGTGAAAATGATTGCATTCTATCTTTGGAATGGACATGAAAACTCTGATTCATGTCCAAAGTGCAAGGTTTCACGTTGGAAATCGGCTAGGAAGAGTCTAGATGGGAAACATGTGTACAAGGTTCCTAAGAAGGTTCTTCGGTACTTTCCGATAAAGAAAGCCTCTAAAGATTGTTTCTATGTTCTAAAACAGCAGCTCTAACAAGATGGCATGATGAGGAGAGAACAAGAGATGATATTCTTAGGCATCCCGCAGATTCGATCTATGGAAGGACTTTGATATTAAACATCCTAAGTTTGCTAAGGAAAGCGAGAAATATACGTCTTGCATTTGCCACCGATGGTTTTAATCCTTATAGAACCCGGACTATTAGCTATAGCATTTGGCACGGTATATGTATTCCCTACAACTTTCCACCATCAATGTGCATGAAGCAATCAAATTTCATACTCTCTTTACTAATTCACGGAAGGCAAGCTCACGGTAGTGATATGGATGTTTTTCTTGACCATTTATGAATGATATGTCGAGATATGTTTGTCACGGGGATTAGAACTTATGATGCATCGAAGGGTGAGTGGTTCCAACTAAGGGCAAAGCGGTGTTGTGGACTATTACAGACTTCCAGGTCTAGGCTATGCATCTGGCTGTGTGACCGCTGGTGAAGCGGCATGCCCACGATTGCCACTCAAATACTTGTTCACATAGACTTGGCAAGGGCGGGAAGACTTGCTATATGGATCATCGTAGGTTTTTGGATGAAAACCACCCATTTAGGTTCGATGTTGATAAGTTTGGTTCAACTGAAGTTAGGCGGGCACCTACTCCACTCTCTGGGGAGGAAGTGCTGGAGTGTACTAAGGATATTGTTACAGATTTTTGGAAAGGATCCGTCCGGGAAAGAAACCAACAAGGAAGAAACGCAAGGTGGGGAGCCATTAGTCATTTTTAAAAGGAGGTCTCTTTGGTTTAAACTTCCCTATTGGAAAGATTTGTTGCTGCGGCATAACTTTGATGTCATGCACATAGGGAAAAATGTGTATGAGAACTTTGGTAATACATTCTTGGGTACCGAAGGGAAATCTAAGGATAATCTGAATTCTCGCTTAGACCTTCAAGCTATAGGTATTAGAAGTGATCGCCACCCGGTTGATGTTGAAGACCAATTTTATTTACCACCTGCACCATATACAATGAGTCTGATGAGAAGAAATTATATTGTGAAGTACTTGAAAGGGGTAAAATTTCCTGCTGGTTTTTTGCGTCGATATACGTCGGAATGTTCATGTCAATGAGAGAAAGGTGTTTGGGCTTAAGAGTCATGAATGCCACATCGTTCTACAACACTTACTACCGCTTGCTGTGAGGAAAATATTGCCGGAAGTAGTTAGTGCAGCGGTGATACGTGTTAGTCATTTCTTCAAGAAAATTTGTGCCCCCCTGCTTTTCTAGGAAAAGTGATATGGATAGTCTAGAGGCTGAAATAGCTGAGACCTTAAGCCTTTTGGAGACTATATTCCTTCCGTCCTTTTTGACATTATGATACATCTGATGGTCCATCTTCCTGCCCAAGCAAGAGTGGCTGGTCCAGTACATTTCCGTAGCATGTGGCCTGTTGAGAGGTAATTTTTGTGAGTGTATTGCAGCATATGTATAAAAAAATACATACTGTTTTGTAGGATATAATGAGCCTATTTTATTTATATATAGGTTTTTGATGAGATTGAAAGGTGATGTCCATACAAAAGCCATCCAGAGGGATCAATTATGGAGGGTTTCATGTTTTATGAGAGCCTTAGACTTTGTGGACACTATTTAAACAACCGAGAGCCTAGAAATGTTGAAGGGCTGCAATCCGAAAATTCCACAACCCCTTTCTTTGATAGCAATGGGCGGGGTTTAGTTGGGAGGTGCACAGTGAGTTTAGACCACAAGACTTGGTTGCAAGCACATAGATATGTTTTGTTCAGCTATCCAAATATAGGCCCCTACTTGGAGTAAGTAATCTGTTTCACTTCACATGATGTGTTTAGATTTCTTTAGCATGGTAAGATGATAAATTCACCTTTGCAGAAAGTATGGTCACCATCTATCCTCAATCGGTGTTCGAAACCAACGAGCTGTCAACCGAATGCAACACAAATGCTTCCATGAGTGGTTTAGGTCGCATGTAAGAAGGAAGATAACTTAACATTTTCTGCAATCAAAGTTGAACTTATCATTTAACTTAATAATAACATTTCTTACTAACCATAGGTGGAAGAAACGTGTGATGAAGTACCAGATGAGATACAAATCTTAGCCAAGGCGCCAATCATGAGTGCACAAAAATACAGTAGCTATAGAATTAATGGATTTGATTTTCACACTGAGTCCTATGATGTGGGTAGGGGTGTCCAAAATAGTGGGGTAGCTCTGGTTGCAGAATCTACATGCTTTCAGAGGGGCGATAATGATACTGTCACAGTAGGAAACAAGACTTATTATGGCATTATAAAGGAGATAGTTGAATTGAACTATAACCACAAAGGAAATGTTGTTCTTTTGAAGTGTGATTGGGTTGACAATCGTGTGCGTGGCAAATGGGTTAAAACTGATCAGTTTGGGGTCACCACTTGTCAACTTTAAACATTTATTCAATACCGGTGAAAAAATATCAGATGAACCTTTCATACTAGCGTCACAAGCGGTGCAAGTCTTCTATGTTCCCTGAACATGCTGGTTCGAGTGGGTTTTACGTTCATCACCCAAACCAAGAGACTTCTATGATATGGATAATTTGGAGAGTGAGCACCTAGACAATGGCAATGGACTAGTTCTACCATTGCCTGATCTAAATGCAAAGGTGACTGTGGATGTTATTAATGGGGTTATCCCCACATCTAGGACAGACATAGATGGTATAATTGTTGATCCTAAAAGTAAGTGTTATTTATGCAAAGTATGTGATTGTCTCATTGATTACTTGAAATTTTTGTTCCCTTCAGTTTGTGTATTTTTTTATACAAGGGAAACTTTGCTAATTCCTTTGTATCTTTTAGGGGAAAAAATGTCAAGCGCAAGAGGCAACAAAGATGATGGCATGAATGAGTATGAGAGGCAGAAATGGGAAATTGCAAGAAACAAGGAGAAGATGGAATCCCTTCGTCTTCGTCGGTTGAGGGCAGAACTCAGACCTCAGCCTCCCCAACCAAGTAAAAGAGCAAAGGTATAGCTTTTCCTTATTCTTCAGACCATGTTTTGATTAATGCAAGTTTGGTGGCAGTGAAGTGGCATGCATGAGCAGCAGCAGCACTCGTTGTCTCTAAAATAATTGTTGGGTACAAGTATTCTGCTCTAGTTTATTCATAGGTGCATCCCTAAAATATTTGTTGCTGTTAGTGACCACTTGTTAAAGGCATATTTGAATATATTTGCAAGGCAATTACTACATTCTGTACAAACCCACTACTGTGGTAACAAGCAATTTGGATACTTGGACAGTGCTATGCATATGTTAACCTTGCACTAAACTAATAACTTAATATTAGTGGGGTTTGAACAGTAAGCGAGCATTTGAAAGAAATGGGAAAAAATATCCATGCTATTTAAGCACTATACTGTAGAAAAGTGAAGGACCTTGAAATCATTTCAGTTGTCTTCAAAATTTGCATCAGCTGCCTATTTTTCGTTTTATGTTCACTGATAATTTTTTGGCATGTTTGAAGAATGTCTCCCATAGTTATTTCCATCTGATTCAATTACTCCTGCAGTAGCAACAGAAAGCAATATTACTACTGGCAGTTCTGAATAATAGATAAATATTATTTCACAAGTAGGTATACCTTATCTAGGTGAATGTGACCAACAAGGCATTGTGCTTCTTGAGTTGCTTCTTGCTGCTACCTGAAATAGGACAATGGTTGGACTGATGACAGCATACATTGAATCCATAAGTGATTGTTATTATTATAACTCCACATTGTGGCCTAAGGTGGACTGAGCAAACTTAAATAAAGTACCAGTTTACATCAGCAAACTTATATTGCACAATATCACTTGCCAATTAAAAACTTACATTGCACAACAGCTTCACGTACTTTCTTCACTTGCCTAATTACATGGTTATTATATTTTTCAGGAACTGCTGGACAGCAATTGACTTGAGTTGCTTGAAATTGGTTCACATAACCTTGGCTGTGCTTTTGGATTTTAGTTCCTAGAAATGATTGTGTGCACAAACCTTAATATATCAAACACACTATTATTATATTGCTCTGGTTGTGCATTGATCATGTAAGCTTTTGGTGGGTGGCTGTTGGATGATGTAATGTGCAAGACTAGATTCTATCTTAGCTTGTTGGGATTATATATGTAATGTAAGACAAGATCGGAGATCTTATTATATATTGACCTTCATGTGATTTATGTGCTTCAATATCTTTATTGTGTGGATACTCTGCATGAATGTGGGTTTGATATGTGCTAAATGTGTTCTAATTGTATTTTTATATTTTTTTTTAATATTTAAATTATCTTGTTGAACGATCTGTCGTCGCTATAGATATCAAGACTGTTGGATGATCCGTCGGTGTATGCTTTCGCCAAACCATCTGTCGTTGAAACTTAGCAAGCACAATATCTGTCGCTATAAATATTCTAAGCATCGACTGTCTGTCACCAAAAGTGTTGTGCGTCGCTAAATATTTTTAGCGGCAGGACTTACACCGGCTGCAAGAGTCTGTCGCTATAACTCTTTAGGGTCAGGGGCTATCTGTCATTTTGTAACCGCTTTTAGGGTCAGATCGTCTGTCCCTAAAGTTGGTGTTGTGGTGTAGTGTGAAAGTGTTTTTGCCTCACTCCCCAAAGGTTGTTGATGATACATTGTTGGGGTCTGGCTAGGCTAGGCCCTTGGGCGACTACTATGGAGGTCGTGACGGCGGTAATTGTCACGCCCAACTTTCAATGGTCGTTAATCACACGTGTTTTGCGTCTGGATCACGCCACAAACACGTCTGTTAGTCACGAGATAATGGTACACAGAAATAATAGTAACCCGAGCTTTATAAATATAGGATAGAAAAGGCCTATAGTGGCGACGAAGGGGTCACCAATCGGGGTACAATATTAGAGTTGGCCAACCGAGAAGCGGTGGATTAACTATGACACTGCCCCGTACTCCACATGCAGACTTGTTCATGGATGAATTCTGGGCTTCAACGTCCTTCTCCTAAGCAAACACCTCGCAAACTCCTACGATACCCTGGTCCTCTACCTTGTCGTCGATCTTACCTTCACATGCGCCGATATCTGTAAAATAGAGGGGTGAGTACAAATGTACTCAGCAAGTCCCAACCAGGCGGATGTAATTATTAAGGGTTTGGGCCCTAGCAGAGTCTCTAAAACTGCTCTCGCTAGTTCCCGAGTTATCCCACATCATCACTACTATCATGGTCACCACACGTTAGTCATCATCAATGTGTATTCTAATCATAGATGTTCAGGCCTAGCATCTGCCCATTCCAATGACATGGCTATTTGAATAGATTCAAGTAACTCTGCAGAGGTTGTTCAATTTTCCCCACACGATAGGCACTGCCCCCACCATCGCAACTTCGCTTAGACAGGCCTAACGAGATCCGTACCCGCTTGGGTGCTACCCTAGGTATGTTGGTATAATCCTCACGACTTCTCATGGGTTGGAAGACAATACGATGATACCAAATCACCCACGGATTTACATGTAATACCTTATTACCCAACCTATACTGCCCACCATAGTCAATACGGTGATACCAAATCACCCACAGATTTACGGGTAATACCTTATTACCCAACCTATATTGTCCACTACATATTCGATCATATTATAAATCATTAATTTGTGCACAAATGGCGTCACCACACCCAAACAACGGTCGTGGAGGATCACATAGCAACCATGCCAACCGGACCATGGGGCCACTCTCTCGATGTATACTCCTGATAGGTCGTTCGCCTACGCCGGCCACCTTGGCTTGAAGTTATACCTCAACCCAATGGGGTGTGAATCCAGCCGTCCCATACCGGCGTGTGGCTATACGTATAATCCTACTAGGTAGAAGGTCTATGAACTGGTCCTTAGGGACACGAGTATCTCTCTGCAGGAATCCTACGCAGCGATTCCTGTAATAATCCATCTCTATGGATTATTATCACCCACCTCTTTTGTTGGTTAGGGTTCATTAGGCGATCTCATGTTATTCTTAATTATAAGCGTATGGCGTAGATAATGTGGATGAGTACGTCATCCGACTTAGCTCCATAGCTACATTATTAGGCTCATACCACTCTATACTATTCAAGTTATCACGGTGAGCGCCATGACTATCATCATCATCTCATTACTTATGTTCATGATTAGGGGAAGGACTTGCCTGGGAGGTTCTTATGAATCGGCATGGCGTCGAACGTCTTCTAGCGTACTTCGAACGGATACTCCTAATCGGGTCGTCTGAAAACTACCTCTGCACGTCGATAGACCTAGCTTGAACTAGAGCAACCAAAACAAGCATAGGACACTATGGTGGCAATGGGTTAGATGCATGGAGCTAGATTTTGTATAAATTATGGAAGTCGTTTCACGCTGAAAACGGAGCTAAATTGCATGAGATATGAATATTATAATATTAATCCCTAATTAAATAATTAGGGTGATATTATAATATAATTTTATCATGTAAGAAAAATGGAACTAATTACATGATAAAATTCTATAATTCAAATAATGAATTTACAAATTTTCTTGGATTTTTTCTAACACGGGAAGTTCTACTTTAATCTTACATTGTACAAGTATCGGGTGCACCTAGCATTTAAACGGTGTACACAGAATTGTCCCTATATGTGTGGGCGCCACGTGGGTCCATGTGGAAGCCACGGTGGCCGCCACATGGGCGCCACGTGTATTCTGAGTTGCCGTAACGGGGTGGACGAAAACGGTGATGTGTCATCTTTTCATTGGACCACGCCTTGACGTCGTTATGGTGAGGGACGGTGACGTCGATTGGTCCCCGGCGGACGAGCCCGGACAAGAGGAGGTTCGCCGGAATCCCGCCCGGAAGCGGCGTTGCGTTCTTTGATCGGCTTCGCCCGCAGAGGGTCCGTTGGACTCCTCTCATCGCCCCGAACTGGTCGAGGTAGATGGTGGCGATGGGGTGGCGCTCCTTTCATGGTGGCGGCGGAGGTGGCGGCTTCCGATGGCAGCGGTGCTCTGGGGTAGCCCTACATAGCACCGGAGCGATGGAAAAAGAGGGGAATCAAAAGAGGAGGAGGGCAGCGACCTTTTGGACTCACTAATTCGACGTCCATGCGACCGAATCGCCGAGACTTCTTGACCTAACCATGGCGACGGCGGAGCTCGAGTTGGGGGAAATGTCGGTTGCGCGGCGTGGGTAGGAGGGGAGGTGGTACCGAGGCGCGCACCGTGTGTTCCTAATGGTGGCGGAGATCGTGGAGTGAGGGGCGAGTCTGATTGCTCACCGGAAGGTGGTATTTATAGGCCAGCGGCATTGGGCTTCTCCGGCGAATATTTTCCCGGCGTCGATCTTTTCCGACCATCTCCCCTATGCTCGTGGACACCGGGTTGGTGGTGCCAGCTGGGGCCCGTCGTGTTCATCTCCGGTGGGTGAGCGGGCCGCCGGGTCACGTCTTCTACAGCGGCGGCTACTGCCCACCATAGCCGCAAGCGCTAGAGCTTAATGCCGGCGTCCCCGTGGGCGTTTACCTCCGCCTCTATGCGGGCGCACGGAGATGGGGTGTCATGCCAGCGTGTTGTCCTCGCCCGAGCCGGTAGAGATGGCTCATCGTGGTGCCACCCGATGAAGCGCTAGCACGCGGTCGCCTCCTCGCCAGGCGCTGTTGATAGTTGCTCTGTGCATGTCCCGGGGGTCGTCCGCGACACGGTGGCACCGAGATGGCGGACGACGGTGGCCTTGTGTGGCGGTCCACGCCCTAGTGAGGCGGGTCCCGATGCGGAAGCGGCGTCGCGACGCGGTGGAGGTAGGGGATGGAGCCGACGCTCCTGGTCCCCTTGTCGGCTGGGAGTGATGAGGAGGTGGACGGGCTTATGCGTTCTTTGCCTGGCGCTGGCCTGCTCGCGGTATGGAGAAGGGAAGGGAAGGGAAGAGCTGGGCTGGGCCGGGGAGGAGGAAGGAAGAGAGTGAGCCCAGTGCTCTTTCCTCATTTCTATTTCTTTTCCCCTTTTCTTTTCTATTTCCCTTCCTTTCTTTATTCCTTTTCTTATTTCTTTTCCCTCCTATTTTATGTGTGTAAATATATATTGTAAATATCTATGCAAGCACTCATATATATATCCTCATGACTCTCGTTCATGAAAATATTTATCTAATTGTGTTTGCATAAATATGTGTATATATATGTGCACACACATTTCCCGAACTCTCGTTGTTTCATGTGCACTATATATTTTATAAATATTTATACAAGCACATTTATATTCTTGTGACCTTTTACGATTCGAGAATATTTATTTATTGTGCTTATAAAAATATTCATATATATTGTTGGTACACACGTGTGTCGGTATTTATTATTCCCAGAGAAAACATCTAAACCATTTCTCATGCAATATTCTTCCATAAATAAAATCTAGAACCTACCTTGCATCCTTTGCAACCATAAAGCTCAGCAAGCAACAAGCAAGGTTTTCCTATTTTCTAGATGGTGAAAGTTTAACTGCAAGTCTTGAAAAACAGGGTATCGGTTTAGCGGAAAATAAATCAAGTTTTAGTTGTAATTCAAAAAAGTTCAAATTGTGAGTGATTTTTAAAATGATGTAAAAACACGGGTGTTACAGCAATGGCGGCATGTGGAGGAAGAAGGAGGCTCAGGGGAAGGAGAAGTGTGGATGGCAGCTATAGAGGAGAGAATGGAGAGGGAGAGAGACAACGGATAATCCCTAATATTTCTACTTAAATTAAACAAAATAAATACAATGCCTCTATAATCATAGTCCCGAAAAAGATTTTCCACCTAAGTAATCTCTATTCTATTTTTATCCAATATTTTATTTCTAAAAATAAGACGACCGCGATGGTGGCAAGCAGGCAGGAGGGTTGCTGCCTTCTCCTTGTAGGCGTGTGCACGTCCCCTTAGGGTTGTGTGGCCCTTGCCCATGGTGCCTGTTGGCCTCTCTATTGTTGGGGTGTGACATGACTCTCCCTTTCCTCCGGTTGAGGCATCCTCCTCACATTGACAAACGCGCCAAGTTGAAGAGATGTTGGTGTGAAGAGATGGAGTGATAGTTGCCTTGCCGATCTAGAAACGACGGTGTTCCCACTACAAGAATTTTGGCTTTTCATGACAAGCGAAAGTGTCATGTAAGGTAAGAATTTAGTCACAAAAACTACGTTATGACGAAAAACCCATCGTCATAAGGTGGTCACAAATCAACCGTCACATTATGTACCTCGTGACGGTTTTGTGTAAGCTGGTCACAAAAAGTCACTGCTTTTTGTGACGCAACCAATCTTCCTGTCACATATAGTTACCTTTTATGACAGGTACTTCTGTCATACATTAGTTAGTCAACCTGTCATATTATGTGTGTACCATGGTTAAGAAACCATTTATGCTCACTATTGTGACGATAAGAAGCAGTCATGTATAGATAGTTAACCATGGTTAAATGATCGTCATACATTATATATCCATTCAGTCATGCATAAGCCGTCATACAATATCCACATCACACCATCATTGACATAGAACAAAAATCATATAATATATTATATAGTGCAAATAGGTTCAGATACATCACATAGTATGTGGTTTACATATGCCAATAATCTCATATATGTAGCTTCTAACAAGACTGAGTCTATAGATCCGGCAATACAATTGCTCTCATGTCTCGCACCACAAAGTAGAAGCACGTACACCTTGCAAGAATATGTAGCTTCACGTCCCTCAGTTCCATCCTTGCATGCTGAAACTTTCAACAGAATAAAAAATACAAAAGAGAATAATTAGTTGGCAATAAACTTAAATAGGGCTAAGATGACTGTAGCATAACTAACGGTGGCATGGTACGGTGAGCTCCTGCTCATGGAGAAAATACAGCCAAAAATAATAACTGTGGCTCGATAAAATACATGTACAGAATACAAGTGTAATCAGCAGTTATGTCCCCTCTAACACACACTACATGATGTGAATCCACAGGCCTGCTCAGCAGCTCAACGCTATTTATTTCTTTGGCATGACTCACTGTCACCTAAGTTATGTTCTTTCATTTGGTTTAGTGCTATTTTTTTAACAAATGCTGTAGTTTATCTAGAAGGAACATGTATCCTTCCATTCAGAGTTGTAGCATGGGAGATATTGGTTGAGCAAATTACCTTCTGAGCAAATATTCAATTCTCAACCAGCGAGATGACCAATTCCTACTGGGGTCCATCAGAGAGATAATTCTGCATAAAGAAAAGGCATATTAAATAGCTAATTATAGATATAGTGATCCAGCATGCTCAAATTTGCAGCAAACCTAAGATAGATATATGAATAAGATAGATTACTTGTACATCTAGACAAATATGCATGTCATGACAGATAACTCGAACAGCTAGAGAAAAAAAAAAAAAGTAAACTACTATTATCTGAACGAAAACAGATAAGAGGCAACATGCTATTTATCTGAACTGTCACGTACACATTATCATATAGACATCTCAAGGTTACACATAATTCACAAGCTAGTTATGCTACATGCTCTTGCAGTCTTGCTCAAACAGAAGTGAATATTGACAAATACACTTATGTCATCAACTAAGTATCCAATGGCTGATTTTATTATCAATTCAGTGCTGCTCATGGAACCTTCAGGTACTTAACTTACTCCACATTATTTGCTTTTCTAGGAACCGGAAACAAACTCTTACATTTTGGAAAAGCAGGAGCAGCTAGAACTTTCTGCAAAAAGGCCAGATTAAAAAAAAAATCAAAGCACAAGGTTATAGGAGATATATGCCTTTCTCAACACAATTTAAAAAGAAATGAACATAGGATAGGAACAATGCTAGTGTGCACAGGCTCATGTTCAGTTAGCCATAGTATCATTTTAGTGACTGACATATTCATTATCCAAGAATGATGCAGCTTCACATCTTACATGTAATTAGATAAGAATACAACTAGCTACTGACTGAAACTACATCCAAACTGATCCAACTGAAACTACATCCAAACTGATCCATACAGAGAATATAAAACTGCATTTAAGTTATGTATGCAAACTAAGAAGCAGGTACCTGCATACTTAGTTCGGCCAACTAAGAAGCAGCGATCCACGAAGGTGAGGTCGGACGTGTAGTTGAACGCCTCGTTCCAATCCTCCTGCCTGATTGATTGATTGATAGAGCACGCCAACCAGGAAAAGGAAAAACAAAATCTTTACTTTACTTTGTACATACGAACAACTAAACAAGCTTTCGATTCAAAAAAAAAAACTAAACAAGCTTTCCTTTTCCTAGTCCGAGAAAGTACTATACCTGAGGTGGAGGGAGGATTCGGTGGAGTCAGGGAAGAAGGTGGAAGCCGGGGTCACCTTGCCACGCGTGGAGGACCTGCAGGCTTGCCACTCGGTTTTCCCAAACGGAGCCCCGATGAGGACCACCACAGATCCGCTCGTCAGGGTAGGCAGTCGACGGGAGCGATTTGTTTCGTCCGCCCGGTCATGAGCCGGTCCTCGGCGCCAGCACCGGCGCGGGACGGGCGAATCTCGCATGGCGTATGTAGGTTAGCTGCGAAGCGAGGAAGTAGGCGCAGTCGGTGCTGCAGCGGCACGCCTCCTCCTCCGGCATCAGCGGCTTCGTCGAGGGCGGCTCGTCGGGAGGCGGCTTCGAAATCGTAGGGCGCGGCGGATCCATGGCGGTGGGATTTGCTCGACTGCAGTTCACCGCGCCAGGAGTAGGACTATAGGAGGTGGAGGAGGGCGAGGACTGGATGGAGGGTGGAGGATGCGAGGGTCAAGGAGCAGCACCGCCGCCGCCGCGAGCTGGCCAGCGCTCGACTGCCCGGATGGGGGAGAGGTTGGGTAGGTGGGGTGACAGGATAAGGTCCCGAAAATTTTACCATGCGCGCCCATGACCTCCATTTTTCGCGCTTTAGTTCCCAAAATTTTTGCGGACGCACACATGGAAGGAGAGGGAGCCAGCTAGGGTTTTAGTTTCATCTTGACCGTCGATCGAGTCCATCCAATGGTGCAGATAGAGATAGGGTTGCTGGGCCTTGGGCCTTGGGCCTTGGGCTTCGTTTTTTTCATTTTCTATTTCGAATAGATAAATTATATAAATATATTGACTACAAAATAAATTTAAATGGGAAAGTCAACACCATAAATTGGTAGGGTATGATTTTAGAAAATTTTAGGAAAAAGAATCATCAAATTTGGAGTTCGTATGAGGGAGAAAAGACTAGTTACAAATTTTGACTACAGATTAAAAAAGAAAAATCATTCTTGTTCGTCACATGTTCATGATGAACAAGCGATTTCTCTTTTTTCCTCGGATTAAAACTTGTAACTAGTCGTTCTCCCTCATACGAACTCCCAAATGAGGTGACTCTTTTTCTAAAATTTTCTAAAATCATGAGCCTTCACGTTATGGTGTTGGATTCAGTCACCTCTTCATGCGCCAAAATTTTGAACAGTTCAAGTTTTGAATTTGAACTTTGACTCGGTCAAAACTAAGTCAAGCGGAACACGAAATGAACTCGGTTGAAAATCTTTCGAACACGAAAGTTTCATAACTCATCGAGACCAACAAAGTTTATGTAGGTCAAATTTCCATTTGAGGAAGTGGTAATAACATGTAGTTCAAATATAACAAGTCTCTCACATAGTTCTGAAACTATATGAGAGACTTGTTATATTTGAATTCTATAACTCCAACTTTATCGAAATGGCTTGAGATTTTTTCGACAGTCATTTATAGCCAAAATATGGTCCCACACAAGAACTTACATTTTTTGGACAATTATTTTTATTATTATAATTTTTCCGTGTTGGGTGAGACAAAATTTGTTGAATTATACATTGAAAACACTAGAACTATACACGACCTCCACATGTATTTGTTTCCTAGGGCATAAGAGACCTTATGGCAAAGTTTGCGCCATTAGGATCTTTTTAGGGGTGGACCTAGTTCAACGTATAATTACAGAGATCCGTCGCCGCGAAATTCAATTAAAAAAAGTATCAAATGATTTCTGAAAAAATTCAAACTTGGTGGTTGCTTCACAAAAAGGCATTTGAAGTTCGAGAAAAAGTTTGAGACCAATACCATACTTGGACTGCATAATCCCTAAGAACCTAGTGCATAGACATGGTTCGATGAAAGGCTCCAAGTATTGTATTGCTCTCAAACTTTTCCCGAGGCTTCCAAATGCCTTTTGTGAAGCAACCACCAAGTTTGAGATTTTTCGAATTCGTTTTATACTTTTTTTAGTTTATTTGATTTTCCGCGTGACTTCACCGAGTAATTATACGTTGAACTGGCCCACCCCCGAAAAAGATCCGAATGGCTTTAAATTTTGCCACAAGGTCTCTTGTGCCCTAGGAAACAAATACATCCGAGGTCGCTGCATAGTTCTAGTGTTTTCAATGTATAATTCACCAAATTTTGCCTCACCCAAAGACGAAAAAAATTATAATAATAAAAAATAATTGTCCAGTAAAATGTAAGTTTTTGTGTGGGACCATATTTTGGCTATAAATGATTGTCAAAAAATCTCAAGCCATTTCGACAAAGTTGAGTGCAATGTAGTTCAAATATAACATGTCTCACATAGTTTCGAAGGAACGATGTGAGAGACTTGTTATATTTGAACTACATGTTATTACCACTTTCTCAAATGGAAATTTGACCTACATAAACTTTGCCTGGCCTCGATGAGTTATGAAACTTCCATGTTCAAAAGATTTTCAAACGAAGTTCATTTCGCGGTTCCGCTTTTTGATTGAGTTTTGATAAAGTCAAAGTTCAAATTCAAAACTTGAATTGCTCAAATTTTTGGCGCATGAAGAGGTGATTGAATCCAACACCATAACGTGATGCGTAATTATTTTAGAAAATTTTAAAAAAAGAATCACTTCATTTGGAGTTCATATGAGGAAGAACGACTAATTACAAGTTTTAATTCGAGAAAAAAAAAAGAGGAATCGGTCCTTTATCAAGAACACGCGACAAACAAGGACGAACAGGACTGATATCTCTTTTGTACTTGGAACATCTACGCGTATATGATTTATAAGGAAAAAAATAGCCTCTTGTATCACAAAAACAAGCCATGGCGTGGTGGTTTGACTTAGCATTT
Organism: Hyparrhenia diplandra; assembly: GCA_015847255.1. NCBI lineage: Eukaryota > Viridiplantae > Streptophyta > Magnoliopsida > Poales > Poaceae > Hyparrhenia > Hyparrhenia diplandra. Next base: position 1,285,149 of record JADLZK010011027.1, read on the forward strand.
TTTGTACTAGAGCTCCCAGGTTCAAACCATATGTGCCTCATGTTTTTCAGTTTTTTTTTTTTATAGGATTTATTATGGTCTTGTTACTATAAAGAAATAAAGATCCCAATCCTACAGAAACTGATGGTTGTCCTAGTGGTTAGCACACTTGACCTTTGTTCTAAAGGTTCGAGTTCGATTCCCATAGGTCACTATTTTTTTCAAGTTTGTTTTTTAGGATTTCTTGCAGTTTGATTAATTAAAAAAATAAAACTTCCTAATACAACATAAACTGATGCTTGTCCTAGTGGTCAACACACTTTGCTTTTCTTCTAAAGATCTCGGGTTCAATCCCTCGAGTGAGCATGTTTTTTTGCAATTTATGTTTGTGACACTCCATTTCGTCACAAAAACCATGCAAACAAGCGTCACAAAACATGGGAAAAATGCAAAGGCGTCATCTCGGGTAGTACGGACATTACATTTTGTGACAACATTTGGTGCCTTTTATGTGACGAATGAAAATTCTCGTCATAAATAGTTATGGCGCATGCAATTTTGTGACGACCCAAAAAATATCGTCATATTATGGTACATTATATGACGAAATTAGGAGAATTAAAATCCGCAGGAATTTTGTCATAAAAGATAGATTTCTTGTAGTGTCCGGTAATTCTAGAGCATCATTGTTAGTGTATTTGTTGGTAGGAAGCCATTGCCAAGCCCTCGAGGCACTTTGGTTGTTGATGCAATGCAAAAGGACGGTCAATGTTGTTGAAGAGAAGCGTCATTGTTGTGAATCTGTGATGATGATGAGAGGCGATGCGTCTTTCCTCTCAATTGATGTCTTGTGGACTTCTGGCTCCCTTGGGTCCTCCTGTTTATTGTTGAGGAGGATGAGCTTGGTGTATAGTTGTGCTGCCTTGGGTGTGGCCGTTGTTGAAGCCTCCATGGTATGGAGAAAGAGGATGGCCATTGCCATCTCATGCTGTTGGTGTTGCTCGACAATTGCCATGATTATGCTCTCAAGATTGTTGAAGACGAGGTATGGCAGGGCGTGTTGTTGACATAGGGAACATGCTTGTGCGTTGTGCTCATATCGCACTCTGCTCCTGCAAGGTATATGAGGTGACAGTCGCGACTAGCGGACTGTGACGTACCAAAAGTTATGAGGAGGTCGGCATTGATGTCACGGTCGCTGCTGGTGTCGATGTAGAAGGGAAGCTTTCGTACAAGTGGCCTAGCATAGTGGTTACTGAGATTGGCATCCTGGTGACTTTCCCCATGTTAGCACTGATGCGTTGAACTGTGGGAGCTATCAGCGTTGTTTTTCGTACTAATGTAGTTGTTGGCATGGTCGTGGTGGTTGTAGTCGCCGTTGATGAAGTCAGGTATTTGAGCAATAATGTCGATCGGTGCCCTTCTTTTGTCCATGTGCCTCGTCAGGCGTCACGCCTGGGTCTGAGGGGAAACTCGGTTGGATGTTAATTTGTAGTTGTACCGAGGGTTTGAATGGCCTCTGGAGGCTACTGTTTGCTAAAGCAGTCGGTCTGCAACTTGGCAGTGAGGTTGCCATCGTTGATGATCAGATATGACCATGGCAGCCATGGCGGCTGTAGTGCTGGTGGTGTCGCAGAGCTGTGTGACATCTCTTTTTTGTGATCTCTGTGGCGTCGGTTGAAAGAAGCTCCTATATCTCGGTGTGGGCGCTGAACGCCATGTGTTATTTCTTCATAGTGAGGTTGTTGTTGCCATCCACAGCAGTTTCTGGTATGCCAAAAATGAGAGGAGTGTCCACATAGCCTTGATGAAGGGTTTGTCGATGATGAACAACACCCTTGTCGTGCCTCCACAACAAGGTGGTTGTTGCCATCGACTAAGAGGTGGACTTGGTGTAGATTGTTGATGAATGGGTAGGGTATCCCATGTATGCTGCCTCCTTGTTCTCTATCAGCTATATGAACTGAAGTATTTTTGTTGGATTAAATATTTCATACCTGATTGCTGAGGACATAGAGTTAGCCGGCCACATGCTAATAAATATTTTCCATTGTTAACCATAGTGAAGGGCAGTTGTAGTGTATTCAGTGTTGCATCCACTGCACTGGATATGTCCCAATTTGCAACTCCAGGATATGATAACAATTGTGGCTCCTGGTTTTGTTGGTGATTTCCTTGGAATATTTAACCGAGTTATCGGCTTCGTGATTTCCTTTGAAATATTTAACCGAGTTATCTCCTTGAACGGCATATGACAGCAAGTTGCTATTGCTGACGTCAGGGGCCGGATTAATTATGATGACCGGAGGATGGTTGTTGTAGTTGATCTCTTGTCCTAATTTGATAACTGTGCTATAGTGTTCGACGTCTCCCAGGGGCATGGATTATTATTGTTGTTGTGCACATCAAACGACAACGTGCTGTCGTCGATGATCTGAATTGGGCATGGTGGCACGAGCGGTTGTTGTGCTGCTAGTGGTCGAGGTACATTTTTTGGCTCCTGCGTAGTGATTCCCGTGATGCTAGCTGAGAGGGATTGCCCAGATGTAGTAACAAAAAATTTATTTGAGGCAATGATCTGACCTACTATCACTACTACTTAAAATAGCAACGGTGGCAGTTTTTTTTATTTTCTGTGGCTGTTTTCCAAACCACCATGGAGTAAAGATCGCCGTTAATCAATGATTTACCGTGGCAGTTTCCAAAAATGAAACTGCCACGGTTAATCCAAAAAAATAGAAAAAGGCCAAACCCTATCCCTAATGGCGGCGGATCTGTGTCGCCGCCGCCGCCGAGGCGAATCAACGCCATTATGGTTCTCGCCGCTCGTTGCGGTTCTACCCCATTGCCCCATCGGTTCCGCCTCATCCTCACCGGATCCGGCAGCTCGGGTTAGGGTTCGTCCTCACCGGATCTGGGCGTCGATGTTGCTCGGGTGATTGCACCGCCAGAGCCATGCTGTCCGGATCGAGCACAGGGAGAGGGAAGTTGCCAGAGCCGCCAAGCCTTGCGTCGAACGCCGCTGCGCCACACCTCGTGTCGGCGCTGCCGCCATCACCCAGGAGGGAACAAATGACGGGAGCCGTGCAACCCGCGTGGCCCACGCCTCGTGCTGCCGGCCCACCGTGCCACACTTGTGCCTGCCATCACCTCCTGGATCTGTGCACAGCCATGAGCTGCAGTGGAAGGATGGCAGGGATGGGAAGGCCCTGTTAGGAGACGGAGCCAGCCGGGGAAGGGAGGAGAGGGTGTCACGCTGGCGTGGGTGTTGGGTGCCGCGGTGGGAAGGGACAAACTAAGGGAGAGAGTGAGATGGAGTGAAACCATAATTCCCCTTATATATTAATGGGTGTATATTGGGCTTATTTGGTCTTTTCTAGTTTCTAGTGGGCTTAGCCCTTTTAACCGTGGCAGCCTTTATTATAAAAGCACCACGGTTAATAGTCTATTTTCCGTGGGCGGCACTTTTTATAAGAACCGCCATGGTTATTTGATTTACCAAGCCGAGCATTATAACCGCCATGATCAGTTTAAAACACAGCCACAGTTAATTGAGGATTTAACCGTGCGGTTCTTTCATTAACCGCTATAGTTAATAAAATGGAAGTGACTCATAAAAGATTTAATGTAGTAGTGTATTCCTCCATAACAACATTGTTGATGACGACGTTCAAATCTGATTCAGTTGGAGTGCCAGTGATTGCGTTGGTGTGCATGATGTGCACAGTGTCAGGGATGATGTTGCCGGTGACATAGGAACATATTTGCTAAACTTTTGTAGCCGCGACATGTTGGCCTAGTTGGGCAGGCTTTTCATCGAATAGCTGGGTGCGTCGGTGGCATCCTCCAAATCTGTTCTACTTTGGACTGTGAAAACAGTAGCACCCTAGGGGTAGACGTGCTCGTTGCTTGCGGCGTTGATGATCATGTTGCTGTTGGTGTAGGGCATGGCCGCATGCTTTGGCGTGACATCATGGAGAGCCCAACAATGCATAGGGCATCATTGACGTGACGTTATGGGCGCGCACGTCTGACAGCATGGCCACATGCTTTGGTGTTGCTACCGGCGTGGCCACGGGGTTGGCGAAGGCGGCGCCGTGCATGTGCATGAGATCCTCGGCCTTGGACTGGAGACGTCTTTGCAGCATGGCGATCTCATCGTTGGTGTCGATGGGGACATTGTTGGCGGTGGTGGTTCCATCTGAAAACCCCATAGTTCAGCCGTAAGAGTAGAATCGGGGCCGATTTCATTGTCGAACCTGGTGTTTGCTGGTGTAGTGAGTGCCAGTTGAGATGGATCTGCAGGTGTGGTGAAGTCCGGTTGAAGTGGATCTAATTTCGGTGGAGAATTGCCACATCTAGCGAAGTACACATTGCCGAAAGTGTCGAACTGGCTGATGATGTTGTGGGCATCTTTCTAGATGTCATTGATCGATGGGGAAGAGTGTTGTTCCTCTTGAGGTTATTCAACAAAAAATTTTGCAAAATCTCCCAACGATCGATGACGGCGCGGAAGTTTGACATTGTGGTGGGTGCGGTGGGAGCCATGGATCTTGATTTTGGCGGTGGCGAAAGATCAACCGGTCTCTGAATACCACATGTCAGGGTCTTCTGGGCTGGGGCCCTTGGGCGGCAGCTATGGAGCGCGGGCGGCGTGGTAACGGCAGCATGTGGAGGAAGGAGGCACAGGGAAGGAGAAGAGAGGGTGGTGGTTGTAGAGGAGAGAAGGAAGAGGGAGAGAGATAAGTAATAAACCCTAATATTTTTGCTTAATCCAAAATAGATACAGCAGCTCTTTATTCATAGTCTCGAGGAGACTTGCACCATAAATAATTTCTATTCTATTTCTATCGAATATTTTCTTTGCTAAAATACGACCATGACGGCAGGCAGAGGCTCGGGGCTGCTCCCTCTCCCTTGGTGCTGTGTGCCCAGCACGTTGGGCTCTCCATTGTTGCGGTGTTAGATCTCAATACTATTCCTTTGCGAATTCTACCACATGACAGTTTTAAAAAACAAAATTAGGGATGAGATTACTTGGACTATTTGATTTGCAGGTTTGTACCAAAAAAAATTCATAAAAATATTTCCTAACATGTATGGACTCCAGAACTGCTGTTTCAGAAAAAATTCATAAAAATATTTCCTAACATGTTTTGCAGTGCACCTGGAAGTGTGCACTGTGTACAATGATCTTGGAAAGAGCATGCATAATTACATGCTCCAAAAAAGCCTGTCTAGCTAAGACATGTGCCGTAGAGTTGAGGTTCCTGTTAATTTTCCTGAGCTCGCCATGTCTTGATATGTTGATGTTGTCGAAGACCTGCGTGTAAGGTTTCATCCTCCAGTCTGGTGGGTCGTTGTGATCTGTTGAAATTATGAATTTCACCAGTTGCTCGCAATCCGATAGATAGGTGACTCCTGAAAATTGGAGGGCATCAGCAATGGCAGAAGCCACTGCCAAAGTTGCTGCTTCTGCCATGACGACAGAGTGCGCCTGAAGAAGCACCGCTTTGATGTATATCGTTTGCGATGGATGAACCTGTGTGTTAATAAAGAAAATTCCTAGACCTGCAGGTCTAGTATGTTGAACAGGTTGATCTGGCTGCAAAGAGGCATCCACATAGCAACGAACACCTGGAAGCAGCGAGGGCGTAGAAACCTGTCCGCCAAGTTGTGGTCCATGACTCCTTTCACCTGAAACAAAAGAAGATGTACCTTGTGGCGTAACCTGCTGTACCGAAACTTCATGATGAGGCCGACATGCGATTAGTTCCTGTTCTGGATTAGATGACTCCGGGTTCGTAGAATGGAAACCTGTTGAAGAGTATTAATATGTGCCTGAACAGCATGCTCAATCTGCTGTGGAGTCCATTCTTTAGCTCTGAAGTGGTGATCATTACGGGCCCTCCAAATGTACCATAAGGTTATGAAGAACCTTTGAAGATAGGCAGGTGTTGTAGAGGCTGTGATAAGAGAACCTAATGTATGTTGCAGCCCATTTGCTTCTTCAGGAAGGTTGGCAGTAATGATAGGTGGAGAGTAACGAATCCAAACCTGAGAGGCTAAATGACAACTGAAAAATATATGAAAATCATTTTCTACCAAACCACAGGACTTGCAAAGGTTGTCAGAATTAGAAGAGAATCTAGATGTCCGCTGATTTGTACCTAGTGCTCGCCTAATCAGCCTCCAAGCAAAGGTTTTGATTAATGGGGGAATGATCTTACTTTTCCACACTCGTTTGAGGATATGATTTGCACGTGGAATAATGCTTCGGAACTCGTTGTTGGAAGGGTGATCTAGCGTCTGTTCTTGCTAAGTGTTGAAAAATAGCTTTGGTAGTGTAGTGACCATTCTTGGAGTGCTTCCATCTAGGCATATCCGGCCGAAAAGATGGCACCACCATTGTTTGGATTATTGACTCAACAGACCTCTTGTTCAAAAATGGACGCCAATAGCTCCTGATTCCATTGATGTGATCCCGGTTTCCAAAGCTGCGACACACACTCGAAGGCAAAGGGTTAACATTAGCGGGTAAGATTAAATGATTGTGAATAGATTGCCACCTTGGGAACCAGAGGGGAGTAGACCAAACAGAGGAGTCACCTGCATGAAGTTGCATTACAACTCCATCACAAAGATCGGGATGGATTTGCAAGATAGAAGACCAAAAAATAGACTTTGAAGTAGTATTAGGAGGTTTCGTAAAGAGTCATAGGGAAAATATTTTGATTTTAGAACTGCTGTGACAAAAGGATTTTTATTAGTTGCCACATCAAAAGCAGTTTTAATAACAAGACTTTTTGTTAACAGTATGAAGATTTCGATGCCTAAGCCACCATTTTCTTTAGACTCGACAAATGTCCTCCCAAGATCCGTAAGCTGTATAAGAGGTTGAGGGCTCCTCTTGAACAAATGTCCACCAAAATCTTATGATAATAGAATTAATTCTTTTTATAAAAGATTTAGAGAAAAGCACTGTAGACATATAATAGATGGGAATAGAGGAAAGCACCGATTGAATATAAGTAAGCCTCCATGCATGATTAAGCTTGTTAGCCACGACGGTGGTGAGTTTTGCTTTGAATTTGTTGAAAATAAAATCATAAGCTTTATTCCTGTCTTTGTGAGAGAAAATCATAGGATGACCTAAATGCATAGTGTTGGGCCATAAATCATTGACAGGAAAAAAATGTTTCTAATGGCAACTTTGGAGGCTTCATCCACATTCTTACTGAATAAAATCGCCGATTTTTGGAGATTGGGAAGCTGACCAGAGGCATTGCAAAAGTGTTGAAGCGCATTGCTGATAGAGATGGCCTCTTGCACCGCCGCTTTGCCACAAATGATGAGATCATCGGCAAAGTGCAGAGAGTGAATTTGAGGACAACCTGGACCTAGGGTAACCCCTGCTATGTTATCCTGAGATAGTTGTTGCTGAAGTAAAATAGAAAGTTCATTAATTGCAACCACAAACAAGTAAGGAGAGAGGGGACACCCTCGCCGGTGCCTGCCTCTCGGCTAGTAAAATCTTGTGACGGTGCCCCATTGACAAGCACTGAAAAGGTAGGGTTAGAAATACAAGCCTTAATCATGGAAATGAAATGGTCGAGACAAACCAAGGCGATGCAGAGCAGAGGCGATGAAGTTCCATTCAAGACGGTCAAAAGCCTTGGCGAGATCAATTTTAACAAAAAGCTTTTGTTTCCAAGACTTGAGGGAGAAGGAGTGAACTATTTCTTGTGTTATAATAACATTGGAAGAGATGTGACGATTCTGAATAAAAGCAGCTTGGGCTTGGTCAATATAGGTGGGAAGATAGGGTTTTAGGCGATTAGCCAGAGATTTAGCAATGATTTTATAGATAACATTACAAAGACTGATAGGCCTAAAATCGAGGAACGGTTGGCTGAGACTTTTTAGGAATAAGAGCAATGTGGGTTTGATTGATACCTGAGTTCATGTGTGCATTGATGTAGAAGTCCTTTACCAAATCATGTACATCTTTAGATATCCATGGCCAAACCGATTTGTAGAAGGCTGCATTTAACCCATCCGGTCCTGGAGAAGCATTGTTTCTCATATCCTTAACAATGGCATGCAGTTCTAGAATTGCGGGTGCTAGGTTTTCCTGAGTTTGATGTTGGGTGTAATCTGCATGGTGTCTCGAACTGTCGGTTGGGCCTGAGGTTCGACTTGACTGTTCTGTGCTTCCGCATGGGTCTTGCTGGTGAACTTGCATTGTGTGAGACCTAGAGAAGGCAAGAGAGTTAGTGGAAGTTGTGAAAATATTTTTGAAATAATTAATAAAAGTTTGAGAAATTTGGTCCGTAGTGGTAGATTCTGAACCATCCGGGTTTATGAGATAAGTAATTCTATTTTTCCTAACCCTTTTAACAATAGAATGGTGAAAATAAGAAGTGTTGCGATCTCCTTGGGTAGCCCAATTTTTTTTGTCTCTCTGATAGTGGAATTCTTCATTCTTCAAGAGAAGGTCATGATGATGTTCTGTCAGCTGTTGTTGAAGAGATAAATCCTGTTGGGATGGAGGCTTCGATTGTTCCAGAAGGAGCTGATTCTCAATAGTCTCCAATTGGTCATCCAATCTGGGCTTGGCACGCCTCCATCTTTTAAGATCAGCACCTAAGTATTTTGTCTTTTGGTCATAAGGCCGATGGCGAGAGCGCGTCCAACTTGCTTGTGCAACCTGCTGAAAATCCTGTTCAAGAAGGCACCAATTCTCAAAACGAAAGGGTTTATTAGTGCGTCCTCTAGAGGAATTTAACAGTGTGAGGATAGGAGCATGATCACTACGGCACAGGTAAATGATAAACCATAGTGTTAGGATAAGTCGTTTACCACTCCGCATTAGCCAAGGAACGATCAAGACGCTCAAAAGTGGGCATGGAGTTACGACGACGGTTTGTCCAAGTGTAAGCCGGGCCGCTATAACCGAGATCGATGAAACCACACTGTTTGACATAATCACAAAAAACGTTAATACGCCTAAAGTCAGGTCTCCCAGGACCTGATTTTTCATTTGGGTGCATAATATCATTCATATCTCCTGTACACAAGATAGGCATGTTGCTATGATTTTCAACAAAATTGATAACTTGCCTCCAAATAGTAGTGGTAATTTGATGGTGAGGATCACCGTAAAGACAAACTAACCCAAACTGCTTGTTATCTAAATTGTTATTACCAATAGCAAAAATAAAGTTCGAGGACTGATCCATAATAGTTATACTGATATCATCTTTCCATAAAAGCCACAAACCTCCAGACTGACCTACTGCAGGAACTACTAAGGCATCATAGACATTAAAACGATTTATAAGAGAAGTACGAGTAATAGTAGAGCTGCGGGTTTCAGAGATAAAGCAAACCTGAGAATTGGTTGATGTCATCAAGTGGGCAAGGTGCAGCATTTTGGAGCTGGTAAGGTTCCCACCCGAGCCCTGACAATTCCATGAGAGGATTGCCATGGCCCCTCTTGGCGCTCACAAGGTCAGCGCCGGAGACTGTCGCTGGTTGGTAGGTTGAGCTGTGCCACCCGGTCGGCTGATATCGATCCTGGGCGTAGGTGGTTGGTCAGGTGGCTCCGGGTCAATAGCCGGCTGAGGCGGAATTTCATCGAACAGAGGATCCGGCAGGCTGGAAGCCCTAGGATGGTTGCCGACGGCAGCAGAGTCCGAAGAAGACGTCCTCATCGGTCTCCACCGGCGAGGCAAAGATGACCGCATCTGCGGAGGTCTCATCCGGCAGCAGCGGTCCAATTGATGGGGCAACAACAAAAACGAAGTGCGGAAGAACTGGATTTGGTGGAAGATTGGATGGATTGAGGCCTAGATTTAGGGATTGAGGATTGGGTTACAGGGGGTCGGTGAAGTCGTCAAGCTTCTCCAGTACGGAGCTAGGGAGGTGGGGAAGCGGTGGCCGATTAAGCAGATCTTGGGGTTGATTTGAAGCTGGGGAGGTGGGGAATCAGATCAGAGTTGGGGCGGAATGGATTGATGGATCAACGAAGGAAGGATTGAGGGAGAGGAAGGATGGTAAGGTACGGCATTTCGCCAAAGCAAGAAGCACAAAACGTTAAGCAGCGACGTTAGGTAGCAACAAATTCTTACTTTTATGGCTTGCAAATATACGAATGAGCTCACCTTGTCTTTAGCATTGATGGCCATATATATAGGTGTCATGTCTACAGCAAAACGTCTTATAATTTCAAATGGAGGTAGTCTATCATTACAAATCTATCAAAATATTAACGCCAACCGGCACAAACATGTCCATTCCGAAAGAAGGCAGTGCCAGACATTTGAATTTTAGTATCAACACAGATTGGTACATCGATCGATATAGATATCTCCAAATTTCTGCCACATTATTTGAATTTATTTGTGGATAAAAACATTACATGCCTTGTCACAACCTGTGGTAGGCACATCAGGACAGCACGGCCTTTTGCAGACAGTACCCTTTTGTCCTTTGTGCAAAAACCAAGGAACGACAACGCAAAACATTTGACCTTTTTCAGTGTTCAGCGTCTTCTGAAGCCAGAACATCCTTCACAATACACATACAGTTATTGGTGCAGCTATCAAGCGTTGATTTAAATTTCCACATACTCAAATCTTGTTGAGCATTGCCACAGCCTCCTCCATGGTTGGCCTTTTGGCAGGACTGTCGATGCACCTGCGTGCAATCTCCAAGAGCCCCTTGGCTTCCTCCATCTCCTTCCCTTGCGCTTCGATGCCCATCCGACGGTCCAGGATCTCCGACGCCTGGCCTGCACCGATCTTCTCCCTTGCCCAATCCACCAGATTCACCTCCTTGTCGCCTTCGCTGGCCTTCATCGGCCAACTTGGCCGGAGCCCGGTTACTAACTCGATCACCAGCACGCCAAAGCTGTACACGTCTGCCTTCGCCGTCGCGCCCACGCCGTCCCATATCTCCGGTGCTACATACCTGTTTGGTATTCCACAAACATCATGCCCAATGAATCTTTACATATGACAGCAAAATTTAGCATTACTCATGCACTTGTTCATGTGCAGCTGTTTATGCAAGAAACATATATATGTATATATACAAGTTGCAATTTGTAACGATCAATCGTAGACATGTTCATGCAAGAAACATATATGTATATATACAAGTTGAATTTAAGTTACCCGGCCGTTCCGCGGCTTGTGTGCTGACGTGTGATTTCGCAGGGCTTCCTCTGGCGATCCTGGCGAGTCCAAAGTCGGCGAGCTTGGCCTCGAAGCCTTCACCAAGGAGGACATTGCTGGACTTGACGTCACGGTGGAGCACGGGCGGGTGCCGACCATGGTGCAGGAACTCGGCGCGGCGGCGGCGCCATCGCGAGCGACGGAGCCGCGGACCCACGGCAGCGTCTCCGGTCACGGCAGCCGTCCTCGGCGTCGCTGCCGTGAAGCCAGGCGTCGAGGCTTCCACGCCGAGGAGCTCGTACACCAGGATCCGGTGGCGGCGGGCGGGCGCGCAGCGGCCCGAGCGCGCGAGGTTCGGGGTGGCGCGAGGCTGCCGAAGCACCTCCAGCTCCGCGGAACTCGCGGTTGCCGGCGCCAGCGTCGCCGTCGCGGAGAGGCGTTTCACGGGCGACCGCGACGCGTCCGGGAGCACGGCGCGGTACACGAACCCGAAGCTGCCGCCCCGGCGATGTTGTCCGGGAGAAGCCGCCGTGGCCGCGGCGAGGTCGGCGAGGAGAGCTTCGAGCGAGGCGTCCGCGGGCGTGCCGAAGAAGGACCACGACGGGCAGTCCGGCGCGGAGACCGGGAGCGTTGACGCCGCCGAGGCCGAGCAGCAGCGTGGCTTGAGCTGGCCGTCGGTACTTCTGCTTCGGGCGGCGCAGAGGAAGGCGATGAGGAGGCAGGGCACCGCTGACGGCAGTGATGCCCCGGCGACGGGCGATCAGCGCGAGCAGCGGGCGTGTCCATGGTGACCGGCGGCCGGCGGCCACAGCGCGTGGAGATATTGTGGAGCAGTGAGGCTGGTGTTGATTGGTTGGTTCTTGCGTGGAAGATCGAGGGAGAGGGAGTGGAGGAGAAGGAAGTCGTCGGTGGAGTCAACTGTGGTGGCGGGCAGCAGTTGACTTCGTCGCCAAGACGGGCGACGTCGACGTCGCCATGAAAGGCGACTGTGGACCTCGACGATGACTTGGACTGATGACTGCTAGTGGAGTCAAGGTTCCACATTATTCCTGCCTTTTTCCACGTCCACCTTTAGAATTCTCCTTTAAAAAAAGAGATGCCTTTCATTTCCAAAAAAGATCCCACTAGTACGCGTTTCATATTCCACGTCGAAATGTAGTGTTTATATCAGTGAAAAATAGTTTTCATTACCTAAATTACTCTCCCCAGTCAAATTTAAAAGAGGTTTTTGTTTTCTAAGGTCTCCTTTGGCAAAGTTTTTTTGATTCACTACTGAAGCCGTTTCGTTTTTATTTTCAGCAACAAAAGGTGTTTGGTGACCCATTTAGCAGAAAATAGTTTCACACGCCAGAATAGGAGAATAAAAAGACCCTAGTGCCATAGATTTCCCTTTTCCCTCTATATTCTTATAAGCTGTCTTTTTTGGACGTAAGAAATTAAATGGCAACGTGACGGATACCGATGTGCTGGACTCATATACACACCCAAAACCCAAACCCGAAATAAAAACCCGAATTTGCCACAATCACTGATTTGGGTGCACATTCACTCCGGGAGACATGACCATTGCTGAGTATAAATTGACTTGAGAGTGTTTTATTTCGGGCACTCAACAACTCTCTTTATCGAAAGTGTGAAACAAAAAAACACTCGGTAAAAACTCTCACAAAGTACTCGACAAAGATGTATTTTGCCAAGTGCTTTTTGGGCACTTGGCAAAATGCCGAAGTGCTTTTTCCTTGGCATTCAGCAATTATGTCTTATGTCGAGTGTTGTTTTTCCGGCACCTGGCAACATGTGTCTTTGCCGGGGAAAATGCGTCGTTGTCGAATGCTTTTGCTTTCGGCACTCGACAAATAAGTTTTTCAATGTTGTTTTTTAAACCCTAAACGAGTTCAAATAAAAAGTTTTCAACTACAAAGTTCCATAACTTCTCAAGGTCTACAAACTTTATTTGGGTAAAACGTTAGTAACGTTGTTCACAAAACCTACATCTCTCTCATATCTTGTCGAAGTTTCATAGAACTACAAGGTAGACTAAAAAGATTTGCGAACAATGTCACTAATATTTTGTCAAATCAATAAATGACCAAAGTAAACTTTTTAGATCTCAAAAGGTTATGAACCTTTGAGGTAGAATTTTTTTATTAAAATCTTCTTGTGATGCAATCACTACGTTTAAATGTCTCAAATTTTAAATTTTGTAAGCATCCTCGCATGGAGTAAGTCCTTAAATGAAAATTGTAGATCTCAAAAATCTATGAAACTTTATAGTTGACCACTTTTCAATTTGATTTCGTTTATGACCACAAACTAGCAATTTACACTCGACTTTGAACAATATTTGGTTAATTGAAATGGAATCTAGATATAAGTGATTGAGTAGTGGAGTAGTAGAGAAGGAACACATGTGTGTGGGAGGTCACAAGTTTGAAGTTCTGCGCCCGCAGCATTAGCAAAAATCATGAAAAATATGCATTTGGAAGTGGTTGGCTGGTCGTCGAGGCCTCCCCGAAAAAATTACTATTTTCCAGTGGTGATTCATCCTAGTAATTAAAACCCACATTTCGCCAAAATACAATGGATTATCTAAAACGCAAGAGAATACTAAAGCAACCGGTTCCCCTCGGCTCTGCATCATGTTACCCCATCCAGCTGCAGTCTCTGGAGCCCTCGCCACGGCTTGGTGCACCAACGGGAAGCCCCTACAGGTGCGCGCCCACTACAGTAGTTGGTGGGAAGTGGGCATCAGCCCAGCTGCGGAGGCTTCGTCAATCGGTGGGGACAAGAGAGGATGTAGTTGAGCCTCCAAGCTATTGCTATGCAGTCTCTATGAAGTGAGGGTCGGATGATGTGAGTCGGACACCAAGAGATACTACTACCCAAATGATTTTGCCAGATAGGACTTGAATATGCCAAAGGATTAATGAAGGCGGTCATTTGAATTTATGGAGGCGGAAAAATCGATTAGCACACCGTCCTCTTTATATGTCAGGACCACTCCGAAAAGGCTGAGGCCTATTAGGCCCAGGCAGGCCCAAATAGCCGTTTTGAGTATAAATATATGCCCAAACAGTTTATGGTTTTCACTTTTTTTGTTCACTCAAACTAAGTTGTGCCCCTGCCCTATGACCGAGCTTGAGGCGCCCTAGAGTGCCCCGGCCGCTATGTTTCGGCCATCATCTTTTGGTGCCACGACCATATGGATGAAGCTTAAGGATCATGCTCTCCTTGGTCGGGAGCTTGAGGCTTGGGCAATCTTCCGTGCCCACAGTACAGGCAAAGGTTGTGCTTGGGCTCGGCCCTAAATCCACGTTGCGCATGAGCACACCCAATGGGTGTCAAGCCCCTGAGCGATTATAGCTGGATCGACCAAGTGTTCATTCGACTGGGAATCTTAGATCCAAGGTTCACAATATATGATAAAACAAATATTGGGGACCTTTAAAAACTTCAAATGGTAACGTTCCCATGTGAAGAATATTTTAAAACATTCACTACAAGAGATTAGGCTTTCTATGACAAATTAATTGTGACAATTAGAGCCATTTTCTTGTCATCGCACCCTTCTGTGACACACTAGTGACAATATGGCTGTTGTCATTGAATCCCTGTCACAATCCCTCTTCTGTGACTAATGGATCCAATTGTTATTATTCTGAGTGACAATTACACAATTGTCACTAGGTTTATGACAACCATATTAGTCACTATATTTGTCATAAGATATTAGATAGGATGTTGACAAGTGTCCAATGATATGGGCGTGGCACATGATTTGGCATGGGTAGCATAACAAAAATGAATTGTCACAAAAAACAAATTTGGCACAATTAGCCCATTGTTCATTACAGCCATTAAAGCCCAATATAGCCATTTAGCATCATAGGAAAGCCAATTTCAATGTATACTAAATTAACATATATCAAATATATAATTACACATCGTCACATTATATTCTGTTGACATCACTTCCTATATGTAAAACACCTGCACCTAATTGTTAGACCCCTACCACTACCTATGACACTTGTTGTAATCTTCCATCATTTCACATATAGGTTCCAGCACATGATCCATCACCTATCGGAATGTTCCACACCCACAAGCTCATGTTCCTGCAATACAGTAAGCAGAAAAATTTTAGAAGTGATGAACTACCAAAAGTTTCAGAAGTAACTACCAATAGAGCTATAGTTTCAGGTCACAGCTTTATTATTCAACCAACGCTAGCAGACTTCATCAGTCCTTAGTTACAAGTTTCAGAGAATAATGATTGCAAATGTG
Organism: Hyparrhenia diplandra; assembly: GCA_015847255.1. NCBI lineage: Eukaryota > Viridiplantae > Streptophyta > Magnoliopsida > Poales > Poaceae > Hyparrhenia > Hyparrhenia diplandra. The sequence continues at coordinate 1,300,595 of JADLZK010011027.1, forward strand.
ACTAATAATCAAGTAAGAATGGGGGCAAATGAAACTGTAGTGCAAAAAAATGGAACTGCAGTGCAACAAACAATCAGGTTACTAGCCATTTGATTTGGGAAATTAAGACGACAAGGCAGCATCTAGACTGTACAATGACTAATTTAGCACTGATTTACTTGTGCTTATCTAATATTGAATTCTTGTATGTACCTGTACAAAGCATGAGCTTTACTTCTGTCCAGGAGATGGATGATCACATAAAAAGAGAGAACCTGAAAAGCCAATATGAGCTAGTAGTAAGCAACTACAAAAATCCATCTATAGTTGTATCGAATAAACAAGCTAACATAGAAATCAGAGAGGCCTGATGCTACAAGTGTCCTACACTATTTTCTTTCTGCTGCAATTTATATGTATGATTTAAAACGTAAATAAGGTAGATCATGTCCTAACAACAACTGGTTGTAATTGTCCTGAGAATTTTGTTCTAATGTCAGCTCATTCATATTATATATTAGTACAGTAGTAGTTTATTCATTCATATTAGTATTATTAGCATAGCAATCCTAGTAAATAATATTAACCTCTCATCAGGAGCCAAAATAAACGGAGAACAGGACAACACATTAGTAGTAATGCAAAATCATGGAGATGAACATCAAAGCAGTAATCCATTGAATCAACCATAGTAAATTCAAACTAGATGACGAGGACAGTAAGCATGGTGTGTCACATAACATAAGTTTATCACTTTATTCATTTCCCCACCCTTTCTGTAGTGGATGAAATCGGATGTTGTTGATGTGAAATGATAAAAAAATCGCTGGTGTAGGAAGTTGATCTGTACAAGGAAGCAGTAAGTATACCAGCATAGTTGAGCATGTAGGGGAGGCCGTTGCAGCCTTGCGCTTTGACGCCGAGCCACGGGTATGGCCGCTGCCTGAGATTATGCGCTGCAGGATACTGGGACGCTTTGGCGTCCGTCTGCGCGCGAGGCCCTGCCTATGGATGGCTCTGTCAGCCGCGGCCCTCAAAGACGGAGGACGATATGGTGAACTGGCAGTGGATTCCACAACTTCTCCTCCACGAACAAGCTGCATAACAGAAATACATAAGAAAAACAATCAAATCAAATCAAAATGGAGATCCTGATAAGCGAATGGATTAAGGGCACACGTTCCCTTACAAATCAAACATAGTTTTGCAGAGCATGAAGGGAAGAGAAGGGGCCAATGTACCTGGTGTGTGCCCTTTACCGAAACCTTCCCGCGCTGCCCTAGGCTGGATCAAGGCCTGGCGGCCACCTCCGCGTCACCCTAGATTGGATCCAGGGCAGGAGGCATTAGAGATGTTGGAGAGGACGGGAGGGGAGCCAGCTGCCGAGCGGCCGAAGACGGTGCGCCGGGGAGCAAGGAAAATGGCCGGATCTGTGAGGGCTGGGGTGGGGCGCTGCCCTAAGCCTCTTCCACGACGACATTGGTGCCCCTGCACTTGGTGGGCGGCGCCCGGCGCGGCATCGACGCAGCGAGGGAGGCAAAGGAGGCACGCGGTGTCGCGCTGATGCCCGCGGCGGGAGGGAGGAGTGTGGTAGGGTTTCGGGGAGGTGTTTTTATCTCGAGACCCAATGCATCTTGACCGTCCGATTCGATCCAATGGCTAAGCATGTTGCGGGATTGGGTTGGGCTGAATCCAACTCTAATTTTGGAGCCCGATACAGCCCAATTTTTAATTGTTTTTCCTTTTCTATATCCAGTCCAAATATGTTATAAAAAAACATATTTTTTAATTTCCAGTCCAAAATTGAGTTTTACATGAACTAGACTACCCAAGGGATGATAGCTAGGATTTTGATGGATTTTCAAAGTGATTTGCTATTTTCTAAGATTTAAGTGATTTTCTACACAATTTTGTAAAGTAACTCCAACTTGTACTACAAGTCATATCTAAAAAGTGTCAAAAAGTTATATAAAATTAGATATACAAAGATATGGTCTATTTATGCTCACATAAAAAAAAACTCAATGTAAAAAGTATGTGTTCTAATAGGGATTACTCGAACTTGTATTTTTGTGACTCCAATTTGAAAAGTCCATAATATCCTAAAGTGCTCCAGAAATTCCAAAAATGGGCATGGGAGCATAACATGTGTGTATAATCCTGACATAAAAAAATCAAATCATTTTAACGAAGTAGGACTATATATTGTTCATGGATGAATACATCTGTTATATAGTTTCATACAAGAATGTGAGAGGTATGCCTATTTATGAAGAATGTAACATACCACTATGCCAACGTTATTTGAGTTTCTTACAACAAGATAGTGCACTAGAAACATGGTGTCATGCAAGTTTGTAGAATTTTCTAACCAAAGTTTAGATATTATTATAATTATTCTATGGTAATTTAGAGTTAGAAGAATACATTAGTCCAAGCAGATAAATGGTTTTATGTATATCTCTGATATATAGTGCTCGAAATCATAGACCGTGTTTTTATATGAACACTGGAAAAAGAATCGCCCAATTCGGAGTTCATATGAGTGAGATAAACAACTTTCAGATTTCGCTCGTGCATTAAAAAGAAAAAAAGCACTATTCCATGATGAACATCAAGAACAAGGGGATGAAAAATTACAGTTCACGCTGTGTAGCGGCAGCCTTAGGGTCGACCTGCCAATTAGCGCAATAGAGTATTTTCAAGTGCCAAAGCCTATTCGTGTACGAAAGACACTTCATAGCGTAGTGGTACGCCACTTTTACTTGCACCTATCTGGCCGGGGTTCGAATCCTCATGTTGTTGTTGTTTTGCTTTTTTACATATCCCACGGTCAAGGCCACATTGCATGCATTTTCATGTGGGTGGGGCCTGCTGGCAGTGGCACGAGAATGGCTTACTCGTCAGCACAAGGACTGGGCGCCCAGGAGACCCGCGCGGGACGTGCAGCGCCACGCGAAAATTGAACCGTGGGCAGACTTTGGCGCGGGAGATAGTCTGAGGAAGGGTGTGGGCATGATTTTTTTTCACTGTTTTTCTTTTACCGGTTTTTTTTTTTTCGTTCATATGTTTCCAATTTATATTCTATTTTCCATTTTTGGAAATATGTTCGATTTTCTTTTGCTCTATTATGATTTATTTGGCTGCACCATTCGTTGTTTTTTGGTCCATGAATTTATATACCTAGAAGGCTAGCAAACTTATTTGTAACTCAAGCTATTAAAAAGAAAACAAAATATTATCTCGCAGCTCCATACGCTTTGTATGGATACATCCGTAATAGTGTAGCATTATTAATGTAGTAGTGTGCAAATGTGGATTTTGTTTAAAAAATATGTTTTTTATTTAGTGACAATTACTTCAACCATTTTAGTCATGAGCTATCTCTACAACATAAAAAGAATAAAGAGGAGACAATTTTTTGGTGCGACATTTGTTTTGGTCCTGCCCATGTGCCACCCCATGCAACCAGAGCAAGAAAAGGAAAGAACCATCCACCATGCATGCGATCGCTATTTTTGGAAAGTGTGGTCCATCAGCCATGCATGCGATCACTATTTTCGAAAAAAAAGGAAAGAACCATGCGGTGATCCGTGCATGCGATCACTATTGAATTGGCGAGCGAGAAAAAGAAACAAATTGCCCATATATCACTCAATACACGCGACGCATGCGATCACTATTTTTGAAAGCTATGGTCACCGGACAAAAATTGTGTTTTCCTTCAGCCCACCCCCGTTCTCCCGTGCGTTGTGTATTCCTTCCCCCTTCCTATTCTCCCGTGCCTTCTTCACTCCTGATTCTCCCTTCCGCCACCGCCCGCCGATCGTGCCGCCACCATGATGCGGCCCGTCGAATCCTCGGCTGCACCGCCACCGCCTTCACGACACCGGATGGTGGTGCTGCCTCCCTTCCGTGCGGTGCCTACGGGTATCCTCCTCAACGTGAGGTTTGGTTGTTGCTGACGTGTTTAGGGAGTTCGTGGTGTTTTGACAGCCAAGAATAAATGAAGAAATTGTTTTGACAATCGAGAATAAATGAAGAAATCAAGTCAGAACTTAAAAGGACTCCATGACACACGTTATTAGGAATAGTTACTAAATAATCCAATGTCCTATTGAAAGAAGAGATCATTGGTAGTATCTAACAGATTTACTTATGTGGTTGCTACTTGAACGTTGTTTTCTTATTCTTGAGCAATTGGAACGCAGTGGAAATATGTTTGTTGATACTTGAGCACTAAAATTTGATATGCTATATATGAAGGTCCTTCTTATTCTTGAGCACTTGAGCTATATGCTAAGAAGGTCCAGCACCTTGATGATGGCATTAAAGGTTGATCGAATGTGATCGCCCTCCGGGCACGACACATTATCTGAAACAATAATAAGTTAAGTGTGTTTACTCCAATGTCGATCATAGCTGATGGTCGGTGACCAATTGTTTCTTCCGTTGAGAATTGCTATCCAAGTTAAGTATTTGCCAATTTTGGTTTTCATCAATTACTTAGATTTTGGATTATGGAGGCTGCAAGAGTTCATCACATGTAAGTTCAGTCATTGCAAATAAGAAGAAAGAATCTTTTTGGTGCCATCTTTGGATTGCAAATTTCTTAAATGGATGCCTTAAAGAAATCTATAACAGTTGACAATAACTTGGTTGTTGTCAAATTTTTTTATCCTGCAAATCAATGAGTACTCAATTTCCAAGATTATGAATGAATTAGTACATAGTTCTTGCTTGTGCCATTACAGCAACTATAGGGCATTATTAGGCATTTGGATATCTGCGGTGTTATCTCTGTCAATAGTGATAAAGGAATGGGGAATTTGGTTGTAGGACAATCGCAAAAACGCATATTTTATTTGAACACACCGCAAACGGCTAAATATGCTAGGTACCATTATAATTTTGTGCTTCTTTGCTGAAACACACCGCATCAATTATTTTATTAATATGTCACATTTCAAGAGAGAGAAGGCCGGTGAAATGTCGGGTTTGCCCTCATCTTCAACCTCCAGGCCCATCATCGATATTTGCCGTAACACACCGCCACCGCCGATTTGGTTGTCCATGATGGACCTGTTCTCGGCGGAGGAGGAGCATGCGCGGCGATTACGACGGTGAAGGGCTCGACACGCCGTCGTCGAGCAGCGATGGGTGTGAAGCACGCGTCTTTGAAGCTTCAAGATGATGGACATCCCCCGGACTACTACATGGTGGGGTGGTAGTGTGGTATGACGATGCGGCGGAAGTGTGCGAATTTTTTAGTGTGCGACGGTGCATGGTGCACCCTCCAGTTTCCATTCGATTTGCTTTAAGATTCGTGCAACGAGTTTAGGATTTAAGCTTAATATAGGGTTTAGGGGTATATGGCTTAATATAGAGATTAGAGTTCAAGCTTAATATAGAGATTAGGGTTCAAGCTTAATATAGGGTTTAGGGTATATGGCTTAATATAGTGATTACGGTTTAGGGCTTGATATAGAGATTAGGGTTCAAAGCTTAATATAGAGATTAGGGTTTATGGCTTAATATAGAGATTAGGGTTCAATTTAGTGCTTGAGGTATACGGTTGGGGTGGTATTTGCATGAACCTTGAAGCAAATCGAATGGAAACTGAGAGGGTGCACACCCGTGCACCATCGCACACGTGATCGCGTTGGATTTGTAGAGGTAGCTGCCTGCGCCGTAGGGCACATGTGTAGAGCGGGAGGCATGAACAAGTCATCGGCGTCGTGGGGTCGCTTTTTAACGTAGAGGTTGCGTTCAAGGTCCTCAGCCTCGCAGCGGCCTAGGTGGCAAAAGCGCTTCGCCGACCCACGAACAACCAAATCGGCGGTGGCGGTGTGTTACGGCTAATATCAATGATGGCCGGAGGTTGAAGACGAGGATACAAAAGACATTTTACCGGGCTTCTCTATCCTGAAATCTGAGATATTAATAAAATAATCGAGACAAGTGTGTTTCAAAGCAAAGAACCACAAATTTTTTGTTATCATGCGATCCATGTTTTTTCAATAAAATTTTGTTATCCCGTAGCAAACGCACGGGCATTTAACTAGTTGTCATAAAGATTGGGAAGTGCATATGGTGACAATTTTTATGACTAATTGACAACTTAGTCACAAACAGTTGTCACTCAATGAAAAATTGTCATAAAAGTATCTTTTCTATGACTAAAAGGTCATTTGTCATATGAAAATTGTCATAGAAGGCCAAATCTCTTGTAGTGATTATAGCTTTGGTATTAACCATGTCAAAATTTATGGACTTATGGCACAAATTTACATCAGTTTACATCAAGTGCGTTTTGAAGATTTCAAATTTCAAAATCCATGAACTTAGAACATTTTTTTTTTGCGACTAAACATATTTTCAAATAAAGAACTTTTGAAATACACTAGTAGATCATGTCAACTGCTAAAGCTTTGATGTAAACTTTGTCTTCGTACAAATTCATTTGCAAAAAAATATGAATTATTTCTTGCCACTATTTATAGGAACAGATGTCTTAAGATGTCAAATTCTGAAAATCGATTTTTAAAAATAGACGCTTAATTAGGACATCTGCCTACTGATTTTGGGAGATTGACATCTTATAGTTTCCACTTTAGAAAATTGAATCATGAAGACCGCCGAAGATAACCACCTTTGTAATAATGAACAGCCATATGCATTAGTCGATGCAGAAACTGGGATATTAATATATCCCCTTTTCTAAAAAAGAAGATGACCACCTTGGTTAATGGATGATTTTGTAGGCAATCACAACGCCAGCCTCCGTAAATGATTTTCAGAGATGTGCTATGTCATTTACAAAGCTCCGCTCATTTATGGAGGGTGTCACTAGGTGTCACTAGGTGTGTTGAATCATGAAGACCGCCAAAGATAACCACCTATGTTATGCATGGCTAAGCATTGGGTTCTGCTGCGAAAGGTCTAGACTAGTTGTCTACAACCACAAGCTACCAGAAAACTGTTTTGTGTGTTCTCCTCTTTGTTAGACTGTGAGTCTAACTGCTCTGATATCCTACTGATTCTTTATAAATGCTCCATGTATGGATATAGAGGCTGGAATGATAAATCGGCAATCTACAAATATTAGTAGAACTGGCTAATAAGCTAGTTTCAGGAACCGACTATGCGTGATTTGTTTCTTGACGTTTGATGAATCCGGCAAAACTAGGTTAGCTGATTCTAGAACTCGGCTTGATCAATTTTGGCATCTATAAAACAGTTTAAACCTGAGGAGCCCCTTGCACTGTTAATGTACAGTGCCGCCACTCACAAAGGAACTGTAGATTTACAGGAATCCAATATCCACCGTTGGATCCATCCATCAACCTTTCCCTGTTGTCCAATCTCCCGAGCCAGTCACCGCTCACCGGGCGCTCGAACCTACGCCGCTGCCTACAACTCCGATCCCAGCCCCTTGGAGCATCATCTTGTAATCGTGTCGGTCACATTGTATCCATGTAGGTGCATTAGGTGTTCCGTTTTATGTTTAAGCATGTTTGCTTTGTAACATGTAGAATCATGGGTCGGGGTGGAGGCTTGCACGCCACGACGCCGTGACCGCGTCCATGGGCTCACCCTGCCCACGGCCTGCACGCCGTGAAATGTCGCACGGGCTGCCGCAAATGACGGCCGTACCGTGCAGCGCCAGGTCGTGGGCGGAAAGTAGGATCAAGCCCGGTTATATTGAATGGAAAACGGATCGAACGCTGCGCCATTCGCAGTAAACAAACTCGCCACATATCGCGCTCTCGCTCTCGCCGTGTAGCGCGTCGTGTTCCACTCTGTGACCGCGCTCCGAGCATCGCCGGAGGCCGGTGTTCCAAGGACGACGATAGACTGCCGATCCTTACATTCTGGTATCAAAGCTAGTTGATGCACTACGGTGGATCGGTGAGTCCACCGAGAGAGCCGGCGTGGAAGAAAATCGTGATCCCGCGACGACAACCGACGAACGCCATGGGCGACGTGCAGAACTCCGACGGCGGCGTGAAGGAGAGTTCACTCATGTGGCCCATGCTCACTCGCGACAATTATGCCGAGTTGGCGATGCCGATGCAAAGGCAACTACGAGGCGTTGGACATCCGGGGGTGATCGACCCGGTGTACCAATCCCAAGCGCACTCCAAGATCGGCAAGCCATGAGCGCGCTCCCGCGTTCTGTGCCAAAGGAGATGTGGCGCCACGGGGCGGGCGGCGACGGTGAAGGAGGCGTGGGAGGCGGTGAAGACGATGCGGATGGGCGCCGATCGGGTGAAGGAAGTGAACGCCCAGAAGCTTCTCCGAGACTTCGAGAACATCTCATTCAAGGAGGGAGAGACGGTGGAGGATTTCGGCATGAGGATCACCAACCTCGTCGGGAACCTCAAAACCCTTGGCAAGACCATCAAGGATGTCCGCGTGGTCAAGAAATTCTTGCGCGTGGCACCTCCCGGTTCTCCCAGGTGGTCGCCCACATCGAGCTGTTCGTGGATTTGAAGAAGCTCACCATCGATGATCTGATCGGGCATCTACGCCGGGCGGAGGATCGGTTTGAGACCGAGAAGATCGCCGACAAGACAGGGGAGGTCTGCTGCCGCCGCCGAGGACGAGTGGTTAGAGAAGCACAAGCACCGGCTCATGCCTCGCAATAAGCCCGGGGAGTGGTGGTGGCGGCGGATCCCAGAAAGGCAAGGCGGCGGCGTACTCATCCGGTGGTGCCTCGGGCCAGGTCAAACTGACCTCCGAGGGCATGCCAAGGAGGAAGGGTCGGTGCCGCGAATCGTGGCATCTAGGTGCTGGCCTAAGTTACGTGGTACCATCAAATGAATCTCGCATCAAACCGAAATTTGTGTTCGGCATCTAAAAATCTACGATGGCACATGTAGACAGACTTGCCTCCCTTTTTTCAATTGGATAGAACATGTATCTAAGTGGCATTCAGGACAAGCAAATTTGCCGGAAGTGACACATGACAAGCAAATAACCTAGACTGGAAAATCAGATATGGTGCAAAGTATGGCAGCACGCTAGTTGGAATTTTTCACGCTTTAGAAGCATCATATGTAAGAACACCATCAACAAACATTTCTACCATATCATGCACCAGCGGCTCAAGAAAGACATCCATATCACCACAAGGCGCTTTAGGTCCGAGGGATCAACAAGGATAGGATGAAATTTGATTGCTTCATACACTTCCAAGGTGGAAGGTTGTATGGGATCAGAATAACAGGCCAAATACTATAAGTTGATTTCATGGTCCTAAAAGGATTAAAGCCATCGCTAGCTACAGCTAGTCTAAGATTTCGACTCTCCAGGAAAATACTGGATGCTTAGAGTCAAAATCTTTCCGTAAAGGAGCATCAGCAGGATGCCTTAGCAAACCATCATTTGTGCGTCCTTCATCATGCCACCTTGTGTCACTTGCTGTTTTTGAGCACATAAAATACCATTGCAGCCTTTTCTTTATAGGAAAGTAGCGTAGAACTTTCCTAGGGACCCTATGCACACACGTTTTCCACTAGGACTACTCTTTTCCGACTTCCACCTTGAAGTCTGACATGTTGGGCAAACATCTTTCTTCGCATGGTCTTTCCAAAACAGTATGCAGTCATTCTCACATGCATGAATTTTCACATACCCAAGACCTACACCTTTTTCCATTTTTTTAGCTGCATTAAAGTTTTTAGGAAGTGATGACTCTTCAGGCAACACATCCTTAAGTAACTCTAGCAGCATGTCAAAGCTTTTTGTTACTCCATCGCCCAACGAACTTGATATGGAGTAATCTTACAATGAAACGTAGCTTGGAGTACTTGGAACCTGGATATAGTTCCTTGCCGGCATCTTCTACCATTCTGTAAAAAGCTTCCACATCCTCATCATGCTGCTTTGTGTTGTCTACTTCTAAGTCCCCGTGGACATCTAAACCCCTGCTATGTCCTCAAGTAAACCAGAAATATCATCCTCTTCATTTGGGTCCCCTACATCTACCCCCTCTCATGTTGTGCGCTATTTGTGAAAAAACTGAAACTAGGTTCACCATGATTCACCCATGTTATATATCCATCAAGAAAAACCCTCACATATCAAATGCTCACGCATTACAGTACTATGGACCCTCCAACAAGAGTTCTTGCATGCCTTGCAGGGACACAAAATCTGATTTCCTTTTGCTGAATTACTGAAGGCAAACTCTAAAAACATTTCCACTTCTTCTCGATACACAAGTGTATGCCTACATATGATTATCAAGATATCAAACCAAACACCCTATGCACCCAGATTCTAGTATATGGTTATAGGTTTATAATGTACCTAGGCTGATCCATCCATGTCTTATCCATGATGCACCTTTTACAAAATGGAGCGTCAATTGGTGAAATATATACGCATCTGTTTTCATTTCAGATTGGGTTATTCAACAGGAAAAAGATCTTGCCATGCAATTGTGCAAATCAAATCAATTTCACCACACTTGATGCCAAAATAAATCGTCTCACCAAAAAGCCATCAACAGGAACAATAGCGAAAATTTAGTACAGTTTTAAGAAGCCAAAATCATCACATCACAGAACACACAAGCTGCAATTCTATGCCAAATGCAGAGACAAAGTTCATAAGAAAAGGAGAGCATACCAATCAAGCAATGACAGTAGAAGAGCAGATGAAGTCAAGTAGGCCAACTTGCTCGCGCTCCCTGTAGATAATATTGCCAAAACTAATTAATCACAAGGCAATACAAATTAGTCAAAAACCTGAGCATAGGCAAACTTACTTCAAACCCACAGGTGGTGACGACTTTGTGTACAAAGAACAATTGAAGAGTTGAATCCTTTAGTGCTTCCTTATTGGATATTTTGCAACATGCACAAGAAAGAAAAGAAATACTCAGATCTGCTCTATTTGCAACGAGGAGACATGTTTGCATTTCAATACTTGCAGATCTAGCATAAGAGAACTTACATACAAATTGATGGATTCCCTTGTGAACAAGATCTTGAATTCTACTGGTTCCTCTCGCAAAATCAACAAAAGACAAGAAACATCACATCAAAATTGAGCTGAATATGGTACTTCTCCAAAGATGGGAAGAGATGGCAGATCTGGACTGAATGAAAGTTTGTCAAGCAAAGAAACCCAAACCTTTGAGTCTTTCTAACCTTCTCACCTTCGTCTACTCCTTTCTGCAACCAAGAAAAAAAAATACCAGAAATTATGTTGTGCTGAAACCCTACCACGGAGAGGAATGGGGATGAGAGGAAGGGGGTGTGGAGATGAAGCAATAGGATGCGTAAGAGAATGGGGATGCGGCGGCGCACAGCTCCTCGAAGCCGGGCGGTGTGCTATGGTGACGCCGGGGTTGGGGACGACGGGCTTGAGTGGCGGCAGGATGGGCGGGCTGGGGTGCTCGAGGGAAAACCGGGCGACGGGTACCGGGCGCCGGTCGGGCGCCGGAGCGGTGGTCGGGGCGGGGCGTTCCGGCGGCGGCGCCGCTTCGTAAGCGGAGGCCTCGGCGCCGGCGCCGCCAGAAGCGGAGGTCGCCCGGGCGGCGGCAATCTTTTTTTTTACGTGACTTCTTCAGCGTGAGTGAACTGGCGGAGGGATAACTGGATAAGGTCTTGGCGCTGCCAACCTCTTTTAGTGGGCTTTAGCATTTAGCTCCCCGCAAGACGCTGCTTTGGCGCGCAGTCTCCCGCCCGCATTTTTATTTTTTAATTATGTTGCTTTTCGCGCCTACCCCCTTCGACGACACCGAACAGTGGTCTAGGCAGGCTTCGCCGACACTTTCTCTGTGTGAATGAGAAACGCCGACACATAAGCTGTAGACCTACGTAACTATTGCCGACACTTTTTGCGACGTTAAAAAAGTGAAGAATTGCCAACACAATTTGAGTTGCCCAAACCCATAAATTGCCAACACATAATTGTAGGGAAAAGTGGGTCATGGTGTAGTGAGCCAACCCAATTTAATGAAATCAAATGTCCCGTATTTAGGAACGTGAAAATCAAATATAAATATGAATACCATTCCACTCTGAGGAAGTGACCAATGGCCAAATAAAAAAACGTAATTATACTTGTTTACTGCATCCAGCAAGAAAAATTAGGCCACTTGTGCTGGAGCCTACGGCACGTCCAAAAGGGCACTTGAACAAACGGACCATGAGCTCCAAGCCATCGCCACCACGATCGAACTCCAAGCTACAGCGTCAGCCTGACGCTCCACAAAGCCATCATCTGCTACACCAACCGTTACCGTGCCCCGACATCATCAACCCTGCTGCAGGGTCTTGTCCAACTAGGCAAGATTCCTCGCATTCCCTCACGGTTGGCTTCCACCTACCGAAATCTTCGCCATTGACACATGCCTTCCACACAACTTCTTGCATCAGTGATGATCCTACTCTTCGACAACAACGGGCATCAGTTCGTCAACATCAATGATGCCGCCATCGGCCGCGATAGTAATGGGCTACCTGCCATCGGCCCCGCTACCGACAATGCGAGCGATCTGCTCTATGCAAGACTGATCCACTTCACTACGACGCCCCCGGTTTTGGTCTCAGCTTTATTCTGTCGGTGCATACACAGTCAAGTGGATGCCACCATGATCTACATCATCCCAAGGTTACCACCGATCCTGCAAACTATTCACTATTCAGGAATTATGCATGCCACCACCTTGGAGGCAGCCCAGCATGCCTGACCTCACGTGGAAGAGTCATACTCCTACTACTTCTCAGCATACTTCGGGATTCTACACATCAACATCCACTTCAATGATGATGTCTACACCACCAACGACGCCCATGACAGATTGGGCTACCTTTGCCTACGTTATGGTTCCACGACCGTCGCCCCATTAATCTGTCCATGACTGCTGCGTACTTGGAGGAAGGGTTGGGAAATGTCACAGCCTAAAGGCGACAAGGCCCAAGGGGACCTAGGGCGCCATCGCGCACGCCAGGGAGAGGGCGGCAGCCTGTCGCCACCATCGTTTCATCAATTTACGTCAAAAATAAAATTAAGAAATAAATGTTTAAGAAATAAAGAGGTTGAGTCATATTATGAAAAGAGATCGAGTCGCTTAGGAAAAAGGTATTCCAATCTATAAGGAAACCTTTAGGTTTTGGCTTGGTGTCCAAGTCCAATACCGACTATAAATATAAGGAAGATGTAATCTTTTGGTTTAAGCAAATTAAAACAATATTTTCACTATCTGCACTTCCCTAGCCGCCACTGCCCTCTCTCTGTCGCTCTCCCCACACACTGCTGCCGCCCACTGCCGCCGCTGCCGATCAAGCTCTAACCCCCAGCTCGGTTATTACAGTCACTCAAGCATGTTAACATTTCCCAGTTGCTTCCTATTCCTAATACATAAAACAGGTTTCTTCGCAACATATCTTTTGAACTTCAGGCACTTCTCCGCCTCTGGCCTACTCTACCCTGTGTGCTGCAGTGCTAACAATCGTTGAGCTAAGTATTTCAGAACAGGGAACACTATATATACACACAGGTATGTATGTTGTGTCACTGACTATAGAACATATTTTGTTGCTTCATTAATGTTAGCAGCTTCATTTTGTTGGCACGCATTCAAGGCAATCTTACCAAAACCTGAAACAGTCACTAGCACTATAAATTCACGGTGCTGAACAAAAATCAGCATCCAGAATCCATCGAGATGCTCTCTCTATATATTTATAGCATGAGGGAAGCTAGACTTGATATTATAGTAGGTATGAAAAATGCCTGCACAAGCTTTGCAGCTGTTCCTAGAACTGATGACAGGGGCTCTGCATATGGACCTGTTTGTTTGGTTTTATTCTGATTTAAACACGACGGCCCTCAAAGCCAAATCTCCTATGTGTAAATCACTATTAACAAAGTCCATGTCTCTGTGTTAATGTCGTTTTCTTCTTCTTCCAAAGGGCAAAATTTCAGGTGTTGTTCTAGTTCATTTAACTAGGTGGTCATGTCCACGGCGTGGTCTGGTTGATAGAGTATTTTAGTTGCTTTTCTATCATTGTTTTCTTCTTTCCTGATCATAGCCTCATACGGATCTGATTTAGAATATCTTCATGACACTAGATATGGATCTATCAAGAAAGGTGTCATTATCGCTCACGCAAGAACTGTATTTATGCTGACAGTTACCATTAATAAAATAGACGACTGCGTACTTGGAGTTTTGGATGTGCTCGACTACAGTGCTGTAAATTTTGTGTCCTAGTGCAGCCTCCAAGTGCCTCAGTGACAGTCTGGTGAGTACACCATAATAGTCTGTAGCTTCGTCCAACTATTTTAGCGATCCTTCTCTCAAGTCCATTAGCCTATTATTTTCCTAATGATTGCCTCGAGCTGTTTGACTGAAGGGATAGCTAGTTCATCATATTGTACATATATATTAGTAAAATGGGACATATGTCTTCTGTGCACAGTGACCACACGCCTCCTAGATCGTCTTGCTTGCTCCTGGCGTCCCTCTTGCAGGAGTAGTGGCCGTGCAACATGACATCGGGGAACACAGCACATTATATATGCGATTATGCATGTTTGTTACAGGGACAATGTGACTCCTTCATACAAAATGTAGAAGCTGCATTTCATGTTGTGGCTACTCTACTCTCGAAAACAACCATATTTTGAATGAAGAGATCAGCTCAATACCGCACTGAAAACATCAATTGACATATGAAGCTGGATGAGAAACACAAATGGATAGTTCTAAACCTGCCTAGTTGAGGGGGCACAAACAGGGTGAGTAGCCATCTCACTACTGCTCTTTTTCATCGGTATCCGACCAAAGTCAACCAGCCTCGTGTCCACATTCCTTCAGCCTCCCACTTCCAACACACTGTTTTGTTTTCTAAGGAAAGTCCCAACATACCCTTGATACGCCTCTCATTTCCACTCTGCTATCATGTCTATATATCCTCTTTCTTTTTGTGTGTACTATATGCTAGTGTTGCTTTGTCACATTGTTGGGCTAGAGGTGGAACTGGAGACCACTGCCATATATTGAGGTTGAGGTGAAATTATTGCATTAATTCATCTGATTCATCATATCTTGAGTCAAAAAAAAGAGAAAAAGTCTATATCACCCCTCAACTATAGGGGCTGGACTACATAACCCTCTAACATTTGAAATGATCTATATCACCCCCGAACTTTTCAAAACCGAGTTAAACTACCCCTAAAGCAGTTTTTAAAAATCATAGTAAATCACTAAAAATCATAAAATAGAAAATCAATTGTGTTAGACTCCAAATGGTAGATCTACACAATAAAATATAATATGGTATACTTTTAGTACATTTTTTTGTTGTAGCTTTACATCTATGCTTTTCTGTATAGTCATAAAAATGTACTAAAGTATACCATATTATATGTTTATTGTGTAGATCTACTCATTTGGAGTCTAACACAATTGGATTTTCCATTTTATGATTTTTCTATGATTTATTATGATTTTTCAAAACTGCTTGAGGGGGTAACTTGACCCTTTTTGAAAAGTTTAGGGGTGATATAGACCGCTTTTCATAGGTTGAGGTGCTATGTAGTCCAACCCTAAAGGTGGGGGTGTGATTTAGACTTTTTCCAAAAAAAATTGTCATATCTTGCTACGAACGATTTCTCATGAGCACCATAAATATATGTGTTACAAAATAGTTGATCCCATATTGGATTAACATGTGCCTGCATGGTGAGGACCAGCCTGGCAAATGCCCGATGCTCCTATATTGCTCACTGCTGCTGAATATCATAGGAGCGAAAAAAAAAAAAACCTCTAGCTTCTAGTTAGTCACTTGAGGTGACCTCAAGTGAGCAACAGTGGACGCAAGAACAAAAAAGACGCACGACAGAGAAGAAGGACGAGTTCTGTATAAATTCACTAAAAATAAATGGAATCCAGGTGGATCGGAGCACAAATTTTACCAAAGCGTCACCAACTCAGAGGAAATCCATTCCAACAAAATGATACCGGAAAGATACAGATTTTTAAGAAGGGTTTCGACAATCGAAGAACCCTAAAAAAGAAAGGTAAATTTGGGGAAACACAAACTTGTGGTGCTCTAGTGAATGATTTGAAAGGGGATCACTAATCCACTTGTAGCTGTCCAAAAGTCCATGTTGATTTATGATATTATAGCTATCCGCGATGGTCCCCTTGGTCCAAGCATGTAGAGGCCAGTAGCAGAGGTGTAGATGGCTTGAGTTGAAGAGCCATTCTCAATACATTCCTTTGACATTAGTATCCAACCAAAGTTCATGCAGGCACTGTGTGTCTATATTACTGCAGCAGCTATATTTGCATCTCGGGTCAAGAACAGAAATATGTAGCACTCTGTTATAGATCAAGCATATAAACACACAGAGTTTTGTTGGGTGCTGTGCAAATAAAATTTCCCGTGAGGAGGGGCCGCCTTAAGTTGTGCAAGAGGCCGGTTGGCTCGAGATTTTTTAGATAAAGGATAAAAATCCGGCTTCATCTATCCGTAGATAGAATCAGGCCAATTATTACAGAGTTCAAATCAAACTCAAGTTTTGTTGGATACAAATTCCAGCCACACTCATAACCAATGAAACAAACAAATAAAGGTCTTTGACTAAACATAACCAACGTGTCTCGCGTGATGACCAACCACCGGAGCTGAAGAAAGATAAAGCTCGACACTTCTAGGTGACATGCCGCGAGATCAATTGATCCTGAACATCTTCATGCGGCTGCAGGCTTGCCCACCGTCGTAGCCAAGCCAAGATATCTCGAACAAGATTACCGCAAAATAGTTTTTGGTTTGCATTTGTCAAAAACTACTTCATTCCTTGTTATCCAAATTGCCCATATGAGTGCAGATGCTGTTGTTAATAACAGTATTGTACTTTTTGTTCCCCATTTTAGACCAATTGTGGAACAAGTCATTTATATTTGAAGGAGGTGTTATCCAAAAAGTAAATGTACAGAGTGCCACAAAAATTTGGCATAGAAGCAATCAAAAAAAAAGGTGTTGAATTGTTTTCGAAGATGACAGAGAGAACACTATTTTGTCCCCATTGCAATTTCTCCTAGCCAGGTTATCTTTGGTTAGGACAACACCTTTTTTAATATACCACATAAAAATTTTATTTTCATTGGTAATTTTGTCTTCCAAGTATCTTGTGACACACTTACCCCATTGTTAATTAAAGCAAAGCATACATGGACTTGACTATAAATGTTCCGAGGCTTTTATCCCATACAAAGACATCTCTTTCCTGTATTAAATTAATTTGTTGTAAAGATGACACAATACGAAGCCAATTTGACAAGTTTGCCCCCACCAGATTTCTCCTAAACGAAATATTTAGTACGGGGGAACTCAAGATGTTAGCTATCGTGATCCTCGCTTTCTCCTTATAATATTA
This sequence comes from Hyparrhenia diplandra, assembly GCA_015847255.1. Classification (NCBI taxonomy): domain Eukaryota; kingdom Viridiplantae; phylum Streptophyta; class Magnoliopsida; order Poales; family Poaceae; genus Hyparrhenia; species Hyparrhenia diplandra. The sequence continues at coordinate 1,317,983 of JADLZK010011027.1, forward strand.
AACAAACCCGGAAACATATCTTTGAGGGGTTTATTGCCCAGCCAAGTATCAATCCAAAAACGTGTTTGTGACCCATCTTTGACACTAAAATGACATCACTTGAAGAAGGTATCTTTAACATTCATCAAACTTTTTTTAAATGCGAGTCTATTGGTTTCTTCTCACGCCTACGTAATGTCTTATTTTTAATATACTTGTTCCTTAGTAATTCTTGCCATATCCCGTCTTCATTTAATAATTTGAATAACCACTTGCTGAGCAAACACTTATTTTGAATTTCTAGATTTTGGATACCTAGCCCACCTTGGTCCTTAGGTTGGCGATAACATCTCATTTAACCAATCTGTATTTTCTCTTGTGTTGGTTGTTTTGCCAAAAGAAACGAGACCTAAAGCAATCGATTTTGTCTAGTACCTCTTTTGGCACTTCAAAAGACATCATAAAACATCGGTAAGCTAGAGAGCACCGAGTTTATGAGGACCCGACGCCCCTACCGTGAGTAATTTACCTTTCCAACCACTAAGTCTCTTCTCAATTCTCTCTTCTATGAATTTCCAGTCCTTATTAGATAATTTTTTAGAATGGATTGGTAAACCCGGATATCAAAATGGGTACTTACCAATGACACACCCGAATAATTGCGAATAAAACTCTTCATGATTCTTGGCTTGTCCAAACAAAAAGATCTCACTCTTGTGGAAGTTTATTTTTAAGCCACAGAGTTGCTCAAAAGTGCTTAGTAACAATTTCATGTTAGCCGCCTTTTCAACATCATGGATCATAAGTATCACAATGTCATCCACATATTGAAGGATGGACAATCCATCTTGAATCAGGTGTGGAATGACCCCTTCTACCTGACCTGCTTCCTTTGCCTTTGTAATTAGTATAGCCAACATGTCAACTACTATATTGAATAGTATTGGAGACATGGAATCACTTTGCCTTGGGCCTTTTTCAGTCCCGGAAGTACGGGCCAAGTTGGTCATTAATCTTAATATTTACATTAACCCCCGAGTAAATTTTTTTATCCATTCACACTACTTCTGAGAGAAAACCTTCATTCTTAATGTTTGTTGTAAGAAATTCCAGTTTACTTTATTATGCTTTTTCAAAATCAATTTTAAAAATCACCCCGCCTTGTTTTTTGGTATGTAATTCATGAACTGTCGCGTGCAAGATGACAGCCCCTCCATGATGTTTCTACCTAGTAGAAAGGCAGTCTGGGACGTTCTTATCATTTTTTGGGCAATGGTGGATAATCTATTTGTTGCCACTTTAGTGAAGATTTTGAAAGATACATTCAACAAACAGATAGGTCTGTATTGTTGAACAACTCTCGCATCCTTCTTCTTGGGTAGCAGGATTATGTTGCCAAAATTAAGACGATTAAGATGTAAGGTTCCTTGATGGAAACCAATGAACAAAGCCATCAAATCATCCTTAATTAGATCCCCAAAAACTTGATAGAATTTTTGGGGAACCCATCCGGACCAGGTGCTTTGTTGTGTTCCATTTGGTAAATTGCTACTCGACTTCCTCTTGAGTGAACGGTTCAAGAAGGGATTTATTTTCCATATCCGACACTTGGGGAATGTCACCGCCCCGAAATTCGTCTAATGAAATTAATGACTCTTCGAAGGACCAAACATGTTTTTATAATAACTAATAATATGCTCCTTAAGTTGAGCATCACCAGTTATAATATTACTCCCATCCTCAAGTTGAAAGATACGAAGTTTTTTTCTGTGTCTACCATTGGCTAAAAGGTGATAATACTTAGTATTTGCATCACCTTCTAAAAAGGTGTTTCACCTTAGCCCTTTGGTACCACTTGAGTTCCTCTTCTCTAAGTAGTTCGCACAGTCTTTCATTTAGAACATGTTTGAGATCTCGTTCGGTGTCACTTAGCATGGTAAGTTCTCGCTTTTTATCTAGCTCATCCAATTTATTTAGAAGATTTGCTTTTTTCTTTTTATATATCCCACTAACATGTTTACGGAGTTCTCTAATTTTTGCTTGTCGTCACTCAATGGGTGAACCTCGCAAGTACCGTATTCCGCCATACTTGTGACACCATCTCACGTAAAACCATCCCTTAACAACCAACCTAGTTCAAATTTTACCGAGGTTGATAAGTTGTAGACGCACTATTGGTAGATAGTAGTAGTGGAGTACGGTCGAGATTTCTCTAGAAAGTGGATGTACTGTAGTATTAGGATATTGTGACTCAAAATCTGTGCAAGTTAAAACTCGTCTAATTTTTAGAAGGTTTGATTTGGCAAATAATTAGCCTGTGTGAATTTCCTACTAGACAAATCTATTTCTCTTAGATTTAGAGTATTATCATTAAACATGAATGGCCATCTGTCTTTAAAATTATCATTATTTTTCTCATCCGGCCTGTGAATAATATTAATGTCACCACCTATAAATAACAGGTATGGTTTCTTTTTGAACATACTGCGTACCCGATTCGGACAAAAAATTAGATTTTTGATCTACTTGAGCGGACCGTATAATTGATATTAAATTGAATTTAAAATCATTTTCCTTATGGTGTAACATAAAATGAATATAAAAGTCACACTCCTCAATTTGGCCAATATCAAAAGTTTGCAAATAAACGCCTAGGATCATGCCACCAGATCTACCCTATGGAGCCATGCAATGGCAAATAAAATCTCTACCAGCACAAATGGTATTAAGAGTTTTTTGTGGAAAGTTAGCTCTACCTGTTTTTGATAAGGCAATAAAGTCTAGGTCTTTCTCCTTTGTTAAATCAGATCAAAATCTATATCTTTTGGTATCCACAAAACCATTACAATTCCGTAAATTTCCTTTCATTTTTAACAACTTTTATTTTTATTTTTTTATGTTCCCTGGGGCACCTCTTCTTTTTTTTAGTGATATAGGGGTTTGTAAGATCAACGGATCACAACCCCCATCACCTAGCTCCTCCATTATTTCCGAAGAGATATGATTTAAAGTTTCCGGATCAACATTGTCATCATTAGAGCACTTTCGGTTGCCTCATCTAAATCTATAGTCGATTTTTAAAAAGATAATTCATCTCTATTAAAGAAAGAAGGAGGGTGTTGTGTTGTACCTTTCTCATTGACCAATTCCAAGTTCTTCTTTGCCTTGAGCTTGGCCGCCTTCTCAACAGAATCTTGATCCTTTGAAGCGGCGCTCCTCTTTGCTTGGATCTCACGGGTGAGACCGTCCCACTAGGTATTTTACTATTGATATTCCCAAAATCAGTCTCATTTGGGGCAACATAACAGCTTTCCATTCTCCCACACCTGATTGGGACACCACAGCTCTTGGCTTTTCATTTGTCTTAGTTTGGGATATTGTTGACTGCTCCAAGACTAGTGACTGCGGCGGCCCCAGGCTGCAACGGCGTCGACCTGTTCAGCGCCGTCTCTCCATTCCCATTGCCATTAGCTGAAGCATCACCTGTCTTCCCATCAATGTCCATGTTTTCCTCTAAACTCCCACCATTTGCATTATCCTTTTTTTGCCTTGTCCGCCTTTGGGGTCATCGTCCTTTGGATCACCCTCTTTGGTAGATTCCATATCAATGATTTGAGGCACACCATCAAGGTTATCTTTTTAAATTGCAAATTGTAGCTCGTAAACATAATCCCCAATCACTACATCCACAAATTCTAGGATAAGTGATGGGTCTTGCACAACTACTTTCATTCTTGCCCCTGCCAGTAATTTTAGTGAAAATGGTGTCAATAGCTCTAGGCACTCCCAAGATTGTTCCAACTGCCCAAATAATTGCAAATTGTTTGAACTCATGGGGTAAGCCTCTTAACTGAACCCAAACTTTTGAAATCTCTCTTTTATAGACTTCATTATCAAACCCCTTTTCAAATGTAATTTTTCCGTCAACTTCCCTGACATCCATTGGACCCCAATTTGACAGTCTCTCCAGTAAGTCAAGAAGGGAAATTATTAACAATAAATGCACCAGTTCCTATTGTCTGAATTTCCCACTTGTGATTCTTACTTGGACGTAGTCTTTCTAGTTCCACTGAACCTCCTAGAACATGCACCACGGCTCTAGTTTCTTCCATATTATCTTGTGGGTTCTCAACCTTTGGAATGAAATAAAACCGAGACCCTCTGCAGCATAACCACAAGGAATAGCACTTGTATTTGTTTTTTTGCTGTTTGGGCACAACTTCACTAAATGATCCCCAAAACAAATTTCACAACACAGGACTACAGTGCATTCGTGGATTGTGTGACCTTTAGTACAACAACTATAGCAGTACGGTTTCCCTTATTTTTCTTTGCCCCTTGCATAGACGATTCTGGGATATCAGGAGTTTTACCTAACATTGTGAGATCCTTTGGAGCACCTTGTTTTGGTTGCTCGGGAGCACCCCCAGTCGCTGCATCAATCACCATGGTGTCGCGTTGCTGCACTTGTTGTGCGACAACCCCGCCGTGGGCTGCTGTGACCACCTCAGCGTTGGTCATAGAGGCGCCCACTATGGCAGCGCCGACCAAGGTACCTGCCTGCTGGCCGCAGTAGACGGTTGGCTGGAGATAAGGAGCGCTCGAAATAAATGTTGAGGATGAAAATAAACTTGTGAAAAATAAGACGTCATGTGCCAACTCTCAGAATTTCAGATCTCGCACGAGATGTATTATATTCATGTGTCTTTCATGGGTCCATATTTTTAGTGATGATTATAGCACATCCATGGCAGCTCCACGCCTGCACAGATCTGCAGCATTTCTGGTGATCACGAAGCTGAACCACTCCTAAATAGTCAAGTTGTTGCATTGGAGAACATATCAATCTATAGCCAGAAACGAGCTAGTTCGTTAAATAATTTGTCCATTGCACAAAGCGGCTTCAGGTTGGAAAATTAGAAAAGTGCAAGATTAATGTATTTGAAGCTCTACTTCAACATATATGAAGTACTAAGGCTAGTCTCAATGGAAGGTTTCACCTCCCGATTTCCAAAAATGTGAAACTTTGAGATGAAATAGGGCTCTGTTTCAATGCGTAGTTTCATGCACACTTTCATAGACTATTTTTAGACTTGTGAGTCCCACAACCTCTCCCTTTTCTCTCTTCCCCGCATGATGAAATGAACGGAGGTTCTCAATGCGAGTTTCATACGGAGGAAACAACGCTAGAAAGTTTCACCAAGATGAAACTTTTCCCTTCATTCTCCTCCTAGTTTCATGCAAAAAGCTGATATGGCACCCTATTAAATGTGCATGAAACCCACCATGAAACCCCATTGAGACTGACCTAACTATCTGTCTGTCTACATGTCTGCCTATTTGCTTTCGTCCGACTAGGTCCCCATGTGCATATCCCACCTCCTCTCCCCCATAAAACTGCCCATAAACCACCCCCACTGCACATCATCGCCGCTTTGCCGCCCTGCCCGCCTTCCTTCTAACACAACCCCAGCTGCCACCAAATATCATTATTCTGCCAACCAGCCTGATGATGCTGAAACAGAATGCTGACAAGGATGATGTCTTCGGACTCCCTAGTTGGTTTACTCCCCTAGCCTAGTTTGCATTTTTCCCTCCCTTTCCAACATCCTGCTCACCTGAGCCACCAGTCTACTCTGACCTGCCTTGGATGGGGGTGCAAGCTTGCTTTCAATTGATGTATTGGGGGAACAAAAACCACTATAAGAGTTATATACATGTTGCCCTAGTCACTGTGGAACTCCTTTTTTAATGAGTTTAAAACTGTATTAATGGGAGAATGTTTCATGTTATCTGTATGCATCAACTATTGCACATAACCTGATTTTTATACTTTTGTTTCTCCATATATGCATAAGATTCAATTGCAACTCATGTTTTTCATTATGGCATTACGTGTTCATCTTTATTTATATTGATTGAAGTCTTTGTAACGATTTTAATTTGGCATTTTCGTGTTTAATTTAGATCAAGTAAAATAAGAGTAGATTGGTGGCGGTATATATGTGTGCACATCTCAAAACAATTGTTCACAATAGTAGCAACTATGACAAGCATATTGAACAAAGTTATAATACTGAACATCACAAATTCAGTGAGAGATATGTCCACGGGCACATGTCCAGATAGTGTGTTAGTCTATGTCACAGACCACAGTCGATGCAGGTTGTTGTTCATCGTCATGTCCGGCGAACATCCTCTATAGGAAGTAGACGATGCATAGATGGATACAGCAATTGAGCTTTGCGCTCCTGAAAAAACTGATCGCCCAGCACAACCATGCAGGTGCCACAAAGTGAACGATGGTTCTAGATGCTTGCTGTACAATATCCTGCACACCCAGAACACAGGATCAAGGAAAATTAGGAGAAACTCAAGAGAGAGATAGAGATGGGGAGTCCTTATGTGTGCCGAGGGTTGGGTTGCAGCAGGATCATTGGGAAATTGATCTAGACATGATAGGAGTTAGAGCACTCACAATGCAGACTCTACCATGGTTTTTATCCTCATTTATTACCCCTCTATTTATTGCTTTTTGCTGATGTGGCGCTGTATTTATTTAAGAGAGAGAGGAAAAACACAAGAAACCAAGTCTAACTAAGAAACCAGGTCTTCACGTAAACCAAGACAATTTGTGAGAGTGACAAGTGGGGCATGTGACATCATGATAGAAAATTGCATTGTGGGAGATAGTTTCTTGACACAATGTCCAAGACTATAGAAAAGTTTCTAGCACTGTGAGTGCCCTTATGGACTGAAACAGAAACTACCAAAACTGATGTGATTAGTCCTCCAGTCTCTGTGAAACCGACACAGTTGTGTCAATCTTCACATTTTGGTTTCTGGCCAAAGAATCACACAATGGCATAGAGATGATATCACACGTATAGATATGCCCAGTCAACATAGCGGAATCCATGCTATTTGTGCACCTCTGGCTGCCTCAGTTTGTCTTCATGCAGCTTTTCCATTGCAATGTGACAACCATTGTTCTTCCACCACAACCTTGCAAGGATCCACGCGATAGCAGTCATTCCACCCTTGCCCTACAAGGATCAACATAGCATGACGGCATTTTCCTGTTGCTTACTATTCCTAGGACACAATGGTGGAGGGATTCTTTTGATCTTGACGCGCCACACCCCTCCTCTACTAGCCTACTACTACCCCGTGCTGTGGTATTTGCAGAAGAACATGAAACACTATGTATGTATACGGGCTGACATTCTATAGTTAGCTACAATGGACATCACCTTCACAGTATATCGTCGTGTATTAATAGGATCCGAGTATGCATTCACTGTTGAAGCCAATCTTCTCTTGCTCGGAATAAGCTGCCTATATGCCACTAGTCATGTGATGTGACTGACATGGGTAGTTCATCATGCTGAACTACTATGATGAAGTGTGGCTCTAAATATTTATTTGTAGCATGAGGGAATACTAGTATCACAGGATATTGTAGATATATAGTCTAGCTACAACATTACATATGCTCCAGCAACTGGTGAGAGCTAGATGACGAGAGACGATTGCTGAGCTAGAGTAAAATAGGGGGCTTGTACTTGATTTGTGGGCGCATAGACATGTATATTAGAAGGTGCATTTATTGCAAAGGTTGAGCAAAATATCACTTTTTTTGGGGACCTTGACTCTCAGATGGAGATTGCACCACCTGCCTCTCTAAATGTGTTAACATTTTGACTGACTTTAGAAACTAGTATTGTAGCACATGAATGGGTTCACTACCGGACACGGCGTCGTTGCCGGCGCCGGCCGGGAGTTTGCCGAGCGCGCCGCTCGGCAAACCTCCTCTTTGCCGAAGCGTCGCGAGGAAGACGCCTTCGGCGAATCACGGCGTTCGGCAAAGAGGCTCTTTGCCGGCGCCCGGCGCCGGTGAAACAGCGGCCTTCGGCAAAGGCTTTCACTTTGCCTTGTCGGCGCCCCATCCTGACATTTCGGCAAACATAAATTTTTTTTGGATTTTCGTGCCTAATTTTTCTGAGGCCATGCCACAATACTAGCAACAACATATTCAAAATTTGAAATTTTTTGCCACTTTTTGCTATTTTTTTTAGACTTCATCTCTTTTATTTGAATTATTTTTCAAAACTCAAATTTGAACGCAAGTCATTCGAATAAGTAGAAAACGTGAATGGAAAAATGATATTCGTGTTATTGAGTCTAATGTGAGACCTCATCCGGGGTGAACACAAGAAATATGATCGTTTTGTTCACTAAACACGACCATTTACTTCGGGTGCATTGTTTTTAAATTCTAAAAAAGCAAAGCGAAGTTGGAAAATTATGAAACTTGTCGGTAGTCGATTTATATCGTATGTGTAGGCTACGATAAAAATTTGAGAAGGTTTTCGTGCACGGATTCAATTACGACTGCAGCCAGCCAAGATATCTCCCATACTTGCTCTAATATATCATGTGGAGATGTTAGGATTTTTGCACTCGTATATGAAACCTTGCACGAAACCTTCTCAAATTTTTATCATAGCCTACACATACAATATAACGACTACTCGACAATTTTCATAATTTTCTAACTTCGTTTGATTTTTTTTAGAATTTAAAAACAATGCACCCTCAAAGTAAATGGTTGTGTTTTCGTGAACAAGACGATAATATTTCATGTGTTAGCCCCGGATAAGGTCTCACATTAGACTCAATAACATGAATATTATTTTTCCATTCATTTTTTCACTTATTCGAATGACTTGCAGTTCAAATTTGAGTTTTGAAAAAATAATTCAAATAAAAGAGATAAAGTGTCAAAAAATAGCAAAAAGTGTCAAAAAATTTCAAAATTTCAACATGTTGTTACAAGTACTGTGACAAGGTCATAGAAAAAAAAAAAAATGGACAAGAAAATCCAAAAAAAAAAATTTATGTTTGCCGAAAAGTAAAGACGCTAGGCAAAGAGGGTTCTTTGCCGAGTGCCTTTGCCGAAAGTGCTGAAAATAAGGCACTCTCGCAAAGAACCCTCTTTGCCGAGTGCCTTTGTGTGGTGCTCGGCAAATCAATTTTTAAATTTTGCAAACGACCTCGGATGGAAAAACTTTCTAAATCAAAATTGTAGATCTCGAAAATTTATGAAACTTTGTAGTTGACAACTTTTTCGCATGAATTCATTTAGAGCCTCAAATAGACAATTTACACTCAGATTAATACAATATTTGAATAACCGAAACCATTCCTATGCACAAAAGAAGAAGTAGTGCAGTGGTAGAGGAGGCAGGGTGCTCAGCAAGAGGGGGTGGGTTCCTCCCGCACATTTAACAAAGTTGGTGAAAAAAAAAGGTGAAAAAAATTGCTGGTTGTAGAGGATGGCCGAGCTCAATTGAGTGGGCTGTCCCTAAAAAATTTTTTTTTTGCTATTATTTTTTTTTTTTTTGCATTTTTTATTTTGCCGAGCACAAATCTTTGCCGGCGTTTTTTTTGACCACTCGGCAAAGCTTTGCCTAGCGCTTCAAAAAAAAGGCACTAGGCAAAAACCCTTCGCCGTGCAAAAATTTGCCGAGCGCCGTTTGTCGAAGCGCGGGCGCCGCAAAGCCTTCGCCGAAGCGTGTCGGGCCTTTGCCGAGCGCCCGTGCCGCTCGGCAATGAAGCCATGTCCGTAGTGGTTGGAGCGCACAAGAGAAAGTGCCGTTAGGCTATGAGCGTGGGAACTTCCCATATGATAAACGATAAGGGCCTGTTTGGAACATTGTATTTTTATAGGAATTTTGGAGGTTTGCATCCTATAGGAAAAAAAGCCCTGTGGAATGCGTTTGGAACATAGGATCCGTAGTTTCATTTCAGGAGGAACGGCGGTGAGGTATGTATGTTTCACGGGGAAATAAAACATCCACTCTGACTCAAGGGAAACTTTTCGCTCGTTATTTTCTCCCGTCGCTCTCTCTCTCACTCTTCCCGTCACCTCTGTCTCCCTCCCCGCCATGGTGATCGAACCCTAGATAAATTTGGCGCGAACAGGTGGAGATGGCAGACCCCCACCAGCGAATCAGCCCATCCCCACGAAATCCCCCTCTCCCCGCTTCGCCTTTTCCTTGCAGCTCCATCGATGGAGGGGCTTGATGTCTATGAATCTGGTGGAAGTCAAGAAATCCATCAAGAACCAGGTACAAATTGATAATGATATGATTTCCCCTTTATTTTGCCCTTTGTTTTGGATAGGGACCCAAATTTATGGATCCGGCAACTCATCTTCTAATGCAAAGATCTAATTTGTGGAGTCATTTTACCTTTTTTCCCTAAGTGTCTGTAATAGATTTGTGTGCCTGCAACTAGGAGGCACTCTCTCTGATTACTTAGAAGATCGCACAAGTAGATTGCACTTACATTTTGTTATATGATGCCTCTGGATCCCCCCTCCTGGTGGGATCTATAATATCCATTATTTATCTTCTTTTTAAAACTGGAATTTTCATCATGTTTGCCATAGGCACATCAAAGAATAGAGCTAAGTGGAATCACCAGAAGAAGCTATATCTTATTGCATTCTTAAAAGTCCATGATGTGCTTCGGCAATAAGGCCATATATCACCTTCACAAGTTTCTGCTGATGTGCACATGCAGTCACCTTCACCTAGTATACCTGCTCCCGATACTAATTGGTTTGGTAGTGATTCTTTTTACTGCAATGGGAAATTTCAAGCCTCAAGAAACACAAGATGGACGATCTTCCATAAATCTAGCACCACATGTTCCTGAACAATTTGAAGAAACTCTTCATCATAGTGTCCGGCCATCTAGTTCAACTCCGGAGGCTGTTGATGGTAAGCGTAATAAATAGCAAAAGACCAAGCACACTATTACAACTGAAGATTTTCATGAGAAGTACTTCAAGCTGAAAAAAGAAGAGATTGAACGATTCACTACCATAGAGGAGAAGAAGCTAGATGATCCGTTCAGTATCAACAAATGCATCACTGTACTTCAGGGGCTTAGCGAGCTGCTACAAACCGGAGATATGCTAAAAGCAGCAGACATCTTCAAAGACAGTCCATCAAACAGGGAAGTTTTTCTCTCATTTGGTACTGATGCATTATGAGTAGGATGGTTGCTTAGAAAAATTTAGATTACCTAAGCAAACTTATCTAGGGTACACGTGTGTGCCATGTGCATATATGCTCACATGATTAGGATTAGCATCCTGTAGTCTTTTGTAAAGTACTAAACTGCAGGAATTTCAGTACAAGCTAACTAGGAATTCTAGTACAAAGGGGTGTTAAATTACACTTAGTATCATTGTCACTGAACTGTGCATCTTGCAATGTAATCTTGCCACATCCTATTTGCTAATGTCATCTCGCATCTCATTTCCAGCTTGTCGCAAGTTGTTCAATGCTGGCACATGATTTCTGTATTGGTTTTCTCCTTCTGGTACAACTATCATGTTGCTTTGATCGATATCTGGGGTAGCACCGTGTACCAAACCAGCATCTCCATTGTGCAACCGGATGAAATTGTGTGTTAAACAACAAGCTACAGAGATTTTAACCTGTGTCTCTACGTCATATGCTGAAGCAGCTTGCAGTATAGGGTACCTCATTTTTAATACACCAATATCTCTCTCTATGTGATTCCATAGTTGTTCATGGCGAAGGTGGAATAATTCCTTCGGATTGTGTGGTTTTTGACCTTCTCTTCCTTGTTCTTGTAAGTGATATCTAGTTCCATGGTATGGAGCAAGAAATTCTGGTGTATTTGCATAGCCTGCATCTACCAGGTAGAATTTACCAGGGGGGACACTAAATCCATGGTCAAGTGCATCATGTAGAACTCTTGCATCAGAAGGAGACCCCTCCCAACCGGCATGGACAAGCACAAATTTTGATACTGCATAACCGAATATGGCTAATTGTTCTTCCACTGAGACATACCTTGAAGTTACAGAACTTGGAATGGACGCTATGTGTTATCGTGCACCTGGCTGCCTCAGTTTGTCTTCATGCGGCTTTTCCATGGCAATGTGACAACCATTGTTCCACCCCAACCTTGCTAGGATCCACGTCAATCATTCCAAGCCTGCCCTACAAGGATCAACATAGCATGACGGCAGTTTCCTGTTGCTTACTATTCCTAGGACACAATGGTGGAGGAATTCTTTTGATCTTGACACACCCCTCCTCTACTCGCCTACTACTACCCTGTGCTGTGGTGCTAGCTTGCATTCAGTGGTCTATTTTCAGAAGAACATGAAACGCTATGTATGTACACGGCCTGACGGGCATGTATTTTGTGTAAGTGACATTGGACATCACCTTCACAGTATATCATCGTGTATTAATAGGATCCAAGTATGCATTCTTGAAGGCAATCTTCTCTTGATCCGAAAAGCTGCCTATATGCCACTAGTCATGTGATGTGACAGGCATGGGTAGTTCACCATGCTGAACTACTATGATGAAGTGTGACTACAAACATTTATTTGTAGCATGAGGGAATACTAGTATCACAGAATATTGTAGATATATAGTCTAGCTACAACGTTACATATGCTCCAGCAACTGGTGAGAGTCAGATGAGGAGAGACGATTGCTGAGCTAGAGTAAAATAGAGGGCTTGTACTTGATTTGTGGGCGCATAGACATGTATAGTTGAAGGTGCATTTATTGCAAAGGTTGAGCAAAAATTCACAGTTTTTGGGACCTAGACTCTCAAATGGAGATTGCACCTCCTGCCTCTCTAAACACGTTAACGTTTCGACTGATTCTGGAAACTAGTATTGCAGCACATGAATGGGTTGGAGCACACAGGAGAAGTGCCGTTAGGCTATCAGTGTGTGAACTTCCCATATGATAAACGATAAAAAGGATCACATATTTTTCATAGGGTTCTATCCATGCCCTGAACAGTATCCATGGAGGACAACAGTGTATATTTGGCACTTGGACTGAATGTCATCATAGCTGCCGTATCTTGCTAGGATCTAGACTTTGATATTGGTAAGTTTTGTGACACATATTGATCATTTGAAAACTTGTGTTTCTTATTGCAACACTGGATCATTTGGTGAAGTGCTTTCACTAGGCATTGTTCCACTGGTATTGACAAAAGTTAGACCTACCCCTCAGCACATATTTCTCACCATATTTGTACTTATTGTTTCAATACATGATACTTATTTCTTCTTTGGGAGCAACAAAGTCATTTTTTATAAAAAGATGAGATAATGTAGTTCCTATTGTCCCTAAAAGCTCATGACATTGTTGATGTCGAAAATGCCTAGGATTAAGCCATACAGGCCAAAGATGTCCCATCACCGCACATCGAGGTCCAGGTACGTATTGTATGAATCACAAGCTTGCAACAATACAGAGCTTCACAATCCTTTGCACCCAAGAACCACCAGATTGCATCAAGACGGAACCAAAGAAGATGCGTGCAATGGTTCAGAAGCCACCTCCACAAATGATTTATTTGTGGTATCATACTAAAGACTGTCAACTCCGTATCAGTGAAAGCTGGTAGCAAACTACTCACTAAACTATAGTATAGGTCCTTGTTTCCGGCAGTGTGCTATGATGCTCCACAATCTCCAACGACTGTGTGCCTGTGTCCACGAATCACCACTTGGCGTTTTTATAGGGCCATTTTTTCCGTCTCGGCCGCACTTCAGTCAATTATGGGTAAACATATGACGTCCTGTAAACGTGGAATCAAATTCAAAGAAGGTCATCACTGATTTCCATGTATTGGATGAATTAACGAGATGGGCCATGAAATAATCAAGCCTGATCACTCTGCTCCTGCCGCCTCCCTACATGTTGCAGAATAAATAATATGCATTTTCCTATTGCCTCCTGTTCCCGTCTTATCTGGGAAGCACTCTATTAGGCCATCTGCAGCGGGTACGGGACACGTTCCTGGAGGAGAAGTTTAAAGTAAAAAGAGCTGCAGCGGGGACGGTAAAAGGTACTGGCAGGCGCTGCGATCGTTATCTGTGGCGGAGGTAGCGGGCTTCCTGGAGTACGCGTGCGTGGTGCGGGGGCCACCACTGCATGGCTTGGCGGAAGAGTGGGAGGCAGCAGACCATGGGTTAGAGGTGGGCCCCACAGATATACTAATAAAAAAAATGTTATAACTCACAAATGAAGAATCCAAATTAAATTCCGATTGCACCATTAAATTCGTTTTAATAAATCCTTCAAAACAAGATCACACATGAATATATTTAGATAAAATTATAAATGGGTCCCACGGTTGGTAGTTGGTATAGAGTAGAGATATAAAGAAGGATGAGTGCGGGAGATAGTACTGTAAAGGAGGGAATCTTGATGACTAGGATGTATAGAGGGAGTAAATAGAGGAACATGAGTGCGGATAGTCTTACTCCTTCGAACATCGCACTGTCTTGCTGAATAGAAATCAAATGTAGTAATATGTATAGGTGCCCAGGTCGTGTAGAGCCAGTGGCATGACAGTGGAACTTCACTACTGCACAACCGACCTTTACTCTCGACCCCAAAAACGCGGTTACTCCCGGTTCGAAATTGAACGGGGAGTAAAGGTACCTTTATTACCGGTTATACTCTCCAGCCGGGAGTAAAAGGCCATGCACAAGGCCTCCCCTGCGCCCAGGACCTTTATTCCTGGTTGGGGACTCTAACCGGGAGTAAAAGTAGACCTTTACTCCCCGCTCTTTGCCTAAACCGGGAATAAAGCTTTACTCCCAGTTGTTCACCCAAACCGAATAAAGCTAGACCTTTACTCCCAGTTCTTCACCCAAACCGAATAAAGCTAGACTCTAAGCCCCTTTCAACCTTATCTCTTCAACTCCCATCTATTATTTCTCTATTGCACTCTCTCTTTCATTTTTTTCCCCCACCGCATGCCTCCCATTCTATCTCCTTCTACACATCTAGAGCAGCCATGGTGAAAGGTCCTAATGTCTAGAAGGGGGGGTGAATGGCCTATAAAAAAAAAAATCTACAAACAACACTAAGCAAGGCGGTTAGTAAATAAGACGGCGTAGCGAATAAGCAAATGCTTCAAGCTAATTATGCAAGCCTCCTAGCAATTCTAATATCTCTAATCACACGCAATGGCTAGGTTGCTAAGTTACTCCTAGGTGGACAAGATATACTAACTAATTCTACCACTAGGAGCTAACAAGGCTACTCTAACTAAGCAAACTACTCACACTAAGCACCCTAACAAGATATACTACCAAAGTATTGCAAAGGGGTGCTAGAATACAATACCACCGGTGTAGTGTCGAGGTTGTAGCCAATCACCGTGATCACCAAGAAATCTCCAACGAGCAAGAACAAGTGACACGATGATTTTTCACCGAGGTTCACGTGCTTGCGGCAAGACGCTTAAGTCCCCGTTGTGGCGACACACTCACTTGACGTATGCTGTTTAATGGCCGGTGCCAAATCCCCTATAGGAGCTCAAGCAAACGATCACAAGAGAGGGTCCAACAAGCCACGAGCAATCCACTAGTGCTCCTTTTCGCGAATCTCCCGCGGGGTAAGGAACGACCCCTCACAATCACCACCGGTGTGGCCTCGAACAAGCTCCACTCGAGCTCAACACCGCCTCTTGCTCCAAGCCGCTAGGGAACCAAGCAAGTTCCCAAGAGAAACGAAATCCCGCGGCTTCTCCAAGGATGAAGTGCCTCTAGAATGCAATCACCAATGCAATGCACTTTTATCACTCTCAATCTCACTCAAGATTCGAAGTTAGAGTGAAGAGATGAGTGGAGGGAGTCTCACAAGCTCAATAGCAAGTTGGAAGCTTCAAATGTGCAAGAGAGGGTCCATGTACCTGGCCATCCAAGTATATATAGCCTCCTCCAAAGAAAAGAGTTGTTGCCTTCAAATTGAGCTTTTGACGCGACCGACCGGACTCACCCGGAAGTCCGGGTCGCTGGTCCGTCCATCGCTTGCCGGCCGCTATCGACAAGGGTCGGGCCCACGGCCGGTGCCCTCCTCCCGCGTCCGGCCGATGCTTCCGTCCAGGTTCCGGTCGAAGGCCCAGTCGAAATCTCGCCCGAAGCTGGAAAAAACATGCTCTGTTATTTTGAGCGGACTCACCGACTTGAGCCACCGGTCGGTGCGGCCCGGTCACCCTATGACAAATGCTTCTTCATCTTTTTCTTTGCTCTTTGCTTCAAACTTGCTTCGCCTCTTGCCAAGGGTTGCCAACACATCCAAGATGATGACGTTATCATGCATGTTAGCTCGTCGATAAGTTAGGCAAGATCAAAGTTAGTGCTCTCATTGTCCTAAATGCAATATGCCGGTCAATTGGACCTAGAAGCACTTCACCAAAGGATTGTCGCGGCATCCCCTCTTGATAGTCGGCTATCTATCCTATAATGTGATCACACGCTCTATCGTGTCTTGATCACCGAAAGGAAAACCATATCAAGATACCTTTGCCTTGATCTCCCGGGTTCCTTTCAAGCCGATCACCGAGCTTGACGATCCATCATGTCCACCATCATCGTCCATGTTCATGATCATCATGCTCCTTGTCATCCATCTAATCCTATCTCAAGTCATCACTTAGAGCAAAGGATTAGTCCAACAAGTGTGTCATCAATTTCCAAAACAAAACATGAGATTTCACTTAGCCATGGAGCAGAGCAGCTGGTGAAGTGTGGCTAATGGAGAGAAGGAGGACCATCGGGAGGAGCTAGTTGAGCGCCTCCTATTCTCTCCCTCCTTTCCGTTCTCGTTTCTCGGCGGTGGAGCTAGGAGGCTCCCATGGGGCCACACGTGAGAAGGCAAGTGAGATGAAGGGAGATCTAGCGGGAGCTCGGTTCATGGTAAGCATTTTCTTCTCCTTGTCTATGTTTTAATCTTCTGTCTCTTTGCTTCGGAGACAAGATTCATGCTTGATAATCTATTCATTTTTTTTTCAGCTACGGTGATATTTGCTTTGGATGACTGCAAGCTATTTTGGTGATTTGGTGCTGATGCGTGCTTGGATTGACGTACATAGAGAATCTCAGTGTTTTGTAAATGAATATTTGAAAGATTATGTAATACTAGTACTATGTAACATATGGATCCGGATGTACAATTCAATATATAAAAGATTACTTTTGATTGTGATTTGTTTGGTTCGTGAATTACAGTACATTTGGGAGTACATTTGAGATGATAAAATCATAACTGATTAGGAATTAAAATGAAATCAGGAATTAAAATCAAAAAGAAAAAAACAACCCTTTACTCCCCGGGTTGGTGGCACCAATGGGGAATAAAGGCCTATGACCGCCACATGCTCGGCAGGACTTTTACTCCCCGTTGGTACCCCCAACCGGGAGTAAAGATACTACTTTTTTTTCCCCAACCCGTACTCCCGGTTCTACAACCGGGAGCACAGGTTGTATGTGTACTAGTGTTACTTTTCAGTCCCCACTATTTTAATCAACGTGTTGCAATTAGAGACTGCAGGCAGTGTACCTTTTGTAGCTATTCATTCACTATTGTCAATGGCCACATGATGCATCACATATCAGCTCATCATCACCATGAATGGGCTTTGGTTGGTTGATTTGAAATATCCACTGGTAGTTAATAAGTACATATCTGCTGTTTTTTTCCCTTGTTGCCTAGCTACTGCCCCCTTCTGTGTCCTGAAAGTTTGTACTCTTTTTGTTCCTATTTTTATATAAAATTTTGAGCACCATGGTGATCGCCCCCATGGTATTTTACGTCAAAGAAACAATTACATGATCTTTTTTGGACGTACTCAATTTATTTACAATTTATACTACACAGTCCGTTCAGATAAGCAACTTTTTGTGCTTCAACATTTCAGGGATTCGATCTGTTTTGTTTTTCACAGAACCTGGGTCTACTTTTTCTCTCTAATTTTCAAATGTACAAATGCATTAAGCTAGATTGTGATTTAGTGCATGGTAATGGAAAGAAACAGGGCAACATCATCCGAGGAAAAAAATAGGAATATCTTAAGGAGAACAACACTGCACAATCAGATACCCAGAGGTGATACATGGACTGTTGTATTTGTAATCTGGAGCTGCACTATTAAAAGTTGAACTGTGCAAGCTAATGCTGTAAGATTACTACTCTCCATCCTTCATCCTGGCTAACTGCGTCACTGACATAACAAGGATTTGCCCTTTTCTACTTGGGCTACTACCGGGCATGATGATGCAAACATGTTGATTGATGTTTGCCACATTGTCCCTTGTTCCTCTCCTAATCCCATCTTGCAGAGCGCCATCATCATCTTCGAACTCTACTAGCTAGTAATCTGTCCACTAGTCTAGTTATCTGTGGTGGGTGCGTACTGAAATTATATTAGTTCTCCAACCAGAAACTGAAACGACATTTTAGTTGACCAATCACAAATTTACAGTACAAACAAATCTCTACAGCACATCATCACTACCATACGGACGATGGCAACCTTTTTTTTTTTTATTATGGCAAGGATGGAATCCCACTCTATATTTACCATTAGAGGAATGGTAGGGTTCACAAGTGACCCCTACCCTCGAGTGGAGCTGGGGCGATGGTTTACCACACACTACCGGAATCAGGGGCCTAAGCCGCGGTGCCCGAGGCACACGGCTTAGGCCGAAAAACACTCGGCTTAGGCCACCCGCCACGTTTCTCGCCTTTGAATGCCTAAGCGAAAGTGCCAAATTTTGGGCCGAGTGCTTTTAACCTAAGGTGAGTGTTAACGGCGCACTCGGCTTACAAAAAGGAGATAACGCCGCACATTTTAACGGAGGTCTAAAACCGAAAGTGCTTGACTAGGCACTCGGCTTAGAAATTTTGAATTTTTTGTAATTTTTAAGCCGAAGTGTTTGCATGGGGCACTGGCTTAGAATGGCTCTAAGCCGAAAGTGTCCCGCATGTGCACTCGGCTTAGATCCATTCTAAGCCGAAAGTGCCCCATTCAAGGCACTCGGCTTAGAATTTTCCAAAGATTTTTTTAAAACCATCTAAGCCGAAAGTGTCATGACCATATCACTTTCGGCATAGAGTGCATCCTATGCCGAGTGGTATGGTCATTGCACTCGGCTTAGAATTTTTTTTTAATTTCCGAGAGCGCATATATAGCTATTTATAACCACATATATATATACAAAAATATCCACGGTCCACATTTATCACAAATATATATATATTAATAGATATCACAATAATATAGCGTATGTCATCACAGCCATCCGAAACTAAATGTGCATCACAATTCATATAGTCCAACACAAAATAAACAAGTCCACCAATGTAGCCAACACACATAAAAAAGTCCAGAGTCTCTCGGGGCACAAGTCCACTACGACGCGGATCCGGGAGGCGCCCAATCCCGAAAGGTGGAAACTGGCTGAGCCGGAGACTCTCCCGGCCGCTGGTGCCAATTGACGACTTCCGGATGTGGGTCATTTGACACCGCCGACCGGTGCTACACAAAGAAAAGTATACCGTGTGAGACAGATTTAAGAATAGTTATAAAAACTTGTAAAAAAGCGGCCAAGTGTGGTAAAAGTTAGAAATTTCGGCAAAGATCTCCCCGCACGTGGAGGTCTATCAAACCTGCAACAAAACAACGGCTCGATGACCGACAACACATACCCATATGCACACACCGTGGTGCATCAAAACCAACATTTCATTTGATTCACATCCATATATATTCACAGCACATTAGGAGTTCAAGTGGTAGAAACTTCGCGGTCGCTCGACGGGCAAGAAGCTCCATTGGTGGCAGAGGCCCAAATATCTGTGGTGGCGGCACAAAGATAGCCTTGGGCGGGCGATGAAGCCTTGCATGTACTCCCACATTGCTGCATTCCTCGTGACGACTCCTCCCGCTTCCTCTTCTCTTCCGCCACTGGGCCTACAATATTTCACCCACATGTTATAAAGCAAAGCTAAGGTATAAAAAAAATCAAGGGACCACAAATGACAAAGAAGTAACTTTGTAGTGTCGACACCACGGCCGATTCGGTGCGCGTATCTCCGGACTCAAGCTCGAAGTTGGTAGCTCGAATCTCCGCTGAAGTTTCCTAGTCTTTGCGTGGGTCGATTGCGCCATCGCCGATGTAGAACCGCCCATGCTTCTTCCCTCGTCCCAACCTCATGACGATTTCTCCGTCAATGGGATGGTCGAGGGGTTCTTGTTCTTGCCCATGGACCTGTTTGTACAATCCCGTGTACTCAGTGAGGCGGGAGTGTATGGACAGGTTGCTGTAACTCTCGGGCGGGGCCTCCGGGTTGTAGTGCTCGACGCTATTCGCTGGGCCGGTGTGGGCCATTGCCCACGATCGAACTCGAGCAGGACTGGCCACCATGGTACTCCGATCGCGAAAGAAACAACCGGATAAATAAAAATTTGCATACTTGAGCTTTTAGTGTTTTTAGAGTTCGGAAGTGGATTGAGCGCACCCATCTTTTTTTGTAGGGGGAGACAAAGGTTTCCTTGGTGGTGTGCTGGACTGGCATCATCAAACGCTGTTCTCGGTGTCCCTGTGCTTCTCCCAAAACGCGTCGCTGCACCACTTGTCCACCATTTGTGACCAGCACCATTTGAGTGAAGAAGGGCGTTGGATGGAGAATAGTGAGTACTCGATAACAAGTACGATGAGAAATAGTGACTTACACCATGTAGGGCACCGTTTCTGTGAGGTTGGTCAGTATGTAGAGCATGATAGTGCGCCACTGCATGCGACTCAAGGTCTTCGTGGTCTTACCACTTGCACTTCCATGTTGCCCTTGAAAAGGGGCTGAGCTTGGACAAATTTTCACCAACATTGTAACGGGGAGTGGATTATGCATGCTCGGAAGGTTGTCACCATAGTATGTTGTTGTGAAGTTTGTCACCTCCCCCGAATCGTTGCCTCTGTGTTGCATTTATTTCCAGTTTTCTTCCGAACAACCTTTAGGGCTCTCTCAATTGAATAGCACCAATGGTATTGCACAGGCCCCCCCATTCGTGCCTCATACGGTAGGTGCATAATCAAATGTGGCATTGGAGTGAAGAAGCCTGGTGGAAAGATCTTCTCTAGCTTACAGACCAACACAGAGCCGCCTTTTCCATGTCCGCAACCACGGCCCGAGATAACTCCTTAGCACAAAGTCGGTGGAAGAAATAGCTCAACTCGCCAACACTTGCCGATATGATCGGGAACATAGCCTCGAACCACGACAGGAAGAAGCCGCTCAAGCCACACATGGTAGTCATGACTCTTGAGCCCATTGATTCGTAGAGACGATAAGTTCACTCCTCTCCTCAGATTTGCCGCATACCCATCAGGGAACATTATCTTTAGAAACCATTCTAGTACCTCCTTCCTTTCGCCCCTCGCTTAATGTGAAATCAGCCTTGGGCCTCGTCCATCTCTTGCCATTTATAGGAGGCCTCATGTGATCCTTCGGTCTGTCACACAACGCTCCCAGATCCACTCTAGCCTTAACGTTGTCCTTTGACTTATCTGTATCCATGATTGTTCCAAATAGTACCTTGCCGAGATTCTTTTCAGTGTGCATTGTATCGATGTGATGTGGACAAAGAAGGTCATCATAATAGGGGAGCCTCTCTAAGCCCGACTCGTGAGTCCATGCATGATCCACGCCATACCCCACAAAGCGACCATTTATGGACTTGTCATCTACCACGAGCATTTCGAAAGCACGGACCGCGGCACCCGACATCATCTCGGTGGAGGGTCCGTAACTATGCGCGACCTTTCATGAAGTTCTTCTCGTCTTCTCTGAATGGATGGTTAAGTTCAAGGAATTGTCGATGTTGGTCAAAACAGGAAAATTTGCCACCCTTCTTCAACCAAAAAAACCTCATAGTTGTCTTGCATACTGGGCACGGAAATTTGCTGTGAACACACCAACCGCTAAATATTCCATATGCCACGAAGTCATGCATGGAGTATTGGTACCAAACATACATCTTGAAGCTTCGCTTTGTAGCTCGATCGTATGTCCATACCCCCTCGTCCCAAGCTTTGATCAATTCATCAATAACGGGCTCTATGAACACACCCATATTCTTCCCAGGGTGCCCAGGAATTATCAACGACAAGATTATGTTCTGGATTTGGAAGGTGAACGGGGGGGCGGAGATTGAGTGGGATAACGAACACGGGCCAACAAGTGTACGGGGGCAGCCATCAATCCATAAGGATTGAACCGCCATCGCAACACGTACATTACGAGCCTCGAGCTTTGTCACGATGAATGTTATCAAAATGTTGCCATGCTTCACCATCCGAAGGATGTACCATCTTGTCCGGATTGTATCGATGTCCATTTTTTTTTGTGCCATGTCATCCGCTTCGCGGACTCCTCAATCATGTATAGCCGTTGGATCCTAGGTACGAACGGTAGGTGTCGTGAGGACATTTCTGAGAGGATTTTGATGCGCCTCTTCGGCCATCACCCAAGTCATGCTCCAAGTACCTAGAGAATTTGCACTTTGGATAGTGCGTAGCATCCTCATGTACCTTCCTAAATAAGACGCAACCATTCTTACAAGCATGTATCCGCTCATATGGCATCTTGAACACATTTAGGAGTTTTCGCGACTGCGTGCATGTTCTCGTGGAAGGACACCTTCGGAAGCAAACCGCCAACAACTACGAGCATTCTCTCAAAGGAGTCTCGACCAAGTGGCACTGGGACTTCAAGGCCATAAGGCGCCCAATGGCATCTAGTTGAGAGACCTTCGTATTGCGCTGAAGTGGTTTTCGTGCGCCCGACAACATGTCGTAATACGCCTTAGCATTTGCCTCTCGCCTGGTCTCCACCCTCTTCCGTATGTCCTCCACCAAAGTTTGCTTCATGAAAGTCATCCACCATTTCTACTACCCCACCATCTGCATCGAGATCCTCGATGCGTTGTCTCACAGCCCCGTCTCTCCTACGCCCTTCACCATGGTGGGTCCACCAGGTATAGTCTGGCATAAATCCATTCTTGCCAAGGTGTTTGCCCATTTGCAACTTTTCTTGTTTACGCCTGTTCATACACACGCTACAGGGACACCAAACTGTAGCATCTTCGTTAGCCCCCCGGAATGCTGCTTCCAAGAAAGCATTGGTCTTCGTCACCCATTCCGCGCTCCAGGCTCCATAAGCATTCCAGCCCTCGTACATCCACCGACGGTCATCCATCCTTTACCATATACTCCACGTGAGTAATATAATATTCCATTGCATCTCTACTTGTACACCCTACTATCTACAGTACGACCTTTCTTTCTAATAGGTGAAGATAGGTCCTAATCCCACCCGTGGATGCGTAGAATGTGTTAGTTTCCATGGTCTGATTTGATCTGAGACAGAATTTCGGCAGCACCTCCCCTCGTTTCTCCAAATACACGTCCCCGAAAGGGAGGTTGTGTATCCGAAGAACAAGGTAGGTGATGCCGAAAAAAAAGGTAACAAGCTTATACTCCTTCACATTCATATTCACATCCTACTAGAACTACCACTACTACTCCGAGTAGCAAAGTGCCTCACCTCTAGTCATGCAAAACTTGTGTTCAAATGTCTCAAATTTAAAATTAAAAATTCGTAAACTACCTCGGATGGAAAAACTTCCTACATATGAAATGTAAATCTCGAAAAGTTATGAAACTTTGTAGTTGACCACTTTTACTTTGAATCCATTTAGGGCCACAAATAGTCAATTTACACTCGGATTTGTATAATATGTGTGGACGCGGAATGGGATATGGACACATACAAGTGTGTAGCGTAGTTGTGGGGAGGGTCACGCGCAAGCTTGAGGTCGCGGGTTCGAATCCCAGCGTAGCCGCAGTAGCACGATTTTTTTGAAAAAATGCCGCGACTTTGCGACTTAATTTTTTATTTTCGGTATCTTCGATTGTACATTGCATTTAATTTTTTTTTATTTTCAGTATCTTCAATTGTACATTGCATTGGCTGTAGATTTTTAAATTCCTCTCATTACTAATCGAATCTCTATTCTTGTACGAACCGATGATACTCTACAAGTGGATCAAAATGTCACCTTTGCCTTCACCGACGGCGAGACGAGCGGCGGCGACCGACCGGCGAGAAGAGCGAAAGCGGCGGCCGACGACGGCGGCGAGAGGAGCAGCAGCCAGGTGGCCCGACGATGAGAGGAGGCGTGGGAAACCACGGGTCCTCCTCTTCCTCCTTCTTCCCCTCTTCCTCCTTCTTCCCCTCTTCCTCGACTCCTTCCCTCTTCCCGCCCCGCCCCGCCAAACCTCGGCATGGGCGGCGGATCTGGAAGGCGCATTCCTCCCTCTTCCTCCTCCCGGCCGTGGGGCGGACAGCGCCGGGGACCGGCGGCGTGATGGCGGTCGGCGTCGTCGGGCGGTGCCGACGCCGCGGCGCGCGGTCGGGGCTGGTCGACGCCGGGCGCGCGGGCGGGCTGGTCGGGCGCGGCTGTCATGCCCCACTTTTAATGGGTCGTGAATCACACGTGTTTGCGCCGGGGATCACGCCACAAACACGTCTATTAGTATCGTTAATGGTAAACAGAATTAATAATAAACCGAGCTATAGAAATATAGGATGGATAGGGGCTTACAAATGGCGACGAAGAGTCACCAAGCCGGGTTACAATATTAGAGTTGGCCAACCGAGAAGCGGTGGATTAACTATGATACTGCCCCATACTCCACATGCAGACTTGTGCATGGATGAAATCTGGGCTTCAACGTCCTTCTCCTAAGCAAACACCTCTCGAACTCCTACGATACGCTGGTCCTCTACTTGTCGTCGATCTTACCTTCACATGTGCCGATATCTGTAAAAATAGAGGGGTGAGTACAGACGTACTCAGCAAGTCCCAACCAGGGGTTGTAATTGTTAAGGGTTTGGGCCCTAGCAGAGTCTCTAAAACTGCTCTCACTAGTTCCCGAGGTTATCCCATCTGGTCATCACCTCCACATCATCACAGACGTTAGTTATTGCTAATCATAAATGTTCTTTCCTAGCATTCGCCCATTCCAAGGACGTGGCTATTCGAATAGATTCTAATAAACTCTGCAAAGGTTGTACAAATTTCCCCACACGATAAGCATAGTCTTACACCAGACGTCATTGGTTCAGACAGGCCTAACGAGATCCGTACCCGCTTGAGTGCTACTCTTGGTATATTGGCATAATCTTCACCACGACTTCTCAGGGGTTGGAAAGGATGACGCATCATCCTAAACGCAGCTTCAATACACACTACGTCCGACGTAGCTTCAATACACACTACGCCCGACGTGGCTTCAATACACACCACGTCCATGTGGCTTCAATACACACCACATAATCATAATCATAAATTTGTGCACTTAATACCGCGCCATCAAGGCTCAAACACCTTACGTGGAGGATCACATAGCAAACCACGCCAACCCGACCTTGGAAGATCACTTAGCATCCAAGTCAGCTCCCGATAGATCGTTTGCCTGCTCCGGCCACCTTGGTTCCCAATTATACCTCAACCCAACGGGGTGTGAATCAAGTCGTCCCATTTACGGCGTGTGGCTGTACGAAATATCGCACTAGGTAGAAGGTCTATGAACCGGTCCTTAGCGAGGCGAGTATCTCTCCGCAGGAATCCCTCACGGCAATTCCCGTAGTAACCCATCTCACAATGAATTACTATCACCCACCTCTTTTGTTGGTTAGGGTTCGTTAGGCGATCTTAAGTTATACTTGATTACAACGTATGAGCGTAGATAACGTGGATGATTACGTCATTCGGCCTAGCTCCATAGCTACATTATTAGGCTAATACCACTATATACTAATCAGATTATCCACGGTGATGCATCTGGTCTATCATTATAATCATTATCATTGTATTAAGGTCATGATTAGGGGGGGTAAGGACTTGCCTGGGAGGATCTTTTCCGACAGCCAAGGCGCTTCGTGCCGGCCCTCATTTGGAGGTGAGCTGGTTGTCTCCGCGTGTCTCTGTCCTGATAATGGTGGCCGCAGTGCCCAGTCCCATCGGGGAGTCACTGGTCGCCAGCCGTTCTTGTTGGCGGTCATGGTGGCCGAGCTCTGGCCGGTCCGCGGCAACCCCTGTGCCCATTGACCCGAGGCTCTGTGTGCGGGGACGCTTTAGGGCGCTCCGTGCCGCGTGGCGCTCCAGTCCAACTCCGGCGGTGTCGCTCTCTGCCCCGTCTTGTCCATGTCTGCCGGCGGCCGGCTGTCCTTGGGCATCCTCCTCACTGTGTGCTTCAATGAGGACAGTCAAGGGATGGCTGGATGACATGACTACTCGACGTGTCGACCGGAGGCGGCGCTGTGCGGAGGTCGTGGCACGCCTCGGCATAGTGGAACGCACGGCAGAGCGGGGCCGCGGTGTTCCCCGCGTCACGACGCCAGAGGAGGGAGACGGAACCGACCCCGGTCCCACCCGTCACGCTGTGAAAGAGGAGTCCCGGCCGGGCTAGCCGGGCCTCGGTGGCCTGGTCTCGTGGCCGGGCCGGCCTACTACGATGGTCGGGAAAAAAGAGGAGGAGCCGCTGGGCCATAAGGGGAATGAGCCCACGAGCGTGCCCTCCCGCTTTCTATTTCCTTTTCCCATTTCTTATCCCTTTTTCTCTATTATGTGTACACCTATGTATATATGCCTCTATATTTATTCATTCCAAAGACATGTGTCCATATTCTCTTGGCTTGTATCCTTGAGAACAATTATTCATTTGTGCTTGCTTAAATATAGATATACATATATGCACACTCTTTCCCCAAACTCTATCATTTCATGTGCACTATATATTTTATAAATATTTATACAAGCACCTTTATATTCCGTGGCCTTTATGGTCGAGAATATTTATTTATTGTGCTTATAAAAATATTCATATATATTTTTGTTGCACACGTGTTTGGTATTTATTATTCCCGAGAGAAACTTGTAACTCATTGCTCATGCAATTTCTTCCATAAACAAAATCTAGAACTTACCTTGCATCCTTGGTCACCATAAAGCTCTTCAAGCAACAAACATGATTTCCTATTTTTCTATATGGTGAGAGTTTTAATGCAGGTTTTCAAAAAACAGGGTTTTAGGGGTTTAGCGGAAATTAAATCAAGTTTTAGTTGTAATTATAAAAAGTTCAGATTTTTAGTGAATTTTAAAATGATGCAAAAACACGGGTGTTACAAATCTACCCCACTTAGATGAATCTCGTCCCCCGAGATTCCTAGTCTAGAGAGTGAAGGTCCTAATTTGAGGCCTAATGGGATAGAGATAGAAGGAGGGAAAGTTTCCATTGCTTACGTTGTTGTCCCCCTGTCGAACCTCTACGATTATCGTGCTACTCCGCTTTCGTGGCAACACGACACCGTGGAGGGCATGCCTTCGCTGTTTGACGATCACCTTTGCTTTTACCCCTTGTTCTTGGTCTTGCCTCCGTCTTTGTAATCTTCGAGGTCTTCTTCGGCGGCTACTCCACTTAGAGGACTGATTCCTCTAGTGTCTTCAATCTTCCGGTGTCTTCCGGTGCACGCCCTCTAGCTTGTTCCTTCGCGGTCTTCTGCGGTGTATCTCATTGTCTGCGGATTCTTTCGGGTAATGGATCATCGTGGAACTTGGGATTCCACTTTCCATTTGGAAACCCCCGAAGTTTCGTGGTTCTTTATTGTCTCATTTTAGCCCATTTTCGTATTTCTCTGTTTTCTTCTTGTTCCTGCCCAATTGGTTCTTTCTTTTCTTGTTTTCGCCCGTTTGTATTTTCTTTTCTTCTTTTTGCATATAGTACTACCCCACTTAGAAGATTTTTCTCGCTTATTATTTGCTCGGGCTTTCATGCTTAGGCTCCCGTAAATTTTTCTTTGTTGATACTCGCATTTGGATCGTGGATCAAGCACAATGATCTTGATAACTTCAAGGGGGTACAACAGTAGAGTGAAGAGGAAATGCTACTCTACGGTTACACCTTCCTTGGGAGCGGCGGTTCTACAGCGTCGGTCATGGCGACTTCTGCTTCTGCGGGTCTGGTACTCGGTTCTGCGCTAGGGGCTTCTTCTCTTGGTGGGGTTTGACTGAGGGGCAGGGGTGGTCCTTCTTGTCGGTCTTCTACCGGTGATGGTGGCCTAGTGGAGTCCGTTCTTCTTCGATGAAGGGGTTGATGAACATCCTTCGGTAGTTGCCGGTTCGGGCGGGCCGTGGCGTGTCTTCCGCGCCTTGATTGGAGGGCTATGGTGGTGTCCCCGGTTCCTGGACGTGTCGCTCTTGGATGGCCTTTCGTGGTCTCGGCGAGATGCCGCGGGCGACTTGCTCTTTGGCGTGGGCGTGCTCGCGAGGAGTCGTTGAACGTAGCATTCAGCTCGCTCTCGCTCGACGGATCAGCCTTCTTATGGCGGTGTCTTGGCGGTCGATCGCTCATCAAGGGCGGCAGGTAGGATAGTAGGTGCTTGATGACGGGCTGCCTTCGGACCTTGCACGCTCTCTAGGGCGAGCAACCCAGCGGGTGATTCCTTCCTTCCGTGGCGGGTACCTCATGGGGGTGCGGGCGATGGGCTCCTTGTAGATCCGCGCAGGCGATGTAGTGCCTTGCGTGCGACAGCTTGGTAGGTGTCGGGGAAGTGAAAACCAATGGTGGTCACACTCCAGTCTTCAGTGAGGGTGGGGTAGTCTCGACTCTTGGCGATGTAGACAGTGACTTCGCAGCGATGGGTGCCGCGTTCTTCATACTCGCTACCCTCATACTCGGGGAGTTTCTCGATGCCAAGGTTTTGTGCGGTGTGGTAGAGAAGTTGGGGAAATCCACGGGTATTGATGCACCGGCCGCTAACCCAAGTGCCGGCCATTTTGGTCGTGTGTGGTTGATGATGGTTCTCGGTGAGTGGATGGCAAGGGGTGTGATGGTAGAGGGTGAAAAGTGGAGGCTAGCAAAGTGGAATGTTTGAGTGGGATGGTGGTGAGAGCGATGGTGGTGCTCTTTTTATAGTGGGTTGAAGGTGATGGCTTCTGGGAGAAGCTTGGTCGACTGGTATTGTGGCTGGGGTGTTGTGGTGGAAGGAACGTGAGTGAGTCTCCTGTATTAAGTTGACCTTGCGATAGTGATGTGGTCATGGGGACTGTGTGGTCTTGGCCGGTGGATTCCCTATAGTGGAAACTGTGTCTTCTCTATTGTCGGCATATCGCTTCATGGTATTTCAGATGCTTCCGGCATCCGCTGCTCTTGGGCATAAATATCCTTTATGGGCTTTGATGATCGCCTTCGACATCTTGTGGTGTTCTCGTCCACCTTTCGCTTGCGGTTCCAATCTTCGGCTTTGGCTTGCATTATCGGCAATCGTTGCCACTTGATCTGCTGTAATCGCGGTCTTGAACGGCTTCGACGGTCATGGTTCGGGGTCAAAGTAATAAAGAAAGATCGCCAGCTTTTTCGGGCTTTGAGGTGACAAAGATGTCGGGCAATGTTGCACGGTCGCCGTCAAGACAAGAAAAACCGATGCGACGGGCGCGGCGACGGCCGTAGGGAAGAACACCGGTGTGGTTCAACGGCTACGATCGTGGAGTCCATGTGTTGTCATCGTATTCCTGCAGGTTAGTTCCTATTCTATTTGGACTAGAAAGGGAGTGGGAGGGAAAAGCACAAGGTACGATAAGGGTCTACCTAACTAAGGATTAGAGGAAAGCAAGCATTTCAGGTCGGGATAGACTTTGGGGTATCCTAGTAACACGGGTGTTAGGAAACAACACAAACTTACCCGGTGTGAGACGTATGAAAAGTTAGTCACTACGAACTAAGTTTGTAGAGGAAACTTGTCTTATTACCGTGACTTAAGGGGATTTTCAGTACGTTCATCGATCCTATCAGAATTTTCCTTCCATTAATCACTACGAGTAGTAAAAATGGAGAAATTTCCTGTAGGATTGAAAAGAAACAAGACATTATACTAGACAAACAAGCGCTGGCGTCAATAGTTCTCATCACGAACAATCACCTAGATGATACATGGTCACATCACACATAGTGACTGGCATGATGGTTATTGCGCGACTTTTGCACCTACTAAAGGCATTGAAGCCTAGTCATCTATGGTTGCAGCTTAACGCTTAGCAACTAATGCTAAGAGATTGCTTGCTCAACAAGCTTGCGAAAGGATTTTGCTACTCCTCATTTGCTTGGACTATATGCCTTAGGGGAGATTTTTAAGGCTAGACTTCGCATATCACATTAGCACCCATTTAGGTACTCGGATGTTCGATGCATTTCCAGTTGCATCTTTGGTTAGCATTCGCATTCCTTCTGTTGGGCTCTAGAATTATGCAAGTTTGTTACGTACTTTAGTACTTGGTCTCCACGATAAATCTCGATTTTAATATCGAGGGAGGCCAAGGTACCTAAGCACTTCAAGATCTCCGAGGGGAGTTGTAGAAACTCTCCTTTAGTCAGGCGGTCCGATGGAGGTCATACTTACTAGTCCATTGCTGCAAGAGTTTCGATGTTGTCATCGGTTCCACAACATACGAACTTTTTGTAGTAAGACGTACTCGTAGCATCAAGTTTAAAAGTAGTTATCCTTATGTGGAGTTATAATTCTGTTAACCCAAATTTCATCCTATGGACAAGCTCGGCTCTGATACCACTCTGTCACGCCCCACTTTTAATGGATCGTTAATCACACGTGTTTGCGCCAGGATCACGCCACAAACACGTCTATTAGTAACAGTTAATGGTAAATAGAATTAATAATAAACCGAGCTATAGAAATATAGGATGGATAGGGGCTTATAGTGGCGACGAAGAGTCACCAAGCCGGGTTACAATATCGAGTTGGCCAACCGAGAAGCGGTGGATTAACTATGATACGCCCCGCACTCCACAAAGCGGCACTTGTGCATGGATGAAATCCGGGCTTCAACGTCCTTCTCCTAAGCAAACACCTCTCGAACTCCCTACGATACGCCGGTCCTCTACTTGTCGCCGATCTTCTTCACATGTGCCGATATCTCGTAAAATAGAGGGGTGAGTACGGACGCATTTCGGCAAGTCCCAACCAAGGGTTGTAATTGTTAAGGGTTTGGGCCCCAGCAGAGTCTCTAAAACCGCTCTCACTAGTTCCCCGAGGTTATCTCATCCGGTCATCACCTCCACATCATCACAGGCGTTAGTTATTGCTAATCATAGATGTTCTTTCCTAGCATTCGCCCATTCCAAGGACGTGGCTATTCGAATAGATTCTAATAAACTCGCAGAGGTTGTACAAATTTCCCCACACGATAAGCACGTCTTACACGGGCGTCATTGGTTCAAACAGGCCTAACGAGATCCGCACCGCTTGAGTGCTACTCTAGGTATATTGGTATAATCTTCACCACGACTTCTCGGGGGGTTGGAAAGGATGACCCATCATCCTAGATGTAGCTTCAATACACACTACGCCCCGACGTAGCTTCAATACACACTACGCCCGACGTGGCTTCAATACACACCACGCCCATGTGGCTTCAATACACACCACATAATCATAATCATAAATTTGTGCACTTAATACCGCGCCCATGGCGCTCAAACACCTTACGTGGAGGATCACATAGCAACCACGCCAACCCGACCTCGGAAGATCACTTAGCATCCGAAGTCGCTCCCGATAGATCGCTTGCACCGCTCCGGCCACCTTGGTTCCCAATTATACCTCAACCCAACGGGGGTTTGAATCAAGCCGTCCCATTTACGCGTGTGGCTGTATCGTATGAAATATCGCACTAGGTAGAAGGTCTATGAACCGGTCCTTAGGGAGGCGAGTATCTCTCCGCAGGAATCCCTCACGGCAATTCCCGTAGTAACCCATCTCACAATGAATTACTATCACCCACCTCTTTTGTTGGTTAGGGTTCGTTAGGCGATCTTAAGTTATACTTGATTACAACGTATGAGCGTGAGATAACGTGGATGATTACGTGATTCGCCTAGCTCCATAGCTACGTTATCGCTCATACCACTATATACTAATCGATTATCCACGCGGTGATGCATCCGGTCTATCATTATCATCATTATCATCATATTAAGGTCATGATTAGGGGGTAAGGACTTGCCTGGGAGGTTCTTATGAATCGGCACGACGTCGAACGTCTCTAGCTTTCCCGGACGGAAGCTCCTAATCGGTCGCCGAAAAGCTACTTACGATCGGGTGATAAACCTAGCTCGAACTATGACATATAAAACAAACATAGAACATTATGGTGACAATGGGTTAGATGCATAGAGCTAGATTTTAGATGAATTATGGAAGTCGTTTCACACGAAACGGAGTTAGTATGCATGAGATATGGATTTTATAATATTAAGCCCTAATTAAATCATTAGGGTAATATTATAATATAATTTTATCATGTAATAATATTGGAACTAATTACATGATAAAATTCTATAAATCAAATAATGAATTTACAAATTTTCTAGGAATTTTTTCGACACGCGAAAGTATATTTATAAAACTCGCGGTACAAATCTCGGGTACACCTAGCAATTCCTTCGCGTGTACACGAAAGGTCTATCCACACGTGGGTGCCACGTGGGTCCATGTGGACGCCACGGTGGCTGCCATGTGGCGCCACGCGGTGTAACGGATCAACCCGACGGTGGGAGACGGTGGGGAACCGGGGACAGCGACGTGGCGGCTCCGGGTTGGCCCAGCCCTAACGACGTCGGGCGGCGGGGGTGATCGGTGTCTCTATTGCTCCCGTCCGCCAGATCCGCTACGGCGGCGGCTCGCCGACCGGGCCGGAGGGCGAGGGGGTTCATCTACGCCGCCGCGCGGGGGTGTTTTGGTTGCCCATCCCACCCTCGCCTCACCGGTGAGCTTCAGGGCGACGGTGGAGGCCTTCCTCGCGGCGGCGGTGAGTCCGAGCGGCACTCGGCACCGGCGGCGTGCGGGGATGGTGCTGCACGGCAAAATTACAGGAAGTACATAGGGAAAACGAGGGAACGGAGTTCAGGGAGACTCACTGGCTAGCCGGCTTGAGTTCAAGACGACGAAGACGACGGGGGCGGCTTGACCTAATCGGCCGAGGCAAGGTTCCCTTGGGGGAAAACGGCGACCGAGGAAGAGAGGGGGGAGGGAGGAAAACGAGGCGCGCACCGCGCGCTTTTTTGCCCCAGGCGAGCTCGAGGTGAGGGCGAGCTCGACAGCCGAGGGGGCCTATTTATAGGGCTTGGCGGGGCGAGCGCCGCCGCCGAGATATTTTCCCTCGCCGATGGATCTTTTCCGACAGCTCGCGCTCGTGCCCGGTCTCGCTGGAGGTGAGCTGGTTGTCTCCGCGTGTCTCTCGTCCCTCGATAATGGTGGCCGCAGCGCCCGCCCCCATCTGGGAGTCACCGGTCGCCACCGTTCTTGCTCGGGCGGTCATGGTGGCGATCTCTCCGGTCCGCGGCAACCCCCGTGCCCATTGACCCGAGGCTTTGTGTGCGGGGACCCTTTAGGGCGCTCCGTGCCGCGTGGCGCTCCGGGGCCCTACTCCGGCAGGTCGCTCTCGCCTTGCCTTGTCCATGTTCCGCCGGGCGGCGGGCCGTCCTTGGGCATCCTCCTCACCGTGTGCTTCAATGAGGCCGGGCCAAGGGATGGTCGGATGACATGACTACTGGCGTGTCGACCGGAGGCGGCGCCGTGGTGGAGGTCATCGCACGCCTCGGCATAGTGGAACGCACGCAGGGGGGCGGGTGTTCCCGCCGCCACGACGCGCGCAGGAGGGAGACGGAACCGACCCGGGTCCCACCCGTCGCTGCGTGTGAAGAGAGGAGTCGGGGCGGGCTAGCTAGGCCTCGGTGGCCCGGTCTCGTGGTCGGGCCGGCCCGCTACGATGGTCGGAAAAAGAGGAGGAGCCGTTGGGCCATAAGAGGGGAATGAGCCCACGAGCGTGCCCTCCCGCTTTCTATTTCCTTTTCCCATTTCTTATCCCTTTTCTCTATTATGTACACCTATGTATATATGCCTCTATATTTATTCATTCCAAGCACATGTGTCCATATTCTCTTGGCTTGTATCCTTGAGAACAATTATTCATTTGTGCTTGCTTAAATATAGATATACATATATGCACACTCTTTTCCCCAAACTCTATCATTTCATGTGCACTATATATTTTATAAATATTTATACAAGCACCTTTATATTCCCGTGGCCTTTATAGTCGAGAATATTTATTTATTGTGCTTATAAAAATATTCATATATATTTTGGGTGCACACGTGTTTCGTATTTATTATTCCCGAGAGAAACTTGTAACTCATTGCTCATGCAATTTCTTCCATAAACAAAATCTAGAACTTACCTTGCATCCTTGGTCACCATAAAGCTCTTCAAGCAACAAACATGATTTCCTATTTTTCTATATGGTGAGAGTTTTAATGCAGGTTTTCGAAAAACAGTGGTTTCGGTTTAGCGGAAATTAAATCAAGTTTTAGTTGTAATTATAAAAGTTTAAATTTTTAGTGAATTTTAAAATGATGCAAAAACACGGGTGTTACACAATGGTGCGGTGGCGTGCGGGTGGGGAGCGAGGGCGGGCGGTGCTGGGTCGGGCTGGAGCAGAGCGTTGAGAGTGAGAGTGAGAGTTGGAGTGAGGGAAGGGATAAGGGAGGGGTCATATCTCGTAACAAAAAAATGGCCGCCGAGTGCCCGGATCTAGGCACTCGGCTTAGAGTAGCGGCGAAAAAAAATTTGTCTAAGCCGAAGTGCCCGGCTCCGGACACTCGGCTTAGAATTAAAAAAAATTTTTTTTTTTTGCGGCGTTACAAATTTTCCGGCGCCAAATTCAAAAAACAAGGCGCGAAGGGTTAAAAAAATTCTAAGTCGAGTGCCACCTTGCCCGGGCACTCGGCTTAGAAATGCGCGGCGCCAAAAATAGAAAAAGGCGCCAATAAAATGTGAGACCTCTAAGCCAAGTGTCACCTCCTACGACACTCGGCTTAGAGTAGGAAAAAAAAAAAAAATGGCGTCACCTTCTAAGCCGAGTGCCGGGGGCTAAGGGGCACTCGGCTTAGATGAATATCCAATTTATATAAAACACAGTAGAAAAAAAAATAAAAATATCAAACAGATCCAAAAATCTCTAAATTTTAACTTGCTACTATATTTGGTATCTTGTGGCTATAGAAAAAGTTTCAAAGTCAAATCACAATTTGACCATCACTATATATTCAACACACAGGAGATCACTCTCACTAACTAACTCGAAACTTCTAAGGAGATGTTCCAGTTTTCAAGCGATGTTCGTCACAACTTGCTCTAAACCTTCTCAATTTTTTTTTCCACAGCTTCCACATATGATATGAGCGACAACTCGTCGAATTTTCGTGATTTTTCAACTTTTTTCTTTTTATACAATTTAAAAATTGTTCACCCACACGCTTTGTGTCGTGTTTCTCAAACGAGATCATTGAAAACCGTAATCATATCATCTCGGGGCCTTAAATCGGGTTGACTAACATGAATTTCAATTTTACACTCAATTTTTCCAAATATTTGAATGACTGTAGTTCAAATCTCACCCGATAAAAAATATTGTTTGAAATGCAATTAATTAGTTATATATAGTAAATAAATTGAAAAAAGCACGAAACTTTGTTAGGGGTAGGAAATGTGATATGTGTTGAGGAGAAAAAGTTTGGAGGCATTTGGAAAAAAAAATAAAAATTTCTAAGCCGAGTGCCATTGGGTGGCACTTTCGGCTTAGACCCTCTAAGACGAAGTTTTTTTTCCCGGACTCGACAAAATAAAAAAAATAAGTCGGGTGTCGCACTCTTAGCCGAGTGCCATATTGGGCCGACGGCGTTCGAGGGCGCACGGTTGAAACTTTCGTTGGCGAGTGGCGGCGTTAGGCACTCGGCTTATCTCGCCTCTAAGCCGAAGTGTTTTTCCTAAACCGAGTGTTTCGGCTTTGGCACTCGGCTTAGCTAGCCTCTAAGCCGAGTGTTGTGTCTAAGCCGAGTGCCCCGGTTTTTAGCACTCGGCTTATCATGTCTAAGCCGAAGTGTCGGTTTTGGCCGTGTGCGCATTGCCTAGGCACTCGGCTTAGAGGCTCTAAGCCAAGTGCCCGAAATATGGCACTTCGGCTTAGGGCCGGGCGCACGGCCAAGGTGCCGTTTCTGGTAGTGACAGGAGTCAGGTTGACAAATTGAAAACACAGCGAGACTAGTGAACTGAGTGGAACACAAATAAAAATGCACAGTAAATTCTCATTAATTCGGGTAGAATTATTTCCCTTTTACACTATGCCACTACTTGTTTATATGCCATATCAAGGGGCAGGGCCAAATTACAATAGGTTTTGTCCCCCACTAGCCTCTATCAGCATGGCTACCCAATGATGTACATTTACTCCTAACGCTAACTGCCCCGGGTCTTGATGCTCTATGCCGCCGCCATCTGGGTGAGGATAGTGCTCGCATGCATGGCTGCTGCGAGGGTCCCATGCACTACAGCTGTTAGAGGCTAAGCTATAGGTGAAACTGGAGGTCAGGTGTTAAGACTAAGCCACGATGCTGCGGGGCTGGCGTCGGCCTTCTTCTAGCGAAGGTCTGTCCCGGTAATTCTTGATCCTGCGTAGACAAGTTGGGGGTGTCGTAGGGAAGGAACAATGGCTGCGGATTGGGCGTCTCTGGCGTCCATACACTGGGCATACATAAGGTTCCATTGTAGTACTAACAAAATCCTACCTTATAAGCAGGAAGCTGTTTAGTAGCATGTGCTGTACTAAAAGGGGTAAAGTAGAGATAGCAGAGGGAATGTCTAATGTAGAGATAGGTAGCAGGCTATCCAGGTGAAAGATGCCTGCACAAATGGAATAGATTATCTGATCAGCAGCAGCAGTTTTTACCCAAAGAAGTTGCTTGACAATGTTAATGTTGTGATCCTTTCATATCGAAAATGCTTAATATCGTGACCCTTGGAGTGCAGTGGTGGTGCAAAAAAAATGACCATGAGTTATTGCATGGAGTAAAAAGAATTAAAATTTAGGTCGACAGAGGATGTGTCAATGTATAACAATATTGGATAGGGGAAGGGGTGGTTGTTGCAAAAAATAAAAAGCACCCAAACCTGTAAGTGACTTCAAATTTTTTGAGATATGAATACATGTTTTAGAATAGCAACATGTAATTGCACAGCTGAAATCAGCCTATCCAGGTTTTTACAAATGTCTGATTAGAGGTAGAAAATTAGGAAGGTACCTGTGTAATAGAGATGGTTGGCTGTGTGGTGCTAGTAGCATTCCGATAACCTGGAAAGTATTGAGCAGGTAGTTAGGAAGCACCTGCATTGAACGGCTACTTGTTGATATGTCACCAAAAATTTCGATGGTAAAGAATAATGAGTCTATGAAAGTTGCAATGATACACTTTTGGCGATTGAAGAATTGCATGTGAAAAAACTGGGGAACTAAATTTGGAATTATGGTCTGATGCTTATTATTAAGCATTCCAACTTTTATCTCATCTTCCAGTGAAAGGAGTTACCTTTAAGGTGAAAGTATTCGAGTGGGATAACCTGTAGAAGTAATGTTTCTGTTTGAAGGTAATTCATATCACATTTAGACTCCAAATTAGCGTGAATATTTACATGTATGCCATATGTATACAATTATTGCAGAGTGATGAAGAACCTACCTTCAGCCGTTCAGTGTTCCCATGAATACAATGATTAAGATGTTGGACCTTAATAATTTATCTGCACTCTTCTGTATAGCAGTGAACTAAACAAACATCAATCACTTTGTGATCCCTTGGATAGCCAGCTGATTTCTGCTCCTTCTAGAAAGACTAATAAAGTATCTGCATTTACAACAAAGCGCGCAACCAAGAAGGCTAAACATGTGGGTGCAAAAAATTAGCTCCAGGGAAGAGTTGGCTCCATCTACATTACTGTGCTGCAAAATAAATATAATATATACTACATATTAAAGTAGTTTACATCACATCTATGTATTGAAAACAATTTAGCAATACTTCTTTTGGGAGAAACCCAAGCAATCGGTGCTCGTGAGTACGTGAGGGAACCACATGGTGCTGGGTACGGTGAAGGATGGGATAGGTGTTGTTCCAATGGAAGCCAGAGCAATATATATTATTGTGGATATTTCATCGAGCAGCTGATGGGCACAGTAGAGAACGATGGAGGGGACATCAACCGAGGAACATAGAGTCATGCAGGAAGGAGAAGGTAGGAAGGCAAATTAGATTTGGAGGGAAAACAGGATTAAAGATTTGGGAATCTTGCAAGAGGAAGAGTCTGAAAAGGAACAAATTGCTCAGTGCTCTTACCAGCTGTGCTCATCACTTCCAGGCAATAGGGTTGAGGCGCCGCTAACGTGGACGGCAATTGCACGGGTACGGGAGTCGGTGTTCTATGTGGCGGGGCAATGGCTCGGGGATCGGAGCGGGCACCGGGCAGCGCCGGACTTGGTGGTGCGGGGCACGTCGGGACACGGGAGACCGGCAGGGGGGGCCTTTGCGGCATGGTGGAGGATGCGAACCGTTGGAGGGTGGGGGGGGGGGGATCGGGGGTGCGCGGTGGAGGATGCGGCGTCGATGGCGTGGAGTCCGGGGAGTGTCGCGAGACAGGGGAGGGGAGGATGGGCGGCGCGGCCCGAGGAGGCGGTGTCGGGGAGGAATCGGGCGGCGTTGGTGTCCAGGATGGGCGGGGACGGGGAGAGTTTTACGTGTGTGCCCTTATAAAAGTTTGGTCCGTCCCGTGTACCCCTCAAAAAATTTCGTGACGTGTACCCTAACGTGAACTTCGCTTTGTCCTCCATACCCTTCCGCCCACCTTCCGCTATTGTTGTTGCCGTTTGCCGGCTCGACATGTGGGCCCATTGAGTGAAAACGTCTAAAATACCCCTCTCTCATACCCTTATCCTTTACTTCTTTCTCTCCAACTGGTGGGGCCAGGTTGTCAGCCACTCTAACATATTCTCGCTCCTAAAGAAGAGCACGTGCCGGCCAGGGGACATGGCGCGTGCGTGCGGCGCTGGCCAAGTGCACAGGCTGCCTTGCAAGCTAACAAGGCCAAGTAAAGTAGTGTACTGATTCATCCCATGCACTGACAGCACTGTACACACCCATTCTTTCCTCGCCGTCGTCGCTCGTGTGTTCAAGGGCGAAAGAGTGCACCCCGCAGAGCTGGAGCGGCAGCAACAGCTGCTGGCCACCTGCAAACGCCTCTACCGGCAGCTCTCCGGCCACTTCGGCTCGCTGAAGCTGTGCGTGGATCCGGCGCGATTCGTGATGGACGCGGTGTCTGATGTATTCCCCGTGGACCGTCGCTAGGTGCGGAACCCGGCGGACCTAGTGTGGGCGGCGTCGCGACCGGAGAGCTCGTCCCTTCCGTGAGCTCCGACGACGACGAGCACGTCAGCTCCGGCGAGTCCGCGACTGCCCGCCCCAGACGCGCTCGGAGAGGCCGCCATGGCCGGCCGCGCCGGAGTGGCCCACGCGTGCCTGCATCGTGCCTGCATCGTCGCCTCGCGTCCGCGCCCGGGGAGCCCGTGCCCCTGCGCACCAGCGGCGGCGGACATGGCGGCGGCACCGGCATTCCGCGACAGACGACGTTGTGCCCTGCGCTGTCCTCGAGCAGCGTAGGCCTGGCGACAATGCGGCCCTCTACCTCCCCGACGTGCGGCGGCGCGGCACCGCCTTCCATCACCGGCCTCGGCGCAGCCCTGTTCCCGACCCGCGGCGGTGACGGCGTGCTTCCACCGGCTGGGCCAGCGCAGCTCCACGCACCACGGAGAGCGCGCACCCGGTGGCCATGGCGGCGGAGAGCGCAGGCTCCGACCCCGCTGCAGTGAGCTTGACGAGCTAAGCCATGCCGCCCAAGCCGGATGCGCCGCCGCGCCGCCCGCTACCCGAGCCTGCGCCCCCGCCGGTCGCCCGCTGCCGCGCCCGCCAGATGCGCCGCCTGCTCCGCTGCCCGGACCTTGCTGCGCCGCCGCCGCCGGCACCAGAAGCTAGAGTTTCACGAGGAGAGAGAGAGGACGGGGACGGGAGAGAGGTCGCTCGATCTTGGTCTCGGTCGGTCAGGGAAGAAACAAAGAAAGGACAGGCCGGTCTTTTTCACTAGATGGCCCCACTCGTCAGTCCGCCTTAACGGAGGAAAGCAAACAGATGATGGACGGAAGGGTACGGAGGACAAGATGAAAGTGAAGTTGGGCACACAGATAAACATGAAAACTTGAGGAGGGGCGTGTAGATCCAACCCATCTTTTTAAGGGCAGCACACGGTAAAAGTCTCCGGGACGGGAGGGCACACGGAGTTTCCAGCGCCGGAGCATTCGAAGAGGCAGGGGAAGCTTCGCGAGAGAGGACAACTGAAGAGCGGGCCTGGTCGCTACTGTTAATGTACAGGGAGTTTCCACGTTCGTAGCCCCTGATCTGAAGAATCGGACGGGTAATATTGGCTGGCTCTCACTGTTAATGTACAGTGACCGATTTCACCAGGATTAAAGGCTTTTATTTATAGATAGATGAAAACAATGGCAAACACAAGGCTGCTGCTGACCAACATCATTGCCACCTTGTATTTGAAGAACGCAAATATGTCCTATGCCCACATACAAACTATTGCTTTCATACAGAGCAATACAACACTCAGTCATGGGAAGATTGGACTATATGGTGCTGAGAAAGAGTAATGAAAATGCGTATTAACTCACGTGTGCATTTACTTCACCCACTTCACTACCGACACTCACGTGTGCATTGGTGGAAAGAAGTGAGAAGAGATGGGACACATACAGTAGGTATGTGGGGACTTCAAACAAAATAAATGGGCTAGTGGACCATTTCATCTCCTCGATACTGATTTTTTTATAGATAAATTTTGATGCTTGGAATATACTTATTTAGGGACAAAGGGATTATGACCTGTATTGTGGTCCAATATAATTTCCCAATGACTGGCCCTCATGGTACAATGCTGACAGGGAATTTTTTTTCTCTCTGGTTGATGTTTTCTCTGGCGTTATAGCTGCACAACTTTTTTGATGAAACTTATAGCTGCACAACTGATAAAGAATAAGACTAGACAATATCAATAGATGTCCCCGTGTGTATATGACCGACAGTGAAAACGTCTTTGACAGGCAAAGCAATAGCACAGTTCTATTTCTCTGTCGATCTAGTTCTAGGAGCCTAGCTAGTGCACACAATCTTTTTTTTTTCGCGACCGCGCCGTTCTTGGCGTATTTCATTAAGAAGAAATAAGTTCGGAACAGGTACACGGTAACCACATAGTTACCGAAAAGAACCTACAATCTACTGGATACATCATTAGGCATTACATTGTGAGCGATGTGCGACCGAGTGAACTAAAGGCGACAACAAGAGGCGTTGTGTCAAAGAGCTAGTGCACACAATCATTCACCAGATAATCTCACATGTACATAGCCAGCAGCATAGCCCAAAAGGAGGAATAACTCAAAGAAACAAAATTGTTATTAACGAACCACATCTTGCATATACGTGTACTGTGACAGCTGGTACAGAAACTGATTTCTGTAGGCACATATGCAACAAATCCGGCCATTCTAGCAAAGTCTAGAGTACCCAAAGACTTTACATCTGTCCAGGAAGACTGAAGGTTGTGCATCCCACTGTCCATAGATACATTGTTCGAATGAGACACATGGTAGTCAGCTACCCAAGAGCGAGACCATGCTGAGCCACGTTCTGGTGGGGAATTTTGTTTCAGCATCCAGTTCAGGCAGCTACCAATTGTCTTTTGCCCATCTGATATATTTGTTCCCTTTTGCCTCCCTTTCCCAACAGGCGACAGCTACTCTGAGCCTTATGCCTTCTCTACCTGGGCAGTGCTGCTTACTTGCTTTCAGTTGATGAATTCGGCAAACAAAAAACACTACAACGGATCGCTATGCATGGTTACTGTGACAGAGTGAACTCGTTTTTACTCAGTATATATAGGGCTGGGTCAATATATAGGAAGAGTGTTGCATGTTGTAGCTATGCATTTAATTTTGAAGCCAGTCCGATCACCATGGTGAATAGAAAGACACGGTAAGTTAATTGAGAAAGAAGACTGACAATCATGTCCTCTGTACGAGCAGGACACTCTCATGCTATGCAAACAAAAACTGAATTTCCAATGGTGCTTGAAATAATATGTGGGTATATATACGAAACAATCTTATAGTATCCAACTGGTTGTTATCCAAAACTTGAGCTGCAACTGGAAGTTGAGTAAGCCAAAACAAAAAACAGGATAAACCAGCCTCTGAATAGTATCAGGGCATGGATATCAGGCGAATTGTTGCAACCTGCAATATTGCATAAACTGATGTTCAGTTTTTGTTTCTCCCT
Organism: Hyparrhenia diplandra; assembly: GCA_015847255.1. Classification (NCBI taxonomy): domain Eukaryota; kingdom Viridiplantae; phylum Streptophyta; class Magnoliopsida; order Poales; family Poaceae; genus Hyparrhenia; species Hyparrhenia diplandra. The sequence goes on from JADLZK010011027.1 coordinate 1,360,257, forward strand.
ACTCAAGTTTCATTTGTAACACAGAAACTTTGCACAATGGAATTCTGTATCATTGTGAGTTTTAACCTTGTTTTTTTCAAACAAATTTTAGAGTTCATTTTTTGCATGCACATACAACAATACTTTGGTACATAGACTATAGAGGAATTTCGATTGACATTCAACGGTGTAAAGGAATTTCACATGCACAAATTGGTCGTTTTGGTGCTCCACCACATTTCTGTGCTGCGCCAGCAGATGTAGAAGATGCTGGTGATGATGCCATGGTGATGAAGCTTAGTTCTGTGCTGCTGCTTTAACTGCCATCCCGCCAAACTGGTGGTGATAATGGTTTTTGAGGTGGTGGCGATATGACATTTGTGGAAGTGCATGGTTTTTTTACAAATTAATCCCTATTAATCTCGCACTATTCCATCAAGTTGATATATAGATCCAATAGCACACAGGATTTGCAAAAAAGTTAGCATGGATAAAACTAATGTACACAAGATGCATATTGAAGGGATAAATGAGGAAGGGTGTCGTGCAGGCCGACAACGCGGTCGTGAGTGATGGCAACGCCGAAAAGGGTGTCTCAGATGATCAGAGGTAATTCAGAGTTTCAAGTGATGACAAATCCCAAGTGCTGGCGCTGTGCCAGTATCACATTCACTGGAGGCTTAACGTGACAGCGGTTTCTCTTCTTCCCCAGGTTGAAGTTGAACAAGGGAGCAACAGCGAATGATGATGCATCCTCCAACAACACCAGATCCTAGTGAGAACAGCCTGGGCGAAATATACAGGAACTCAAGAAGAAGGATCAAAGAATCTAGATTGATAGAGAATTTCCTAGTTAGTGAGTGAAATTTGGGAACCTGGTTTCTGTGCTCGAAGTATGTGATACAACACTTGGTGTACAATCCATTGGGAATCAACCACACTGATTTTCTCATGAGCAGGCTGCAGAGAGTTTTAAAGGCTCAATTGAAGGCATGGACAAGGTGTTCAAAAGCTACTCTGGTGAAAAAGGCTTTCTTGTGACAAATAACTCAAAAAGGTGTTATCAAGGGCCAGCAGGAGTAGTCACAAATTCTTTTCAATGCGTTAACTATGCTGTGAAGTGTGTACCTCCACATATTTCCGGAGAGCAAAATCGAAAACCTGTTCATGAACTAAGCCATTCTACAAGAACAAGAAGATATCAACCAATCCAAGCCAAAGTGGACGGGTAGAGTGCAGAAACTGAAATCGTGTAATACCTGAATCATATGCCAGACACATCTCCATGCATATCTGGGGAAAACTGGACCCATTATTTCAACAAGCCTGCACAACAAACAGATCAGATAGGTTCCACGATACAAGGCAACCAGAGCAAGCAGATTCAATTGCTATGGTGGCAAAATTACATGCCCAGTGTATCGGGGAACATGAGGATCAGGGTGCAAGAATATTTTAGCATAGCACCTAGAGGCCATGATAATCAGACACCCTCAATATCTCTACCCTAAAAACATGGCAAAAGAAATCGTCCCCCGGCTCCCTTCACTTCACGCGACAAACGCTCCGGCCCCCGGCTCCCTTCACCCTGCCCCGACGCCTGCTTCCCGCCTCTGGAATTCGAAACACCCCGTTGCACATCGCCGCTTCACCCGCCCGGCTCCCGTGAACCCCCTCCTCCACACGCCCGGCTCCCGTGAACCCACAGCGACGCCACGCTCCCACGCCAACGCCGGGGCCGGCTTGCCACGCCGCCGCCTGTCCACGCCGGCAGCAGCCCCCTGCACTGCCGCGGCTGCTTCGCTCCATCGATTCGAAGCCAAGCTCCTGTGTGGTGAGGCGTTGGGGACGGGGCGGTGAAGTAGCGGCGGAGCGCTCAGCAGCAGCCGGTGGGCCGGCTCCGATGCCGCATCGAGCGAGCTGGCCGCCGCACCACCTGGCCGCCATGTTGTCTGCCCCCTCCTCTCCCTGTTCGTGTGCGGCATCCCAGCGGCGCATCTCGATCTCCTCTTTGGCGAGGTCGAGGTAGCCCCCGTCCCTGACCCCTGAGGCTCAGCGCCACGCGCTCCCCATCACATCCGGCGACAGTGCTGCCCCGGCTGCGTCCCAAATGGGATCCATTGCCATGCCTTCGGTGGAGTGGATTGATGGAAGCAGACGAAAGAGGCGGCCGCGGCGCAGGACCATCCCGTGGCTCCTCTCTTTTGCTTGCCTCTTCGTCTGCGCCCTCACAGGAGCTCGTCCACGCCGCCGCCCAGCAGCTTCAGCTCGCCCTCTCCGGCGCCCTGCGAGCAGCGGCAGCCCCCGCTCCAATCTGCCTGATCCGCTCCATTACCTGGACATTACAGTTTCCTCCAGTCGGTTGGTGAGGAGCGGCTGCAGCCCTGCAGGAACCTGGCAAGGTCAGGCCACCGCCCCAACTCTCATCGGGCTAGGCATAGAAATCAGTAGCTGTGACTTGCAGGTATTAAGATGTCCCGTTCCTAATTATTCAATTCAGTACCCTTTTCTATTTGTGGTAAAGATGGAAATAGGAATTGCAATACCCTGTTGCTTTGCTTCTTTGCTGATGACCGTCTTGAGTAGTTGAGTCTGACAACTATTATATTAGTCATATATAGTATTGTTATTATGTTAAGTTAAGTCAATTTAGACTTGCTTGTTATGTCAACTAAGAGAATTCAGAATGCAATTCCAGAACATCATTAATTTGAGATTTGGGTGCAGATAAATTGCATACTTCTCATTTGGGTTTCACATGTGTGCTATGTACTTGTTCACAAATTATTTCTCTGTGTTCTTCTTTTAATCATGAGATCGTTTTTGGTTTCAGTAGAGGACTTACTGGTATGCAATGTCAACACTACCAAACCAGAATGCACAAGTTTTTTTTTCATATATGTGTTAGTGAGAAAATGCCAGGTTTGAGTTGATTTTAAAACCTGTAGCAACGCACAGACATTTTTTTTTTCATTGATGTTTGCCATTGCTTTCAAATGAAATTAATAACTGAAAAGGATGCTTGTTAATTCAAGAGGGAGACCCTCTACTAATTGTTATACCTAAGCATGAAAACTTCAGAGAACTTCTTGACTGCTGAAAGCCTGAAAAATACTAATCTGAACATATTGTAGGTTGAATAATCATGATTTATTATCAACCCAATTCTGCCTATGACTTTACAAACGACAGAGCTGAATACCTAGCTCTCTCTAAGTACGGCAAAGTTATATATATGGCCGCGGAGGGTAATAAACTCACAGTTAACTGATGGGGAGCTTCGGAACATAGGAGCAGAACACTGTGCGTTCACCCCAAAAGAGATTGGGCTGTTGCTGGTAGCCCTTGGCTTTGACAGCAGAACTCAACTCTGTCTTGCTTCTCACAAGGTTTGACTCTTCTGTGTGCTAACTTAATCTTGCTGGGGAAATCAGAAAGTTTTAACATGCCTTACATATTCAGGTTTGTGGTGGAGAGCTAGGATCTCTAGCTTGTGCAAAATATTTCCATTAACTGTGGATGAAATTTCTCTTAATGAAGTACGAGCTAAGCTCGCAAAAAAAAAAAAAAAACTGTGGATGAAAGGAGCCCATCCAAAGAGGAACTTGCTAATGTTGAAGGGAAGGCTTCACCGCTTCAGTTCAGCACCTCTTGACTGTTATATCGGCATGCATAGGGCTATTTTCGTAGTTGCATCTCCTGGAAAAAAACATAATGCTTTGGTAAGTTCCAATGTTCTTTGTATTTTTAGTTTATTTCTTTAATTTGTAGTCATCGCTAGAACAATTGTTTTATCTCAGTTGGCCCATGGGACCTATGAGAACTTGAAGACCATAGGCCAAACAAGGTATTACTTGGCTACATCTTTGTGAACAAGAGCATGGAGTGGCCAGTGGCAAGCAGGATCTATCACCTATACAGATAACTTGCTTGCTCACTTCTTGCTTGATAATATACCAATGTGTGTCCTGTGCTTGTGTTTTAGGCAAAGGTAGACATTAGGTTTCTTTGGAAAAAATATTTTCGGATTATAATTTGGCAAGGTTCTTGCTTGCAGATTTGTCAAAACCTGCTCGCAGAATGAAAAAAAATGTAGTTTTCCCCACTTCCAGAACATTTTACATTTCGGCCCTGCTCTTGCCACAATTCTATCTCCCTCGTATCCTGCAAGGAGCACCACAAGATTCATGCCCGTGTGCTAGAGACGACTGTTTTGCAGACAGAGGTAAGGAATATTTGCGAGATTGGCTATTTTTTATTGGAAACAAAAGCCAAATGTTACAATCGCTCACATCCTCTCCTTATAATTAGCCAGACTAATCTTCAGACTACCCATTTTGTTTTCTTATTTGATTACCGGAGATAATAAGATGCAAAATTGAAAGTCTTTGTCTGACAAATTTTGTTTGCAGTTGCCGAACCCACTCTGAAAATCAAGCATCTGCCAGCCTTCTATACAACAATGAATCAAGCCTATCTTACATAGTCTGGAGTTTCAATAATGGGCTGCACATATAAATGAACAATTTTCACACTACATGCAGTTTTGTGTGCCCAGTGCAAAAACATAAGCACCATATTGGTGAATGATCAGTTATTCAGTACATGTCTGTTTGACTATTTTTAATCGACACTTGTGTTGAACTGATTCTGCTATCACAGTCTTTTTTTTTTTTGTTGTGTTCTGAACATTGTCCTTTCACAATAATTATCCTGATGGTGGTTGTTTATTTCTGCATCAGCTTGTCCATCGACATTTCCAAAATCTTGCAGGATGATACAGATTTCCAGAAGCAGAGTGCTCTGTTTGCTCTTGCAGTTTCAGAAATTGTTATGATAAATTTGTGAGTTTCTATGTCACATACTATTGCTTTATTGAAACCTAAGATTTTTGGTGAACAAGGGAGGTATTGAAGTATGATATAACATATGTAGGTGGTGCCATAACATTGGGCGAGAACATGCATCAGTTTTCTGGAAGTAAGGCTTTCATGCATGACTCATATTTTCTGTAATATAAAGGTGGAGGTCACTGCTCTATCAAGTTATGAAGAGAAAGAAGAACTATTTAAGGAACAGGTAGACTGCACGGACAATATTACTCTATTTAAGGAACATGTCCCTATTATCTGTCTCTGCACATTTACATTTGACGTGTTTCTCTTTGTGATGTAATGCTGTTGTGTAAATAGGATAATTTTTCTTGATCACAACCTTATGTCTGCACTGCAAAATGTTCGTGAGATTGATATTTGCTTATTTTTTTGAACAATCTATGCATGCAGGCAAGGAAAAGAATGATGACTATTGACTCATGTTGAAAGAGAAGGATTGGGACAAGAACTTTTCTTCATGTATGATCATAATGGAACTATTAGGCGCGTGTGCTTTGACTGACAGTTCGATCCGAGCAAAGGAGTACAATTGAGGAAAATCCAGTGACTCATTTTTGCATTTGAGTTTCAGTATCCACGTCTACATGTTGTATTTTTTGCATTTGTTTTGCGAACATTCTTTTTCAAGATGAATATCTTATCTATGTTATTACTTGCTCGATCTGGAGATCTTGTATTAGTGACTCATTCCAAGTCCTAACCCATTGCCAAATTATAGATGTTTTGTAAATAAGTAAGATGCCACTGCGTATATTTTTTAATAGTATGCTAATACGCTATACATATGTTATGTTGGTATTACGTGTTCCCGTTGCAACGCACGGGCATGAAGGACCGAAACGGGCGACCGAGAGGGGGGTGAATGGGAGCCTCAATTTTCTTTTCAATTTCGGGTCATCGGCTCAACCCCCAACCTTAAAAACAAACTCAAACGGAGTCGAGTAACACACGTGCTAACTGGTAGCAAGGTGTCACGAGCAAAGAGAGCACCGAGATGTCCACGACCCAAATAATTGGGTGGATGTTCCCTAGGAACACAGCGGGACACCTCAAACTATCGCGCACACGGCCGACAAGAGCAAAAAGATCGAACCGGAGGACTAAAAGAGTCACTCAACTTCTATAGAGAAGAAGTGAGTTTCGAAACTAAAATACCAACGTCAACTCGTGACGAGAGTACCTAGTAAAATTACTCGGTCGGTGGAAAGCTATCGCAAAAATTGGATTGCAAATCGGATCATAGAGAAAGATGGATTTGCACGACACTCGAAGGTGCACGGCCTACCATCAGCGCTGAAGAGGCAGGATCCTCACTGCCGAGCACTTGCAGGAAGGATGGTGAAACCCGGTGCTGATCTGTGCGACAACCAAAAGAAAAGACAGAATACAAGTCTGCTTGTATTCAATCAACACACCAAAACGCCCAGCACCTATGCGCTCTCACCTACCACGAGCGACTAACAGAGCATTCGACAGAACAGAGAAGAACGCGGCGAACAGAAAAACGCCTCACGCTAGAATCAATCGAATCCGATTAAAGACTCCATGAATCGAAGCCAAATTTCAACCAGCTGAAATTGATCTAGCTACGAACCAAATTCCAAAAGATCATAGCCAGAAACCCATCCAAACTCCTGCAAAATCAGATCACGGCCAGAGCGAAAAAGAGAGAAAACAGGTGCGAACAGAGCTCGAAAATCACACACAAAAGTGACGAAGCCGGAGGGCACAGGCAGGATTGGGGCTGCCCTTCCCCTCAAAAAATCCCAAAGCAAAATAGCCACGAATTTGTTCTTGGACCTCTAAACAAGAACCCTAAAAATGGGGAAAAATAAAAACGAAAATAAGAGAGGCAAAGAGGGGAGGAGGGTGTCATCCTCCACATATAGTACGAAATCCTTTTTCCCAAACTACCCCTAGATACATGTGAGCCGAACTGCTAACCCTAAGGCTAATTTAGTCCGACTCGAATAATTTGATCCGGCGACCGCCGCGCCTCCTCATCTCGCAGCCTTGCTCCATGCAATCTCCCGGATGCCGCCACGCCGCCGCCCTTCCGTCCACCGGAACGTTCGCCTGGGTTTTGAGGCCCAAAACCCGTGAAACCCGCCGATGGTTTTGAGGCCCAAACCACCAAACCCGCTCCCGTGGTTTTGAGGCCCAAACCACGAAACCCGCACCGATGGTTTTGAGGACAAACCACCAAACCTCCTCGACACGCGTGTCATCGCCGTCTTGACCGCCCGAAGTCGCCAAGTCATCCGAAGCTCCCCGCGCCGCTCGAGACGACGCCGTCTTGACCCGATCGACACGGTCCCCCGCGTCCTCTTGCATTCGCCGATGTCTCAGATGTCAGCCACTATGGCTAGCCACCCGGTGATCCGTCTCTCGGTCCAAGCCTCACATCCGCCCTTCACCTCCGCGGTCCGTCGGCCCAAGACGTCCTCCTTGGCCCCTTCACCTCGCCGTCGCCTACCATCTCCGAAGCCCACACCTGCACAACACGAACCAAGAGATCGTCTTCGACACACTCCACGTGTGCCTGTGAACATAGCCGAAGCATAAAAGATAAACAAAAATAGAAGTAAAGTGTTGATCGTTGACAATCACTTAATCACAAAAACTAAACACATGTGACCTAAATCAACCATGTGTTCGCGGGGCATTTAGCTAGTTGAGCATAAAAGTCGCAGCACGCATGCAGCAGTGCAGTGGCGTAAACCAAACCATCGCTGCTGCCGTACTCGTCCACGCCGCCGCCATACTCAAATGGGCGAAGCTCCCGAAGTGGCTGGCCGCCGAGATCGGCGGCACCATGGCCGAGGCCGGGCGGCAAGGCAACCCTAGCTCGCGGCGGTGAAGAAGATGGAGCTGGCCAAGTCCGTGGAGTGGGAGTTGCTGCGCCTGGACCTGCCTGTCAAGTTCCAGCATGGCCACGCCAAGGACCTGCAGGCGTAGGAACGACCGCTACCGCGAGGGCGGACTGAAGAGTCGTGGTGGTGGACTGAAGAGGCGGCGTACCCTGGCCCTGATGGGTGAGTTGAAGAGGCGGCGTCGGAGAACGCACGGGACGGGAGACGGAGGCGCGCAGAAATTCTGTAGGGATGCGCAAGTGCGGGGCAGAGCGGGAGCGAGCCCGCGTCGCGATGCAGCTGGGCGAGCTAGCGGCGGCGCACAGTTTTCGCTTGCCTGTACATGATTTGTTTGCCACTTTTTAGTAGTAGAGATTTCTCCCGTATGCCTATAGTCACGTTATGCTAATCAGATCTATAAAGTAGGAGGCAAGAGGCATTAGTAGTCGGTTGATGGACGATCTGCACAGACAGCAAAAAGTTTACAAGCAACATGGCCAGTTTGTAAAACTAATTTAGGTTTTGAATTTTATTGCAACGTTGGCTATTAAAAGGCATAGGCTTGGCGCTGAAAATCGTGCAATCACCATAGCCCCAATCACATTTTTCATATTGCTAATCATGTTTCCATGCAGTCTCATATTGCAGAAGGTAGATGACATAAATGTAAAACAAATCACTTTCTTTAGTGACATGATGTGCTTGTGTCAAGACAAGGCATTTTTCTGTTCAACAGTGAGCAGAAATTTTATACATACACACATTAGTTCTTGCAGCTAACAAAATACAAGTGTTTTCAAGTAACTCTCATTTTAGGGTGACCAGTTTATGCTTTTTGGTATTAATTATCAACATCTTATGTATACCCAAACACTTCCAATGGTGTACAATGAAAGCATTAATATTAATCCATCCTCGAAGTTAACATATTACAAATAACCAATGGATTCTCTGATGGAAACAAGTAGGACCAGAAGAGGGTAGAGAGAGCAAATTAATAGGAGAGGATTATGGTGAACTTAAAAAAAGAGGGCAGGCAGAGGAAGAACTCAAAGACACCCCCAACCTCTGACGAGACTGCACGAGTCTACACAACAGGAGACGTTTGACTACATTGTGAGTCACATGATTGCAAACATTGTGTCTAGACGGAAGCATAATACCCAGTGATGATAACTAGGACCATACCACACTCTTCAGCTCGAAAGAACTTTCCCTTTGCCTCCAATACCTAGTGATGATAACTGGGATTTTCCAATTTTGAATAAAAGTACCTTGCATCTTTTTGATATTCTTGTATCTTTATATGGTCTCTCATCTGTTCTCCATATTTTATACTACTATGACTGCTTTGTTAATATAGGCATAGGTATCAGAGTAGACTCCTACTTTAGAGACGGGGCCAGTGGAAATAAAGAGGCGGTCACAACTATGTAAATGGGGAATTTTGGGGGTAGACGTGCACATGGCCACTAAAGTCGTTCACACTTTCCTTCTGCCTTTGATTCCTCTTTCCCTCTGATCAAATGTTCTATTGCAACTCTTTAATGAATCTCATGCCTCCCTGTTTTCTCGTGTGTTATAGATACTCTGTACTACACAGCACACAATTGTGTTCTCAAAAAATGAAATCACCATATATCGAGAGGTAGCAATGTTGGAATTAAGACAATGGGTGCATTTGTTCAAATGAGCTTATGATAACAAATGCACTACATCAAGGAATGACTCACTTACTGAATCTATGATTTTTGGTATAACAGTAGACACTGTGGTGTCTTCTCCCTTCATATGTCCACAAGATTGTCTACAGTCTTGATTTCGTAAGAATGTCTCGTGAAACATTGAATTTAGGCTGACGTTCCACAATTTGGAGTGGGTTTTAGCTATGGACAACTAAATTTTGTACTACCTACGTCCAGGAATGAAAGCAATTGGCATTACCGAGGCATTGTAGGCAGGCGCATCAGGTCCTTCACTCTCGGAACTAATTTTTAGTCCATTTAGCCCCTAAATTACCAAACATGAGCACTAGGGACTAATTTTTAGTCACATTTAGTCCATATTTTAATAAACTCTTGGGAGGGACTGGGAACTGATTTTAGTCACATTTAGTCCCTTGTCCATGGAACCAAACGGGGCCTTAGACTATATTCTTAATTGACACGTCACTGTTCCTACGACTACATACTTAATTGGATAGAGGGAGTATTTTTGGGAAAAAAATTTTTGCTCGTCCCTAATAACATATATAAGCTTTGGTTTATGCGGATGTAGCATTTTGTGCGTGCATAGTGCCCATTTGTTTTGCTGTCTCAGTATGTGTAGCTTCCAAGCCCCTATTAGAATTAACTTGCAAAATCACCAAAGATCTGGTGTAAAATTATGATGAAACTAACTTATATCCATGTAGCAATTTCTACATGTGTAGCTACATTTGTCATGTGTACTTATTACAATCTTCAGAAAACCTCATCTATCTTGCGCAGAAATGAGGTCTGCTCTATAACACATATTGTGATTGGAACAACATGGCTGGAAGTTGATTCAGAAAGATTGGTGGGCAGAAGTTGGGCTGTATTATTTGAGAAGAAACAAAACACTAGAAGCGAGCTTACGAAAAATTGTGGGTCACATATATTAGATCGATCAACAGCTGGATTATGCACTATTCGTATGCATGTTTCCTCCGCTTCCTTTTATTCTATCCCTGAGAAAGTTTTTATTTTCAACAAATTTAAAATTTGAATCGATGGTAGAAGGTTGTTGCATGCCCTATTCGGTGATCTTCTCGCACTCACAGCGGCATCTGTGAAGGAACTCGAGCCGCACCATGAGGTGCATGTGCTTGACAAACAGCGTCTCACCCTTCTGTGTATGACTGATGCAGCATCTTCATCAGGCGGAATGGGGGCACATTCACCAAATCTGGAGCTGGCCGAGCAGCTTCAATTCGAAGAAGCCTGAAGCCGCAGGAAGGTGGCCTGTGGGAGATGAAAGGTTTCGGAAACACGAGGCGAGTTCGGCGCCTGCTTTTTTGTGCGTAGTGCAGGGACAGTGGATGAAAACTGCCCTGCAAAGTTGAATAGCTCTGACAAACGCATAGACGCTTCGTTCTTGGGATATTGCTATAGCTGACATTTCCCACTTGCCTCTTATTCCCAGGACACATGGCTAGGCACTATATTTCTTACTCATTAAACATCCTACCTCTCTACTGCTCACAGCTAGTTGCTTTTTGTCATGTTAGCTGCGGAATAGAGTGAACTATGTAGTAATATATATATATATATATAGCTATATAGGAGACTGCGTACTGTGGAAGTGGATTTCGTTTTCATTTGGTATGTTTTAATCAATGCTGCAGTTGGAACTGCAGGCACTGTACTTTTTTGAGCCACAGGCTATGTACTCATTTTCGCTAACCATTCTAAAAAAAGACATTCTGAAGACTCAGTCCACAGCCTCATACTGTAGCAGACCACTTGATTTTACCACTGCACTACACAACATTTTTTAAGTCAAATGAAGAAAGCTTTACCTACAAAGTTTAAAATCTTATTGTCATAAACCGAATTGGGCCAGCCCGGGACGGGCTAAGAGGGCTTGAACCGCCACGGCCGGCCCACGAAGAAGGTAGCAGTGAGGGATGGGCCGACGCCCCCGCCGCCGCCGCCTCCGCCTCCCCTTCCCTGCTTCCGACTCTACCGTCATCAAGTTAGGATTATCTTAGACTTTTGGTGTGTAAAAGGGAATATTCAATCTATAAGGAAGACCCTTATTAGGAAATAAATAAATATTCCTTGTAAAAAAGGTATTCCAATCGTATAAGCAAACCTTACAGGAGATTGCTTAAATTACAAGTCCCCACTATTTGGGCTACATAAGCAAGGGTATGTAATCTCTTTGGAGATAAGCAAACAATAAAATAGTCCTTATCTATCTCTCCCCTCTCTCACCGCCGCCCCGCCCTCACCCGGCCGCCGCACCACACCGCCTCTCGCGCGCCACGCCCGGCCGGCGCCGCCACCGCCTCCCGCCCCGCACGGCGCCCGCGCCCCCGCCAGCGTGCCGCCCGCCGCCGCCACACCGCCACTTCGCCGGCCGCCAGCGCTCGCGCCGCCGAAAGCGTCGCCGCCCGCGGGACACCGCCGGCTCCCTTTACGCCACCTTCTCCGCCTCGCCCGACCCGTTGGAGACGACGCCGCAACCGGCCCTGTCGAACCGGTCTATGACACCGGGTATCCGAGACCCGGGCGATTCCCCACCACCCATGGCTTCCGAGATGCACGAGTTCACCAAGGCGCCGAAGGAGCTCCTCGGCGACTACTACGCCAAGATCAGCCCGACGGCCGACGATTGAGACAGCGTCTTCGTCGCATGGAGTTCGCCTATACACGCCCGGCGATCCCCTACACCGGCTCCACTCGGCGACCACGGCGACCATGATGGAGGGCGGCCGGCGGCCGCCGCGGCCTGCCGGCATGGGGTCGTCGGGCGTTGCCGGCCGCCGCCCTCTGCCCCGCGACACCGCCAAAGGCGCCGACCCTCGCTATCCTCTGGCGGAGGAGGAGGGTGATGACGTTGTGCGTGACGCGACCGCCATCAACGACGCAGCACGGCTGCACTCTCCTCTCCATCGACACTGCGTGGCGCGCAAGACTCCCCGACGAGAGATGGCGTCACCGCGCGGCGCCACTGCGGCGCCCACGGCTAACACGCCACCGCGGTGCCACCAGCTGCACCGACCCCCCTCTCTACATCACGCGCCTGGAGGTCCTAGAGTATGGCGGCGGTGACATCCCGACGACGGATTCGCAAGATGGAGCTGTTGTTCGAGCTCAAGGAGGACATCGATCCCGACTTCTACGCTCGATATGCTGCCTACCATCTTACAAATCCTTTGCGATGCAGTTCCGCATCGTTCCGAGGAGGCCCCTTGCTTGAGTGGGATGTCTTCACCCACTACCTGCGACGCGACTTCGGACCCCCCATCATCACCGACACTACGGGGGAGTATGCACCTCCTTCTCAGGAGGGCAACCTGGACGACTACATCTCCGCCTTCAAGAGCTATGCGATTCGCATGGATCTTGAGGGGGCCAACGCCGCCCGTGTCAGCCTCTTCATTGGAGGCCTGCGTGACACGCTTCGCACGACGCTCGAGTGGTTCGAGCCCCATTTGATGGAGGAGGCCATCGATCTCACCGCCGCTATGACGATGAGCTACCGGCGCGAAAGCTGCACCACGGCGCCCCCGTGCGGCTACTTCCATGATGTCACTAACATCGACAGCGACATCGACGCGGCCCTGGCCGACCGTGTGCCAGGATGGCAGTACCTTGCTGCCGCCATGGACGCCATTGACGAGCTGACGTCGCACGACCTCATCGCCGACCTACACCTAGGCACCATGACCAACAAGGGAGCTCGGGATCGCCATGCGCGCCATCGAGCTGGTGACCGCAGCGAGTGGAGCCTCCCAGCGTGGCATTGTGAGGTACTTCCACCGCTACTACATCCCCGCAGCTTTGGACCTCCTACACGACTTCCTGCTCGAGGAGGGCGCCCCACTGCATGGCGTAGCGATGGGCTTCCACCTTCCCAACCAGCCACGTGAAGATCGGGCATTCCGTCGGCGTGCTTCTCCTAAGCACCCCGGACGTCGGGCTCGAGGACGCCACGGTCCTCCTCTTCGACAACGACGGTGACATCTTCCTCCGGATCAACAACGCCGTCGCCGATGCCCCCGCCGGCGACCTCCTCTACGGCCGTCTCACGTGCTTCGCCTCGTCGCCACCTTCGTCGCTTCGACATGTGTTTTGCGAGCACATTCACGCGAAGGTTTTTCGTGCCGACGACTTACGCCTTCACGACTCCCCCAGCGAGATGCCAGATGATCGAGCTCTCTGGCCGATTCAGCGCCTCCGTCATGCGGCGTGCATGGATGGAGCACCCCTTCGTGCAGCCCCCGCTGAGCTATAAGTTCAACATCTACTTCGGCAGCCTACACCTCGACTTCTCTTCGCCGATGACGACGCCCGGCGTCTACAACGACGACAACGACAAGTCGGGTCCCCTCATCCTCAACTTCGGTCCTGGCATGGTCACTTCCCCGATCGGCATACCCTTCGCGCTCACCTGGTGGGTTGGGCGGCACGCGTGGACGCGCCGCCCTCATCGAACGGTGGGGAAATGTCATGAACCGGAATTGGGCCAGCCCGGGATAGGCTAAGAGGGCCTTAACCGGCCGCGGCCGCCCACGAGGGGCCGGCGCCCTTTGCCGCCACCGCCGCCTCCCCTTCCCCACTTTCGACCCTACTGTTATCAAGTTAGGATTATCTTAGGCTTTTTGGTGTGTAAAAGGGAATATTCCAATCTATAAGGAACGCCCTTATTAGGAAAAATAAATATTTCTTGTAAAAAAGGTATTCCAATCGTATAAAGGAAACCATATAGGAGATTGCTTAGATTACAAGTCCCACTTGCCGGGCTATATAAGCAAGGGTATGTAATCTCTTTGGGGATAAGCAAGCAACAAAAAAATAGTCCTTATCTATCTCTCCCTCTCTCACCGCCGCCACCCTCACCCACCGCCGCACCGCCCGCTCCGCCCCGCACCAGCCGCCCATGCCCGCCAAGGCTTGGCGCCGCCGCCCAAGGCCGCGCCGCCACTCGCCGCCCGTCGCCGCGCCACCGCCCAGAGGCGTCGCTGCCTTGACACCGCCGGTCCCTATGCCACCTTCTCCGCCTCGCCGACCGTTGGAGACGATGTCGTAACCCGCCCAATCGAACGGTCTCGTGACACTTATCATGCACTACAAGTTTTGTATCATATTTGACTCCATCTAAGATTGTTTTGGAAAACTCAAAATTTAAAATTTCAAAACATGTGAATTTAAACACATATGTTAGATTCTAAATAATTTCAAATCAAATATTAACAGAAATCTTGTAGATTGGGTCTGCCACTGCAGCTTTAAAATAACAATCTACACATGATAAGTGTCATGTGTAGATTGTTTTGATTATCTGCGAAGTTCTCTCTGGCAGTGATGTATAAATCCAACGACAACGGCCCAGGCCGATCGGCCCGATCCCATTCAGCCATAGTTGACCCAATTGAGACATCATCCCAAGACGACGCCAAGCCATAGGCAAAGGTTTGTTCAGTAGTAGTGTATAAATCAAAGTGATCATAGGTTAATCACAGGGGTTATGACGAACAACACGTACCCTATTTGTAGATAGCCAAAGACATGAACACAATTCTAGTAAGAATTCTTAACGACAAGTGACCCACTAGCCATTGTGCACACCAATCAGAAGTGCCGCCCATGGACTAGCTAGGTCCATAGTGTAGGTTCCCATCCAAGCAAAACCCTTGGCCATTAACCGGTTCACTCTAGACCCATGGACTAGGCCGATAGTGTAGGTTCACAACAAATCCGTGAGCTCGCCAAATCCCAAAGCCCCACATGGCGCACCAAATCAGCGAAGACTGTCTCACACTGCTATTAGCACCATTTTCTAGAAAAATCCTCCTATTTGGAACATATGAGCTCACTATCCTAATATCAAATAAATTATTTTTGAAGTCCTTTCTCTTCGATTTAATCTCCTATCTTTTTCCAAAGTAGATTCCACCATCCATATAGAAGTCTATTTTAAGGTGAGACCTCGAAATTCTATGTTTAATTGCATATAGATCCTCATCTTTTCATAAAGTTGGTAACAAAATTCATAAGCTGCTCATGGATCTATAACAGTACACTATTTCCGAAACCAAAAGGTCCGTGCGCGGTAAAGCCCGTGCATAACCCTTGGCCATTAACCGGTTCAGACAAGGCCCATAGTGTAGGTTCAATCCATGAGCTCGTCAAATCGAAGCATCACATGGCACACCAAATCAGCAAAGACTGTCTCACACTGCTATATATTGACACCATTTTTCTAGAAAAAATCCTTCTATTTTGAACATATGCGGCCACTACCTAATATCAAATAAATTATTTTTCAAGTCCTTTCAACTCCATTTCCTATCTTTCTTCCAAAGTAGAATCCACCATCCATATAGAGGTTTATTTGACAGGATAGACCTCGAGGATTTGTTTTTGATGTAACCTTCCTACCATAATACTTGTGTCATGTGTTCGCATAGAAAAGTTTTGTAACCATTTTTTGAATGCTTGGTGTAATGTTCCTAAACTTTTTGTACTTCCACCGTATGTGTGTATACTCTCGTGCTGTGCTTTTATATGATACAATCGTACACTGCAATCCAAAACTTGAGCTGGAACTACAACTTGAGCAAGCAGAAACAAAACTGGATAAATCAGGCTCTGAATTGTATCTTGTCATGGTTATAAGACGAAAAGTTGGAACTGCACTAAGCATAAGCTGATTTTTTGTTTTGCTACTCTCTACACAAGATTCAATTGCGACACATATTTTTTTGCATGATGGAATTTTGGATTCATTTCATTTTTATTCAAGTGTTCCAAACAAATGTTAGAGTTCTATTTTTCAGTGGACATACAACAATACTTCGCAATATGGGGTATAATACGGGATTACAATGGACATACATCAGTAGAGGATTTTTGCATGCACAAATGGTTTGTTTGGCACTGCAGGGGGGCGGCAACAAGAGTGAGAGTAAGTGCGACATGCTCCATCCCAGTTGTGTGCTGGGCCAGCAGATGTAGCAGCTTCTCATGATTGTATAGCTCCCCAGTCAGGAACGAAACAACGGCACTACAATTTTTTTAAAACAAAACAATTAGTTCTCAATGTTCATTTGAAACCGATGGTGAAGAAGCTGAGTATCACCTCCTGCTTCACTGCCGATGCGCTAAACCCATATTTGCTTTCGTCCACTCTGCTCCCATGGGCAAGTCCCACCTCTTCTCCCCAGCCCACAAACCAACCCCACTGCACATCTTTGCCAGACAACATCTCACCACTGCCGCCCGGTCTGCTTTCCTTCTCTATCACACAACTCCAGCTGCAACTAAATGGCATTATTAGGCCAATGAGCTTCATGATGCCAGCGGGAATGATACAGTTTACCATCCATGTCTTGGGGCTTCCTATCTAGTTTTACTCCACTAACACACTTTCCACATTGCCTCCCTTTCCCAACATCCTCCTCTTCTACTCTGCCCCTGATGGCGGTGCAAGCCTGCTTTCAACTGATGTATTTGGGCAACAGAAACTGGTATATATAAGAGTTCCCTAGCTACTGGGAACTCGTTTTTTTAATGAGTTTACAGCTGTATTAATGGGTGGAGATTCATGTCATTGCTATGCATCAACTATCGCAGACATTTGCAGTCTGCACTACTTATAAGCTGATTATTATACTTTCGTTTCTCCATATATAATATTAAATTACAACTCAATATTTTCATTTTGGCATTATGTATCCATCTCTATTATATTGATTGAAGTTTTTGTTCAGAATTTAATTTGGCATTCCATGTTTAATTTAAGTTAAAGGAAAACAATAGTAGAGTGGTATCAATATATTTGCTCAGCATAGGTAGATGTGCATAGGTGTCACAGCATGTACATGAACACTGGGATGAAGACGATGCAGCCGTTGAGCTTTGCGCTCCTGAAAAACTGATCACCCAGTACACCCAAGCAAGGGTCACAAGTGAAAGACATTTCTACAGTCGGTCGGTTACAGAAGGAACCTTCCCATAATTTTCTCCAGGACCCTCGACGAGATCGCATTTTGAGAGTGGAGGTCGAGGCGTCACGCATCGAGACACAGGGCCGAGGCCGTGGGGCATCACGGCGGGCGCGTCGAGGCGGCGCGCGCGCCACGATCACGCATGGGAGGCCACAATTGACCTGATCAACCTCGCCCCACCGGCTCTCGCGTCCGCCTTTGCCCATCTCTCCGTCGGACGTCCGGGATCATCCCGCCTGCCCTCGACGGGATCACGTCTCGCGAGGAGGTCGAGGCGTGAAGCGTCGGATCGGAGGGCGGAGGCCGCAGGACATCGCGTTGGGCGGTCACTTGTATTGCCGCTGTCCGCCGCAAGACCGCCATCTGCCCACATCCGGGCAGCGGTGCCTCCGTGGCCCCACTTTGGTCCGCGGCGGCTGGTGTCGGGTTGCACGCCGGCGGCAAGACCTCGCCGCATGCCTGCCTCCGTCGTCTCCAATCTGGGGGGCAGCGTCGTGGCGCTTCTACCCCGCCCCTCTCCGGATCTGGCTTTCCCATGGCTGGAGCAGCGGCGCATCCTCAATACTACACAGGACAGCGCCCATGGAGTTGGTTGGTGTGGGGCCCCATTCTACGCCGCGGCGCGCAGACTCCCGATCCACACCGGGCGTGCTTCTTCTCTAGATCTATGGAGGAGGCAGCGCCCCTTTACCCCTGGTGGTGACGACGGCATGGCGGAGCTTGTGCACGTGGTCCATGGATGATGTCCGGTGGTCGGGCGTGGGCAGATCCGAGGGGGGGCACATGTCATCGCTTCCCTTGGCTGTCGAAGATGGTGCTGCCATAGCATGCAAGATCATCGGACGAAAGCTTGCAACGATGACGCCTATGGGCGTCATGTTCCTTCCTGAAGGCGTTCTTGGGAGGTGTTCTTGCATGGTAATGGCAACCGTTTCTCACGCATTCTAACAGGGAGTAACGACCTCTCTTTCGCTGGGGCATATGCTTTTCCATTGGCGACAATATTTGGCGTCCACGATGCACCTCGGCGCCCGGTAACACACCGAGTCGGTGGATCGAAGACAATTCGGGGTCTTTCTTCCGCACAAAAGATCGATGGTGGCTATTCGAACACCGATACATCAAGGTGGGACGGACAACGTTGAGGGCACATGATTTCAAGCGTGGGCGATTTGCTACCTGCAAATGGGGGCTGTCTCCATCCAATGAGTTTATTTCAAGTTCATTTTGGTGCACGTTGTTCAAGGCATGATGGCTGATTCAAGACCACCATGAAGTGACATCGATATCTTTAGCACTATTTTGAGTAGTAAACTCTTTTTTTGGATGTAGTAGATCTTTAGTACATTTATCTTCATGTACTAAAGTTTTTTATTCTTAGTTTTTGTAATAAGTTTGGCTGTGTGTGGTCACGCTTGAGTCTTTAGGCTGTGTGCGTTACCGTAAAGGCCGGAATGTTAATTCCTTTATTAAAAATAATTTTCTCCAGGAACTAATATGTCATTCCCGTCTGCCTCGATCCTATTCCCATCCCCACCATATTCCCTTATCGGGTGGCCTATACTACCCATGCAGTTTACAGTAGTTGCAGGCGGTCATATGGCCTAGAGACCGCGCAACGCTTTTCTGACGTATTTATAAGCAGTATTTTCATTAACTCCGGTGCATAGAAATAAGCTGGCATCATAGATGACTAAATCAATGTCACAACCATGTTCAGACAAGGACAAGCATTTGGCACGATTTAGATTTCAACGAGACCATAGCCAAGAGATCATTTCATTACAATGTCTAGCTTATATTATATCCATGGAGAAAACACACTGTCCCTAAATTAAAGTTCCTATGAAAATTAAAATTTTTCTTTGGTATCTAAAAAAGGTGTGATCCTAACTAAAGATAATTTAGTTAGGCGTAATCTGGAATGGTGACAAAAATTGTTCTGTTTGCCATTTTTCAAAAACAATTCAACATCTTTTTTTGAGTGTTATTATGCCAAATTCTTATGCGCTATACATATACTTTTGGTTTAGCTCCTCCCACTAGTATGAATGACTTATTCATAAGGTGGTCAAAGATTGCAAATAAAAAGTATAATTCATTGTTATTAACTACAGCTGCCGCACTTTGTTGGGCAATTTGGTTGACAAGGAATGAAGTGGTTTTTGACAAATGTAGACCAAAATCTTTCTTGCAGGTACTGTTCAGGGGAACGCATTGGTTACGTCAGTGGGCAAGTCTGCAGCGGCATGAGGACCAGCGGGAACGCCTGTTACATGCCGTACAATATCTTGAGTCATCAGCGTTACAATTTTTTTGTTCTAGTGGATGGTCATCTGCAAGACATATTGGTCATGTTTAGGGAAAACTTCTCTATTCTTGTCTGCAAACTTGTTGCAGTCGTCATATTTTAAGTTAGGAGATACTTTGTAATAATTGGTCCGATTCTATCTGTTGATAGATGAATCGGATTTGCTAATCCATTATCTAAAAAAAAAACACACTGTCCCTATGAGACCATAGCCAACAGAGCTGGCAGCCTAACTAACCAACCGACTATTTATCACGGACTGCCTTTCAGCTAAAGCCGAATCAGTGCCGTGGTGTGATCATCGACTGATAGGAGTAGTTGGTTCAAAATATGTACTCGCAATAAATTGCATTTGGAACGTACAAAAATCCTTCAAGCTGGCTCAACATGTTCATTAACATATTGTTTCAGGATAGAGAAATGTAGTGCTGCATCTTTAATTTGTCTGCATTTGCTCCTAGAAATTAAGATGTGGCACCTTATTACTAGATAGAGCGTCACCATAGTTAATGAAAAGGGACAGAAACATTATTATTGATATATTTTCTGCCAGTTAATATTCCCCTTTAGTGATGATCAAAACTTGCAGACGGGAAGAACTGGACGTTCAACATCCTGAGCATGAAACAAGAGGTCATCCTGCAGACGCTGTGCTTTGCCTTCATGGATATGGGACTGAACAACGACAGATGGAGAACAACCTGCTGGAGTTCGACCACAAGAAGGGGGTGCTCAGATACACGGATGTGTGCCCTGTGAGTGCCCAATGTTCGATAAGAGGATGTGTGTGTGCGGATCTGAGCAGCAGCTGCTCCTGCTCATTTCGTTGCTGCAGATCCAGCAGCAGCACCACCTCCCCCATGCAGTGAGGCTGTGGGTCGAGCCGCCTGCTCCAGCGGCTGTAGGCTGGTTCCCGATGGCAGTAGGCTTTATCCAGTGGCACAGCCGGTGGATCCCATTGGTCCGGCTAGAAGGCTTGATCACTCTGCTCCTGCGGCCTCTCACCATATTGCAGTAGAAATAATATGTATTTTCCTTTTGCCTCCTGTTCCCATCACATGTACATGGAACCACTCTGTCTTACTGCTTCCAACATTATACACTCCCTTTGGTTAACTAGTGGTCACATTTGTCAACTTAGCTGCTGAGTAGAAAGCAAACTGTATAATATATAGGCTGTCATGTAGAGCCAGTGGTGGTGTAACTTACTGTTCATTACTCATCATTTTAATCAACGCTGCAGTTGAAACCAGAAGGCAGTGTACCTTTTCTAGCCATGCATTTACTATTGGCAATGGTTATATCATGCCGTGAATATCAGCTTGCCATCATCATGAATGGGCTGATTGGTTGGTTGATTGGAAGTATGGAGTGGTAATTAATAAGTAAGATAATTCCGTCACAAAATCCACGGAGGTCTGTCTGAACAAATCCATAGCATGAGATAAGACAACAATTAATTGCATGATCATTTTAAGAGATAATCAATTTACTTAAAGAGGTTACAGTGCTTCGAGCTAAGCAACTTTTTGTACTTCGACATTTAAGGGATCCATGAGCTCTAATCTCTGTTCCCTATCACAACCTGCGTCTACTTTTTACATATATTTTTGCATGTACAAATTCTTGAAACTAGATAGTGTATGGTCGTTGAAAGAAACATTGCCACAATCCATCATCTGAAGGAAAAATAGGAATAACTTAATGAGTACAACACTGCATGAGCACGTCTATTCTCTGAGGTGATACTTGGATGGCTGTATTTCTAATCTTGTGCACATACAAATGGCGTAGCATGCTCGCGAGGCAGTCGTACGAACGGCGCTGCATGGTCACACGGTCCTGGACTGGAGGTAGCCCGAATGAGGAAACCAGAGGTCCGTGCACGGCCAAGCCCGTGCATAACCCTTGGCCATTAACCGGTTCAGACAAGCCCATAGTGTAGGTTCAATCCATGAGCTCGTCAAATCCCAAAGCACCACATGGCACACCAAATCAGCGCGTAGACTGTCTCATACTGATATTGACACCATTTTTCTAGAAAATCCTTCTATTTTGAACATATGCGTCCACTATCCTAATATCAAATAAATTATTTTTCATGTCCTTTCAACTCCGTTTCCTATCTTTTTTTTTTCCAAAGTAGAATCCACCATCCATATAGAGGTTTATTTGATTGGATAGACCTTGAGGACTTGTTTTTGATGTAACCTTCCCATTGTATCTTCCATTAGCATAATACTTGTGTCATGTGTTCGTGTAGAAAAGTTCTGTAACCATTTTGTGAATGCTTGGTGTGTAATGTTCCTAAACATTTTGCACTTCCACTGTATGTGTGTATACTCTCGGGCTGTGCTTTTATATGATGCAATCATCTACTGCAATCCAAAACTTGAGCTGGAACTATAACTTGAGCAAGCAGAAACAAAACGGGATAAATCAGGCTCTGAATTGTATCAGGTCATGGTTATAAGGCGAAAAGTTGGAACTACACTAAGCATAAGCTGATTTTTGTTTTGCTTCTCCCTACACAAGATTCAATTGAATTTTTTTGCATTATGGAATTTTGGATTCATCTTCATTTTTATTCAAGTGTTCCAAAGAAATGTTAGAGTTCAATTTTTCAGTAGACATACAACAATACTTAAGCTATATGGGGTCTAATACGGGACTTCAGGGGACATTAACAGAGCTTGACCAGCACGAATTACATTGAAACAAGTAAAAGGCACAAAGGGAGTAGATCTGATTTGTGAAACTATAATGAGACATGTCATCCCCGACGCCCATACTCAAGGGCACAACTAGGAAACATACTAATACTGTAGATAATGTTGTCTCACCTCGAATCGAGTTGCATTGCCCAAAAATGGCGTCGATTGTGTATCATGTATGTCTGATACAACACACAACACATATTCGTTGAACATGGGAGCCATGAGAAACCAACACGATCAATCAAGATGCGGTGCAATGGCAAAGGCCATTGGTTGGGGGGCCTCCATCCGGGGTTCAAATCTTGGGTATGACACTTTATCTTGGATTTATTCCTGGATTTTCCAGTGCTATGCATTAAGTGGTAGGCGACGTGCCCGTCCGAAGTGAGGCGCTGTGGTAACCGTGAACTCAAGATTTGTGGCTCAGCCACTTTCGAAGGTGCTTAGGGGTAGGGTTTTGCGTACGTGTGTTCATAGGGTTGAGTGTGCGTTCGTGTTGAGCGTCTGCACTGTCTTGTGTAATCTCAGAAAATCAGTACTATACGTTGTATTTTGAATGGCCCTAGAAATGCTTCATTCCAAGAAATTTAGAGCCAACAGGATCTTACACACTGTAGTTGACAACTTTTTAATTCTAGATCATTAAATTTTATATTAGAATTGAGGAGCAACATTATGGTGAGCCCATGTCTAGCTTTCATGGACAAATTTATCTGGAATCAAAGGCAATTTGTATATTTTTAATATTGTTTTACATAAATATATGTCGTATCAGTATTCTTCTTCCTTGTTTTAACTTTTTTTTTTTTTTTTGAGATTGTTTTGCCGCCAATATATCTGCATGGAGAGCACACAACAACTGATTTTAATACACTTTTGTTGGTAACAATTCCTACTTGTCAGCCAGAAGAATATCCAGATGCATGTTCGTATTGATTTCATTTCGTTTATGGTTTATTGGTCCCACATGATGAAAAATATAGCCTAGCTAGTACTACTTGTTTCCTGAGCTTTCTTGTATGCTGAACTTCGTGTTTCTGGCTTTGTATGCACTGTCTCACGATCCCGGACAGTGACAGTGTACCCGTGTCAACCAACCACCCCTTGACATTTCCATAGGACCATGGTTCCAATCCCTGCCACACCAGAGTCAACTGTGAGTTTGCCTGCCATGCGATTGACAGCTATGGATACGCTATGCTGACAAAGTGACGACAACGACAAACCACTAGGATTCAGCTCGGAGATGGGTGGAAAAGCTGCAGAATAGCGGGAAGTGGACGGAGGTTGTGCTATACATTGAGACATGCGTGGCGTACCACACGGTGGACTGCGTTTTGCCCATAGGTGCTGATGACCAGATAGACCACACTGAGCTGTTCCTATCGGTCCATCGAAGCCGACTGCTAGAGCTCCTTCACCAGGGCAGATCAGCTGCCATGTTGACGTACCACCTCCAGCCGCTTCAGGCATCGATTCCGAGTGGTGCGGTCAATTTGCTGAGCCTGCACAGATGATTGCTGGAAAAGTTGCGCCAGCAGCGTGAGGAACAACATGTCATTGAGCCGATGAAATGGGATAGATTGATCCCACCGCTCCTGCCTCCTCCCACCACGATGCGGAAAACCTAATAGGTGTTTCCCTCATGCCTTCCTTTCCTAAAAAATATACATGCACACCAATGTTTCTTACTCCTTGACATTTCCATAGGACCATGGTTCCAATCCCCGCTACACCAGAGTCAACTGTGAGTTTGCCTACCATACGATTGACAGCTACAGATACGCTATGATGATAAAGTGACGACGACGACACACCCCTGGGATTCATATTGGAAGTGGACAGAGGTCGTGGAATACATTGAGACATGCGTGGCGCACCACACGGCAGATTGCGTCTTGCCCATAGGTGCTGATGATCATGACCAGATAGACCACACTGAGCTGTTCCAATCGGTCCATCGACCCCGACTGCTAGAGCTCCTTCACCAGGGCAGATCAGCTGCCATGTCGAGATACTACCTCCAGCCGCTACAGGCAACGATTCCGAGCGGTGGGATCGATTTTCTGAGCTTGCACAATTGATTGCCGGAAAAGTTGCGGAAGCAGCGTGAGAAACAACATGTCATTGAGCCGATGAAATGGGATAGATTGATCCCACCGCTCCTGCCCCGTCCCACCACGATGCGGAAAGCCTAATAGGTGTTTCCCTCATGCCTCCCTTTCCTAAAAAATATACATGCACACCAATGTTTCTTACTCCTTTGAACATCCTACTCTCGCTTCTGCTCACTCAGGTTACTTGTGTAATAGAATGCAGTATATGTATATATAGCCACTCAGGTTTGTTCCATAGATAGTGCAGTCGGAAGCAGCAGGCAGTCTACTTTCACCCCAAAGATCTGGTCATCAGCAAATTGAACTCAATATACTAATAGGTTGTTGATTTGTAAAATGCACCACATACAGGTCATGTATGTAGCATCCGAGAGGACAAAGACTAAGTGACATAAGAGATAATAGCATCGCAACTTAAATACCCACATACAGGAGTCCATATATGTAGCACCAGAACAGACAAAGATTATAGGATCTCAAACTATTACAAAATTCATTTAATTAGGAGGTTGGCCTATTTATTTACAAATTATTAAATTTTTATTTCTGAATGTCAAAACAACCCATTTTTGTAAGTCCATTGGCCACTATGAAAATAGGTTATGTTTTATAGGAGGACCACTGAAAGAGCATGGCGCCTAAACAAAAATAATCCTCAAGCCGAGCTGGACCAACACAAGGGCTTCGATCCTTCATAGTCTCACCATCTCTCTTCTCACAATTCCGTCATGTTTATCTCCGGGCTCCATATTCTCTCTCAACATTCTTACGGCAGCCTGGGTGAGGCAACCAGACCTACCCTTGTCTCCTCATAATACACTTGCCTCTTTGTTGTCCACCTTCTTGACGAAGCTCTGGCCACTGAAGATGGCAGCAGCGACAGCAGAGGTGGAGACGGCAATGGGTTGGCCGCCTCCTCTTATACAACACCCAGATATTCTCAGCCCACTGCACCATGGCATCTACGACCTCTATCCTCAACCTTGAGCAACAAGGAATTGCCATGATCGGTCATCCGGAATGCGTTGCCAACACTGAACAAGAAAGACACCGTTCTGTGCACAATATGGTTACCACCGCTGTGCACAGAGAGGGTTTGGTGGTACTAGAGACTTAAATGCTGTTAGGCTGATTGTGGGCTTGGACTTCTAAAAACAATGGCTCTTTTTTCAGAGGTAAGCCAATAATGTGGCATGGGTTGGCATTGCTTGTGACGTCAAGAAGGATCTGGCTTGGCACATCCATTGAAGGCTCCAACATTATCTGTGCTGAAGGATGGCTGGTGGGTCCAAATAGCTTCCATGGTCGGTGATGCAACATGATCTGTGCTGAAGGATGGCTGGTGGGTCCAAATAGGCTCCAACACAATGTTCCAAAACAGTTTCAAATAAAACTACATAGGTTCAATAAGATTCTGCACATGCAATTTTCTGTATTACTGAGTGTTCCAACCTAAGCAACTGTTTCTGCATACAAATTTCTGTGATGGGCCTAATATGTCTCTTACCGCAACCTGTGCTGAATGTTTTTTTTTCCAAATCAGGTTACATGCCACACCGCATTCAATGGTACAGTGATGCCCCGACCAACGTGTCTTCTATTTCATACCATAACAAAGGGACCATGGATACCAAAAACATACTGGATGTACTCGCAGATGAATGAATGAGTCTCAAAAATCTATTTTAAGTAGCGAGCCTGGGAAAAAATTGAGGCAACAACTAATGTAGTTGTTATTTCGCATAATCATTAATAGTGTCATATTAGTTATAGGGATTGGATTTGTATAAGGACAAATTTTATACCCTCACTGCTACATTAAAGATTTGCCATGACAGTTTTTTTATTTTCTGTTATGGTTTTCACAACCGCCACCGACCAAAAGTTCACCTTTGATCGAGAAGAAAAATATTCTCCAGTTTTCCAGCTTATTTTTCAATTCTCTCTTAACAGTCACTAGGAGAATCATTTAATCAGACTAGGCTACTGTGCGAGTCATAAAGTTTGACTGGGGTTCTAAAGTGCTATTGTGGGCATCCATATATATATGATTATAAATAACTAGTTTTTTTGTTTGCTACATGTTTTATGTATCAGCCAAAAATTGTTCTAATATCAAATTTGAGTAATTTGCCCTTACATATTGGAAAAGTGAAGCACCCATATTGTTGAAAAATGCTATGCAGTTCCTGAAAAATGGGAAAAACCTGCATGCGAGACCAATACTGCTGTACCGTACCAGGAAGCCATACCCTGATACACTGATATGACTGATGGGATCCTCTGGAGGCCCGAGGGGGGCAGACGCAAGGATCAAGTTGAAGATGACCCACATTGCCATATTGGTTGCTGAGGAGAGATTGAGAGAACCGCCATGTTATTTCCACAAAAAAATAAGTTGGCCTTCACACTAGGTATCTAGTTTCAACATTCCCTTGGCCTCCCATTCCCAGCTCACTATGTCATGCACCTTCCTTTCAAACTGTATTATTCATCCATGTATTTGGTGTATACTATGCGAGCGTGCCTTGGTCACTTGGCTGAGATTGAGGTGGAATATATCATGACCAGTACATCTATATAGCTTGTATATTGGGAGAAGATAGTTTAGTTTAATGATTGACCACACACTGACATACACAAACCAACAACAAGCCACTGCAAAGCGTCCTCTATCACTTATATATATTTCATCCCGTCCACAACATCTAGAGGTCGTGCACCATGAGATGGTAACCAGTTGCTGCCTTGTCGGTATACTAGTGTGGTCTTACCAGTTGCCTCCCTCCACCTGATCTTCTACCCACTCCATCCATAAAAATGATAGAATAGCCATATGCACTGAAATATAGTTCCAAAACATAGATTTTTATAATAATGTGGTATATAATTAAGAAACATATCTTCCAGATAGGCTATGAATTAGTTATGATTGTTCTCAAAGATCAATAAACTTTATTTTTCCGGTTTATAGAAAACAAGTTAATTTTTCTAGTTTTCACAAGGAAGCAATACATGGCCAATCCTTGGGCCTGCCAGGTGTTGACCAGTGAACAATCAATAAGGAGCGGGATTACATTGGGCTAAAATGGACACATAGAATGGGGCACTACTCTGGTCCATGACGTAAAAGAGGTACACCGAAAAACTTCTGGTGGCCCATATGTCCTGGGTCAGTCTTGTCAGTCTGCACACGCATCCAAGGATCTTTCCTTGCGTGGCGACGCAGCAATTATTTTTAGATTCATTTTTGCATTGGCGTAAATGTAACTGCTACAATGGTGTATTGTAGCCTATTTGACTCAAATTTGATCATGTGTACAGTTTTATATATAAAATCATGTTATCGAGCACTAAAGTAGTGGTGATGAAGCTATGTACACCTCCCGTTTTCACTGCCGTTGCACTAAAGTAGTGGTGATGAAGCTGAGTACCACTGCCCACTTCCACTTCTGACACGCTAAACCGCTGGTGATACTGGTTTTTGAGGTGTTGTTGCTAACATTTTTGTAGAAGTGCGTGGTCTTATTTAAAAAAAAATCGACAAAGAAATCTCATTGATCTTAGATTATTTCCTCAAGTCGATACATAGAACCAAGAGCACATAGAGTTTGTGAAACATTAGCATGGATGAAACTCATGATACAAAGAAATGCTATCGACAATACCGAATGAGTCTAACTCAAGGGTCCATATATATTTCTAGTTATGAATAGTTGATCAATGCATGGCAGCTCCTTGCCTCTATAGTTCTGCAGTAGTTCTGGTGGTCACTGTTGCCCAGGCATACCATGAGATGCCGAAAGTCCGAAACTTAGCTTGACCTGAGGGCCACTTGGATAGAATTGAAATGGCAAGCTATAGAGTTCGGTTACACACCATCTGTGGTTGTCTCTGGCTTACAGTCAAGGAGCAATCGACTACACCTCGCATATTCTTTGCCTTAGGCTCCATAGCCACCAAGGTTCCTAACCAACTTGGAAGCCAAGGCAACTACTAAGTAAATTGCATTAAGTGTGATACACTTGCAGTAGGCTTAAGTCATGAAGCTGAACCACAATTAACTAGATAATTATTGGGATTGTAGTATATATATCAGAATATAGCCTGGAATCAGCAACTTCGTTAAACAATTTCTCCATCGCACAACTGTAGCTTCTTCATGTCAGAAATTAGGTGACTTGGTGTTAACTTGTGTTCCACAACACACATGGGCAGATGTCCCAGCACAGCTCATGACAAATTGATGGTGGTGCCACCTCTTTTCAGTCAAATCCACCCTCGAGCGGATATATTGTCATTTTGAAAAGCTGGAGGCAAGCCGCTGACCGGACTTTACGGCATATCCTTCCTCTGAATTTTTTTAATGAAAACATGAGGGGTTTGAGCTCCTACTGTGCCTTTATTGAAACATAGGAACAAAATATTTGTACAAAAGTCTCATGAGACAAAAAGGAAACAAAGAAAATAAGAAAAATTACCGCAGAGGCTTCTAGTCATGAATCAATTACAGGATGATAACATTGTTTTGCTCTTTGTATAACTAAGGCAAACTCTTCTTTGAAAGGTTGTCTTGAACTGCTGAATCGAAACAGGGATCCCTCTGAAGATTGTGTTATTTCTGCAAGTCCAAATTGACAAAGCGCACCGTGATTATAATCTCCATAAAGAAGGGCTGATATTTGTACTTTGAGTGCTTCCACAATCTCTTCAGTTTGACTGGAGTTTGGGATTAACAATTGAAGAGAATACCAGCATGCTAAAGAAAACAGGCATTGGAAAAAAAAAAAGTTGGAATAGGGATTCACAACTCCATGCAAGCAGATTGCACAACTATAACTGGGCGAGATAGATTTGTTTCCTTCTTAGTAACTACCTTGTCTTTGAGCCTGTCCTTTAGAAGCAACCAGCAAAAGATTTTCCTCTTGTTTTGGCAGGCATTTTTCCACAACCATCCGAATGTCATGAATCAATTGGGAGCCAGTTCCACAGAATTGAACTTTGATCTACTGCATGTTGACCACACCGAGGACCTTGTTCAGCAAGATGAGGTAGCCTGTTGGGCTGATGCCTCCCCATTGAAGTGGTATGAATGCTGTATTCTTCCATCGTCTACAAAAAGCAAGATCGGGTAGCTGCTTAGAGTGCATGTTGCTATCCCACCATCTCTGGATGCTGCCATCCCTACTGGTAAGAGTCATCTTGTGTTGCCACCCCTTCCCTGGATGTCTCACTCGGCATGCCAGCATTTCCTGTTGCTTCTGTTCCTAATACATAAAAGTGGCTTCTCCCCTACAATTCTTTTGATCTTCCGGGCACCCCCTGCTACTGGCCTACTCTACCCTGTGCTGTAGTGCTAGCAATCGTTGATCTAAGTATTTCAGAACAAGGAATACTATATATATGCAGACTTTGTTGCTTCATTAATGTTAGCAGCTTCATTATGTTGCCATGCATTCAAGCCAATCTTAATTACCAAACTCTGACGAATGAACTGATAGGGGTAATTCACGGTCTTGAACAACTCTGATTAAGTGCCTACTTTGGACACACACCTAGAATCCATGGCGACGCTCTCTCTCTCTTTCTCTCTCTATATATTTGTAGCATGAGGAAAGCTAGGCTTGTATCCCAGAATATTATAGATACAAAAGGTGCCTGCAGAAGCATTGCAGCTGCTCCTAGAACTGATGAGAAATGGACGAGTAGAGACGGGGCTCTGCCAAGGAGAAGGCAACCCTGCCCATGACGGCCCGCAGTGGATGGCTTGATGCTGCACGAACAATGCACCCCGCACACATGACATGGGTGGAGCACGACCAGGCAGAGGATGACCATGTTGGGTGGGATTATTTATCCTAAAAATGCAAATGTTGTCAAGATTTATTGACTCAATGTAATTATTAGCAATATTTCTTTTGTTGCATCATGTAATTAGGGATAAGGTGTAGGGATTGGAGCAAAACACTATAACAATTACTGTGGCGTCGTATTCTCAAAGTGCAAGTGTTGTGATACGTTTTCTTAGAAGGCCCTAGAGCCCTATGATCCACTCAAGTAATTTTAGCAAGACCAGCAACACCTATATATTTATAGTTTTTCAGTTTCTTATGGTCTTCAACTACAACAAAGGTAAAGTAGCTTAAACCTTACCTATACGTTAGCTTGGTATAGTTTAATTATAGTTCAACTTTGCTAATTCATATGGTCTTAAAATACAAAATCCACAGAAGACAAGTAATTATAGTTTATTAAGTAACACTTTGTTTTCTTTTATTGCGCAATTAGTGTTGAACACCAATCACATATGTCGTTTAGCATTCTCGGCCTGGTTCAGAGTTCTAGCAGGAAGCTTCTTCCCAATACACGACTATAAATGATACATTGCATGTATAAGTAACAACATTATGCTTATGTCAATTACTTACTAAGTAGATCCACATGACAGTCAGGCCAAGAAGTTTCCAGTGTCAATGCGCACCGCAGAACCACATAATGTTCATAGAGGAGATCAAGTGCTGGTATGCCTGATCAACGTGGCATGCCAGCACCTAATGTTTCTGAGCATCAGAGGATCGAACACTATGGATTAGCGCCGGCTCCCACACCTTCTGATGTCTATGCTTCCACATGGGAACCATCGTTCAACCCTACCCTACATTCATCAACCCACCGTGTTGGCATTTCCCTGTTGCCTCCTGTTCCTATGGTCGTGGGATTCTTCCGAACCTGAGGCACCCCTCTTATGCTAGCCTACTACCATGACATTTGGTTCTAGCTTCACATTCAGTTGTGCATTTGCAGAACATGAGACGCTATATATATAGGGTCGTGTATGTTTTCTAAGGGATAACTGAACACCTTTTCTAAGGAGTATATAGTCTGGTGTATTAATGAGACTAAGCATTAACTCTTCATGTGCAGACTGTGGCGTCATGCAGCACCCTTCGAGCCCGCTCTCTCTATGTGTATGTGTGTGAGAGAGATAGTGTGCGCGCACGTGTGCAGTACGAGACAATACTAGTGTCACACAATATTATAGATAAAATAGTCCGGATGCAACTTTGTATCTGTTTCTAGAATTGGTGAGAGGCTGATGAGGCTACGCAATTGGTCAGCTTTAGAAAATTACAAAGAGTGTACTTGATATTAGGGCACATATAGACATGTACTAAATCCGTTCCACATTGTAGTTCGTTTGACTTTTTCAACTCTAACTTAAACCACTCATCTTATTCAAAATTTTGTGCAAAATATCACTTCTTTTATTGTGGCTTGCTTTATCAACAAATGGTCTTTAAGAATGACTTAAATTTTACTATTTTTGTACAAATTATTTGAATAAGACAGTGGTCAAAATTAGAGTCAAAAATGTCAAAAGAACTCTAATTTGAAACGGAGGGAGTATATTAGAAGCTGCATATATTCCGAAATTCCAGTTCAAAATCACTATTTTTGAGACGATGTCCCTTAGATGGACATGCCACCATCCGCCCCTCTCTACACGTGTTTTGACTGACTTTGAAAATTAGTATTGTTGCACATGAATCAGCACGCAAACATCCAATAAATATACGATAAAATATCACATAGATTTCATAGGGTTTCTTGGATGTTGTCACTTACTATCTTTCTCTCCTTTCACTACCAACAGCTAAAGGATTGGCGCGAGACTATCATATGACAAATTTCTTGTTCATTTGAGTTTTTCTTTCTGGTTTGATTACTTGTTGGCACTGTATGTGTTTTAATGACAGGCGTCTGCTCATCAATACTATGATCCGTGGAGCATGCATCAGGTCTTTTACCATGCATGAGACAGGAGTAGTGTTATTGGATATATAGACAGACAATGCCTGTGCAGCAGCTATATTTGCATCTCTTCCCAACAACTGAAAAATGTAGCACTCTGATGGGTGCATGAGATCAAGCATATGAACACACAGAATTATTTTTGGGTGCAGCGCAAATAACTTTTGCCGTGGGGAGGGGCGACAGTCTAGTTGTGGAAGAGGCCGGTTGGCTCGAGATAAGGAGCGCTCGGAATAAACGTTGAGGATGAAAATAAACCTGTGAAAAATAAGACGTGCCAACTCTTTGGAATTTCGGATTTCACACGAGATGTATTACATTCATGTGTCTTTCTTGTATCCTGTAGACAATAAGAAATTAGTCTAACTCATGGGTCCAGCATATAGGACAGCAAAGCGGCGTGGGGTGGAGTGCGACGGCGGATCCGGCGGGGAGCTCACTATCTACCCTCGCGTCCCGGTGGCGGTGGTAACCAGCGCGTCTGGCGGTTCAAGGCTCGCGCGTCACCGCAGGGCTGGCAGCAGCCCTTTCATCGACAGCGGATCTAGGCTGGCGGCGACTGGGTGTGGTGGATCGGCGTTGTGGAAACCCTAGCAAATCCGATTGGAGCGGCCTAGATCCAGCCCATTGGGGTTTCGTTTTGGACCTTTTTTTTCTTTCTTTTTTTCGAATTAACTGTCGTGGTTTTTGAAAACTGCCA
Source organism: Hyparrhenia diplandra (assembly GCA_015847255.1). Lineage (NCBI taxonomy): Eukaryota > Viridiplantae > Streptophyta > Magnoliopsida > Poales > Poaceae > Hyparrhenia > Hyparrhenia diplandra. The sequence goes on from JADLZK010011027.1 coordinate 1,393,340, forward strand.
CGGTTAATCATTGATTTACCGTGACCTTTACTCCATGGCGGTTTCACAAACAACTACGGAAAAAATCCGCCAAAAAAACTTTAATGTAGTAGTGTTAGTTTGGAACTAATACTTGGGTTAAAGCAAATACCTATTTTTAACTATTATTATTTTATAACAATTTTGCTACAAGATGTTTTTGTCAATGCCAAAAGAACTTGAAGACTATATTTTTCAGAAACAAACAGAGGTACCATTTTGCAAAAAAATGTCTGCAAGTTATATTGATCAAATTTTTCTAGCATAAGTATAAACCAAGATGAAACCTATGTTTTATACCAAAATAGATATTACACAATATTGAAGGTTTAAATTTGATCTCACACTAAGATTGAAACTATACATTTTCGTGTAACACCATTAATTCTTTTTATGAATGTACAATTCAATTTCCATGCATTAGAGAATAGAACAAATAAAATAACATTGTTGGGTTCAGTTTCCACCTGACGGTGATAGACTATTGTCATCGTGGGATCTCGTGATTGGCGACCCAATAACAGTTGATTAACCTCTGCGGCATGAATGCTAGCTAGTATTGATAGAGGTTCCGACCTGGCAGTGATTCAATTTCCAAACACCCCTTTACTGCCGGAAAATGAACCGGCAGGAGCAGACCGGTAGTGATCTTTAGTTCAGTTTATTATTCCATTCCGTTTAATATGAATTGAAATGGAGCCCCACTCTTGTTATACCTACAAGGTGGCTATTTGTATTTGTATTTGCATCCTTGTTCCTTGAGGTTGCAGAACCTGTGTCAAGAAGAATTGGAAATATTGCTGGAGCTAGACATGGTTGACTTTGACTATATTTTCATTCAAAACTTCTCTTTTTCTATGTTCAGTGAATTGATAACTTCTGAATTATCATTATATCAAATACCTAGACCATTAATGATTTTTTGTATGATCTATATGGCCTTGCACAAGTATGATGTTAGAGCAAAAGAAAAAAAAAACTATCTTTAAGTTCAATTAAGATTTTTCATTGTGGTCATATCACTATAATGAATAAACTAGGTATACATGAGGGCTCTCTTGTTGCAACGTACCGGCACTTACCAATTAGAATCCTAAAAACACTTCACAGGTGACGCCGGCTTGTGTGTCCACTGTCCACTGGCACAAACACTCTGCAAGCAATGTGGAAGCAGTCTTGTGTTCGTGCAAAACTGCGAGATGCTTGCTATCATGATGACTCTGCAAGCCTCTAACCAAAAGAACAACATAATCTAGCAGCAATCGTGGTTGCGTGCACTTCAGTTAACCCTCACATTACGTGTCCAGTAATTTCATCTCATCTCGTGCTCACTTTCCTATCGACTCCCATTCCAAACATACCATGCATGCAGTTTTCTTTCCAGCACATCTATTCATCCATCTCTTTGTTTGTAATCTAATCGTGTTATTGTCTGGGCACTCTGTTGAGCCAGAAGTGAAATTGATACCGAATTATATACAGTATATAGTTTTGATCTTCCACTATTCAGTGATTATTTATATTCTTTTATCACTGCTTGTGGGAATTGCTGATAGGTTGTTTTCTAGTTTGCGCTTTTACTCGTCTGAATAGTCCTATATATCTTGCAATGAAGGCTTGCTCTCATGAGCACCATTTATATATCTAGCACAAATGCACAATATAATTGTTCCCGGAGGATGTCTGTGGTAGCAGTGAGGATTCGATAGTGTCACCATTATAATGAATATTCAACATGCAACTAACTTAGCCATCCCTTCTAATCAGCCTGGGGAACATTCTGGATCATCCAACCAAGGGGTGACCAAACACGAGGTAGTCATAAGAGTTATAACTCAAACTGGTTATCATTAAAATCCAAAAGTATTTTGTACAACAAGTTGTGCAAATGAAAATGTTTCCTGCAAAGATATCAGAACTTTAGGAAATGTGTTAATAAAAAAATTAGGGAATGAAATTTGGCCGTTGTGCAATGTGGATTGATTTTCCAAGTGTTCAAATTGATGGAAACTCTTGGTTGCCTAGTATATAAGAATGAATAGGATGCTACATTTTATAAGCAACAATATTTCCTCCCTATGTATTTTTCCCCAATATATACAAACTATTGGGAACCTGTTTCCCTAGAAAATTTGAGATGTTACCTGGTAATCATATTGTAGGTTCTACTGGTGTTCTTTTTCATTTTTAAGCGTAAGGGAGGCTAGTGTCATTAGACATGGACATTCTACTGTTAAACTATTCTTTAGCTGTCAAACTCTTAATCCTAAATATGATGGACCAGAAATATAAGAACGAGAATGAAAATCAAATGATCAAATTATGTGTACTAACAAACAAGGCTGTGAGAGCTACGGGTAACGATTTGTGAACACTTCAAGTTTATTTGTTACAAGGAACATTCAAGAAAGGTGGATGGTCATCCACACCCACACGTATCCATGAAGGAGCTTTCATCTGAAGGCACGTGAATGCCTCAAATTTCTTATCAGATTACTGGTTGCTTCTGTTCACTGGAGCTCTACCGATATTTCAATCTTAGCATGCAACTCTAGAAAACCATTTATTCACATTTGCTGGTCAATTATATGCCGATCTACATATTGGCTAGCTATCTAGGCTATAGTTTAATAGCAGCTGGTTCGCTTCCCAGCTACCTATTGGTTTTACAGTGGTAGCTAGCATGCCGGATATTCCAAAACGACACCACAACAGCCTTTCACAGCTTGTTAGATATGCATTATTCTCTCCTCTTGCTTTGACTATACACATGTCTGGATGCTGGAACTTTGTGGAGCTCACAAACATGAATGTGAAATCCAGTATACCAAGAGTATGAATGTGAAAAGAATTCCTAATTATCCAACATATGAAACTGAAATTAAAATATAAATCTGAAGGCTTGTTTGAGCCTTCGTGTACAATTTACACAGAATCTTCAAGAGGCCAAAGTTTGCAGGGCGTCATCGTGGCACGCTGACCTGGTCTTGAGGCTGGAGTAGTTGTCATCCGCCTAGCTCTGGCTTCCTGTGAGGCTGGCACCACGAGGGACGGTCGTGCGTGGTGAGAGTCGTAGGCAGCAGGAGGCAAGTGGGGCACTGATTTTTTGTGCCTATGGCAGGGAAACCGGACAAAATTGCTCGGTCAAGGAAGTTGGCACTTTGTTTTTCGTGGTTTCATATGGTAAAGATTTCCCACTTGCCTCCTATTCCCAGTTCACGTGGCCAGACACCATATTTCTTACTACTTAGAACATCCTACCTCTCTTCCATTAACCAGTGGTTGCGTTATGTAGTATATATAGCCTAGTGCCACTATAAAGTATATGTCGCTTTTTTTTTTCTCTTTGTTTTAATCAAAACTGCAGCATTGTACTTTTTTGAGCCGCGGATTAAATATGTAAGCATTCTCAACATTCGAGCTGCAACATCACACTATAGCTAGCGTGCCACCTTCTTTTACCACTGCATGACACAATCTTTAATGATGTCAGATGAAAAAAGTTTTAACTGCAGTTTTAAGTTTCATCAGGACCTACGACTTTCGTATAAGGGCAGCCCCAATGGAAAAAAAACATAGCAGCTTCCATTGTATAGGATTTCGTACCAAGAAACTATCCTCCACAATGCATGTTTTTTACAATAATGCTTTTTGCTTTCTCTCTCGTGATCTATCGTGTCAAGGACGGTTGCGCGGAGCAGCTATATGGCCGACAGACCAGCTCTCGTCGAGTCCAAGGTTATGATTAATTGTTTGGCAGACGACTGTTCCATGGGCGGGGGCACCTGCGGCGAGCAACGGCCACTGGAAGACCGACTATGAACAAATTAATCAAGATTCGGAACGCACAATATATATATGATTCTAAGCATGAAACAACGACATTGCCGATTGAGATGAATGCAAAAGATGAGAGCTCCATATTCTCCAGTAGTTCTTGGTTTTGATCAAGCCGCGCAGCATCAATACCATGGAGGAACTACGCCGTGGCAGCTGTTTCATATTTGTTCAGGGGGTAGTTCCTACGGCGACAGCGTGTCCCGCTCAGGCCTGGGCAGCAGGGCAGGAGAGCTTGCTTCCCTGCGGCAGCGGCGGCTTGCGTGATGATGGTGCAGCGTTCGTGGCGGATAAGCCTATCTCAAATTCATAGGGTGGGAGATAGGAATTGAATTCCATTGACTGACCGCGAATCACACTTTGAGATAGGCTTATTTGTGAGCTTTGGAAAGTTAGGGAATCTCAAATTCCAAACTAAATAGCTTAATTTATTAAGTAGATTCCAATTCCCCAAATTCAAAGGATCCAAACGGGCCCTTAGTTGAATTGGCTAACAAGCTAGTTTCGGAAACAGACTAAGGTGGGATTTCTTGACTCCGGTACGAATGCACACTGAAAATAAAAAGAATTTCAAAGGCGTTTGTTTGACAAGAACTAGTACAAACTTGTTTTCACATTAGCAGTATGCTCACACCGACCACCAGTGCATGCAAATGCCATTAGTGCAAATGGTTTCACAGTAATAAAAAAACAGAGTGCTGGTGGGTAGCGTGCTTCTCTGCCTTGGCCACCCACAGGTAGCCTATGCTCGGATGGAGATCGTTCTTTCAAACGGAACAGCAACAAGCATGCGCATGGGAAAAATTAATAATAGCCAAGATAGATTTCCAAATAAAAATCAAGCATGCATGCACAGTAGATAAAAAAGTGAGAGGTCAGTAGACAATCACCTTGGTGCCACACCGAGGCCTGCACATGTCGTGGGTGCACTACGGGAAATTCAGGCTTTGCCGACGGTACAGTGTTTTTGCGAGCACCTACAAGCGGCGCTTGGCAAAGCCAGACATTTCCGGCGGCCACACTCGTGAAAGAACAGCCCTTGGCAAAGTGACTACGCCCGAGCACAGTTCTCAGAGCAGACATACCCTTGGCGAAGATATCCTTTGCCGAGAGGCAGCCGTCGGTGAAGGCTCGGTCCTTGGGAGAGAGGGTGGCCAAGGTAAGCGCCATCGATACCGTTTACTTTGCGAGGTTTGGCGTCTGCCCCTCGGCAAAAGGATGCACTCTTTGCGAGGGCAGCTCAAGAAGGCTTTGCCGAACGCTTTTACCATTATGCTCGAAAATCTGGAAAAATGGCTGCCCGATGCCCACCTCCCTAGGTTTGCCGTGTGGAGTGGAAGAGACGCTCGACAAAGAAGGCAAGGTTGTCGAGAGGGCCCTGGTTGGGATCTCAGCAAAGAATGGAGGTTTGCCGAGAGCTTACTAACCGAGCTCTCGGGAAGGGATTTCCCCCAAAAAATATTCTTTGTCGAGAGGGTACTGTTGAGGTTCTCGGCAAAGGTAGTTGTAATTGCCATGAGTTGCAACGGCCGTTGTCGGCTACTTTTTTGCCGACAGCCACGGTGGGTGCTCGGCAAAGGCTTGGCCAAGCGGGACGTGTAGCATTGTGCTCGGCAAAGGAGCTCTGCCATGGAAAATTTCCCCGGAGGTTCTATGCGAAGTACCGTGCTCGGCAAAGCCTTTGCCGAGAGCGTTATGGCCTCTGCGGAGCACCCGACACGCTTCGGCAAAGGACCAGTCTCCTGTAGTGGTGACTGAAATGAAGCTTGCTGCCGGTGCATCTTCTTGCTGTGGCTACTGATGCTACCGCCCACACCCACCCAGCGAGGACGGATTCAACCACAAATGATCAAAGAGAATTGTCTAGTAAAGAGCAGTGATAATAATTGTTTTCGAACTAGTGTTGATAACTGAAAGATTGTGAACACAGGTGGAATACTAGAATGAATGGATGAACATTACTCAGAGTACGCAAGTACATATAGCAGTGCCGAAGTACTATGGGCCACTAGTTACCGTCTTCATGCCTACATGGAAGGGGAGAGATCTTGTGGTCTACGACCCATTACAAATGCTAAATATAGTCTAACATTCCCCCACAATCACAGCAGGAGCGCCGCAAACAATGAGACTAGAGAGGAAGTTAAACTGACTTCCCCCCACAGTCACAAGTTGGCACGGTGCAAACGCTGTGATTGGAGAGAAAAACCTGCGAGACTCATGCAAATGATAGCCCTTGGTGCCGATGTCGACGTAGCCGAGTTAACGGGCGTAGAAGCCGTGGTCGATGAAGCCGTGCTGAAGATGGTCGCGGTCGACTTAGTTGTGGTCGGGTTTCCTTGTCGATGTAGCTGCGGGCGCACAAGGGGCGCCATGGTAGTGACGGAGACGCGTTGAGGCAGTCGTCGTGGGAGGAGGCGATGCCAAAGTCGACGCTGTCAGGGCCGTCATGGAAGTAGAAGAAAGGCGACGACGCATCGAGGCGGGCACGGGCGGGAACAGGAGGTCGATGCCGGTCGATGATCAAGCCGCTTCGTGCGCCGATGCGTAGCTGGATTTGCCGGATCCAAAGAACGCCTCCGGGGATGAAGGCACGGCGTCGGTGTTGCCAATATTGAGCGTACAAGGTTGAGGGCCCCAACCATGTGGTTGTGCGGGACGAAGGAGAAGCGGTGTGGTAGCGGCGATCGGGCGAAGTGTGACTCAGCGACGATGCGAGGGGCGGCGGCGATGCTCGGCGGCGGCGAGGTAGGCGGCGGCTCGATGGCGAAGACCCAATCAACAAGACGAAGACCTTGTGCGGCGGAGGCGGACGCGTCAGCGAGCACAGCCAGCGATGACGCGAGACGCAGCACGGCCGTGGATGCGAGGGGGCGGTGTAGATGCACGGCGAAGTGGACACACGGCGGCGGTGCTGCGCGGCGAAGAGGCGACACGCCCGGTAGCCCCTGTTGCTCGGAGAAGAAGCGCGCAGAACAAGGATGGACGTCACGGGAGCCCGGTGGATCGCACACATCGGTGATCGGGAGTGTGCTTGAGGCAAGACGACGGTGGGCGAAGTCGGCTAAGGCGTCCCGATCGATCGGTGGAGCGGTGACGAGCCGGAGGAGAACGGCGTGCGCACAAAGGCGACATGGTGGGCAGCGCAAGCGGGTGTCCCCTAGGGCACCGTCCGCAAAACGGGTGTCCCCTAGGGCACAGGGTCCATGTCACCACGTAACCGTACAGTTGAAGAAGCGGTGAAGTCGAAAGCTAATGTCGAAGTAGAGGCGACGTGGTCGATTGGCGATGGGTGGCAAAAATAGAAAGGATGCAGCTACTAGGATTCTCCATGTGCATGTTCGTGGGCGAGGAGCTAGCGCACGGATGGGAGAGGACCACCGAAACAACATGCATGGGCGGTGAAAATAGATTTTTATTTTGGGAGTGGATGCATGGGGAGTGGGTGAGTGGTTGCTTGGGCGTGGGAGGCAAGATCGAGAGCACGGCTCACGGATCATGCGGCGCAGATTGATCGCGTGGGGCGAGATCGTGCGGTGAAGAACCTGTGGCGTTGGGCCCGGACGAGGAGTCGGGCGGAGGTGCGGTGGCGGGGTGATGAGCTCCCGGTAGGAGGTCTTGGGCGCTGTGCGGGGACATCCTCGAGGCGGCGCGACTCGTCGCGTGGCCCGAAGACCGTGGTGTGCCGTGGCCGGAGGTGGTGCGCGCGCCAACGCCACACGGACGAGCAGGCCGGGAGCGAGGTCCCGCGGCGAAGCGGCCTCCCACGGACGATCGAAGAGCCTGACCGACGGACAAAGAGGTGGGCTGCGCGCGCCGATGGAGCCTCCCACGCCTAGGGGGCGCGGGCAAGCGCAGCGAGGATCGCGGACGTGCAGAGCATCCTCCGTGTGTAATGTCTGGCGCGCCGCCTCGTCCATCCGCGAGTTGTCATCGTGCAGGCTCCCCCCGCCACTGGCTGGACATCGACGGATCGCGTTGAGTGTTGGGGTGATCGCGCGGGACAGCCGCGTCGCGCCGCACCGTCGTCACTTGTCGGCGAGCTGGCCCGGTCCGCAGATCACGCACTCGCGGATCATCGAGGCTGGTAAAACGGTGCCCCCGGCGGAGACCGATCTCTCGCTAGGGGCGGCGGTGTGGAAGCGAGAGAAAAAAAATCGCTATGCTCTGATTACCATGAAAGATTGTGAAGACGGGTGGAATACTAGAATGAATGGATGAACATTACTCAGAGTACGCAGGTACATATAGCAGTGCCGAAGTACTATGGGCTACTAGTTCCAGTCTTCCTGCCTACATGGAAGGGGAGAGATCTTGTGGACTACGACCCATTACAAATGCTAAATATAGTCTAACAATAACACATCTAGTAGTACACAGTTTTTTTGCTATCTCAGAATACCTTCATATGGATCTGGTTAGGAATGTTTAATGCTTCTTGGTGCTTCTTCCGCGACTGTGAAGTCACCGCCCTGATGAATTGTTGAGTAGATTGATCTGATCTGGATGTTGCGGCTGTTCCTCGGTGATATGGTGAGCTCGACAAGATCCATTCCCCAACCCACCCTCTGGTACATACTAGATGTAACAACTCCGTTCGGCTGGGGTCATATATAGTTGAGGAGGCCAATAAGGAAAATGAAGTGGGAGCAATCCTGGAAGAACTACTAAAGAAATGATTTTTGCGTGACACTGGACAATCTTTTCCGTCGCGGGCACTCTTTTGCCCGTCACGGTTAATATCCCGCCACGTCCAGATTTAGTTTCCGTGACAGACACTTTTTGCCCGCCACGAAAAAATCGATTTTTCGGGGCGGCACGATAAAATGCCCATCACGGTTAATAGATATTTTCCGTGGCGGGCGCGTATGGATGCCCGCCACGCAAAATTGATTTTACATGACGGGCATTTTATTGGGCTCGTCCACGAAAAAAATAGTGGCCCATCAAAGGAAGCCCGTTTCAGTTATCTTACGGGCTTATATAAATTAGCAAGTTAGGGTTAGAGAGACCTCACTCCCAGCGCCTCCCTCCCTCACACGGCGCCTCCCTCTCTCCCAACCCGTCGCATGTGCGTGTCACGCCCCACTTTTAATGGGTCGTTAATCACACGTGTTTGCACCAGGATCACGCCACAAACACGTCTATTAGTAATAGATAATGGTAAACAGAATTAATAGTAAACCGAGCTATAGATATATAGGATGGAAAGGGACTTACAGTGGCGACGAAGGGTCACCAAGTCGGGTTACAATATCAGAGTTGGCCAACCGAGAAGCGGTGGATTAACTATGACTCCGCCCGTACTCCACAGGCAGACTTGTGCATGGATGAAATCTGGGCTTCAACGTCCTTCTCCTAAGCAAACACCTTACGAACTCCTATGATACGCGGGTCTCTACCTTGCCGTCGATCTTACCTTCACATGTGCCGATATCTGTAAAAATAGAGGGGTGAGTACAAAATTACTCAGCAAGTCCCAACCAGGGGTTGTATTTATTAAGGGTTTGGGCCCTAGCAGAGTCTCTAAAACTGCCCTCGCTAGTTCCCGGGTTATCTCATGTCATCGCTGTCATGACACCACAGGTTAGTCATCATTAAAGTGTATCTAATCATAGATGTTCACGCCTAGCACTTGCCCATTCCAAGGACGTGGCTATTTGAATAGATTTAAGTAACTCTGCAGAGGTGTACAAATTTCCCCACACGATAGGCGTTGTCTTCACCATCATGACCTGGTTTAGACAGGCCTAACGAGATTCCGTACCCGCTTGGATGCCTCCTGGATATATTGGTATAATCCTCACCACGACTTCTCGGGGATTGGAAATGGGAAGATCACTTAGCATCCCATTAGCACATAGCATCGCGGAAGATCACTTAGCATCCGCCAACTCATAAGTTTGTATACAATATCAAAGCGCCAATTGTTTTACGTGGAGGATCACATAGCAACCATGCCAACCCGACCTCGGAAGATCACTTAGCATCCGAGTCAGCTCCCGATAAATCGTTTGCCTACACCGGCCACCTTGGCTCCAATTATACCTCAACCCAACGGGGTGTGGAATCAAGCCGTCCCATCCCGGCGTGTGGTTGTACGTAATATTACACTAGGTAGAAGGTCTATGAACCGGTCCTTAGGGAGGCGAGCATCTCTCTGCGGGATTCATCCCCGATTGTGATTGGTCCACCTCCATGTAGACTATCACCACTCACCTTTTTGTTGGGAAGGTTCACATTATTACTTAAGTTAACGGCAAAGCCTAGCAAAGTCTCACGGACATAGCCCATAAGTACTCCCGCACGGCTTGCCCTGGTTATACTTATCTTAACATCTTATTGAACAATATAGTAATTAGGTCAGGTTAGGGGGGGTAAGGACTTGCCTGGGAGGTTCTTACAAATCGGCACGGCGTCGAACGTCTCTAGCCTTGCTTCAGACGGAAGCTCCTAATCGGGTCGTCGAATCTACTTTACGTCTAGCGATAAACCCTAGCTTGACCTATGACATATAAAACAAACATAGAACATTATGGTGGCAATAGGTTAGGCGCGATAGAGCTAGATTTTAGATGAATTATGGAAGTCGTTTCACGCGAAACGGAGTTAGTATGCATGAGATACGGATTTTATAATATTAATCCCTAATTAAATCATTAGGGTAATATTATAATATAATTTTATCATGTAATAAAATTGGAAATAATTACATGATAAAATTCTATAAATCAAATAATGAATTTACAAATTTTTCGGGAATTTTTCCGACACGGGAAAAGGCGACTTATAACATTACGTGTACAAACACCGGGTGCACATAGCATTTTACAGAGTGTACACAGGAATGTGCCCCACACGTGGGTGCCACGTGGGTCCAGGTGGACACCACCTGTCCGCCACGTAGGCGCCACGTGGATTACAGAACAGTCCCGGTGGCATGGAACGGCGGGGGTAGCGGCGTGAGGCGGCGCGGGTGCGTGGTGTCATCCCATTGGTCGTTGTTGGCGCCGTCACGGGCCGGGCGGTATCGACGCTGGGCCAGTTCCGTCGTCCACTCGGGGACGGCGGCGCTCCGCCGGAACTTCGCCGAGAGGCGGCTTTCCGTCGTGCTTTTGCTCGCCCGCGTGGGGTTCGTTGGACCCCTCTTGCTGCCCCGAGTTGGTCGAGGTGGATGGTGGCGGTGGGGTGAGGCTCCTTCCATCTGCGACGGGCGGCACTGGCGGAGCCAGGAGGCGGCGCTACTTCGCCCGTAGTGCTAAGCTGTACAATGGCAAGGACCGGATAGGGAAGATGAAAGAACTAGCACCGAGGGACTCCACCGACCTGTCAATTTCGACTCGCGATGGCTACTCCGACGGGAACACCTAACCCTAGCGGACGGCGGCGGCGATCTCCGGTTTGGGGGAACTCCAATTGGTGGGCGAGGAGAGGGAGAGAGGGGGGAAGGAGTGACAGCACCGCGTGTTCTGGGTTTCAGCGGAGCTTGTGAGGGAAGGGGCGAGGGAGATTGGTGCCCGGAGAGGGGTATTTATAGGCCGCGCCGCCGGGCTCTCGCCGGCGATATTTTCCTTGTGCCGCCCGATCTTTTTTCCGACCACGGTTCTGTCAGGCGTCGACCGCGGGCGGGTACCCAGCCTGGAGTCCGGTGTGATCGTGTCGTCTCTTGCGTGTTCCACGTGCTCCGGCGTGAGCTGGCTTGCTCTGTGTCGCCGCCTTTGACGCTGGGTTGCCGGCCACCATGGCAAAGCAACCGTCCGGAAGCTCGGGCGCGCAACGCCCGGCTGTGCCGCTTGACGCGGCAGCAGGTGGGTGGAGCTATCTCGGATAGCGGGCCGAGGGGGTTAGTGGGGTTGCTGTGTGCTCGTCGCCGGCAGCAGCTCGCACGTTGGCGCACGGGTGAGAATGGCGGGTTCCGCGTTCGGCGATCGCCGACGCGTGCATGGGTCAAGGCGAGGGCGAAGTTGGCTGTGCGGCGATGTGACGCCTCGAAGAGGGCTCTGAGCATCCCCCGTGGTCTTGGTCTACCCACCAGGACGAACAACGCGGCGGGGAGCACGAAGATACTTCCTGTGCCGCGGTCGTCGCTCCGGCAGGAGGTGGAAGACGACGAGGAGACCGTGGGTCCCCGCTGTCGGTGAAAGGGAGAAGGCCAGCGTGGGCTTAGGCCGCGCCGAAGTTGGGCCTCGTTTACAGGCTGCCGGGCCGGCCCGTTCGCGTGGAAGAGGAGGAGGAGGGAAGCTGGGCTGGGCCGGGAAGGGGGGAAAGAGAGGAGTGAGCTGGTGGGCCAAGAAGATTGAGCCCGTGGCTCTTTCCTATTTCCTTTCTCCTTCCCATTTTCTTTTCCCTTTCCCTATTCTTTCTCCTTCTCTCTTATTTTCCTTTCCCTATTATTTCATGTGTGTAAGTTGATATCATGTAAATATTTGTACAAGTGCTCATTTAAACATTCTCATGATTTTCATTCATGAAAATATTTATTTATTTGTGCTTGTACAAATATATATATTTGTGTACACACTTTTCCCCGAAGTTTGATATTTCATGTGTAACATATATTCTATAAATATTTTCACAAGCACATTTATATCCCTACGACTTTCATTGTCAAGGATAATTATTTATTGTGCTTATAAAAACATTCAGATATATATATTTTAGTACACACGTGGTTCGGTATTTTATTCCCAGAGGTAATTTGTAAACCATTCTCATGCATTATACTTCCATAAATAAAATCTAGAACTTACCTTGCATCCGTTGCGACCATAAAGCTCAACAAGCAACAAGTAAAGGAACCTAACTTTCTATATGGTGAGAGTTTGAAATGTAGGGTTTTAAAACAGGGTTTTTCGTTTTAGCGAGAAAAAATAAATCAAGTTTTAGTTGTAATTCAAAAAGTTTAAATTTTTAGTGAATTTTAAAATGAGGCAAAAAAACACGGGTGTTACGGTGCGCCCGCATCGTCGCCTCCCTCCTTCTCTTCCAACCCCTCGCATGCGCCCGCATGGTTGGCCTCCCTCGCATGCGGCGCAGCGCCTCCCTCGCATGTGCACCTGCGCGGTCGGCCTCCCTCCTCCTCTTCCGATGGCATGAGGCGGCCTCGCAAGCACGCTAGCACGACCTTCCTCGCGTCGTTCCACGGTGAGGCGGCCAAAACGGACACCGACGGTGGCGCAAGCTCCGGCGTCGGATCCGTGGCGGATCAACATCCGGCGTCCACCGGCGGCGGATCCGCGGCGGATCGACATCCGGCGGCCTCCATCTCTAACCGGGTGCGGATCCCTCTTCTCCCCGGATTAGGGCGGTCTCCATCTCCAATCCAGCGCCCCGACGGCGGCTCAAGTTACTCCCGACCGTGGTAGCGGTAGAGCGTTCAGGTGGTGGACGCGCGGCGGGGGGTGCGGCGAGGTGGATCGATGGCGGCGGTGCTGCCCTAGATGGGCTCGGCGGGCCCATGGATGGGCTTGGCGGGCCTGTCTAGGGTTTTTGGGTTTTCTTATTTTTTGAAATATTGTCCGTGGCGGGCGCCCTAATGAGCCCGCCACGGATAATCGATTCACCGTGGCGGGCGTACTAATGTCACTACACCACAACACCAAATCACCAACACAACGCCCGATGCTAAAAATTTTATTTATCGATGGATGATCCGACACTAAAGATTACTAAGAGATGATCCGACGCTAAATCCTTATTTCTTGATGTGTTGTCCGACGCTATAGATATCTGGATTTAGGGTCCAACCCTCGACGCTAAAACTGTGAGTAGGGTCACTCTGCCTGACGCTAAAAAAGTGGGTCCTACCTAGCTCGAGCATGACCCGCGCCCAGCTAAAATTGGGGAGGCTCCCACGCAAATTTTGGCATAGGCCCATGGAAATTTTGGCCTGGCTCGGGATGAAACCCTAGACTTCTCCTCAGGCCGCCCTCACCCCTCCCCTCCCAAACCACTCCGCCCACACCGCTGCGGCGCATGCCGCGCCCGGCCACCCCGCTCGCTCCGCACGCTGCGCCGCCCTTCCTGCAGGAGCGCCACGCTGCCGCCTACCCTGGTCCCGCCCCTGCCCGCCCACCTTTGCAAAAGTGCACACCGCTTGGCGCGGCCATCCCCCTGATCCCGCCCCGCGCCGCCCAGCTGCCCGATGGATTGGACGGAGGAAGACCGGCCCGCCCCTGCTCCCTTCCTACTATGGCTGGAGGTCTGCTGCTGCTGGAGGTGGTGGTTTAGGATGGAGGAGGAACCCTGGTCGCCGACTCCGCGCGCGCAGGTCCGGTTGACCCAGCGACGCCCAATCCGGAGGAGCCCTTATCCCGGTTCCTCGTTAGGTCCTTCACCATCTATGAGTAGCCAGCAGGTATGACCGCACCATCTTCCCTTGCTGTTGTGCGAAAGCCAGCATCCAAACCCTAACTTAAGGTATCTAGCTATTTGCATCCAGATCTGATCTAATTACAAGTATATACAAGCCTGCTAGCTTTGACTTTTTTTTTTTTTGCAACATTATTGGAACTTTACATTGTAAATTATTGCCTCGGGTGTTTCAACAACTGATTGTTTGGTCCTCTACGAACTGAGGTGCACCATTTTTGTTTTTGTGAGGTTGTGATGATAATTGATATTGTAATGGCAAGCACTCAGGGGTGCAGGAGGCTTCTATGTTCCTTAATGACATGTTTAATTCTGAATGTTTGGGTTTTGGTTTTCATAAGGAATGTGACATTGCTTCCTTCAGTGAGTTACTGGCTTATTCTTTCATATTATACATGATTGGATGTTAGTTACATAGACAAATATTTATTGGTCTTTACATTGGGTGCTCATTGCCGTCTTGCAAAAAAAATGTTTATTGCAGTCATGCTTTTACAAACAGGTTCACTCTAAAATATATTAAACAGTTATTGCAAGCATGACATATTATATTTGTATTTATATGCACCAGATCAGCAGACAATAAGTTATCATTCACAGACCTAGAAGTATATTTCTAAATAGCAATTCCTTTTAAGCAATTCTAGTGTTGTATCTTTGCTTGGCTTGCAGTTCCCGACTCGCAGTTCGACTTAGTGAGACTGATTTTCAGTTAAGCGTTATGTCATCATTGCAAATATGGAATCTGTCAGAAATAATAGACACAAGTCTTAATGTTATTATATCAACATTCAGTTTGCCATGCATTTAAATTTGACACATACCAGGTCCTTGAATATTTCCGATCATTTGACTCTTCGATGCCATTTAGTTTGCAAGACATTTCTTTATATGTGTTTTTTTTTTAATTTCATTGTCTTTGATTCAGTTTTGTTACTGCCACAATTCTTCTATGTGCTGCAGGAATTTGTAGACTTGATACACGATGCTAGGTTCTATTGATTTTGAATGAGAAGGGTTGGAGCATGTATAGGGTGATGGAAATTTGGTTCGTTCATGTAGTCTTCTACATTCCTTTGACTTTTTCCCCAGTGGCCACGTGAAGCATGAACCATGACTTAATTTGGAACTCACTAGTGCAGCATGAAGGATGTTAGCAGCTCAATGGCAGTTAATCACAGTTTGACAGTTGTCAACTCTCAATTCTACAATGAATAATTTTTACATTAACTTGTGCTTTATTTGTTCCTCTAAACAAATATGTCATCTCGGTAATGCGTATGCTAGCACTTTATCATTACTTAATTCAGTCCTGTTGTTGAGTGCTTGTCATCTCAGTAATGCATATGCTAGCACTTCATTATGAACTTGTGCTTGGAATGATGCATAGGAAGGAATGCTTGCATGTGTGTTGGCAGTAGCACTAGATCAATAGCAGCATGTGCTGTTTTCTTATTTACCCTTTGGTTTAATTTCTCTCTTGTACGTTTTGTATCCATATTAATGTCTAATTTTTTGTATCCACATGAACCTTCTAAACTACTATGTGCAAAAGGGGAATGATCGAGCTGTACGTTTTGTATCCAAATCCAAGAGATTCTCAATCTTTATGCTTTATTGGATATTTCTTTTGGACAGTTCCTCTGGAGGAGACCCTTCTCTGTTGAGTTGCAGCAACTTAGGTGCACTTTTCTTTTTAAGAAATTGGAACTAATTAGCATTCAGTATCTTAGTATTTTTTCTGTTTTCTGTAGGCTGGGAGACATGAACTTGAAAGAGCTGCTTCAATCTTTGTTTCTTGTGGCATACGCATCTTGTGGTAATGTTTTTTCATATACATAGCTGTGCTTCAATCTTTGTTTCTCATCTTGCAGCTGCTTTTAATGAAAAGAGGAGGCCAGATCATATACTAGGCCACTGGGTAGAACTCAAATAAAGTTGAATATTTTGAGGTATGTGATATGATATTTTAGCTACTTCCAGTTATCACTTTTAGCTTTCTGTCATCTTGTGTTACATTGCAACAGATTCTACAGTAATAAGGATGCATTTGATCTTTCTCCATTTGAAATTCTTTCTTCTAAAATATATATTATCATGGTGTATTCTTTAAAATATGTTCCCCTTATTCTAGATGACAATTTCCATTTAATATAACTTCCACTGTTGACTACTGTGATTTTGTGAAAGTCCTAGAGCTTTAAAATTAAATGAGAAAAATTGCCTTCTACATGACTTTGATGGATTTCGACCTCACTCATTTTATACTAGTTACTAGTAATAATCGTAGATGACTTAGCAGACAGAGCTCAAATGTTCATGTAGAGGACTAGGTTGTAGATGACTTGCTCCTTTAGAATACATACTAATTTCAGTTCTTAATTTTCCTAGACACACAGAGCATGTCCATCTAAGTCGTTTGCAAAATACGGCCGAAGGCGGTCAGGTCATGGCTGCGGTGGAGCAGATCTGGCCGTCGGTGCTCTGAATTCAGCTGTCAGCGCCATGTATCCAGCAGCTTCGACGTGGACCCAGCGCCTGCACCGGTGGCTGGACATCGGCACCCACACCAGCAATGGCGTCGCCTCTATTAGCCTCCCTGGGGCCTGGACCTGCACCTCCCCCGCCATCCACTCCTCTCCGTGCCACCGTGGACCTATCAATGGTCAGCCCCAGCGAGCCCCCTATGACCCGACCACCAGAGACAGCGAGTCCCCAGAAAGGAGGCTACCCAAGGAGTACATTGTTGAACGAGAAGCAAGGGCACACTAGTAGAAGACGAAGGTACACAACGAAAACACCTGCTGCTGCTACTTACCACCTATTACTTTGCTAGGATACTGTGATTTGCAAGTGCTAGACTGTACCCTTTTATTTATCTGTGCATATTACTGATGTTGGTATGTGACGAATGCAAGAAACAAACCACTAGAAAGAATTAACAATGTCTAGAATTTGTGATGGGCGATCTAGATTTATCTGTTGCTGCTGCTGTCACTCATGTGGACACTGAAACCATCAATTCAGCTCATTTATTTTTTCCTTCATGTACTCTTGTTTTGTGACAGTATACTATTGATGATTTTTATTTGTGAAGATGAATACCTGCTCAGACCTGCAACTTGCTTTTTTTCTTACCGACTAGATGAGTGCTACTGTATTTCAGATATGATGATTTGAGATTCAGCTTGCTTTCTTATTTATATGGCTTGAGAATTTATGGTAGTATATGCCGTCTTAGTGAACCTCAAATTGGCAAACTGTACAATACTACAGTCAGTCTTAGTTAAACAATATGCGCTGTGATCACAGATTGTCGTTCCGTTTGAGATCCAATTCTATTTTGGATTCTAACTTTAAGTTTGTGTGTTAAAAAACCATAAGAAATTATTGCCTCCTTACTTGCAAAAGAGTGCGATTCAAGTGTCAGATCTTATCCAAAAGGAGATCCATTAAAAAAATAGATTTGTACTTCAGTGATTTGTGTGAACTGTGAAGCATGTCTATGGTATGTTAGATTTATGGACTGCAACCTTTGGGAGAACAGTTTCGAAAATTGGTTTGGTTCAGCCCAAAACATAGAACGTTATTCTTGGTGTCTTATTCTATAGACGATGCTAGGTGTTCTAGGATTCTTTTTGCTCAAAAAATTGGTTTCTAAAGCATAACTTGGATACCGAGAACAACTCAAATATTTATTATTTCTAATTGTGGGGTCTATGGGTTGGCATACTCGTTTGTCTGCAATCCGCGGAGAGTGTTTTCAATTGTTGTACTATTGCCTATTTGACCATGATTCTTTTTGCAGAAGTAAAGAGGGAACTTATCAAGGACATAAAGTGGGATAAAACATCAAGCACTAAGATAATAGGTGAGCAAAATTGGCTTCTATTAATGAATCGGTGAAAGAAACATGTATTCCATACTTCGAGTGCAGCTTGTAGTATATCATTATTAGTAGTACAACTTGAGGACCTCCTGATTTCTTAGTAGTATATCATTGTTTATCATTAGTTTATACCATTGGAGGACCTGTATATCATTGTTCTTAAGCCAGGAATTTAACTGGGTCTTGTGGGCTTAACAGGAATTGATTGGAATTATTGTTTTAGCTCCAAACAATCTAAACAAAGCTACCCAAACAATATGATTCTAATTCAACTCAATTGTTGAGATCCAAACGTGGTTGTTGGATTATATGTTGTTCCCGTTGCAACGCACGGGCACTCACCTAGTTAATATATAAATATAAGATTGCTTCATTCCAATTGCCCTCGTACTTTTTTTTTTTTACAGGAGCCAGCTCTGTATGCATAGGAGGAGCAGCTGGGCTCGGAAGCTAAAGTGAGGAGCACACACACTATGGCCACGTTGCCTGCGGGATAGTGGGATTCTATGAACCCCTTCGATCTCCAGTAGCCCAAATTGGTGAGTAGCAACTGATAGCTGTACCTACACTGCCTACATGTTCTTTTTTGCAACATTCTGTTAATTTGTTGCAGGTATTTTATTTAATGCCTTGGTTTTGTGTTTATAGGGTCAAGGATGATGTATTAGGCCTGAAGGTTGGAAAAGGCGAAGCATTGTCTTCACTTATATTTTCTTAAGCAACAAGCACTCTTCACTTTGCCAAGTCACTGCTTATGCTATGTGCCAGTGCGAAAGGCAGTTTAGGAAGCAGTAGTTCCATGTTGCTTGCTCTTAAGTATGACTTAGGATACATTAGCATCACACAGAGATGTAATGAATATTGACCTCCATGTGATATATATGTGTTTGAGCCTTCATGTGACCTGTGGACACTAAATTAAGCTTGGATCTGGATATGACATGTCTGCTAAATGTTTTTAATTGTATTTATTTTTTTTTGGCCTATTTATATTGTTTCGTTGAACAATCTGACGCTATAAATACAAGAACCGTCCAGATGATCTGACGCTATATCCATGGTCCGACGCTAAAACTCTTTAGCGTCAGGACTTACAGCGTCGGGCCGCATGATGCTGTAGGTGGCTTTCAGCGTCAGATCATCCGGCGGCAATTATGGTGTTGTGGTGTAGTGTGTGCCCGTCATGGATAATCGATTTACCGTGGCGGGCACTGTTGCCCGCCACGCGCAAATTCTAGCGATTTACCATGACCTTTGGTTGGTGACGGGCAGACTTGCCAGCCACCTAAAATGGTTTTTGCCCGTCACGCAAAACAAATTGGGTACTAGTGAAGGCAAAGGCTAAGATGCATCATGGTAAGACAATATCTCCAGGAGGATATCAGACCTCTTGAAAAATACTGGCTGGACATACTACGCAGCGGCAAGCAACAGCACACAACATGGCAAGCAATAAATTAACCACAAAATGAAGGATAAGAAAAAACAACACCACCATCAATCTACACAACGCGTTATGCAGAATGTGCTGCATCAGATTTAAATGGTGATACAATCCTGAAAACCAAGGACTTCATGCCCGCGTGTGTGTCCACTGGCACAAACATACAACAAACCTGTGAGATAGTATGGATGACTCTACAAAAACTATAACCAAAAGACCCTTGGGGAAATGGTATGTAGTCTTGGACGAAGCGGCCCAAAGGGCCGGCCTTCTGCCACATTGCTTACGAACAACAAAATCATCCTGTAGTCATGGTTGTGTGCGTTTCAGATAGCCCTGGACACCAATAATTTCATCTGTTCTAGTGCTCACTTTACTTTCGCCTCCCATTCGAACATACTACACCCGAAGCTTTGTTTACTGGACTTCTATTCACCTGAAGTTTTGTGTTCTCTAATCATGTTGTTTGGGTACTTTGTTCAGCCGGAGGTGAAATTGATACCAAATTGCTGGTTGGTTATTTTCAATAATTGTGCTTTTAATCGTCTGAATAGTCCTGTATATCTTGCTAGGAAGGCTTGCTCATGAGCACTATATATAATTGTTTCCAGTGGATGTGTTGGAAACTTCGTCCCATACATATTTTTCCCCAATATATTCAAACTATTGGGAAACTATCTCTGTCAGTGTCAGTTATAAGCACGTAAAAGATGATGGCTATGCTGCAAATTATCTAGCAGATAACATCCTTTGTTAGGAACTTGTGGAAGTTTGCGGAATCTAAATTGTCACTTAGCTTTTACAGCTGCAACTTGGTTCCTGAAATTTTCGATAATGATCTTTGGGCTCTACCTTACTGCACTCAGATTATACCATTGGAGCATGTGCGCTGAAAGCATGTCATGGGTCCTAAACTGCCGTCATCAACGACGTTGCCATGCCCAAGTTAGCTGAACCATCTGTAAACTTTTTGTGAACTTTACTTTCCTACTACTGCAGTGAGGAAATAGGAGTTGTTTAAATTCTGCAGCATATAAATAGCAGTCATGTTTGGCCAATGCTATCATAGGGAGCAAACACAATGTTTGTTTTCAGGTTCATCTCGATTTTTTTCTTAATGTAGATTTCTTTTTAGTGAGCTTTTGTCAGAGCAACAATTTTTGTCAGATCAGTCTATCAGTGTACAGTTTCTATTAACAGTGACATTTTTACTCGGAAATGGATTAGGAAATTCTACAGGATTCTAATGCATTGATTCTTGCTTTCCTCTGGCAGATAGGACATTTCAACTACGTTCGCTTGTCTACAAAAATATGGTCTTACAGGTACATTCAGTTGTATGTATCTTTCAATTGTTGAAAATTCTTTGGCGTCAGATCTGAAAAGGTGGAATCAGACTATCAGTAGTTAACTAAGCTGGTCTTTTTTCCCATTGGATTGCCTAGAATTGTTGCAATTTAGGAGTGTTATATGTTGGGTTCATGGGCAACCTGAATTGCAATGTTTCTAAATTGCTACAGAAAGATATTGTCTTGCAGTGTACAAGTGAAAGTAGCGAGTGAGAATCCCCCCAGTCGAATACTATTGTTTAAGCAAACTGGCAAGTCCTTGGTAGTAAGGTATGGGTCAATTTCAGATCATGCACATTTAATGTACATTTAGAAGATCATGCACCAGTTGATTGGCAGCTCTGAGGGCGGCTTCTGAATGTAGGGGAGCTTGAGGACCTTTTCAAGACATTTTGCTGCCAAGGCATGTGCTCTTGCATATGTATTTGTCTTTGCATTGTAGGTCCTCTTGCTTGTTGATCTGGTGTTCCTGGGTGCAGTAAAGAGTGTTGGTTGTCTTGGTGGAAATATGTAACCAGAACATGTGATTTCTTGCGTGAATCATAAATATATCTATCAGTGATGCTTAATAACTTATTGGCTGGTTATGTGCTGCCGTAGCATTAGCACTTGTCATGGTATGGATTGCAGTAGGAAGGTTGGTTCAGCCGTTGATGTGTGCTTAGGGAATTGCCCTGTACAAGATGTAATAAGGACATGATGATAAAATTGTCTTTCGATTATATTTATTGCTCATATAATTGAAATCAAATGCCTCCAGAAATTGTCAATGCAACGCTAAGTTTTAGATTGGTTTAACGCGAGAGGACATGGATGTATGAAAGTACACAGAGCGATGGACTTAATGTGGCCCGTAGAGTAAACAATTTGATAGAATTAATTTTGAATTTAATATGACCCGTAGCGTTAGCACGGGCACTATACTAGTTATATATTGTAATCCTATATATATACTACAGTTACGAATGTGAAACGAATTCCTAATATTATCCAACATATATATGAAACTGAAATAAAAATATAGATCTTAAGGCTTGGTAACTGAGCATGCCGGTAACTGAGGAAATCAGGACTGACCAAGCAAAAAACAGGAAATTATATATACAGATTGACAGCATACATGCGGCAAGAAAAATCAGGTCACTTGTCCTCAAGAGTCTGTTCCTGCAATGCTCAAACAAATGCTTGTCATTTCAAGATGGTTGTGTGTAGTGAAATTATACTGCTCTGTTAGTCTGTTGTTCCAATCACTTGTACTGATCTTTCTGTACACATGGTTCTTTTTGACCGAATGTACACATGCTTCTAGTTCCCCAAGTTCTCTGACAGAGACAAATCCGTATTATATATACAGATTGACTACTATGGTGTGCTATGGGTGTAGCTCTCACTTGTGTACGACCTTACGGCAATCCCGGCTGGTGTTGTGTTATTACCAGTATTATACCCGTGCAAATATCATTTTAGTTTGCTCCACCTTGCTTTGTTCATCACATTCGGCTATAACTCACCTGCCTCTCAATTATAGAGGCATAATCATGTGTGCATTTCCCTTTTGCCTCACATTCCCAACCACACCACGCAGTGGCCTTTTTGGATCATATTCTCTCCTCTCCCTTTTGTCTGCGCTTTGCTGAATGCTGCAACATTGTGGATATCACACGCGTGATGATGCCTTAATAATGGGGTGCTCAATTTATTGAAATCCAATGTACCATGGTTACCAATCTGAAAAAAATAATTTAAAAATATATAATATTTGAAAATTAATTCAACTATAAATGTCAAGGCTCAGTATGAAGTGAGGACTGACCGTGTAAAAAAATTCATGATATGTTTAACTGCATGCGGAGAGAGTAAAAAAGTGGTCACTAGTTTGCAAAGTGCAGCATATCCACATATGCACTAGAACAAGGCAACGTATCCTATGCTAACTAGATTCGTATGCTAACTATGCTAACTTCGATCTGGACCTCTCGATGAGCATCCGATGGATGGAGACGTAGGTGGGTTTAAGTGCCAGAAAATTTGATTAGAAAAGCTAATGGTGGGAGGGTTTAGGTGCTAAATTAACCCACCTATGTCATCCATCGGATGCTCATGGAGAGGTCCAGATCGGAGTTAGCATAGTTAGCATACGAATCTAGTTAGCATAGGATACGTTGCCATAGAACAAACACCTCAGATCTGCTAAACTAGAGCTCAAACAAAACATTTGTGGTGCTCGATTTATTGAAATCCAATGTACCATAGTTACGAATCTCAAAACTAATTTAAAACTATACAATATTTCAAAATTAAATCAATAAATGTCCAGGCTCAGTAACAGAATACAAAAAATATAGGCGTGGGTTATGCATGTTGTGCTACCATGAGTCGAACATATAAGGTATGCTAATGGCACAAGTTTTATGTTGGTGTTATGCATTCACTTGTCAAAAGACCTCATCTATCTTGTGTGGAAGCAAGGTTTGGAAGCAAGGTTTTTGCTCAACAACACGTACTATGATTGGTATGATATTGGCAGAAGTTGATTCAGAAAGATTGGCGGACAAGAGTTGGGCTGTATATTATTAAAGGAGAAACAAAAACGAGAAACAAGCCTGCGTGCACGATTTACACAGCATCTTTGTGAGGTGGTTTTTGTGCTGGGCGTCATGGTGGCACGCTGACTTACACCAGAAGGCTGGGGTTTTCATCCGCGTAGCTCTAGCATCCTGTGAGACTGGACCACGAGAGACGACTCCAGTGGGAGGCGATAATGGTAGGAGGCGGGAGTCCAGTGGGACACTCATTTTTTTGTGCCTAAAGCAAGGATGCCGGGCGAAAACTGCTCGGCCGAGGTCGATTACACTTTGTTATTCGTGTTTTGATTCGGTAGAAATTTCCCACTTGCCTCCTATTCCCAGTACACGTGGCACCATATTTCCTACTCCTTAGAACATCCTACCTCTCTTCCTCTAACCAGTGGTTGCATTTTGTCACGTCACATGCCAGGCACTATGTAGTATATATAGCCTCTAGTGCCACTAGAAGGTATAGGTCGCTTTTTCACTCATTGTTTTAATCAATGCTGCCTTCGGAATTGCAGGCATTGTACTTTTTTGAGCCATGGAAAAATTAGTAATCATTTTTATTATTCATTTCCTGAAAACTAGAAACAACAAAATGAAAGCATTCTCAAGACTCGAACTGCAAGCTCACAAAATAGCATATACAACTTTTTGTTACCACTGCACGACACACTACTATAGAATCTTCAACCGTGACAGCCGTTTTCGATTAACCAAGGTGGGTAAATACATCTGCCGCAGTTGCAAGGCATCCGTTAATTGTTTAAATTAACAAAAAAAAAACTTGTGGGCTGAATGAAGCTCCGTGCTGGGCCCAATTGTGCCCACTGTCGTTGCCAGATCTAATCTGGCCGGATCCAACACTTCCAAGACTACCCTGGAGTCGCTGTCGCCGTACCTAATGGGAGCAGTCACCGCGCACCATATTAGCCAAAGCTTGTGGTTGTCGTGGCACTGTGCCGCCGCATCGCCGTGGCCCCATGTCGATGGCACCCCGCACCACCATTTCCCCTGGTCGCCGCAGCCCTGCATCGCCATAGACCCTGCTCACCAAGGCACCGGGAAGAGAGTCATAGGGACATCCCGTGTTTGCACCGCCGATGGCGGCCGTGTCCACACCGCCGTGGTCACCTCCGCCCACGCTTTGACACCTCCAGCGTCCACATCGACCGGGCCCGGACGTGCATATGCATTGCCTCAACGCCTGGGGCTAGATCTTTAATTCCCATTGTTATATCTTGGAAACTGAGAGGTGAAACTTGCCATTCAGACTGGCCTTAGAGTTGCTGATGGCTGGGTAACTATGGTGCTTTTACTGCTATTGACATTGTTAACATATATGTTTTTTTTTTCAAATTCTCAATTTGAATTCCAATATCTGGAAGTGAATAGTGAATATAAATCAAGAACTTGTAAACTACTTAGTTGTACATTGCGTTGGGATGTAAACCCTTTTTATAGGAAATGTCAATATCAAATACTAAAATTCAAATCGCAAAATTAAATAACAAATGATTGGGACTCATGTGATAGTTCGAAACCAAAAGTTGACAACTAAAAATATATAGCTTGCATCAAAGTTTATAATGTTGAGATAAAATCCATTTTCCACTACTACATAAAATCTTCACGGTTAATGCTTTGACTAACCATGGCAATTAGAAAACCCCCAACACAAAACCGATTAACCATGGCGGTTTTATCAAGAAATTGTCACAACCGCCTAGCGCGGCGGCTGGCGGTGGTGGGTGAGGCAGTGGTGGCAGCGATAGGGGGGGGGGGCGGGTGCGTGGGGGCAAGAGAGCAAAGAGCGGAATGATCTGTTTTTTCTTCTTGAGTTTGAGATTACATCCACCCTATAGTTATAGTTCCTATTGGACCTGAGTTTCCTTATATAATTGGAACTCCTCTTTCCTAAACAAAAGGTATGCCTATCCTAACCCAATCCAGTCTTGAAAATAAAAAGGGAAACAAACTCTATATAATATATTGCAGAAATATCTTAATTTCCGTAGAAGTCGTGGAACGGCAGCACCCGGGGGGCGGCGGCGCACGCCGAGGGCCGCCCCTTGCTAGTCGTGCCTGTCCTAGGTAGGCACCCGCTCCTCCAGGCCTGAACCCATGTCTGTGACACCTCCCCACCCTTCTCGACCCGGTGGCGTCCTCGCGCTAGATGAAGGTCCACTCAGTGACGCCTGGAGTGGGTTTTGGTGTTAGGTGTGATCAGCTCCACGCGCAGGACTAACCGTCCTAAGACTGATTTAGCAAGGATCATATTGTCATGGGTGCGCTCCGATGCCAACTCCATAAGGTTCTGGAGGCTGCCTATGTACCTGTGATAGATGTACTGGTGCACCGCTCTCCCTTGTAGTGTCGTCATCTGTCGTTGTGCCGCCAGGAGCACCTCGCGCGGAATTCCCGTGGAAAGATGATGGTGGAGCATCTCTCGAGGGTGCTCTCCAAGTACATGAAGCGGTCGTGTAGAGGGGGAGTGACATAGACCGACATGAGGCACCAAATGGTGGCATCACGGCGTGTAGGTGGTGTCATGATATTTTAAATTATGTATCCTATTTTTTTTTTTTTTTTGAAAGGCAAATTTGAACTACAAATCATTTGAATGAGTGGAAACGTTGAATGGAAAAAATTATATTGTTTTTAGTGATTGTAATGTGAGGCCTCATGCAAGTACTGACATGAAGTATCAAAGGCCTAGTTCAGGAAACACGGCGGTTTAGTTGCAGGTGGATTGCTTTAAAATTCTAAAAAAAAATCAAGTCCAGAAATTGCGAAACTTGTCCGGTTGTCGTGATATGGTATGTGTAACCAATGAATAAAATTGAGAAGGTTTCATTGACGTTTTAGCTTATGATTGCTGAAACCCTCGTTGCTCTCCCCAGTAGTGTGCGTCCCCGGCAGCACTGGGCTCAAGGGCGGGGGCTAGGCCAGCCGGCGGCGGCTAGCAGCGTGTGGATGGCAGCGCGTGGGTCGCCCTGGTAAGAAAAAAAAAAAATATTTCTTTGTGTTAGTATGACTTACTTCAAAGCTAACACAAGGGAACTGAAGAATAGTCATTTGCTTCATTTGTGGTATGCTTTGTTGATTTGGGTGGATCTTTGTGCTGACTGAATGGTACTCCTAGTCGTACCATTGAGCTTATATTGAGATTAACATTTTTTATGGTGTTTGTTTCAAATTTTCCTATGGCATAGTTTGCAATTTTTAGTTTCTGACTTTTTGTTGCTCATTGAAGTGCTCATTTTGGCAGGCCGCCCACTATTTGTTCCTGGACTTGTCAGCTAAGTTTAGCTGGGCCTCCACAGCCTAGGAGTAAAAACATTCATATTATATAGTGCTGGACTAGTTGCAGTAAAAAAATATTCATTTAGTTAAAAGAGGCCTAATCGATAATTGATTAGTGGATTGTACTTAATTGTTTCATGCAATGAAATTAGAGCAGATATCTATGATATCCCAGTGAGCATCTTGAGAGAACATGTCTTATTTTCATCAACATTGGTGTATGAAATCAAAATGATATTTAAACTAGTTTTTGGATTCTATGATGTGTATGAAATCAAAATGATATTTAAACTAGTTTCTGGATTCTATGATTTCATTACTATATCTGCTTTTGCAATTTCAGGTTGAAGTGTTCAACTCATCTAGTTATTTTTACGCCGGATGGTGACAACAGAAATTGTAGGGTCACACTTCCTCTGTAATTGTTCATCTACAAGAACCCTTAGAATTGGGAATTGGGAATATTTGATTTGGATCCTTCATCTTTGAATTGATACACATTCAGATTCTTGTATATCCTATTGCAAAACGAGCCAAGGATTTCGGGGATTATAACAGCCGGTGGATGGGATTGGGTGGAGGGAGGGGGATCAACCCGATCCACTCTTGGTTGGTATCTCACGTGGCTTATGCACCCTTAGTGCCAAATGAAGCCATAAGATGAAAATACGGCGGGGATTGGGTAGGCTGTGGAGTGGCATCCTTGTCCAATCTGACAAAGCAGAGAGAAAACAGAGGGAGGCAAAAGAAGGATTGGGCCTCCTGACGATCTACATTGTGCCTCTCTACCAGGGTTAAAGCGAAAAACACCGCAGACGTTGGATCTAGATCTTACAGCCTTAATTGGTGATTGCATATGTTGCACACGAAGGTTGGTTGCACATGATACGTTGCCATCATCATTCGCAGGGAAGGCCGCCCGAGCCGGCCAAGCTAGGATCACAAGTTCTTGCGTCTTCGGGACCAACTGGGTGAGGGTCAACAACAAATGATTGGTGCATATGTGCTCGTGCTGACACATAGATGCGTCGATTATTCATATATAAAATATATGCAATATATAGGAGACTGCAGATGATTCAGTTACATAGAGGACCTGCGACGACATTCTC
Source organism: Hyparrhenia diplandra (assembly GCA_015847255.1). Lineage (NCBI taxonomy): Eukaryota > Viridiplantae > Streptophyta > Magnoliopsida > Poales > Poaceae > Hyparrhenia > Hyparrhenia diplandra. The sequence continues at coordinate 1,421,236 of JADLZK010011027.1, forward strand.
AGCAGCTTCCATATGTAGTACGTATAGTGACGACCAGTACAAGTCGTATGTAGCCTGCGATCGATACATAGATAGATGGATCGATATATACTAGGAGCGAGACTGCAGATGACTCAGTCACGTATAAACAGGACCTGTGACCTCAGAAGCTTAGTGACGACCGGTTGCAGGTGCCGCAGCCCCAGGAAGCTTGGGAACAAGCATGAGCTTCTCCTTTCGATGCAGCGTCAGTCCGAACACCTCTGTCATGTCAACATCCTTCTGCTCCATGGGCAGCTGCCAGTCAAAGCAGTACATGAGGTTTGCTAACATGATCTCAACCATGGCCATCCCAAAGTTGAGGCCAGCGCACATCCTTCGTCCAGCTCCAAATGGCAGGAACTGGAAGTGGCTCCCTTTGAAGTCGACGCCCGCAGCGCTTCCACCGTCCATGAACCTCTCTGGCCTAAACTCGTCTGGGTTCTCCCATGACTTTGGATCTCTGCCGAGAGCCCACGCGTTGATCATGACCCGAGTGCCGGAGGGGATGTAGTAGCCATCGACGACGCAGTCCGCCATGGAGAGGTGAGGGAGAAGGAGCGGGGCAGGCGGGTGTAACCTCAGTGTCTCCTTCACCACGGCTTTCAGGTAGGGCATCCTGGCCAGGTCCTCTTCCTCCACTGTTTCCTGCGCCTCTGGTGTGTGCTTACGGACTTCTCCTTGTAGCTTGGCCATGTGCTGTGGGTTGCGCATCAGCTCAGCCATGGCGAGCTCCAGGACCAATGATGACGGGTCTGTGCCCGCAGCAAACATGTCCTGTAAAATCAAAGGAAACAAAAGTAAATAAATTGGGCATATATATTGGGTGGCGGGCTGTGTTAGTCACTCACCATGAGGATGGCCTTGACACGATTTCTAGTCATACCGTACTCTTTCTGGGCCGAGAGCAACACATCAGTGAAGTCACCTCCTTCATGGCGGTGCATAGAGTCTCTTCTCTCGTGGTCGCTCAGTATGGTTTCAAGCAACTCATCCCATCTCTTGTGATTCGCCTGGGCCCTGTTGGGCAGAAACCTCCTGCTAAGGAAACCTAACGACCTCGCCAGCCCAGGGAAGTAGTTTTCCAGGCTCAACCCTCCTAACAAAGCAATGCTGTCCTCCACCAGCTCCCGGAAGAGCTTGTTCCGGCCTTCTGCCCTGAAGAACTTGCCCGACACGGCACGAGTCACGATATCGTTGGCGAACGTGTTCATCATCATGCCCATGTCCACGGCCATGCCTGCGGTCGCTGCCTCCCTTATCTTGTCGATCACCAGGCTCACCTATGCAATACAAATATGCATTCATGGGCGATTTGTTTATGTATGTGTTGCTTGCATATGTACATAGTAACATATATAGTAGTCACTTACCTCTTCTTTGCGGCCATGGCAGTATGACTGCACCTTCTTGACGGTGAAGAGGTGGGTGGTGACGAGCTTCCTGTTCTGCCGCCAGTGCTCGCTGTAGGGTGCGAAGCCGATGTCACACGACCCGTACAAGATGTCGTCGGCAATGGTGGATGCGGGCCGTGACGAGAAAAGGTGGTCGTTCATGCGCATGATCGCCTCCGCAGCCCGCGGGGACGAGCAAATGAGGGTGGGGACAGAGCCAAGGCGGAGGAGCATCAGGCCGTTGTGGCTGCCATGCTTGGCGGCGAGGTCACGGAGGGATACATTCGGGAGCTCACCGATGAGGTGCAGGTGGCCAATGATAGGCAGCCCCGGAGGCGACGGCGGGAGCTGCACCTTGTTGTTGCCGTCGTCGTTGCAGCAGCTGCTGCCACGCCGGCGGGTTGACCGCTGGGAAGCGTAGTGCAGCAGGAGCAGGAGTGGAACGACGAGCAACGGTAGCCATTGTGCTACAGCTACAGATGTGGTCAGTTGATGGTATGCCAGCTGCTGCGGAATCATGGTTGCTAGTGTAGTGGCCTGGCTCGATCAGTTTGGGTGTGTGCGTGTTTTCTGCCTTCCTGCTACGAAATATGGCTGCCTTGCCTTTGGCTGCTATATATATAGAAGGTACGTTGTCTCTACATTATAATATGTTTGTCTATTTTCCATACATGTGGGGGAGGTCTCACCCGGCCAGATCTGTGAAATGGACAGATATGGTATTGCTCCTAGTTGATACATATGAGGTATAAATTTCCTATCTATCTCTTTTTTGCTTTCGTGCCTCTGTACATATCACCTAACTACAATCACCACTGACGAACTGAGAAAACATATTGGCAAACACATGGGAAGGAAACAGATCACTGTGCAATCAGTTCATGGAAGAATCAGTTATTCAATATATTTGTTTGTAGGGTTGTGGATGTAAAAAGGTATAAATTTCCTATCTATCTCTTTTTTTGCTTTCGTGCCTCTTTACATATCACCTAACTGCAATCAACACTGACAAAACATATTGTTAAACACATGGGAAGGAAACGGATCACTGCATTCAGTTCATGTAAGAATCAGTTATCAAATATATTTGTTTGTAGGGTTGTGGATGTAAAACGGTATAAATTTCCTATGTATCTATCTCTTTTACTTTTGTGCCTCTGTACAGAACATATTGTCAAACACATGGAAAGAAAACAGATCAGTGCAATTAGTTCATGTAAGAGTCAGTTATCCAATAGAGACGACCAGCAATTGCAGAGACTTGTCCAGTGATCATGACACATACACGGCGACTTATTAGTCAAAAAGGTCTTGCCGATTAATTTTGACTGATAATGTATATAGTATATGGGTCGTGCACTCCAATCCACTATTAGTATATGGCCTCCTACTTCTTTTGGTCAAATTACAAGAATTATTAGTATGCCTGCATAAGTATGACAAGGATATAATTACCAAAATAGTGTTCGTAAACCGTAGTCATCACTATATAGTTTAGATTCAACAATAGCAGCGAATATATATGTATTTGTATGGTGTTTGGAAGTCGTAGGCAGTAGCACATGTTTTTGAACTTTCTGAGTCTTCCGTCAAGCTTGGGCACTTGACCTATTCAATCAGAGAAAAAAGAAAGGCAGCCAGCGAAGCAACTGCATGCATGAGGCTAACGTATGCAACAGCATCAGGCCGGCAGCATTTAACCATCATTTCAACATGTAGGCTCTCGGCACCAGCATGGCAACCAACCAATTTGTCCGGCAAAGCTTCATCTTTTTCATCCTTTTCCTCCAAATCTTGACCCAACACTCCAAATATATTTTCATGACCATATTAATTCTAAAAATATTGCCCAAACATTGTTTCATGCTTTCAGGACAATTTTAGTTGTCAATATATCACTAGTATCGATTTGATTTTGTGTGATGGCTGTTATTCTTTTCCGTGGCGGGCCCAAAGCTCACCCGCCATGGAAATTCTGAGGCCGGCGTGGCCGCCCGGCCGCCCGCCACGGGTGAAGGCATTTCACGTGGCGGGCATATTATGGCGCCCGCCACGTAAAAGGCCGAGCACTATAAATACTGCACGGCCGCCCCCTTGTCTTCTTCATGGATCTTCCTCTTCCAACTTGTGGGGAGGTTTTGACCTAAAAACTGACAAAATCCTTGAATTGGGATTTTTGGCTTGGATTTGGGGAGCAGACACTAATTGGTCCGTAAAGGTCTCTCTTCATCTTATTTTTTGGTCTTTTTGCATCCCCCTCTAGTTCTAGATCTATGGAGGAGAGAGAAAACTTATTTTCTCTGCTCTGATCCTCTCTTCCTCTATTTTTTTCGCTTTGAGTACTATATAACGGCACTTAGCTTTAACGGAGAGCAGGGGGACAAGATGGAGGCGCCGAGCCGACTAGTATGGGACGAAGAGGATTGAGGACGAATACTATGATGAAGTGAGAAAGTTTGTTGCTCGGGCGAAGAGACACAGTGAGATAAATCAATAGAAGCTGATTATATGTTCTTTCTCGCTGCAAGAATCTCAAAGCTGACACTGCACCAGGGTGCGATCTCACTTAATCACACATGGTTTTGTCAAGAACTATTCGGTCTGGACTTTTCACGGCGAAGAAGTTCCACCCTTAAATCCACCAGCCGATCCAGTAGCAGGAACTCCCTTGGCCGATCGAGTACCAGGAAATATCCACCAGCCGATCCAATTGCATCTGATATATTCGAAAGCACGGCTGACGTCGATGACGACAATGATGGTGGTGGAGGGGATGGTGAGCAGGATACTCCTATGACGCAGCCTGAGGATGTCCAGGTTTTGAAGATTTGGTGAACCGCATCGATGAGGATGACATTTTGTTTGGCTGTCCGACATGGCTGGAGAAATTCAAACAGATGAAGCAGGCAGCAATTGATCCACTTTACAAAGACAGTTCGAAGGGTTGCACGGTGCTGAGTTTTAATCTTAATTTGCTGATGTTGAAGTCTCAACATGGTTGGTCTGACACTAGCTTCAATGAGCTCGTAAGTTACCTTGCTACCACGTATCCAACGCCTAACAAGGTTCCTGCTAATACGTATCGTGCTAAGAAGTTGATCCGGCAAAGTGGCGATGAAACTCAAAAAGTTTGATGCCTTCCCTAACCATTTGTATCCTATATTGGGGTGATCGGTATGAGAATTTTACCAGTTGTTCGACTTTGTGGCGCTAGTCGATACAAGAGGAATGCTAGATGTCGTGTGGATGATGAGCTCGATGAGGAAGGAGGACAGCCAAAAAAAAGAAGAAGAAGCGGGCAAAGAAAAACAGTGGGGCAGCTAAGAAGATCATGTCAACGCAGGACGCAGAATAAGAAGGTTACACGCAGAAGAAACATCCAGCGATGTCAATGTGGTACCGTCCTATCACTGATCGCCTGCGGGCTCTCGATGGGAACCCTGAGGATGCTAAGCATATGACCTGGCATGAATCTAGCGATCGTCTAAAGGATGACGGGAAGCTACGACACCCTTCGGATGCTAAGCAGTGGAGCCCAGGAATGTTAGGTTTGCATTGAATACCGAAGGAATGAACCCATTCAGTGATCTGAGCAGCACACACAACACATGGCCGGTCGTCCTCACCATGTACAATCTACCTCCACATCTTTGTCAAAAGCGGAGGTATGTTTTGCTGACCATGCTCATTTCTGGACCGAAGCAGCCCGCCAACAATATAGATGTGTTCCTGGAACCATTCATGGAGGAGATGCAGGCACTATTTGGTGATGGGGTCAAGATGGTTGATGCGTACCGCAAGTAGAAGTTCACTCTTCGTGCCATCATCTTTGTCACCATCACTGATTACCTCGGCATGTTTTCATTATCGGGGCAGATTAAAGGGAAGACCGCATGTGTAGCTTGCATCGAAGAAACCTGCTCCACTTACCACGAAGGGATCCACCAAAACGGTTTAGATGGAACACAGACGCTTCCTTTGCAGTAAGCATAGGTACGAGAGATGAAAAAAATGAATATATACTTTGACAATAAGGGCGAGTCGAAACCTCAACCGGCACCGACTAGTTATGCTCCGAAGGTGTTTGACATGGTGAAGGACTTGGAGTGCGAGTTTGGAAAGAAGAAGAAAGATGAGGAAGACGGCACCTCCAAGACAATGAAGAGAAAGCAGGGTAAATTGGAGGAAGAAGCACCTCCTGCCATTCCTTTCAAGAAGAAGTCAATTTTCTTCAAGTATCTAAAGTCTTTGGAAGATACTGCATACACCCCATGCAATCGACTCTATGCACCTTGAGAAAAATGTCTTCGAAAGCACGATCGGATTTGTTTCATGATCTTTCCTCATGACGGGAGAGTTGTGATCTTCGACTCACTAAGGGGCACAAACCCGCACGACTACCGACATTTTGAACAAGTCTTGAAATTGTCAGTGATGAACTGCTTAATTACTCAATTACTAGAGTCGAATATCATCGTTGACAATATAGTACATTTCATACAGCTCTTACAAGGACTACTTGAAGGATCCGGACAGCTAGGATCGAAGATCCAAGAAGGGTAAGGAGCGCAACAAAAATAAACTCAAAATCAGGCGAGATTTCCTAGTACATATATGAAACCTATTTTTTCTTAGTGCGACTTCCTATTGCTTCTATATTACTACTAAAATTGTTGGTTTATTGTGTGCGGTTGCATCAAAAAACCACTTGGATCAAACTTGTGTGGTTTCTTCGATGCGTGAGTACCTCGGGGCTTGCAAAAGGTACTCCACCGCCTACAAACAGCTCAAGGAAGGACGAAGAAGAGCTGGTATGAGGTGGTACAAAAGGAAATCGATGAGATGAGGTTCAGGCGAACAAGTAAAGAGACATATGTAAGTTTGTACAAGACCAAGTTGTGCATGAAGGCCAACCTTTCTTCTTGGAGAACAGTGAGTTGGGTATGTTCTTTGGAGTTTGAGCCTCTAAGGAAATGGGACACCATGCTAGAGCTTAAGCACTACCTTCATCCAGTTACATTGTAGCTCGCACATTATGTATGGATCATGTAATTAACTCATACTTTGTTGGATATTGTATGAATGGATTGATGAAAACATGTATGGATACGAACGGAATCGTTGTATATATATGTATGATATATACTTGAGTATTTGTCTTTCTTATATGTATGTGCGTGTGTGTATGGATTGATAGCAATGTTATATATATGTGGATATGTATTGGCATTTTATTTTTTTTAAAAAAATTAAGCCGTGTCGGGCAACATAACTCGGCCACCATGGTAAATCAATGAACCATGGCAGGCGGCTTAAGGTGCCTCGCCACGGTGAAACCATTAAAGCGTGGACGGGCGGCTTAAGTCGCGCTGCCACGGTTAATAGAATTATGCCACGATTAATCGTGACCTCTCGGGGGTGACGGGCGGCTGTGCCCGCCACACAAAAGGGTTTCTGCCCGCCACCAAAAAAAATCGGTACTAGTGTATGCCAACACTTCAGCCAACTAGTGACTAAAAGCGATGTATACATCGCCCATATTTGTTCTAAGGGTGATAGATATATCGACCACTGCTTGAAAAGCACTTAGTCTTCTTGCCAAACACTTGAAAGTATCTATTCAAATACCTCCCTTTATATGCTTTTAAAGAAAATGTTCACCTGGCAATGTGTAGCATATAAGAATTTCCAATGAACACTTTGATCATCTTCAATTAATGGACCTTCCTAGCTAGGCCACCACTTACTAAACTTGTTGCTTTTCGATCCAAGAGGTAAAAATGTCTTTCACACTAAATCATCACCAAGTCAAAAAAAAATTCCCTTCACTTTCTTGTTATAAGCTCTTACAGCTGAAGCTTTATCCTTCTCAATCTCTTTCAAAACTTGTATTCTCTTATCTGTCACCTCATTGATACTATCCATCATAAGATCATGATACATAGCAGGAGATAAGTCATTTTGTTTTGCATGTCTATATGCATCCATATTTAGAGACATGATGTGCCCACAAAGCCTCGAACAAGAGCTCAAGCCACCTCCTAGGATTGTCCTCATTCTTCTTCTTAACTAACTTGATCAAATTCTTATTGCTCGATTTCACCTGACCATTAGCTTCATCGTAATAAGGAGTTGAATTGAGCAACTTAATCTTACATATCTGTAGTTAATGTTTGGGGAATTCTGAATCCATGTATTATATGCTCAGTAATAAACTCAATCACCTCTCTACGGCCACATCCTCTTGCACGAGATGTGGAGCTTGACGCCCCACACCTTCACGACATCCACGACTACTCTCCTTATCCTTAAGAAGTGAAGTAGCCGCCATGCCCGGTCTCAAGGAAGGCTTTGCTAACACCAAACTAGAAGACATCTTTCCACTCACGATGTCGCAAACGTTGGGAAAGAGACATCTAGTGTGCTACCAGCTGGAGTGATAGAGTTCACCTGTGTCCATATCTAAAGGGGACAAGGGCGAGTTCAACAGATCGTGTGGTCCTCATGGTTGCAGGAAGGATCCAGAAACAAGAGGAGATGGAAAGGAACAGGGACTGTGCGGTGGAAGAGACAGAGGGATCAAAGTGGTCCAATCAATGCAACTATATGTTTTTTTTTTGCATCATGCAACTCTATGTGCTTCCAAATTTTTAGGATGGGCTCCAATCTGTTTCTTAATGCAGCTCGTGGCACTTTTTTTCTGTACTAGTTAAGCGCTCTTGCGTTGCTACGAGATAACTAAATTTTATATAAAAACACATTGATCGCATGATAAGATAAGAATACTATGAAATTAAATAATGATAATAAAATGACATTTAATCGAAACAAGTTTTTTACGAAAGTAACACAATCAATCATGTACAACACATGCGCAAACTCTATTTTATGGGGGTTTTCCGTAATTCACGTAAGATAATGTTTTATATCGGCCGAAAAGAAATCTTCAATATCTATTTATTTCATTTGTCAATAAATCATTGAGTAAGTTCCAACGCATCTTCATACCATTCTGTACACACGAGAGTGTTGAAAAATCTCACAAAACCTTAAAACAAAGTATGTTATCCCCACCGTACAAATACTTGCGGGTTTATGACCATCGAGACCAATAAAAGAAAAACGTAGGTTAATTTTTGAAATGATTAAGTTACAAGCATACTTATAAAAGATTAAATCATGTTATTTTTTAAAATGTTTAAGGTATAACCATGGATCTCGATGATTCAAAACTGAAATGACATATAGCTATATAAAATTATATTATATAGGTTCATACATGTGCATTGCTATGAGACAACTAAACTTTCATACTAAAAAAATGGATCGCATCTTAAGAAAATAATATTTTGTAATCTTGAACTCAATTTGTGATTTAAATTGCTTCCACAATGACTTGCATTGAGTAATCATTGTATGCCTTGGAGGAATCTATTTTTGAATTTCATAAAGTAGTGTTACATACACATAGATACACTTCCATTGTTTGCTTGTTCAAGAACAGACCAACACAATTACCTCTTCCCACGTCATAAACTTTTCTGATTGAGATGTCCTGGTTCTTTGGTCTGCAGCATGAAATAAAGACTCCACAGGTTCAACAAGTGATTTTCATAGTTTCTCTTGCAAATACAAAATAATTGCAATTATTAACATTTGGTAACCAAATAATATTAGTGGGGACTTCCCCTGCTATATTTATGGTTCAAGAAACTGCAATCGAACCCAGAGGAAAATTATTGATTGGTAAAAAAAAGCATAATAGATATACTAATCTTGAGTGCGAAAAGAATATTAAATGTATAAGAAGGCCCTATATTCAGTATTCAGGACTCCAAATGTTGACCTTTTTCTTTCCTAACAGCTTCATCAAAATAGACAATATTCAGGACTCCAAATGTTGACCTTTTTCTTTCCTAACTGCTTCATCAAAATAGTTAGCTTCTTTGTCATAAATAGAAATTACAATTCACACCTCAGTTCTATTCATGAACATAAGTTTCCTGTCATAGATAAATAATGGATATCGTGGACGACCTCAAAGAACAATGTGACCAACTTCTAGTCTCACTGCCAGTACTTTGGTCACAGAGCAAATACGCATCGAAGTATTTATGAACAGATAGATATATAGTATTATGTAATATTGTAACACCCTAAATTTTGTGTTTTTGAAATAGGAGAGAAAATGATTTGTTTATGTATTTTTGTGCTCATAAAATATAGGAAAATAAATATTTTTGACAAATTAAAATGTATCATAAGGAATAGCAACATGGTTGTGCATTCATGCTGAAGCATTGTTTATTTTGTATTGTTTGGTCTTTGGTTTGATTCAAAAAGGTTTTCAAATTCTTTAAAAGACATTTCAAGTTGTGATTCAAATAAAAGGAAAGGTTTTCTTTTAACCTCTCTCTCTCTCTCTTGTCTCAATCTGGCCGAAGGCCTCTCCTTGTTCCTTCTTGGCCTGTCAATTTCTAATAATGGCCGATGGCCATTTTTCTTTTCTTCTTCGGCCGTGTGGCAATTTTCCTTGAACCCGTTCTCTTTCTCGCTTTTGGGTCATCAGCAACCGGCCCAGTTAGCTCAAGCAACAGAGCGCAGCGCTCCCATCCCCTCATGTTGCACGTCGGGCTCGAGACGGACTCACCTGGACGCAACCGCGTACATATATATATAATACCACCCCGGCCTCTTTCCTTGTTATCGTGCCTGTCAAGTCCTATATAAACCAAGCCTTAAGCACCGCGTCGTCCTTCAATTGAGCTACAACAGCCGCAGCGTCCGGAGCTCTAGTGACGCCGCCGCGTCCAATTGTTGCCACAGCTCGTATTCGCTGCAAAACCCTAGCCCTAGCTGTTATGTGCCGCCGTGTTGCGTCTCGCCGAAAAGCACCAAAGCTGCCGCAGTGGAGAACGTCGACTGCTGCCTTGCCGCGGTTGCAACCTGCTATTGAAGTCGTCCGCATCTTTGATCTGTGTGTTGCCATTGTTTCTACCCAGCCATCGATTTCAAGCTAGGTGAGTTCATCGATCATCTCTATCCGGCTGCATGTATTTACTTCACGAAACCAAGAGCCGAGACCTATACGTATGAAACTCCAGCAAAGTTCCATCGCTAGCCAAGGCAGCACCCCGCATGCATGCTCTGCGTGCTTTGCTCTAGCTGATCCGATTAGCTTGATGACGTCAATCTTAGCTTGCTGACATCGATCATACATCTTGTTCCAAATTTAGTTGGTCCGATTCCTTGCTAGCTTGTTGACGACGTCATTTGATGACATCATATGTTTTCTTGCCGTTTTCCTTTACAAGAATAAATCTAGGAATACAATCTAAATACACTACACATCCATCACCCTAAGCCATCCAATTCTAGATCAAGGGTCAAGATTAGAAGGTACCCTTTCATTGGTAGTTATTCTAAAGAGCCCTTGGCTTTCTTCATATTTTTGTTGTCAGTCCTCATCAGATTTAATTTCGAATTCCATTTATTTTATTTTGAAATCAGTTTCCATTTATTTAGAGTTTTGCCATCCAACTTCAAATCATCATATCTTTCTCGTTTTAAATCCGATTTGAACCGTTCAACTTCTGTTAGATTTGTAATTTCGTAATCTACATGTTCATATTACTCTTAGTTAGGTTTTGCAACTTTTAAATTTCGAGATTATCTTAGGTTTATTATTTTATCAATGATAAACTTGTAAAATTCATAACTCGCCCGTCTTAGCTCCAATTTCGGTGATCTTTACGTGCGTGTGATCGTAGAGAGCGTGTAGAATAGTTTTATAAGCTTTTTAAACTGTTTTCCCACTATTGGTGTACTGTTCTAATGGTAGTCTTATTTGTCATGCATGATTGGATCCATGTGTTTGTGTGTTGCTGATTGGAATCGAGTAGATCAGTGAGCTTTATGTTGTTGATCTCGAAGAAGACCGTGATCTATAGGAAGTTGATGAAGAAGATGTTTTTGGGAAAGCATTGGACTTGAAGAAAGGATCTATATTTAAGGCAAGTATAGTTTTGGGATATGCTATCTTTAAACCATGATCTTATGGCTTGCTTAATGTTTATGCAATTGAACGTTAAATATGAATTGTTGATAACATGGTTCGACTTATTCATTTGTGATCATCCGGGATATACAGTACAGCTATGGGGGCTACATGGCTCTGGCTTTAGTCGTTCAGGGGATAGTGTTTACTTGTGTCGGTGGTTACCGAAATCGGTGGAGAATGGGTTGAAGCTCTATCGCTATCCGGCATGTTTAGATAACCCCTTTGAAAGGCTTTATAATGGTTTCTCGGGTTTGGGAGTTATAGACCCGTGCTTTGGGAAAACATTGACCCGTAGTGAAAGTGTACACCTCTGCGCAGAGTTAAAAACTGTTATAACAGCCGTGTTCGCGGTCATGAACGGCCTTGGAGACATCTATGAATAGAATTACATGCTTATTAAGTTGTTCATGATTTATTGTTTCATGCTATTCATTATTTATGTTATAATGATCATGGGTTTTGGGGTAGATATTGCCTAGCTATATTTGTGGAGTTCGACATGGACTCACTCTTGCTATTCCCGACACCTCGGGAAGAAGTTAGGCTTGTGATCAACCGGTCGGTCGGTCCCTGTGGTGCCTACATCGAAGAACGAGAGAGTCTTTCATTTGTCGGCTAGCTGAGGTTATTTTCTATGTTCGTTATATTTTAAGCATTGTGAATTGATTACCATTCATTTGTAAACTATATGTGAGATTTGACTTTCAGGGCTCACATATGGCTTCATCTGGTTTTGTTCTTGAAACCGGGTGTTACAAATATCAAGCGCATGCTTTCACTTTCTATTGAATACAGTTGAGACTAATTAATAAAGTGGGAGTTTGGAAAAATTCTTGTATTAGGTGCAAGGTGTACCAATCTAGATACATAGAACATAGATAACTTGTAAAGTTGGAAGCACCATTAATGGAATTGAACAAACCATTACGCTGCCAATGACTTAAATCACTCAAGGGCTTACTGTTGCATGAATTTCCACAATATTGCCAAGTTTTTTCCTAAAACTAGGTACTGGACCAGATTGGACATCACTCTCCACATCTAACCATTCCTAAAGGACATAAAAACACAATAGTAAAACATAAAAGCTGTTTGCAAATTCATGATCTTGAAGTAGCAAGATCTTACTTTGTCCGAGGTTATGCATCCAAACATCTTATTTGCAAATTCATCACACAACGAACTGTAGCAACCATTACCTTGCACTGTATAGCAAATGGAAGCAAATCAATAATAAACAGGTATGCATATTTTCTTTAAAAATGCTATTATTACTGAAGCAAAAACATTAAGTATTTTTAACAGCTACTATTTTAACTATTCTAGTATACAATGGCACACTGCTAAGAAAAGCCTATTATCATGGGATGGAAATAACTACAGTTAGCTTAGTACTTAAACAAAGAGCACCTCTATATTTAAATAGTTACCACCACACGACCTGCTTAGTAGCAAGTCATTGTTGTCCTGCTGAACTGTCAAAGCTTAACAGTCAATTTAGCCTGCGCATCCACCAATCTATTTAAAGCACATGTTTGTAGCCATATCTCACATTGTGTAAACACATGTCTCTGTAGCATTACAAATGAATAAAAAACTATCCAGAACTGGAGCCAGCAAGCAGGCCTACTAATTAGTGCGTCCATCTAGTCTATTAATCAGATTCAATCAAAGTACATGTTATCTATTTTCTACACAGCATCTCTTTTTGCAATACAGAAAGATCTTCATAATCGGATTCAGAAAACACTCATAGCACTGAGAAAAAGAAAAAGCCCTGGCCACTATGCTGCAGCCTGCAGCATCTTACCAAAGGTGCGAAGTACATGGATCCCAAGCACTAAAAACTTCTATAAAATAATTTACCCACACACCAGTGCACTTAGCTTTCAAAGCTTGTTGCCCTGCACAACCAAGTCCCTTGAAGTGAGATTGACAATGACTTAAAACCCTAATTGGAAGTGTCAGAGTGTTGTACACAAGGCCTGCATTGCAACCACTGAAAATAGGAAAAAAATATCAGTTGGGTAAATTACTCTTGCGCATGATCTTGCAATGCTCCTGCAACCCAATTGTATAATAGAAACCTGCTGCCAAAGCCTGAATAATTGATTCAATCGATGAACTAGAGGAAATAGCAGCCGTAACACCAGCTCAACATTCAATCGATCAATTCCACCATGAAATCGGACCAATCAATCCCCGCCACCACGTAGATTCGTTAGCGGAGGTGAAGTCGTAGGCGTTGTCCTCATCGAAGAGAGAGTGCGTGATATGTTGCTACTTGACAGAGATAATGAGCACAACAGAATGGATCGAAAAACACCATATCCTCGACGGCAGGGAGCATGTTCCTCCGCGGGTAGGTCGGACAGAATCGTTGGAGTCGGGTGCGGGGGGCGTAGGGAGAGGGAGAAGGCTTCCGCGGCAACGGCGAGGGAGAGCCATCGCGGCCCGCTCCTCTCCTGAACCACCTCCAGAACTAGTAGGTCCGGCCGCCACGCCGTGCGCCGCCCACCGGACCGCGTCACTCTGCGGATCCACCACCGTTCCGTGTAGTGGAGAGGAGGTGTAGGTGTGTCGAGAAGAACCGTGATTTGGTGGATATGCATGGCAACGGCTAGCAACAGCGCCGGAGCTAACCCTAGCCGTTTCGTGTGGTCGTTGCTTGCTCCCACCTCCCGCGGTCTAGACCCGCCACACATCCGGAGCGTCGCAGCAGCAGAAGCCATTGTCGATGCACCGCTGCAGCTGTCCATGCGGCGAGCTCGCCGGGCCACGCTTCGTGCTGCGCCAGTGCACCCATGCCGCCATCCTGCCCGCTACCCGCACTCTCACCTTCCTTCCACAATGGCCTGTTGACGACACCATTGACGCTGCTGCTAGGGTCGCCATGCTCGTGCTTCTAGCCCCACGGCGACGCTGGAGCCATGCGTGCGGCCGCCCGCCCGAGCCACACCATGACCATGAAGGGCCGCCGCCGCCGAGGTGGCTATCAAACAATCGATCCGGATCTGGGATGAGGGCAGGGGATGAGATGGCGGCAGCATGGGGACGGCGCCGCGGTGGCGGGGGGAGGGTGCGTGGGAGAGGCGGGCGGGGCGAGAGGGGTGCTGGGAGCGGTTTTGCAAGAGGGGTGCAGGATTAGGGGAGCGGTATTAGGGGAGCGGACAGAAGGCCGATGACGAGGGAGGGGGTCACACAGAGATATTATGTGCGTCATTAGGAGCGGGATGGGGATCGCATGAAGGGAGGGCAGGAGGACAAACCAAATATTATCGCATTGTTAGACAATCTTAGTTTCGTTCTTTTATATGTTGTAGAGATGTACAGCTGCATGAAACCATATAGCAGTTCAGTTCACGGTCTTGGAATGAAAGAGGATGGCGGCAATCATCATTATAAAAAAAAATAGGAATCGCTTGAGACGAACAACAGTACAATAGTAGGTCCTCAGAGATGATTACGTGTGGATTGTAACAACAAACATACATGTTTGTGTTGATTGCTAATAATAAAAGTACATCAGAGCGCAGCAGGCTAACTGACACTCCTAAAATTGGAGAAGATCAGGACTGCTGCTCGCCAGCCTCCTTGTTCGCTAACTGGATGACTTTGAAACGAAGGCATTTGCCCTTTTACTACCTAGGCTGCCAGCAAGTGCTTTCATTGTTGTAACTATGCAGTCACCCGTAATCGTAGGAAGGAGACACGCCCCATAATATATATGTGGTACTCAGATCACGAGATAACTGTAAGGCCACCCTATTCAGAAAGTAGAGCCAGCATATGCAAAGATCTGACTTAGATGTCTAGGTGTAACATACAGAAGTGACAAACTGGTGCGATGGTAACATGTGGCTGTTGGACACGGCTTTGAATTAATTTCCCACAAAAAAATACCGACATGTAACTTGTCACCCATTTAAACTGCACTAAGAGAATCATATTTTTAGTACATACACATGTTGATCTAGAAGTGATTAATTACTTTTTTTTCATGTCACTGTTGTTGAGAGTAGCTGGTGCGTGACGAATTTCAATTCTTCGTGTCATGCACTTACGCCTTAGGGCCTGTTTGGCAGGACTCCTGCCAGCTCCAGCTCCTCTACTGTAGCGGCACTGTAGCATGCAGGAGCCGGAGCCGGAGGAGCCTCAAAATCGAGCTTCTCCGGCTCCTAGCAACATGGTCCGCTGTCAGTGAGAAGGGGAGGGAGGGAGAGAGAAAACCGGCTCCTAACTACAGATGCGCTACACCTTGCTGGGTGTGCAGGCAAGAGACATTTTGCATTGCATTCATATGCATTAAAGAAGTATGTTGAAGGTGTTATGTCTACATTATGACCAAGTATATTGAAGGTGTGATGCTTGTGTTATTATGAAGCCCTATCATTTGGCAATGTCCATAAATTGGAAGTCACTCATTTTTATATTGATATTATATCCCCATGTCAAATTGTTTCTTAATTCCAAGTGTGATTTAAATGGCTTGTCAAAACAAATTTGCTTGTTGAGATGTTTCATCTCACCCTTGCTTTACTCAATTCAGGTACATAATGTTTGCTTGGAGGGATGGGATTAACGACACATCCTCACGGTTTCACCCACATTTAGATGTAATAATTTCACTCTTGCCTTGATGTAATAAACTTAATTTATCTTCATGGTTTAATAAGAACATTTAAGTTGGAGCTTTACTTAATTGTATAGTTTTGTTACCATTGTAACTTCCGCGCTTTAGCCGATATTGGGTTTTTTTGTTGCCGAGTTTCATACTTTGCATGAGGGAAGGGACATTTAGTGACATCTTTGGCTTTTGTGACACCTGGGGTGTTACATATCCATCTTTGTTTTTATTCAAGATTTTTCAAACAAATTTTAGAGCACAATTTTTGTGTGGACATAAACAATACTTTACTATATAGGGTGTAGTGGAGGAATTTCACATGCACAAATGGTTGTTTGGCGCTGCAGCTTGAAACAAGAGCTTGAGGAATTTCGCATGCACAAATCTCGTGTGCGCAAAGGGATATAGCAGCTGGTTGTGATGGTGCGGCTCCCAAATGATCCAAGGATCATTGCATCTGCTGGTAGGCCGGACAAAGTTGACGTGGAGGAATACTAAGCATTTGGCGGATTGGATTTGTAGCAGTGTTTTTCCTCTGCACTCTACATTAATAATTACAAAGTAGGCAGGATAATTGATTGTTTTGCTTGATTCTCAATGAAGTCGATCTCGAACGCTTCTGAAGAAGACTGGCAGCGTTCGCTGCATGCCATCCTATTCTTACAACGAACCAGCGCGTCTACTTCTTGCCTGTCTATTCTTATTAGGACGTGCACCCGTGTCTTTTTGGGATCACGGTGATCAAAGGCCTGCTGGCTTGCCTTGCAATCTCCTGGTGCCCCGCTGGGGAGTTGTGGCGGTGCCACATGTGATTATGCTTGTTGTGCCAGTGGCAATGTGACTCCTTACTCAATGCACAAGTTGTATCAATGTGAGGCTTTTCATGTTGTGGCTGGGCATTCACACTTGAAAACAATCATATCTTGCACGAACAGATCAGCTCATTACCACAGTGAAAACGACAATTGACACATGAAAGCTGGATGAGAAAGACAATTGATAATTCTATACCTAACTAGCAGAGGCGGCACAAATAGGAATAGAATTGTTGATCCATCTCACTACAATTCTTTTTTAGGACAATTATTTCTATGGCCTTCGAAAAAACACCCTGCAGATATACGACCCTTTTTTTTTTCCAAAATTATCTTTATGTCCCTCGAAAAATTTCTGGTTGGCTCCATGGCCTTGTGTTACGTCTGTTAAGGTATGCAGTTCGTTTGGCCACAAACCAAGATGCGAATATCGAAATTACCCTTCCCACATACCCCAAACCGAGATGCGAAATATCAAAATTACCCTTCCCACATACCCCTTCAGTGCCGTCGCGCGCGAGGAGACCGAGCGCCCGCGTCGCTGGTCGCGGATCGAGTGGGCCTCGCGAAAAGCCTTCCGCATGATGGGGAAGCCACCGCCACTCCTGTCGGCCAGGTCGCCGCCGGGCGGTCGGGACCGCCGGTTGGTCCTCCGTCCTTGGATCTGCGGATCCACCTAATACCTTCCCCGGTCCCTCTTCTTCCCGTCCTCTGGCCATCGATCCGTGGGGCGTTCAGCATTGGGCCTTGGCTGGGTGGTACAGGCGACGCGTGCTGCTGCTATACGTTGCCCTTGGGCCGAGTACAGGGCGCAGGCCCTGCTGGCCTGGGGCGTTGATCTTCTCATGCGACAAGGTGTTGGCGTACGTGCTACTGGCTGCCTGGCCACCGTCGCCGCCGCGCTGCAGACCTCCGTCATGCCTAGTGGCCAGCCGAGCTGCACTCGATCGGCCGGGGATCAAATTCGGTGACATTATATATATTATAGTTATAGTAATTCACTTGTATGCATGTGTACCCTAGTTCATGTATTCTTGTAACTAATTGTTCTCTATCTCGCTTCCACACACGTACGTCAGATTCAAAATCACTGTAGTTAATTCCTGTATTCGATCTTCATCTAATTGCAGTTTTTTTATATCCAGGGATAAAATAGTCCTTTTATCCATCAATTAACACCTTCAAGTGCAAGAACCTATCAGAGGGCGTAGTTATTTCCTGTATTCGATCTTCTTCTAATTGCAGTTTTTCTTTTGTCCTGGGATAAAAGTCTTTTTATCCATCACTTAACACCTTCAAGTGCCAAAACCTAACAGAAGGTTATGGAGCTAACCATAAAGTTTTCTAGGGCCATCGTGACAACTTTACAAAAAAAAAAGGACGATGTACCTACAATGTATTTTTTATAGGGCCATAGAAATAATTCTCCCATTCTTGTTCATTAGTGTCCGACCAAAGTTCACCTGCCTAGTATCCTTGTTCCTTTGGGCACGGTAAATCGCCGGCCATTTTAATGAGGTAGTAGGTTTTTGTGACCTCCTCGGTCAATAAAAAGGTATTGTCTCGGAAAATTATTGTGTAGTAGTGCACTGGTGTTGACACGAGTTACAACGACATACCATAGCACATGTTTCTCACCATATTTATGATTATTATCTGAATGCATGATATTTTATTTCGGCTTACAAACAACCTTTGGGAGCAATATTAAAGTCATTTAAAAAAAACTGTGGCCATCTGAATTCCTATTGACCTTGAAATCCCTTGACATATTCTTGAGGTTCGAAATGCCTAGGACAAAGCCAGACAGGCCAAA
The DNA here is from genome assembly GCA_015847255.1 of Hyparrhenia diplandra. Lineage (NCBI taxonomy): Eukaryota > Viridiplantae > Streptophyta > Magnoliopsida > Poales > Poaceae > Hyparrhenia > Hyparrhenia diplandra. Next base: position 1,439,966 of record JADLZK010011027.1, read on the forward strand.
GATGGCACATATCATAATTGTTCATGTATTGCACGAATCACAAGCTTGCAACGTTACAGAGCTTCGCTATGTTTTGCACCCTAGCTACGTAACTGTGTGAAACTACATAATGATGACAGCATCACGTTCCTAGACCCTCAGTGATGATTTTGAGTGGTATTCTACAACCTGAGATGATAAACACCTTCTGAAGAGATTTTCCCTTTTACTATCTGGGTACTACCAGCCTTGACGATGGAAATAGTGAATTAGGTTCACCGAGACATGGCACCTCCAAACTCTTCTAGTCATCATCCATTGGTCTAGCAGCGGTTTGTAATGTTGACAGTACTGCTTCGTCGTTCACAGTATAATGTCAGCATTTTCCTGATGCTTCCTATTCCTACGACATAATGGCCGAGGGATTCTTTTGAACTTGAGGCACCCCTCTTCTGCTAGCCTACTACCCTGTGCCTTGGTGCTAGCTTTGCATTACTTGCATACTGCACAACATGATCTACTATATATAGACAGTCGTGTATGTTGTGTAAGTGAGAATGGAACACATTTTCCAAGCCCAAGCAGAATAGTCCGGGGTATTAATGGGAGTAAGCATTAACTCTTCATGTGCAAACTTTTGCCTCAGCATGCACAAACCGTCGAGCCTACTCTCTCTAAAATAAGGGAATACTAATATCACTGGATATTATAGATACATAGTCGGGCTGGAGCTTTACGTTTCCACCTAGAACTGGTGAGGGGCACACGAGGAGAGGCGATTAGTCAGCTTGGGTAAACTAGAGGGGTTGTACTTGACTTGTGTGCGGCGCGTAGACATGCATATTTTGTAGAAGGTTCATATATTGCGAAATTTAATTCAACATCACTATTTTTGAGACCATGTCTATTAGATGGAGGAGACACACCACCTGCCTCTCGAAATATGTTTTCGCTGAATCTGAAAATAACACTGTAGCACATGAATGGATTGTAGTACACCAGTTAAGTGCCCTTAGACTCTGAGCATTCGAGCTTTTCATTTAATACACGATAAAAAAATCAAATAATTTCTATAGGGTTTCTTCTATGTCACCACTTTAGTCCTTGTTCTCACTGTCCTGTCATTGCCAATAGGCGAAGGATTGGGGCCGATATATACTATCAAAGAAGAAGTTTCTAGTATGTTTGAGTTTCTTCCATGGTTTGATTACTTGTCTGCACTGATGTCGTGCTGATGATGATGGTGCATTGAAATAGTGTTTTTGAATCTGTACAGGAAGTGTTTGATGCCGGGTGTTTGCCCATCAACACAATTATCCATTGAGCATGCATCTGATCTCTGTAGCACGCATTTGAGGAGAGTAATATTAGTGGATATAAAGAAACACAGTCTTGCAATATCATTTGTGTAGTAGTGGTGCCTGTAGCAGCTATATTTGCATCTCTGCTCAAAAAATTGAAAACACGTATCAGTATGTTATAGATGAACACACAAGTAAGGAGACGCAATGTCGTCTAGTTTGGGTCAGCAGCACCTTCAAAAAAAAAAACACCGTCTTGAGGAGGAACCAAACATATTAAAAAATAAGATCTGTCAACTCTTAAGAATTTTGGAGATTTGCCATTTTGATACCTGGGTATAATACCAGCAATGAGGACACAAATAGCTTCCTATTCCGATCTCACAGTACCCGCGCACCTCCAAACTCTTCCAGTCATCCTCCATTTTTTTGAAAGCACGGTCATTCTCCATCAGTCTAATCCGTGATGGGCGGTGCTGACACTGCTTCGTTGTGTCCTGCAAGCTATCAGTGAAATAACATTTTGTTTAATTAGTCCCGATGGTTGTTGCCATATTTCCTTTCGTTGTTGTTGATATGCAATCATGGTAGGAAAGTATGCAGACCCTACATTACATGGAGCTCGTGGCTACTCATAGCATGAGATGATGCCCTGCCAATTCTAGAAACAATTTATGGGAACGCTAGCTTCCGCTTATATATAGTGAGCTTCCATATGCATACATCTGATTAAGATCTCCTGTGCTTCATGGAAGTGATGAAGAGGTGTGGGCGGTAACACGGGGTTGTGTAATGCTAATGGTCACAAAAAATCTGACATATAAGTTGTGGCACATTTTCACGGAACTGAGAAAACCATGGAGCTAGATGAGGTAGTTTTTATGTATCACTGTCGTTGGGGTTTGGTGGTGGGTGACCAATTTCTTTTGTTATGCATTTACACGTCCTATATAGTGAGATTTTTGCTTATCAGCACTGTGAAAATATATTTCCAGAAGATAATTAAGAGTGGGCAATATTATCAATGATGGCTAGCTAGTCAGCTATCCTACGTCTGAATACCAGGGTGTGAATCAACAAGCAGTACTAATAGTAAGGGTGGCAAATTTATTACTTAAACAGCCATCTATAATTACGTACTCCATCGCGGTTGCTCCAGCTTTTCTGCAGCTCTGTTAGCTCGCGCTCCTAGCACTGAACATGTGATGCACTATTTTGGAAAAATTTAAATAGTTATGGTTCAATTTCCGGGGCTGTCCATGTACATTGCCATAACAATGCCATGAAATTGTATTTGGCAGTGGTTGGTAAGTTAAAATGATTCTACAAGTAGGTGCACACAAATAAATTTATAATATTTCAAAAAACAAGTCAGTGCAAAGATGGATTTAAACTTTATGTGAGACTTTTAGGTGACCTTGACACGATCCAAATCACTGATATAAGTGTTTTTTTTATTTGTGGATGTTAGAGCTCTATATTTGCATTTCTAATATCTTTGATGTTTAAATTTAAGGTTTTGAATTTTTTGAAACAGGCTCAGATCGAGACACAGGATATAATAAATTTGAAGTGTAGTCAACGTGACAAAGAACTCTGTAATTGAATTTTTTCATTTGATGTTGTTTATTAGGTGCTAACTATCTTCATTTGCAGATTCAGATAAGTTAATACAAAATAATACCAACAGTTATAGTAGTAGTAAGGAGTTGTGCAATGCTTAGGTCACACGTCTACAATTTTTCTGCCAAATACGATACAAGCAAGCTATGTCCCGACAAGGGCAAGCCTCCCACAAAAAGGCCACTCACATACACTACAGGAATCCGCTTCTTTGCCGAGTGCGCTGAAGTTCGCCGAGTGGCAAAAGTCGGGCACTCGGCAAAGAGCGTCTTTGCCGAGTGTCAAACTGAACACTCGACAAAGACCACTTTGCCGAGTGCCGGCGTCGGCGGGAAGTATAGCACTTTCGGAAATCTATATATTTGCGAGTGCACGGCGGTCGGCAAAACATTACACTTTCGGCAAAGGTTAGCGGGGAGGAAATGGCCACGTTCTCCGTCACTTTTGCCGAGTGTCCACCGATTAGACACTTTCGGCAAACTAGGGTCGGATTTTGCCGAGTGCCGTGTATACGCACTCGGCAAGCAGGGGGTCTTTGCCGAGTGTCCATCCCGCACTTTCGGCAAACCATTAATTTTTTTTGATTTTTCGTCCCATATTTTTTGTGTGACATTAGTAAAGTACTTACATCTCATCTTCACAATTTGGTACAATTTCAAGTTGTTTTGCTATATTTCATTAATTATTTCTATTTTCTTGCATTTTTACGGGCGACTCCAAATTTGAACTGCAGGTACATGAAATAATGGACTGTGGTCATTCAAAAATGTTATTCATGATGTTTGGCGTATGTTTAGGCTCAATCCGGTACTCGCGTGAAATTTCAAACATTTATGTGCGGAACATGACGAGTTACTCGCGGGAAAGGTGTTTTTAAAATCTATAAAATCCAAACGAAGTTCAAAAACACGAAACTTGGCGAGGTGTCTTGTCATCTCATGAGGAGGTTGTGGAAAAAATTTGAAAAAGTTTCGAGCAAGTTGTGACGTCGGATGCTTGAAACCCGGACATCTCCACCCTCCCCGGCCCGGGCCCCCCCGCCCGCCCCGACCCGCGGCCCCCATCCCCGGCCGGCGTCCGCCCCCCGGCCCCCGAGCCCCGCCGGCCCTCGCCCTGTTGCCGGGGCGGCAGAGGGAGAAAGGGGAGGTGAGGAGGAAGAGGGAGGAAGGGGAAGGTGAGGAGGAAGGAGGGAGGAAGGGAAGAAGAGGAAGAAGAGGAAGGAGAGGAGGGAGAAGAGGAAGAGGAGGGAGAAGAGGAAGAAGAGGAAGGGGAGGAGGAAGAAGGTGATTGACGCCGGTGGTCGCCGTTCTTCGTGTTGCCGCAACCAAGGTAATTAAGCGCTATTCTTCTAGTATTGTTAGTTGTAGGGTTAGTAGTAGTAGTTAGTAAATAGTTGTAGGGTTAGTAGTTGTAGGGTTAGTATTAGTAGTGTTAGTAGTTGTTAGTAATAGTTGTAGGGTTAGTATTAGTAGTGTTAGTAGTTGTTAGTAATAGTTGTAGGATTAGTAGTAATTGTTATGGTAATACTTGAGAAGTAAAGTATGTGGTTGGATATATTGGTGGTTGGTGGCCTTCGTGCCCATATTGGTTGTTGGTGGCCTTCGTGCCCATTCTCGGTATATGCATGTGGTTGTTGGCCTTCGTGCCATGTTTTTTGCAGGTTTTGGGAACCTCCCCGTGCAGGGGAGGTGCTGCCGAAATTTTGAGTCGACACTAACTATTTTTGGCCTTGTTTTGTAGGAGGACCTGTGGGAGGGACTCGGCGACCCGGTCGTCCTCGTGGGTGCTACGGGTCTTGCCGCACCGCGTCTCCACCGACCCGTAGGTATGAATCACCTCCGTCCGTCCTTGTAGTTGTCTTACATAGCGCGACCCGTTAGGGGCGCGTCTCCCGTCCGAAAGAGATACAAAGCGTTGGTATGTATCCGTGCATATCTGCGGCCCGTGACCGCTTCGGATTGTCCACGTTTTTGGGACTTGTGGATGCGTGAGACAAGGTTAGCATCCATGCTCGGGTCCCGTCCGAGCCGGATTTTTCTCGGCAGACCTCCCGTTGTTCTCGGATACACACTCTCCCCGCCGGGACGTGTATCGGGAGAACGGCGGGAGGTGCTGCCGAAATTCCCGGCTCGGACGGACCTCGAGCATGGATGCTAACCTTGTCTACGCATCCTCGGTGGGATTAGGACCTATCCCTCACCTATTAGATGGTAGGAACGCCGTGTAGATGTAATTGCTGGTTATGTGGCTCGGCCGACATGGGCGTATGACGAGAGGATGGATAACCGTGAGTGGATGTACACGGGCTTCGCAAGTAAGAGCCTTGAATGGGTTAGGGGGACCGATGCTTTCTGGAGCATGCATTTGGCCCAGCCGCTAAGGGTCTATTCGATGCCGTGTCCGTGTAGCAAATGTAAGAACAAGAAAAAGCGAGTCAAGGTTGAAATGGGCAAGCATATTTACAACAACGGATTCGTCCCAAACTATAGCATTTGGATCTTCCACGGTGAAGTCGATCGTATTAGAGAGGGCGTGGTGAGGCCCCTCCTCGAGGAGTATGATCAAGATGCGGGGATGGCGGACATGATGGTGGCGACTTTCACGATGCACGGTTCAATGGAGGATTGGAGGAGGAACCCGAGGAAACCGCAAAGGCGTTCTACGAGATGATGGAGGCGGCACAACAGCCCCTTCACGAGAAGACGATGGTTACGGCGGGATGCCATTTCACGCCTTATAGCGTTGAAGTCGCAATTGAGCATTAGTCGAGACGGCTTCGACACCCTCGTCGATTATTGGGAAACCGCTTCCAGAGAGTCACGTCCTGCCGAAGAACACGTACGAGTCACAGAGACTTCTTCGTGGACTCAAGATGCCGTATGAGTCGTACCATGCTTGTCCAAAGGGGTGCGCCCTATTTAGGGGAGACCTCAAGGAAGCCACGCGACCGGCCCAAAGTGCAAAGCCTTTAGGTTTGTGGAGGTAGAATGTAGTGATGGCGGAAGAAAGCGGTCCAAGATCCCCGAGATGGTCCTACGACACCTTCCTTTTCGCATCGAGGCTCCAACGGCTGTACATGACAGAGGAGTCCGCGAAACAAATGACATGGCACAAGAAGGGCAAAAGATACAATCCCGAGAAGTTGGTACACCCATCGGATGGTGATGCATGGAAGCACTTCGATAATATGCATCCCTGAAAAAGCTATGGAGGCTCGAAATGTGCGGCCAGCGTTCGCGCGAAATGGGTTCAACCCGCACGGTCAACTGGCGGCCCCGTACACTTGTTGGCCCGTGTTTCGTGATCCCTCTCAATCTTCCCCGGTGTCATGTTTGAGCTCAAGCACCTGTTCTTGACGCTCATAATACCGAGCACCGGGCAACAATATGGGTGTGTTCATGCAAACGGTGTGGGATGAATTGCAAGATGCTTGGCAAAATGGGAATGCTTGACGCGTGCGGCCAGAGCTACAAAGACAAACTTTACAATGCATGTGTGGTATCTATATTCAATGCATGACTTCGGCTTATGGCATATTCAGCGCATGGTGTGTTCATGGGAGGTTCCCTTGCCCAACATGCAAGGTACCGTCTTGCGATTCAACCGCTTCTCAAGGGTGGCAAGTTTTCTTCGTTTGACAAACATCGTCAATTCCCCGCCCGAGGACCCCGAATTCAGACTAGACAAAAAGCACTTCACGAAGGTGTTGAAGTCACCGACCCCATCCCAAAGTTTATGACCGGTGAAGAGGTCCTTGCCGAGCTAGCTGGTGCGAAAATCGATGAAAAGAAAGGTTGTTTTGTTGGATATGGTACCACACACATGTGGACTTATATATCGGGCTTGACTAATCTCCCCTACTACAAGGATCTTCTTCTTGCACACAACATCGATGTAATGCACACGTAAAAGAATATCTCCGAGGCACTCTTCGCAACAACCATGGACCTTAAGAAGTCAAAGGACAACGTTAAGGCTAGACTTGACATAGAGATGATTGCGATAGACCAAAGCTAGTGATAGAGACCCCTAGCCCCGGGAGGAGATGGAAAAAAAGGGCCCTACCGACTACATCATCAAAAAGGGCCGATAGGAAGGAAGTACTACGGTGGATGAAGACGTTATCGTTCCTCGATGGGTATGCGGCGAACCCGGTAGGGGAGTGAACTTGCAGACTATGAAAGTCTTAGGGATGAAGAGTCATGACTTCCACATATGGATTGAGCGGATCCTTCTGCGATGACTCGGGGATACCTCCCCCGAGCCGGTGTGGCTGGCCCTGGCAGAGTTGAGCTTTTTCTTCCGCCCGCCTTTGTGTTAAGGAGTTATCTCGGGATGCGATTGCTGATCCGAGCGTACGCGTCTTTGTGTTGATCTTGCAAGTTGGAGTTGATATTTCCACCGGCTTCTTCCCGTCGATGCAAAGACCTGATTTTGCACCTTCCCGGCGAGGCACGGTTGGGGGCCCGTGCAGATTCCATTGGTGCTATCCAATCGAGAGGGCTCTCAAGGTACCGGAGAAAATGCGGGAATAAAGCCAAAATTGAGCCTTCCGTGGCAGGCATACATTACGGAGGAGGTGTCGACCTTCACACAAAGCGTACTATACCGAGAAACTTCCCGGCGTCAGAATCCTACCCCTCATTACAACGCCGACGAGAGTTCATCGAACCTCAGCCTTTTCGGAAGGGCAAGTCGGAAGAGGAAGCGCAACTACCCACAAGCACTTGTCCTTTGATGAGTGGCGCACTATCATGCTCTATGTGTTGTTGAACCTTGATGAAACCGCTCCTTATCGCCGGTAAGTTCTCAATGAGCTTGTTCCATACGCCATCACTATCCTCCACCTATCGACCCTAAACCTCCGGCCTTGTTTTTTCCGGGGAATTTATTGGTCAACACCGAAAGGGAATGGGGCTCCTACCTTGCAACAAGAAGACAATCTTCTAAAAAAATGGGCGGCCCGATTTTATTTCCCGGTTACGCTCAAAGGTACCATCCAACTATCCTCGTTCGACTTTGATATTCCACTTTGGTCCTAGTAACATATAATGTAACGATCTCACGTGGCCTCACCTTGCGAGCCCGCCGCATGCCTTAAATGTGCGAAGATTTAAAAGCAGGTGGGCGTGGCTTCCCGTGTAAGGGTCAACTCGTTCACCGTTTATGATGTGAATGGCTATCGCCGCACGCGAGAAGCTACGAGGAGAGTCGGCCCAACCGCAAAACAACGTGCACCGGAGTTAAATGCGCCCGGCTTGGATAAGAAGGACTATTACGGCATAGTCGAAGAAATATATGAGCTCAACTTCGGGGTCCTAAAGAGCTCAAGCTAGTGGTATTCAAATGCCATTGGTTCAATCCTCGATGACACGAAAGTGGCCCTACGATTGGGCAAGTCGAAATTCGACGAGATTCCGTATATGGAGGAGAGGATGTCTATATTGTGGCTAATATACACGCCACACAAGTTTATTACCTCCCATGGGCGTGCCAAAAACACGAGGACCTTGCGGGTTGGTACCTTGTGCGGCCGGTATCAAGACGGTAAAGCGCTGTTCGAGCGATGATGATTACAACCCCGACCCAAACACCGAAGAGTTCTATCAACCCGAGGGGCTAGAAGGACATTTGGAGATAGACATTCTTTCACGATGGGCATGGAAGTAGACGGCGCCATCGATGAGGACGAGGGTGATGAGGTGCGGGATGCTAAGGACTTGCGATTCTTGAACGATGGAGGATGGTACGCGAAGGAGTCGTTTCGAGGATGGTGCACATGCCGAGGGCGATACGAGATGATGAGGATGGTGACATTGATGATTACAATAGTGATAGTGATAGTGATGACTACATGCCGCCTTTAGGCATTCGGGGAGATAATTTCTAAATCATGTAATACTATTTTGTTATTATTGTTACCTTTCAATTATGTTTCGTTCATTTTGCAATACTAATTGGTTTACTCTTTTTTCTTTGCGGGGACTCGACAAAATGCTAGGCGGAAGGCGGCAACGCCGACGCCTGTGGGGTCCGATCCATCTACGCCGAGGGCCCCCCACCCTACCTACCCACGACGACGAGGAGGAGGCCGACGAGGAGGAGGAGGCCGAGCAGCCCCCGACGGTGGAGATGTCGAGGCGCGGCCGACGTCGCCCGTCCACGAGGAGGCTTGACTTTGTGTTCCGCCGAGAGCCGCCCGAGGCCGTCGTCGGGCCACACCTCTTCGGACTCGGACTCCGGTGTCGAAGAGACACCACACCGTCCGACGTCTTCCTCGAGTGCCGGCAAGGTCTACCAGCGGGGCCTCGAGCCTCCCACGGGGGCGATCCCTTTTTCCCCGCCGCCCGTGATTCGACCCCACGGTGACAAGTAAGTAGCCATTGATATTTTCACTACTTGTTCATATAACATTTTGAACAACGAACTTCGGACTAACAATTGCGTCTTAATGGCTCGTGCAAGAATCGGAAGATTGTAAGCGGAGGGGGGTTCGCGCCATATCAATGGCATCCGAGCCCGGGCCGATTAAAGAGAACTACCCCGCCCGGTGAGAGTCGGGAACGCGATGGAGGTGCCCTGGACGTGGGAGCACTTCATGTGCGTGGAGGAGGGCCGAGTGGCCATGAAGATCAAGGCGGACTTCTGGGTGAGTCTATATGCGAGGATTACTTCACGCCGTTTAAATATCGTGTTTCTTAAATAATAGAATGATACATGTTGTCCGTATGCAAAACTACTTCACGCGGCGAGGCGGGCAGAGGCGGTGGCCGCTAGAGTGCGAGAGATGTGGTCCGCCGAGACCGACTCAAGGACCCGTACCACGAGGCCCATGTCCCGGTGCATCATCTCCTACAATGCCAACGTGCTTGGCAAGGTGGTGAGGAAGAATGAAGCAAGGGAGATGATGCTCCGAGAGGGAGACCGACCTCACCGTGGACCGTACATCCAGGTTCAGTAAAACCCATTTATTCCGATTCCTTCAATGAAAAATAAGCAGGCTTCCATTCATCCTCCGCTATGTCATGCGATGTGTTAGGAGTGGTGCGGCAAGTACAAGGACTGGCTGGGTGGCCATTGTGGAGAAGTGGCTCTTGGACGAGACATACGAGACCAAGAGATGCGTCGGAGGTGTCGCTTGGAGATGCAAGGAAGCCACACCACCAAGGCGGCGTGCCCCTCCCGTGTATATGGACGGATGGGTACGACTACGTTGATTTTTATTCAAGCGCCAAATCTTTTCACTTCTAACCATCTGTGTTTCTCGCGATCAACTTTGCATGAAAAACGGGAGATCGGCGAGCACGCGGGTTGGGCCTGACTCAAATGGCGTAGCGACCGACCGCCAACGCCTCACGACCCGGCGAAGGGGACGGAGGCGTGACACCAACGCCCGGCGTCTACCCCCAAGCTTACCCAAGACGCCGAGGCGGCAAAGCGGCTCTATGGGGACGATCGATCCGACCACCGCGCCCCAGACACGTGCACCGGTGATGAGGTTGGGAGAGGGAAGCAAAGACGGTCTGGATGGATGGCCACCGCGCGATCAACCCGTCCTCTCGTTGACAGCCGAGCGTGATTCGCTCAAGGAGCACGACTCGACCGACATCCCCATAGCACCTCGGCGGCGAGCTCCACGCAGATGATGCGGGACTTTCGGGTAATTTCGGGGTTTCATTCGCCGTTCCCTGGTTTTACACATGTCCGCCGCCTATGCATTGTTTTAACGTTACGGGTGTAATATTGCAGGCCCGGATGGCGACTTGGAGGCCAAGCGGCGCAAAGAAGGCGAGTTTGAGGCAGGCAGCGCCCAGCAGAGGCCCATCGGCTGGAGTTGGAGGCAGTCCAAAGAATACTCGGCGACGCCAACCGCGGGGCGTGGCGAGCTACTTCCGTGGCCTCGGATCCCGGGTGTGACCCCCGCCTCCATTGCCTCCCCTCGCTGTTCGCTCCACCCCCCTTTCGTTCCTCCTCCTCCCGTACGGACTCCGGTGAGTATATGTTGTTGTTGATTTATTTGCCCCAGGCGGCTCACCCGCAGTACTAATGAGATCGCCTCTCCTTTGTGCAGCCACGGTCGGCGGGTTCGAACCCGACTCCTCCAGTGGCCCTTCTCCACCCCATCCGGCCTATCCGGTCGGCCCGACTCCACGCAGACACGTGGCCAGGTGGCGTTCCTCCTCCCGCGCCGCGTAGCGCCCACACTACGGGCTTCCACACGCCCTCCACACCACGGGTGGACGTTCCAAATGGGTGCCGCAAAGACGGGTGGTATCGAGGGCAAGGTGAGGGCTCTTCGCACTGGGGAGGCCACGGTTCGGGGCCGTGAAGTTGAGGTGGTGGTGATGGATTTATTTTCGATGTTGGACATGTTGCAACGCGTGATGGATCTAGTTTCGATGTCGGACATGTTACATTTCGTTTGGATGTTGGACATGTTTAATTTCGTTTGAATGTTGGACTATATGTGTGAATTTGTGATATATGTGGATTTGTGAAATATTTGGATTATATATGTGAATTGGTGATATATGTGGTCTATGATATATATATGAATGCTTATGGTATATGTATGTGTTGATGGAGGCCGTGAATCAACGAAAACAAAAAATTTTTCAGCTTTGCCGAAAGTGCCAAAGACTCGGCAAAGCCGGGTACCCCGCAGCTGAATGGCAGATTTGCCGAGTGCAGAGGCGGCACTCGGCAAAATGACCATAACTTTGCCGAGTGCCATCTCGCGACCGCACTCGGCAAAGTGTATTTTGTTTTTTAAAATAATTACTTTGCCGAAAGTGCACCGGCAAAGTTTCAAAAATACAAATCTTTGCCGAGTGCCGCACGTTCGCACTCGGCAAAGAACCATCCATATTTAACGGTCGACGCCGAAGTTCGCCGAGAAATCGACATGGCACTCGGCGAACCCTTCGCCAACCGGTTTTTGGCACTCGGCAAAGACTCGTTTGCCGAGTCAATCTTTGCCGAGTGGGGGTCGCGAAGTTTGGCACTCGGAAAAGACTTTGCCGAGTGCGGAACAGCCTTGCCTAGTGCTTTCCGCACTCGGCAAAGCCACCGTTTCCTGTAGTGATAGCTGCAGTACATGGGAATGGAGTTGAACGAAGATGCACATGCATGACTCCATTTTGTATGCAGAGATAGGGTGTCAGTTGGCATCATCAGTCTGTTTGTGGCAGTGGTGTGCATTTCAGTTGCCATCACACTAGTCGTGTAGTGCTGAGATGTTGTAGTTTCTACTTTCCTTTGGCCTCTCATTCCCATCACACCAGGCACCTATTCTCTTTAGTTTGCTCCAGATTGTGTGTAGTGTTGTTTGTAACTTTGTCGATCTAGAGTTGGAACTGAGAGAGCTATATAGTATACGTGTATTGAGCTAGGGGTGACTATAATTAGTTCATTATCACTGCTATTTGGATTTGTTGGTGTCATACCCAATTTAAAAGAACAAATTGGATATATTATTCCCTATGTGTGCCTAGAAAACGGAAACACACATAAGGTGACAAACTGTTGGAATGTATCATCACAATGCTTATTACATAAAATTAAAACAAAAACTCCAAGAGATGAAACTAATTCCAACTCTAATGCGGAAGCTCCAAGAACGGTACGCCGACTGGTGGACCACAAGTCTAGTACTGCTGGCGGTAATCCTTATTCCATCCTTGATCTGTAATGCGGTGTGGTGAAATAGCAAGGGTGAGTTGATGTCGAACTCAACAAATATAGCAAGGTATAGACTACCATAGGTCATGATCAATGTAACATAAATAATGTAAATGATAAAACGATAAACCATAAACATGTTATCAACATTAGTCCTCATCTTTAGTGCAAAGGGTTCCAAGGCCGCCGTGTCCTTGAGCAAGGCTTATATATCGCTTGAATAAACTCAAGCAGAGGTGTACACTTTCACCGTGAGTCGTGAATTGCCCTTTCGCCCCGAGGTAGCGATCCTCTTAACCCACCGAAGGTAGGTCGGCAGGGTTCACTATGAAGCCTTTCAACAAGTTCGTCTAACAAGCTGGGGCGCTAAGTCGTCAGGTATAGGACCCACTCTTCCTATATGGCACATAACTCAACGGCCTATACGCATATATGTGGATTGGGGGCTATACTATACCCACCGCACTTCCTCCAAACTCGCTAGAAAAGGTCCCCGGTAATTGAGCTAAAACCAGTGCCATGTAGCCCTCACGGTTGTCTTGAAATCCCGAGAGACTCTAATACGATAATTTCCCATGTTGTTAAAAGTCATGTTTTATGTTTCATGGCATAAACATTAAATAAGTCACATGATCATGAAATTAAGCTAGTAAATCCCAAACTATACTTGCCTTGATTATCAAAGTCCTGCTGAAACTGCTGCTCCTCAGAAAACTGCTCCTGATCACCGGCATCGCTCACCGTCTAAACTCGATAATACATCAACATACAAGCATCCAAGACAATCATGCACTAAGAAAACAAGTCTAAATTAGAGCAGTACACCAACAGTGATAAAACAGTATAAAAGTGTATAAAACTAATCTATGTGTCGCTACGATCACATAGACGTAAAGATCACTAAAAATCGAATTAAAAACAGGATAAGTTATGGATTTTACAAGATTTCCTATAGTCATATAATTAATTAATTCTAACTACGAAAATTAAATGTTCCAAACCTACTGAAAAGTTATATCAACGCGTAGAGAATCGAAATACGAATCTAACGCAAGTTGAACGGATTAATTTGGAGTTAAAACATGAAAGTTATAAGCATTTAAAGACAGTGGCAAACTTGTAATTAGACTGAACTTTTAATTTCGAGTTTAAAGCAAGGCTTGAGCGGTTTCAGAATTAACCCTAGACTACAGGGGCTAGCACGTAAGAAATCCAAGACTCAGTGAATAGTGTCGGAAAGGACCGCGTGTGGATAACTTAAATAATTATAAGGGCTTAAATGCAAAGTTACAGTATGAAGGGGTATCCGCGATTAACGGCCGTCGGATCAAAACTGGACGGTCGCGATTAGGTCGTGACGTCGAGAGGCGGCGCTCCCGGCCGGAAACAGGGAAGTGCGGCGGCGCCGCCCGACCCGTGCGGCGGAGCATCGCCGGACTTCGCCGGATTCGCGCTCCGGGGGTCTGCTGGTCGTGTGCGAGGCATGGGGCGAGGGATCTCTCCCTAGCGGACTCGGATGGAGCCTATTAGGCAGCTGCGGCGGTGAGGTGCGGTGGGAACGCCATGGGAGGCGGACGGCAGATCGTCAGCGTGCGGCGTCGCGGCTACGGGGCGTGCTAAGCCACGGCGAGTGCACGCGCATGACGCGATCGGGACGGCAAACGCGGTGCGCGACTCGGTTGCGTCTACGAAGGTCCGGGGATGCGGGAACGACGCGCGGCGGCGCGGCCACAACGGACGGCGGCGAGCAGCTTGCCGGCGCTCACGGCAAGGGCTCCAGAGGACACGATTCGCCAAACTAAAAAGCATGAGATGGTAAAGGAGACCAAGGTGTGCTCACCGACGCGATGAATCGGACGATGAGGGCGCGAAGACGACGAACGACGGTGAACGGCGGCGGGCGGAGCTCGGCTGCGGCGCAAAGGCGGCGGTGGGTTTGGCGCTGTAGGGCGAGTGGATGACTCGATCGGGAGACGAGTGGGTGGAGGGCTAGGGCGACGCCCAATATAGGCCGAGGGGCAACGGGTGGCTGCGGCCTGCGGGCACGAGCGCGAGAAGTGGATCGGGGACTCGGCTCTCGTGCGTTTCAGGGAAAGGAGGTAGGGGAAGCCACTGTAGCAGCGCGGGGCCCGCACGTCAGCTGCAAAAGAGAGGTCACAGTTCTAGTGTTGGGCTGCTGCTAGTGGGCTTGATCGGGTTGGCCCAAGAGGAGAAAGAGAGTGTTGGGCCTGCGATGATAAAAGAATAGAAGGAAAAGATCAGACCGACTGGGCCCTTGGGCTAGAATGTCAAGGAGTGTGAGAGATGGAAAAGAATTGCTTTTCAATTTATAAATCAGTTTTCCATGTTAAACTAAAAATACTAATAATTCCTTTGAACTTTAAATCAAGCAACAATACAAATAAAATAAAGTGCAGCAGCATGATGCATCAAGCATGTGTCTAGACCTTATATTGCATTTTAATTTCATAAAATTATTATTTCTCCTATATTCACATGGCATAAAAATGCATAATTAAATCAAGTTAAACTATTTAAAAATGTCTTAAAAATTCGGGTGTTACAGTTGGCTGGTAGGTAATGAACTCCTTTTGCTATATGCATTTAATAGTCTATATAGCCATATCTTAGAAATAAGGTTTCCTTATGGATCAGCACATGAATATATGTCAGAAGATAGTTGACCACAAATTGGGCTAGTTTGTGTCTGCCAGGTGCAATGATTCGAGTGTTACTGTCAACAGCAATGATAGCGAATCAGTACATCTCATCAATACGGGCGAACTAACCATATGTTTGAGTTCCAATGGCGAATCAATCAGGATTACTTGTAAGAGAGGCTATTAATTAACGCAGGCGACCTGCAGAGGCGGATACCTTTTGTGCTCCAAAACTGACACCCTGCCCGCTCCATAAACTAAACATGACAATGTTGAACATACTGTCGGTGGTAGTGTTCTTTCAGATTTTTGAGAAACCTTTGTGGCAAAACAGGTAGGGAGAATTCTAACTTAATTGAAAAAATCTTATGATGCCGGAATCAAAGGAGCGCTTCATTTTTTGTAACTGTTTGAAAACATGATTCATGTAGCCTTCTAGATCTTTTATTATGGATTGACAAGATATTACAAAAGCTATAGAATGACTTATGAAAGTTTCTATAGAATGACTTATGAAAGTTTCTATTATGCTCGAAGTCTTTGCATGATCATCTACTCATCTGTCATGCTTGATCAAGTCTAGCGGATGGCTTATTGAAGAAATTGTGGTAATGTGTTAAAAAGTATTGGAGTACGTGACAGTCCTTGTAATGAAAGTTTCATGAATAAAGATATTTTTTGTATGCTTTAAACTATTTATGTGAAATTTATAATCCTGATGCTGCTGGTATATAGAACATCAAAGATGTATATAATTTCATTAATTTTGAATGTAAATCACTCCTAAAAACGCAATATAAATGTCTACAGTCCTAGACATGCATTGTAAACGTAAATATGAAACTGTATCTATGGCCATAGACATGTATTAAGCGCATTTAAAAAAACGTCTCAAGTTTTATAGACACAGTTAGCAATTCGTACTTAAATCTTGACACGGTCCATGGGGAGACGCTCCAGACACGTTTTACCCTACCGTATCTACATTCCCATAGAGACGAGATAAAGCATTTTAAACCCATATATAGAAAGCGCTACATGGGGGTGTTTTTTGTAGTGACTGCCACCCACCATAGGCCATGTTTTCTCGTCTCTGCCACACATAGTTCCACTATTGGTTGATGTACCAAACTATCGATGCAGCAGCACTAAATTAAAGAGGATGCCATCACTGATTTACATGCATTGGCAGTCAACCCATTATGAACAACTATAGGATGGACATCAAACAAGCTACGAAATTAAAGGTTGAGGCACTATGTAAATAACACAACTCAGTAAGGTTCCTATTCAAGCCCCCGGACTAGGGACGTCTCCAAATCCGTACCTTCCACCCTCATTCTTGCCAGTCTTGATTTCTGCCCCCATCAGTAAATTGCTTGTTTTTCTCACTCCCGCATCCGCTTTCTTGCTTGATGTACATAATGGTGGCCCTCCCAACCATGCTCTCATGTCTTCAAAAAAAAAAAAAAAAAAAAAAACCATGCTCTCATGCCCCAAGCGCTCCCTCGATATTGCCTTTGATCCCTGGCGCTCTTCCCCTCAGTGCCCCTAACCATTGCCGGTCATCACTGTACATAATCCACTTTTATTCCCGCTCGTTAGGGCCTTTTAGTCCTTGGTTATGCAACCGGGAACACGGCTTGGGGAGTAAAGGTATTGGAACCGGGACTAGAGGGGAGATTTACTTCGGTTGGGGGGTACCAACCGGGAGTAAAGCTTCTCGCCAGCAACGGGGTGGCCGGCCGGAGGCTTTACTCTGGTTGGTACCCCAACCCGGGAGTAAAGGTCTTTTTTTTGTCTTGCCGTGCCAATTGTTTATTTTTATTCCTAATATAATAGCATTTGAATAGTGCTTATTAATTTGTAATCTATATATATACATATATTAAAGCATACATATATATATTAATTAAAGCACACACATATAGATATATATTAAAGCACACACATATATTTATATATTAGAGCACGCACATATATATTACACATTAGTGATTGTTCAAGCACAAATATATTTAAGTTGTTCATACATGTCTCGATTACATATTAAGATAATACTACATGTCCCGATTACATGTGCAGAGGATCCTTTGGCAGCCATTTGTCATTGGTGTCGTTGTAGAACTTCGGTAGGAAGGCTCTAGGATCCGGGTATTAATAAATCCGGCAATAGACTCTTGCATGGCTTCAAGATGCGTTTCTTTTAATGTTTTCTCCATTAACCTCCTCGTCTGCAATTAGAGTAAAATAAAAAGTATTAGTATATATAAGATATGATTAGTTATATAAATAATGATGTCAATAACAACAGACTTTGATGTACATACGCACTGTTCATGCTCGGTGTAATTGGTGGAATTTATCGATATTCTCGCAACAATATAATCCACAATGACTGCTCCCCCGTGGTTGTTGTAGACCCCACTTTAAGATAAAAAAGAGTCATTTGTCATATATATGAAGCAATATAGGGACTTGAATTAATGTAACCATATATACAAGTACATACCGAATAGTTGAACATTCGATTCTGATTGCACGATCGGTCATGTTATGTTCATGTTTTATCTCTGCCCAAACCCTGCACAATAGAACAAAAAACTATACTATTAATTAACACATAAGCAAAGGGTTTGAAATTCTTTTAGTATATATAAAATTGACGAGGTTTATGCAATTACCCCTGAATTATTTCGATCATATCTTCGCATTACCACTCTCGGGGCCATCTCAACGAGTCAAAAGATTGTGAGGTGACTTTTTGGTTGCTTTGGATGTGAAACAATATCCGGTGTCCACACGCATGTGTAAACGGTTGAGCTAGCTAGAAAGAAAGGTTATTATGAAGAACATGATCGTCAATGTTACGAACACTCACTTGAATCCGTATGGGAACATTACTACCCTCTTGTCGGTGCGGTGTAGCTCGAGGAACATCTTTTTATATTTTTACGTGTGTGAACTTTCAAACCATGTATTGATTTTGGGTTTTGTGCACGATATAAGGATCAATGTATCCAATATCGATGACGCTCCTTGATTCGAAAATGTTGAATCCAAGATCTACATATATGGTCGAAAGAGCATATGGTATTAGACACATACATATATTATCGGGACATATTGACGTATTAGTAAACAGAGAAAGAATCACTTACAAACAATAAATCTTTGAGGATGCTTTTGTCGAGGGAGGTCCGGTGGAATAGTTGGTGCAATTCACAAAAATCAACCCACATGACGTCATCGCCCGTTCCCCATTGGTTTCTTAGTCGACACCAAATTTGTCTTGTCCTTTTGCACACAAGTCTAGGTACTTCTGTTTAGCTCATACATTTGAGTACCCGGGCTAGCACATCTATCAGGATCCCATAGACTCGCCCAATTGAAAGGTTCTATATTGGTCATCATCTCATTTGCGGGTCTCAAAGATCACTTTCTGTTCATGTCGATACCACTAGCAATATAGTACTCTAAAAGCTCAGCGGTATTAAGCGATGCACCGGAAGGAAACTTTATGTACTACGTGTTCGAACCGTATTGATCGAACACTTCCTTTGGGAAAGTGGTCGTGGACGTATCTCCAAGTTGTGGAACACTTTGACTCTTCTTCCTTCTCTTTGGGTCAATTTCCTTGAATAGAGTGCGGTCAAAGTCTGAAAGTGGCGAGGGCTTGCTTGAATCCTTATCTTTCTTTTTCCTAGCTTCTATTTTCTGTCTAAGCACGTTTTGAGGTAGGAAGTAGGTCTTGAGCTCCGCCGCCGCCGCCTTCTTCGCACTGCTTGACTTGAAGAATTTTTTGTTTATTTCTTTGACATCGGCGTCAATTCCTCCTTACTCATTTCACCGGGCAATTTCTTGGGAATGAGCTTTCATTTCTTGGTCAATATTTTCTTCGTGCCTTTCTGGAAGACCGCTGCGTTGCCTTTGTTGCCTTCTTAGTTGCCTTTGTCACGGGAGGAGGCATTGCGGCATCGCGTTGGCGGCGGTGATCGCAC
Organism: Hyparrhenia diplandra; assembly: GCA_015847255.1. Lineage (NCBI taxonomy): Eukaryota > Viridiplantae > Streptophyta > Magnoliopsida > Poales > Poaceae > Hyparrhenia > Hyparrhenia diplandra. The sequence continues at coordinate 1,459,211 of JADLZK010011027.1, forward strand.
CTTTTTCGGCGCCCGTGGGCCCGGAGGTGGTGGTGGTGGTGGAGGCCGTGGCGACGCCTTGGAGATGCGGCCGGGGATGCCGGTCGTGTCTTCTCTTGGGCCATCGTAACCCACCGCCGGGACTACTACGATCCTCCGGGAGCCATCCTTTCCACCGGGTTGTGGTAACTCGAGGAGGCAACAGCGGCATCGGCATCCCGGGAATAACAATGTACCGTTTACGCCATGCAATAAATTGCTTCTCAACGTCTCCTAGTTTTGTATCCCCGTCACCTCCTCTTCAATTTCAAGATCCACGCGGCGTAACCTTCAACCACTTTATCCACCGAGACGGCAGCAATTCCCGTGGTGGTATTACTGTCGTGGAAGTCTTGGTGTCTTGGTACGGTCAATCGGACTAACAACCGCAATGGCCACCTTCACTGCATCGCCACCCTCCTTTGGGATGTGCGGCTCGCATGGTGTCAACTTCTCGGTGATGTCATCCACGAGGGGAAGCGCAGGTCCGTGTCAACAAGACTTGGCTGTTGTGTGGAAGCACGGCTACTTCTCACTTGATCGAGTGGCTAGCTGGAGCTGCGGTGCCGGTGCACCTTAAAGCAGCTCATTCAATTCAATTGTGGACTTGCCTTTTGATTTCTTCTTGCATTTTTTGCTTGCATTTCTTCTTCCTTTTGCTTCAACTGCGTTAACAAAGATATTGCTCCAACATGCGCATGTGCTCTAACTCAAGCTCCTTCCTTCTCTCGGTGGGTTCTATAGGTACCGATGTCATCCGGGAAACCAAACTTCCACGGAACGGCCCCTTTGCCTCTTGTTCGACCACCGTGCTCAGCGGTCCCAATGGCATATGTAAGTTCATCTCTCTATTGGGCCCTGAACAAGCCAAAGCATTTTTCGCTTGAAGAATGTCCATCAATCTTCTTGTTGCCTCCTCAAGTTTTTGGCCATGAATTACCTTGCGGTCTCGGGCACAATTGTCCCCATGACCCGGAAGCCACCGCTTAGTGCGTTCAGGCCGGTTGAGTGTTTCGGTGTGATCCCCTTGCCGAGAAGCTCCCTTCTTTTTTTTCTCCACTTAGTAATGGAACTTGCATAGCCACCGGACCCGAAGCGGTGGTGGTACTCCTTTCTTTTGGCATTTTGTTGGTTCTTTCTCGAAAGTTCCATTGCCTCCTCTCGAAGTCTTGTACTCCACAAATTCGTCCCAATACGGTCTCTCGCTTGGCAATCGAGCTGGAACTAACCAATTTGGAGTCGGGTTCTTCTTGACATATTTGTTGTACAAATCCTTCTTCCAGACACGAATTGTTTGGCCATTTCTTTGCATACTCGGTTATAAACTCTAGCCACCAAATCGTCATGGGTGATGACATCGTGGTAATTATCTCGTGTCAAACGAGAATTTGAATTCAACCTCTTGCCGGATTATAGCTTTGTCAAGATCGAGACGTAACTAATATGAGGTGCACTCTTCCTCTTCTTCCATAGCCGACATGTGATCGGGATCCTTTCCCTTACAAGGTACCCACAATTGGTATATATATTTTTTGGCATGTTCTCCTAGCACTTGTCCTCTTCCCACATGGAACTCGAGATGATATATCGGCCGCCCAACGGCTTAACGGGACCCTCGAAAGTTGTCTTACTATTGGCGTTAGTTGACGTTGATGCGTAAGGTCGATATACAAAGACATTTCAAATAAGAAGAAAATATTTTATATATATATATATATATATATATATATATATATATATATATATATATATATATATATATATATATATATATATATATATATATATATATATATATATATATATATATATATATATATATATATATTAATTCATACAAAATGAACACATATATACCTCCTCGTCATAAGCTGCTCGGGTTGTTCCGCACAAAATCCATTAAGTATTGGTCGACATCTCCATCTTCCATTTCATTATTATTATCATCGTCAAATTCATCATTGCCACCACCGTGGATAATATTCATCATTAATTCTTCATCGTCCATGTTGATGTTGTCTCTTGGATCGGCCATCTATCCCGAAAAACAAAAAAAACATACTAAGTTTTTATTTTACATGTTACGTTGTACATCAGAACACGTTTGACGCCGCCGGAAACCCTAACACATGGATTCGTCGAGAAGTAAGTTTTTAGTTTAGTTTGTCGTCGAGAACCTGGACACGTGCATTCGTCGAAATGTAAGTTTTGATTTTTAGTTCGTCGTCGGAAACCCTAACACGTGCTTTCGTCGGAAAAACCAAGTTTCAATTTTACATGTTACATTGAACTCTTTGTACATCGATCGAAAACGTCTAACGCCGTCGGAATCCATAACACACATTCGCGAAAAAACCTAAAGTCGTCGGAAACCCTAACACACATTCGCGAAAAATCTAAAGTCGCCGGAAACCCTAACACACATTCGCGAAAAATCTAAAGTCGCCGGAAATTAACCCTAACGGTTTTACCATTGTTTACAATTCTCATACAATCTCATACAATCATATACAATTATTCTCAATTTATTTTTACAACATTTTTTTAGATTTACAGCATTTGTTTTTTTAAATTTTCTTGGAAATTTTTCTAGCTAGCTTAGCGACCGGGCGTGGCAGACGCACGCGGGGTTGGCGGCCGGTGGCGGCGGAGGCGGAGGGCGGCGTCGAGCTCGAGGGAGCCGGGGCGGAGGCGCGCGCGGCCGTCGAGGAAGGGCCCGGCCATGGGATATCCAGAGGAGGCGGCGCGGCGAGGAGCCGCCGGGCGGCGGTCGCGACAGGAGGAGGGGCCGGGCGTTGAGGAGGGTAGCGCGAGGGCGGCTTGGCCGTGGGACGCGCGCACGGCGTTGACGAGGTGCCGGGAGGCGAGGCGCCGCGGCGCCGGTGACTACCGAGGTAGAGAGGCGCGCGCCGGCGAGGGGATGGTGCGCGCTGAGGCGCGTGCCGGAGCCGGGAACGAGGACGGCGGAGTCGCGTGGCGGAGGACGGGCGGCGCGGCGACGACGTCGGGGGGACCGCGCGTGACGATGACGACGACGGGCGCGGGCGAGACGACTTCGAGACGAAGGCGACGTCGATCGATTCTTCGATCTGGATCGGCGGAGGGGCGGAGGAAGGAGGGAAACAGCGCCCGAGTTATATACCACGGACTTCTACTCCGGCTCCCCTCTGTAGGGAGTAGATACCCTTTAGTCCCGGCTCCCCTCCCCAACCAGGGAGTAGAAGTCCCCTTTACCCCGGCTGCACTCACGGCCGGGAGTAAAGGTGAATTTTGGGCGGGCCAAGCACAATCAGCCCACCTTTACTCCCGGGCCGTGAGTGCGGCCGGGAGTAAAGGTGAAATTTTTCCCATCTCCCGCCACCATTTCATTCTTTGTTTTTTTTACATTTTTTTTATTTATTCACTACAATTCATTTTTAATATAGCAAATTACATAGCAATTTTAAAACTTTTGAAAAATAGAATTTAACTACACATTGATTTACTCCACACTATAAAAATATGTAACCTAACTTTTTTTACCTTTTTCTATTGACTAGCTATGATAATGTAGTTAATAATCAATAATTCATTAATGCAAAATTGTTGCCATTAAATAAAATAATTGAATGTAATGTATTTTTGACAGGAAAATTATTTTTACATTATAAATGCGTAAAAATTCTCACATTACTTGTTTTTTAAAAGTATATTCGTAGCGTTGTCAAACATTGTCAAATGAAACACACTAATAATTAAAGATGTTAGGTCATAATTATTACATATAGGGTTGTCTCGAAAATACAATATTAAACAAACACTAAATTAAGTTGGCTTCTATCTTGTCCATGGAGTGTCTTCTTCATTGAGTAAGATGGAGGGATCCTTGCTCACTTTGAAAGGCACAATTCTGATTTGCTTCTCATAATCTTTCGACGTGTCGACTTGTCCTCAATTCCTACGATGTTTGATTTACCGGAAGAACTATGTGGCGCTGGGCTCATCATTTGTTGGCTCCTTGTTGTTTTTCCCTTTCTTAGGTTTTGTAGCCATGTCTTTGACATAGAATACCCGACTTACATCTTTGGCGAGGACAAATGGTTCTTCTTTATAATTTGTGGTTTTTAGATCCACCGTTGTCGATCCATAACTGGGTCAATCAAGCTAAAGCCCCGCTTTAGGTCAACTTCACCTACCGACACTTAAACAAAGGGACCTTGAAATTACCTCCATAGTCTAGTTCCCATATGTCCTCTATGCAGCCATAAAATGTTTCCTTCACCCCATTTGGGTCTTCGGCATCTATTCGAACACCACTGTTTTGGTTGGTGCTCCTTTTATCCTGGGATACTGTGTAAAATGTGCTACCATTTATTTCATACCCTTTGTATGTGAGGACATGCCATGATGGTTGTGCAGCCAACCTATATAGCTGCTCTGGAAGACTCTGATCACCTTGACATTTTTTTTCAACCAGCCGATAAAACTTGACAAGTGCTCACGCCTAATAGAATCCTCATCCATGTCAGGAAACTTTGATCGTATTAGCTCCTTATGTTCTTTGATATACGGACACACCAAAGTCTTTTTTTGCGTAACCGTGTATTGTGCTTTATCGAAATTATTATCCTCCATACCGATATATGTTCTCTTTCCTAGTGTTCTCTTTCCTATTGTCCCCTTTCCACTTAGCCTTCCCTCATGTCGCGATTCGGGGACACCAATTGGGTCAAGGTCGGGAATAAAGTCAACATAGAACTCAATGACCTCCCTCGTTCCGTAGCCCTCGGCGATCTTCGCCTTCTCGGGCGAGCCCGGTTGTGAACATATTTCTTCAAGATTCCCATGAACCTCTCAAAGGGAACATGTTGTGTAGGAACACGGGACCGAGAATAGCAATCTCTTTGACTAGGTGAACTAGGAGGTGTGTCATGATATTAAAGAAGGAGGGAGGGGAACACCAACTCAAAGCCGACAAGACACCGAACCACATCATTCTCGTAGCTTAGTTAATTCCGCGGATCGATTGCCTTCGAGATATTTCATTGAGAAATGCACATAGCTTCACGAGCAAATGACGCATTTTTTGAGGTAGAATCCCTCGTAGCGAACCGAAGCAATCAAGCGTCATGAGCACGTGGCAATCATGGGATATTTATTAATCGCTTTATATTTGAGGAGAATCCGGATGGTACCTTGATCTTTGTTTAGGCATTCAAACATGCTTTCCTTCTCTTCTTTGGTAAGACTAAAGCTAGCGGGGGCCTAAGTATTGGCATCCATCATCGCCCGATCGCGCTTCAGGTGTGTCCTTATGCTTCCCGTACACACCCATGAAGCCTAGCGTGTTGACACACGCATTCTTTGTTAGGTGCATCACGTCGCTTGAACTGTGAACCTCTAGGACTTGCCAATAGGGTAGCTCCCAAAATATTGACTTCTTCTTCGACATGGGTGCGTGACCTTCATCGTCGTTTGGAACAGGTATCTTTGCCGGGTCCCTTCCCAAACACTACTTTGACATCGTTGACCATCTCCATTACATCCCGACCCGGTCCGGTTGCGAGGCTTGGCATTGTGGTCTCGCGGTACCGTTGAAATGTTTGCCTTTCTTTCTTAACACATGACTCTTGGGAAGAAATCGGCGGTAGCCGTGGTACACGCGACCTTTCGACAGTTTTTCAAAAAAATACCCTTACAATCCGTGAAACAGTGTGTGCAAGCATTATATCCCTTGTTTGACGTCCCCGATATATTACTTAGAGCCGCCAATCGTTGATCGTTACAAACAACAGAGCGCGCAAGTCAAAGTGTTCTGTTTGTACTCATCCCACATACGCACACACGGTTTATTCCACAAAAGAAGAAGCTCGTCAACTAGTGGCCTCGGTACACATCGATGTCGTTTCGGTCGCCGGGCCTTGGATGAGTATCGGCATCATAATGAATTTCCGCTTCATGCATATCCGTGGGGAAGATTGTAGATAGACAGAGTAGCGGGGCGGGTGCTATGGCTAATTGCTCGATCCCCAAAGGGGTTAAAACCATCCGTGCTTTAAGGCAAACCTCACGTTTCTTGCATCATCCGCAAAATCCTTGAATTCTGAATCGATTGCTCTCCACCGTGACCCATCGCCAGGGGGTGTCTCAACTTGCCGTCTATCTTACGGTCTTCTTTGTGTCATCGCATCAACTTTGCATGCTCCTTGTTTTTGAACAAACGTTTCAGCGTGGTATTATCGGGGCGCACCACATAACCTTAGCAGAGATTTTCAACCTAGGCCTTTCGCCCTCAACATCACCGAGGATCGTCTCGCCTTATCTTATACCGTGATGCATGACATGTCGGACATTCATCCAACTTCTCGTTATCCTCGCCATAGTACAGAAACAATCATTAGGACATGCATGAATCTTTTTGATTGTTAATCCCAAAGGACATACAACCTTCTTTGCTTCGTGCGTGGTGGCAGGCAACTCATTGTCCTTTGGAAGCATCTTCTTTTGGATAGTCAATAAGCGGCTAAACGCATTGTCGAAACACCATTCTTCGCCTTCCATTTGCAGCAATTCTAGTGTGGTACCCAACTTTTTTTCTGCCCTGAATCACGGCTTGGGTACAACAACTTCTTGTGGTCCTCTAACATGCGCTCGAACTTCTTCTTCTCCTTTTCTTTTTGCATTCATTCTCGTTGCTTCACGAATAGCCCGATCAAGCCCATCAAGAGGCTCATCTCCCTGCCGGCACATCTCCCCTGCCGGCACCTCCTCTACATCTTCCTCCATTGCAATATTTTTTTATGACATCACTAAATTTAGCATATTTAGCAATAACATTGTCGCCGTCCCCTCCTTCGTCTTCACCTTCTTCCATTGGGATACGGGTCTCTCCGTGCTTGGTCCAACAAACATAGTTGGGCATGAATCCCGACTTATACAGGTGCAAATGAAGGATATGTTATTTGGAAAAACTCTCTCTTATTCCCGCACACACGGCACATGGGCAAAGACATAAAACCCGTTTTTGTTTGCTTGGGCCGCACATAGGAACTCATGCACCCCACGCCCGTACTCATCGTCGCGTCGATCTACGTTGTACATCCAATTTCGCTTCATCGTAGTTTTTGAACATAATCATCGTATGAAAAAAGTAAACACCATATACATTTGAGTAAATACACAACATGCATGAATAGTATATTTTATTATTTTAGGACAGGTAGCCTACAACTTTTGTTTGCCTACATACAACAAACTTCACTAAAGCGTAGAAAGAAGAACTAGACATCCCAATTAAAGCGTAACATCCTTCGCAGGGCACGGAGCAATGAACCTAAGAAAGTAACATTTTCGCCCCGGCATCTCCCGAATCTCCATTGCTACACCTTGGTCATTGTTATTTGGAATATTTGCACCATGGTAGGCCGCCAAAGCTTCATCTTCTGTGTTATATTTTTTGTAACAATTTCGAGGGGGTAGCGATGGACTCGAGCATGGCAATCGGCCGGGTTCGATAGATCCCCTGGTACGCGCCCAACATGCACTACGTACCATGCCATGTTTCCTACACATGTAATTAAATTAAATTGATTTCTAATTTAGACTACAAATTAATGATTTACACAATTTGGTAAATTAAGTTAACTTCCTCATTTTTCTAATCAAAAGAAAATTACATAAACAACTATATTTATATAAAGTGCAAAAACATGAAATAAATGATGAAATGGAGGGGGAGTGAAATTGCCGAAGCTTTATTCCCGGTTTGGTTGGGGAACCCGGACTAAACGGGGTTGAGCAGTTTTTGGGAAGAAAATGCGTTGAAAATTCGAATGCGGGCGGGTGTATTTATAGGAGGGAATTATTCGGTTGGCGCCTCAAACCGGGAGTAAAGCTCGAGCTTTACTCCCGGTTTGAGGCGCCAACCGGGATTAGAAATCCTGGCCAGGGCGGGGGCGCGCGACGCACGGCGCTTTACTCCCGGGCTGGGAATTAGAACCGGGAGTAAAGATACATTTACTCCCGGGTAAATTTCCAGCGGGAGTAAACGCCATTTTGGCCTCGAGACTAAAAGTCAGTTCTGTAGTAGTGCATCTAGGGGTGGCATAGCCTCTCCTTGACCACTAGCTCCCTTCTTGATAAGCAGCACATGCACAATGAGAACTGGGGAGTCGAGATCTGCTGCCGCAGAGTCGAAAAACATAGAGGAGTGGTTCTATTTGAAAGTGTTTATTTGGTGCAATTTGAGGGCTCGCACTTGAGTAGGAATCCCAAAAGTAAGAAGAGTCATCAAATCAAATGTAGGGACCTTGATTTGAGGGCTCCTACTATAGTTGCCCTAGTGGTCCAGCTTGATCTCTCTGCTTCTCCAACCCCCCAACTTGTTATTGTATTCCTAATTTGTATTTTCCTCTTACCTCGTATTCAAACACATATGGGCACTGTATCCCTAACTCCTTTGAGCATCCTACTTGCTCTAGGGCTACATTTAACGTGGTTGCATTTCGTCAAGTTACATGAAGAACAGAAGTCACTACGTTGTAGTATATATAGGGGGTCTGCAGGAAATGGGACAGATTGATCCCTCGTCTTCTGCCTCCTCTTGAGTACCTAATATGTGTTTCTCTGTCGCCTCCAGTTCCTATAACATGTATATGCACAACAATCTTTCTTACTCCCTCGAACATCCTACTCTCTGTGTTAACTAGAGGTTTCATTTTGTAAAGTTACTTGAGTAAAAGAATGCAGTATGTGTAATAATATATATAGGCAGTCAGGTTGTGTGGTGGTGCCAGTACTTGTGTAAAAGAATGCACTATGTATTGAAGTTGGAGACTGCCTGCAGTGTACATTCACCACAAAGATCAGGTCACCAACACATTGAATAAATTAATCTCATCAGTTCCTGTCAGACACAGTTTATTTTGCTGATTCGAATTAATGTATCATGATTCTCTTGTTGCCTCCATATTCCAGGCAGGGATGATTTTTTTTCTAGACGCAGTCCAGTTTGAGTCGATTAAGATACCCAATATCCGATTGATCAAAATTTGCCAGCATTTGCTTTAGTGTGGGATACTTGCAATTTGTGTTTGTGACATGTTTCCTACAAAGGATAAGACTAACCTTTGGCAGTCCCTTATTGTTCGGTGCATCCATCGGCGAGATTCGACGGGGTTCTTTGTGGCCTTGCCAACCTTATGACAACCTTAGCATGCATCTTCGCAAAGCGTCATTTCTGGAGGTTTACTGGAGCTCAGCAAAGGACAGGCTTCAAATCAGCTCATGATCCTTTCATCGGTTCGGAGGGTAGACCATAGATCACTGGTCAAATGGTTATTACAAAAAAGTTCACAACTTAAGCAATTGTTCAGTTTGTTAGTTGTACACTCCAATGGAATCCATAGTAAGTTCAACGAATATATGAATGGTTCTGTTATGCCATATGATGTAGTCCAAGGTGTGACTTGCTGTGTATGTTAGTTTGGGTGGTTACATTGGTGATCTCGGCTCACCATATGTTACTTGAGTGTGTAGTATGTAGTTCTGGTAAATTCCTGGGTATGATAAATTTTTTAGCCATCCAAAGGAGGCCTTTAGTTAGATGAGCTTGTTTTGTTACCGAAGTTTTTTTTCGATGAGTGCAGTCTAATTTCTAATTTGATATGAAACCTCCCTAATTGATATCAAACTTTTTGTTCAAGATTTTTTGCAGTCCTTTTGTAAGCAAATAGTATATGCTTAGCTCTGGAACACTTACTTTGATCATAAAATTTGACCTGTGTAGTTACTACAGCATTCATCCATATAAAAGTTGAATCACACTGCAGAGATGTTAGCTTGATCCACTTGTGTGAAAATCAAATTGCACGTTATACAGTGTGTACACATTAAGTTATTTTAGTGTGGTCACATGCTCATATCGTCTTGTTTTCACGTGTGTGCTCATTCATGTTACTTCTGCCAATCAGCTGACAGATTTCTTGGGTCCATCCATCCAATTGCATCTTCAATACAAATGCTGACTGCGGCTGGCTCAGAGTATGATAAAGCGCGCCTGTCCAACGCTACCACATACTGTGCAATCATCAAGCTGTGTTGCCCTGACTGGTGCAAGCCTCTAGTAAAAATTGCCGATGGAATAGTGCAGAGCCACATCACCGCATTTCTTGGAGGCAAGGGTGTTTCTGATGCAGGGATTCTTGTGGTGTCCACTTCCCCTTGGCCTCTCATTCTGAAAACACTATGCATGCACATTTCAATGACACTCTTATCATCCACCAATCCTGATAGTATGAGTAGTACTCTGACAGTATTCTTTGGGAAGCTAAAGCTAGAACTGAGACTACTGCATGTATAGTACATATATCGAGCTAGAGATGATTATTTCCTTTTTATCATCTGTATTGGAATTGCTAATAGGTGATTTTCTATTGTAGTGCATTTACTCGTATAAACAGCCATATCGTCCAGTAATGGTTCGCTCATCAGTTCCATGAATGTATCTGTCACATGGTGGTTGATCCCATAATGGATTAGCATGGTCTGCTAGGAGCAATTGGAGAGTTTGAGAATGTTACTGGTCAGAGCAATGCTAGGTAGTCACCCCATGCCATCAATACAGGGGTTTGTCAAAAATTACATGGGATACTGGACACCATCTTTGTCATTATGAACGGGTCAATATGAAATAACAATTGAACGATCGAGAACATGCTTGAATCTACTGACAGGGCTAACCTATTTCTAGTATGGTTCTAGTATTTCTTGGACTATACATACTATTCTGCCACCTTGGTAGTTTGCGGTCCTATCACAAAACATTTGAGACATTATCAGATCTAGCTGCAACAAGATGAAAAGAAAATTTTAGTTGATCCCTTATTTGTGTGTGTTGTCATTTTAATATAGATTTGTTCACGGAAACAGGGAAAAGAAGAATGAGAACAAATCTGTATGTGTTTTTGTTCGGAGCCTTGGATGATAGGGCTCCTTTAGTTTCTATGATATTTTGAACATTTCAAAAATGGTTACAGCTGGAGATACTACTTAAACCAGCAGCTAATAGTGGATCCAACAAATCATCTCAGGACCACAAAAACCAGAAGATTACATGCACATCAGCCATTAATACACTTATAACAGTATCCTTACATAAACTTCGACTAACCGATCCAAACGAACAACAATGGCCGATGATCAGGACTATCTCAAACATCTTAACATGTCTTGCCTACTTTCCTTTGGCCTCTCATTCCCAACACACCATACAGGCACCTTTCGTTTCAAATCTATTATTTTTAGCAGTTTGCCGCGTTGAATGAGTGGTTGGACTGCATATTTCTTTCCACCTCGCCGGAGGGTATCCAAATGGGACCACAAGGGTCTCCGCCACTATGGGCTAAGTATTATGAATCGATCCAAAGTTGTCAGCCGCCAGCTTCCCAATCCCACCACCGCAAGGCGATGATGATATAGAGAAGCTGGACGTGTTCTTCTTTTCTTGATGTGCCATTAAAGATTTCGGAGTGGAGGGTCTGGCATTGTCTATTTCCCGTTTGCCTCACAATCCCAGTCAAAATGTAGCAGAGTTTAATTTGAGCCATTTGAATCCTTCCTCTTCCTCTTGATGCATGTGCCATCAAAGATTCCGGAGGGCAGGGCCTGGTGTTCTGTAATTTATATTTACTGTTTGCGATGAAATCCCAATCATACCCTAGCATACTTCTATTTTCAGACCGTTGGATCCTCCCTGTTCATTCCTCTACTCTACACATTGCTGGATGCTTGAAGTGTGTAGAGCTCACTATTCTAGGAATGGGAAAACAATATATATAAGAAACCGACGGACTTGTTATCCAACGTACAAATGGTGGAATTAAATCCTTTTCTTATATTATGAATCATAGTGAAAAAATTGTTGGTAGGATCATTTATTCTTAGGCATTCTCTATAAATTTACCAAATTTTTAATTCAGTATCGTGTCAAGAGACATTGTTCCTTTTGTGCCCTTTATATTTTCTAACTTCACAATGGATCAATACATTACACCTCTGGGTGCAAAATGGTACATTTATTTACAGAGAAATATCTGTGATGAACAAGTAGCGGACTACATAATGGATTCCAGGACTCCTTTTGGGGTGTCATTTAGGCTGTTGCATCACTCTCAGAGGCTCAGATATAGAAAACAATGTTTCGGTGAATGGTGCCAGGATTTGCATAATGGCCTGTCAGTAGTGGAAGGAACAGGATTTAGCAACACAGTTACATGAGTGTCTCCACATTAACTACGTTATACTGCCGAAACTACATATTCAAGTGCAATCAACGAAGCTGAACCTTGGTTTTTTGATCCCTTAGCAACTGCAAGAAGTGGAGCACACCAGTACTTCTCAACAAGATCATGTCCACTGTTAATTGTGCATATTTTCCTCATATGCACAAGACCACCCCTCACGTCGTTGATGACAAGACTGATAACGTGAAAAGCAAATGACCTTTCCCAAAGCAAAATATTGTTAATCAAGAAGTGCTAATCATTCCCCACATGTTCTTCAACGTTTGAACTGGGGTATTAGTTTCAGTTTGTACTTAAACGACTAGCACTCAGTGGGCATTCGCTCTAGGTCATCTACAAAACTAATCAGTGCTCAGCCACCACTACTACAAAATTGATTTTACATGGTGTTCGATTTTATTTTTTCGTGGCGGGCATTTGAGAAACCGCCACGGAAAATAGATGGCCTGGCACCCCCTCCGGCCGGGGAAAAACCGCCACGGTTAATAGATTAACCGTGGCGGTTATTGTAATAAGCCCGCCATAGAAAATGAGGCCCAACCCATCAGCCCAAAGCCCATTTCCGTGTCCACAATATATATATGAGCACTTAGAAACCCTAACTTCCCATTCTCCACCCACGCGCCTCCACACTCTCTCCTTCCTTCTCTTCCCTTCCCGGCCACGCCTTTCGCACAACCGCCTCCTCTCCCCACGGCAACTTCCTCCCCAACTCGTCTCCCTCCCCACTGCACATGCTCCGCGGCGCCCTCCTCGGCGCTGCATCGGGCAGTGGTGGCGCGTCAGACGCGGCGCCGCATCTCGGCGGCGGCGGTGCGCCGCCCAAAAGGCGCTGGCGGCCGAGGACGCGGGCGGATCTCGGGCGGCTCCTAGCTCCTCCCGGCGGCTCCCACCTCCTCCCCTTCCCCGCGTTCGAGCAGCGCCGGCGGCGGGCTCCCCTTCCTCGAGATATGGCGTCCAGCGGTGGGAGGGCTCGGGATCCGCGTCGGCCAAGTGAGTAATCAGTTTTGCATAACTAAGCCCCCAAGTCAGCCTAGGCTAGGTTTGAGGGTGAGCGCTGCTGGTGCTGCCAATGGTGTATGCTAGTTCCTTCTTACTATGCAAAGTTGGCTTGCCGGATCTTTCAATAAAAAAACATAGTCTCCATACGTATGCTCTAGCTAGCCAGATTATCGTCAACATCACGTTGTATTCACTTTTCTATTGCATTCCCATCAACACACCCAACACAGGTCGCTGGCACCAGGGAGTGACGATGACATTTGGAGGCCAAAGGCTTAGTGTTCTTCTCTCAACTATTGTGGTGTTGTTCGCTGCCAGGTAACCACCACTGCGAGGCGGTGATGATCTGCAAAATTAGGCAAAGGTTCTCTTCTTTTCTCGATGTTCTATAAAAGATATTGGACAAGAGGGCCTGTGGTGCTCTCTGTTTCCTGTTTCCACATAATCCCAAATATGCCTAGTAATCTTTTCCAACCCTTTCGATCGCTCCTCTATGGTCTACACTTTCCTCTGGATGCTTGAAGTGTGTGAGCTCAGTGTTCTTAAAACAGGAACAGACTATATATATGCTACCAACAATCATGTTATCTGCAGTACAAGTAAAATAATTCCTTTCTTATATTACCAATTTTATTGAATTTTTTTGGTAGGTACATTTATTGTTAAGCATTCTCTTGCCTACTTGACTGCATAGTTTTCATCACAAGTGGAGATTTTCTTATGCCGTTGCAGCTCTCTCAGATGTTATGCTTGGTGCCAGGATGGCTAATCACATCGATTTGCAGAAACCTGAGTGACTATATGGTGGCCTACATGAGACCATCCGCGTTTTCTGCACAGTGGCCTCTCAATTTTGGTGACATCTAAAGAATAGTAGAAAATGATACAGAAATATGATCTGCTCTACACGATTACATGATTGTCTCCAAACCACGCTATACTGTGAATTTCATCTTCTAGCATGATCAACGAAGATGCAAAAAAATTGCGTAGCCACGTTGTGCTCCTGCTAGTGTTTCGACAAGTAATCTTTCCGGGCATCGTATAGGAAAAATAGGAACCTTGGTATTTCAACACTCCTTAGGAACCAGAAGTCGAGCACAGCAGAACTCAACGAGATTGTGACTGGCCACTGTGTGCCCTGCACTACTTCCTCACAACTTTTATACAAGAGGGCCGATGATGTCAATAATGTTACCCGAGGCAAAATATCAGTAGCCAAGAAGTGCCTGTGCTTGTGATTCTTGTGAAGCTCAACCTTATGATAGAGCCAGATTTTGGGCCAATCCCATCGCCCACCTGTTCTTCTAGGTATGTATTGGGCCTGTTTGTAATTCAACGAATGCCACTCGAAGTTGGCACATCATGCTGTTGGTGTAAGCTTGTGTTCACGGCATCAAGGAGCAAGGAAGTGAAGACGGTTTGGTGTTTGCGTTGATAGAATTTGAATTGTGCACTTGGCGGGAAACCGAGTTGGAGGAGCAGGAGCGGGGTGACCGCGCTCACCACGACGTGGAGCTGAGGCAGTTGTTTTTCTGTCAACTTGTATCCATGTGTACTTTGTATTTCGTGTTGTAACCACGTGTCCTAGCTGCTGGTATAAGTAGTGGGGAGTACTATGTGTGTTAGCGCTTGGAGAAAGTTTGTAACACCTGTGAACATCGAGTTTGAATCAGTGAAAGGGGCACTGTCGACACCTCGTCGGCGATTTTGCTAGTTTGTCCGAATCTCGGTGTTCTTGAGCGATCTTGATTTCTAGGCTTAGCCACTTTGTGATATTTGTTTGTGATTGTCGATCCTTTGTCAACATCTGGTATCAAAGCCGACCAATCACTTGCAATGCGTTGCGTCTTGTGTAATCATGTCGGAGAGAGGTGCCGGAGGCGGTGGAGGAGATGAGGAGCGGTTGCGATATCCATCGCTGACCTCCAGCAACTACACGAGTTGGAGCATCCGGACTCAGGAGATCATGGAAGATCAAGGCGTATGGGAGTGGTGGAACCGTCGGGTGCGACGGTTAGTCAAGATCCGCGAGCATCGCGAAGAGGAAGGCGCTGGACACCAAGGCGAAGGCTCACCTCTTGCAATGCTGCCCAATGGTCTACTCATGCAAGTAGCGGCGAAGAAAACTGGCAAGGAGGTTTGGGATACCCTCAAGGAGCGGTACGTCGGGGAGACGAGAGTGAAGGAGGCAAGGTTGCAAACGCTGATGACCGAGTTTGACGGTTTGCGGATGAAGGTGGGTGAGTCAGTGGACTCATACGCCTGGAAGCTCACAGCTATGTCAGTGAAGTATGCCGGGCTTGGCGGATCACCGGATGACACGAAGCCGGTGAAGAAGATGTTCGAACCGCCACGGAGAAGTACATCAATGTTGTGGCCGTGGATCGGCGGATCAAGAATACGAGCGAGATCTCCTTTGCAGATGCAGTTGGGCGGTTGAAAGCCTTCGAGGAGCGCACGAGACGGGCGTCCGGGAGTGCGCAATGCACACCGGCGAGGTGTTGCTGACTCAGCGAGTGGGAAGCTCGAGCCAAGAGAGTCGGTGGTAGAGAGGGTCCGGGAAACATAGATCCCATGAGAGTGGTGGCCGGGGGCGGGGGACGCTGGCCGGGCGGTGGGGAAGCAAAGGGCCGTGGAGCACCGCGCAAGGCGTAGAGATGTCGCAGAAAGCGTGACAAGTCGCACATCAAGTGTTTCAAATGTCATGACTACGGACACTATGCCAACAGTGTCCAGGGAGAAGAAGAAGGTGGAAGAAGCTCATCATGTCAAGAAAGTCGAAGTTCGAGCCTGCGGTGTTGTTAGCTGAAACGACCGAAGTCGGGATAGCAAGCAACGCCGTTGAAATGGAAAACCGCCGACGCGAAGAAGGTGGTCATGCGAATGAGAAGAAGCTGAATGGTGATAACTGTTGTTTGCTGGTGAAGAAAATTCATGTGGGAGCTTTGTGGTACCTGGACAATGGTGCAAGTAACCATATGACCGGTGATCGACAAAAGTTCAGAGATCTCGAACACCACCATCGATGGAAAGGTACGGTTTGGTGATGGCTCATGTGTTGAAATTCATGGTAGAGGCACTATACTTTGTTTGAGGGTCCCTCGGGGAGAACAATGGATTTTGTTTGATGTCTATTTCATTCCAAAAACGAAAAGTAGCCTTGTTAGTTTGGGTCGGTGATTGAAATAGGCTATAGAGTGGTGATGGATGATGATCGATAGAGGTGGCCCGACAAGAAAACAGGGAAAGTGATAATGAGGGTTCAGAGAACATTAATAGACTGTACAAAAATTCTTTTGGAGTCGGGATTGAACTGTTAAGCTTCGACTAGTGCTAGTAATTGATGAATCTTGGCAGTGGCATGGGAGACTAGGCCATGTAAATTTTCATTCTGTAAAGATGTTGGTTGAGAAGGAGATGGCTGGGGGTGTACCTATGATTGATCATCGGATCAGGTATGCCATGCTTGTCTGGCAGGGAAGCAAACAAGAATGTCATTTCCACATAGTGCAACATGGAGAGCAGATGAGCCATTGGAGTTGTTGCACATTGATTTGTGTGGACCAATAACACCTGCAACTGTGGGAGGAAACAGATACTTCATGCTGATTGTAGATGATTGTAGCAGATGGATGGCATCCTATTGTCGAAAACAAAGGACGGTCATTTACGCTTTTGTCAAATTTAAAGCAGAAGCAGAAAATTGTGTGGGCTATAAGATCAAGACAGTGAGATCTGATAGGGGTGGGGAATTTTTGGCAGCAACTTTCAAGGGAGTTTGTGAAGAAGCTGGCATTAGGAGGCAGTTTACTACACCCCACTCACCACAACAAAATGGGGTTGTTGAAAGAAGAAATAGGACTGTGATGGAAATGGCTAGATCAATGATGAAAAGCATGAAGATTCCTGGATGTTTCTGGGGTGAGGTAGTGAGGCATGCTGTATTCCTGTTAAACAGGTTACCAACTAGAGCCATGGGCTACAGGACACCCTATGAAGCTTGGAATGGGAGGAGACCATAGTTGGGTCATTTGAAGGTGTTTGGTTGCAGGGCTAATGCAAGACCTGCAGGACCACACCTGAAGAAACTTGATGACAGGAGTGTTCCACTTGTCTATTTTGGTGTAGAGGATGGAAGCAAAGCTCACAGATTGTATAATCCTAAAACCAGAAAGATAGTGGTTAGCAGAGATGTCATTTTTGAGGAGACTGTTGCTTGGGATTGGAAAGATGAATTTGGGAAAAGTTCAGATTTTTCAGAGAGTGACTGTGATACTGAAATGATTCAACAGTGGAATGGTGTTCACACTGATGGAGCTGGGGATCAGCATGATGGTGATAATCATGTAGGCCAGCATTCAGGGGGAGCAGGAGGATTTTTTGAAACTCCACCGCACGCACGGAACCTTTGAATCTGTATCGGGGTCTGTCGGGGTCGAACCTACAATGGATCTTGATGAGGGTCCTGTCAGGGTCAGAACCTTGAATGAAGTGTATCAGGACAGTGTTGAGGTTGAAGCTCAGTATGACACTGAAACTGAGGCATTGTTGGCTGTCATGGAGGAACCAAACTGCTATCAGGATGCAGCTGGTGATGGGAATTGGACTGAAGCAATGGAAAGTGAGATTCAGTCAATCACTAAGAATAATACATGGAACTTAGTGAAATTGCCGCTGGTCGAAACCAATTGGCCTGAAATGGGTGTTCAAATTGAAGAAAGATGCTAGTGGAAGGGTGGTTAAGCACAAAGCTCGACTTGTTGCTAAAGGCTATGTGTAGAAACATGGTGTTGACTTTGAAGAGGTGTTTGCACCAGTGGCAAGGTTGGACACTGTGAGGCTGTTGCTTGCTCTTGCAGCAAACAGAGGTTGGGAAGTGCATCATCTAGATGTAAAAACTGCATTTCTCAATGGTGAACTTGAAGAAGATGTGTATGTCAGACAGCCTGAAGGTTTTGAGGTGAAGGGGAAAGAAAATATGGTGCTGAAGCTTAGCAAAGCACTGTATGGAATTAAAAAGCAGCCCCAAGAGCACGGAATCAAAACTTGATAGCACATTGAAGAAACTTGGTTTCAAGAGATGCTTGAGAACTCTTTGTATACATCAGAGGGACACATGAGTCAACTCTGATGGTTGGAGTATATGTTGATGACCTGATAGTCACTGGTAGTAAACTCAGTGAGATTGTGAACTTCAAGGTGCAGATGACCTCAGTGTTTGATATGAGTGATTTAGGGAAACTATCATTCTATCACGGGAATTGAGGTAGAGCGAAGGAAGATTACATTGCTATTAGGCAAATTTGGATATGCAAAGAAGGTGTTGGATCAGTTTGGGATGACTGATTGTAATACCACCAAATGTCCCATGGATCGGGGAACAAAACTTGACAAAGACAAGTTTGGAAAAAGGACCGATGCAACTCATTACGGGAGGTGATTGGTTGTTTGAGGTACTTACTACATACTAGACCTGATATGGCTTTTTCAGTTGGTATGGTAAGTAGATTCATGGAGAAGCCCACAGTGAAGCACCTAAATGCAGTTAAGCAGATAATGAGGTACTTAAAGGGGACATTGAACAATGGGGTGGTGTATACCCAAGAAAAGAAGCCAGAGCTGTTGGTAGGCTATACTGACAGTGATGTTGGTGGTGACATTGTGGGTAGAAGGAGCACTGGAGGAATGGCATTCTATATCAATGACAGTCTGGTGACCTGGAATTCCCACAAAGAGAAAACAGTGGCACTCTCTTCTTGTGAGGCTGAATTCATGGCAGCAACAGCTGCAGCTAAACAGGCCTTGTGGCTCAGGAACTTGTTGAGTGAGCTCACTGGGATCAAGCCAAGAGCAGTGTCACTGATGGTGGATAGCAATTCAGCCAGAGATCTCATGAAAACCCAGTCTTTCATGGCAGAAGCAAACACATTGACATCAAGTTCCATTTTATTCGTGAATGTGTGGAGCGTGGCCAGATTGAAGTGAAGAGGGTTGGGACTCTGGAGCAGAAAGCTGATGCTCTGACGAAGCCACTTGCAGCAGTGAAGCTTGCAGTCATCATCCATCTGATGGGTGTTCGGGATCTTGGTGAACCTCAAGCTTAAGGGGGAGATTGTTGGTGTAAGCTTGTGTTCACGGCATCAAGGAGCAAGGAAGTGAAGACGGTTTGGTGTTTGCGTTGATAGAATTTGAATTGTGCACTTGGCGGGAAACCGAGTTGGAGGAGCAGGAGCGGGGTGGTCGCGCTCACCACGACGTGGAGCTGAGGCATGTGTTTTTCTGTCAACTTGTATCCATGTGTACTTTGTATTTCGTGTTGTAACCAGGTGTCCTAGCTGCTGGTATAAGTAGTGGGGAGTACTATGTGTGTGTTAGCGCTTGGAGAAAGTTTGTAACACCTGTGAACATCGAGTTTGAATCAGTGAAAAGGGGCACTATCGACACCCTGTCGACAGTTGCCAGTTCGTCCGAATCTCGGTGTTCTTGTGCGCGATCTTGATTTCTAGGCTTAGCCACTGTGATATTTGTTTGTGATTGTCGATCCTTTGTCAACACGTGCTCCACGCCGTCGATACATACTCGCTCTGCTTATAAATATGAACTGGGTACGGATCAATAAATGAGCTAATACATATCAAATCGATGTCGATTTCCGCTGGGACATTGGACGCCAATCATCCACCTTCAGCGGCTAGCTTTTTGCCTATTAGTCCTATGGCAGTCCATGAAGCTATGTTATAATTCTTCTGCCTCATATGTCTCCATGCATCGTGTCCAGTTTCCTCTCTGCAGTCATGGGATGCTGGAATTATATTATATCCTTGAATTTCTCGAGATACCGGCAGCACTCTATGCATTGGACTGGACAGCCCTTTAATGAAACCAACACCATTGGATGCTTACGTTTTAATTAATATATTTGCAAAAGTTCTGATCAATAACTGTGAGATGCAATTTATTTTGCTGATGTAAATTGATATGCCCTGATTCGCTTGTATAAATGAAATGATCGTGCTAGTCAGCAGCATGAATAATATCTAGAAGCATACCTGATGATTCAAAGTAATTCAGATTAACAAAGTCCATATTCCAGGCTCATGTATATTAATTAGCTAGAGAAATGCATTTTCACACCTCGGTTTGTGCTCACACCTTCAACAGCCATGTGTGAAATCGTATACACATGAGCTTGGTGATGAGGTGCTCATGCTTGACGGACAGATCTTTGACAAGTGCGTACAGATGGCATAGCATCTTCACAAGGCAGTCGTAAACATGGGCGCCGTCACATAGTCTGGATCTGGATGAGGAACCCACGGTCCCGTGCACAGCCAAGGGCAATGATCACCAGCCTCTGCCCCACTGCCTCGTCTGTGGAGCAAGATGTGGTGGCACTGAGGAGTCCAGCCGTCTAGGCACGGTCGACGGTTTCTCTCAGTCAGACGGGGAACCTGGCACCCGGTGGCAGGCAGTGGGAGGTGAGAGGTGCACGAGCCTGGCACCGGATTCCAGGCAGTCATTTTCTTCTTCCTATTGTAGTATAGTAGAGATTATAAGGAAGAAGAAGCAACAATTCAGGAGAAGGCAACTCCCATCTCTCCCGGTCGCCTCCCCCGGGCGACGCGGGAGCCTCCCTCGAATCCCTAGCGCCTACACTCTCCATCTCGATCTCCGGCGCGCCTGCCGCGAGCTGGTCGCCGGCAAGGCCGGACGGCTGGCCGGGAAGGCGGCGGCGGGCGCATGGCGGCGATCTGGTTCCCCTCTCCGCACCGAAGCGGTTGGAGAGTTCGGCAGGGGTAACCAGCGGTGGCGGCCGGTCCGGGGCCCTTGCGATCGGATCCATGGCCTTGGTGGCGGATCTGTCCACCGGCCGTCGGATCGGCGACGGGCAACGGCGGCAGGGCGGGCGAGGTCCGACATCTTCATGCGGCGTGGCGGCGGGTCTCGACCAGGCCGCGGTGGTGTAGGTGTCGGCGGCGGGTCTTCGGAGGCGGTGATTTGGAGGCGTCGCGGACGTCGCGGTGGCGATGGTGAGCGCAGGGCAAAGAGGTTCGCCCCCATGGTGGCCTGATCGACCGCCATATCGGGCGCCGGAGAACCCGGTGCGGGCTGATCCGCGACCCGGGACAATGGGCGTCGCAAAGACGTTGACCATGGTGGTGGTGCTCTCGGACGACGGCGACGGTGAAGCAATTGGGTTGGTCGTATCGGGGATGAACCCGGTGGCCGGCCATGGTGGCTTCCACAACGTTTGTCAAGGTGGAGGAGTCGTGGAAAGGGACGGCGAGGATGGCAGTGGACGTCGGCATTTGTTTTCCAGATCTATATTTCGGCGATGGTGCACGTCGCCGGCGGTTGGCGTAACGGCGTGGCCCTAGGGGACTTGGGCATTGGCTGCTCACAACTACGACGGCGGTGACGCCCGAGGGCGCCACTTTCCTCGCTGGAGGCGCCGTCTTGTTCAAGTGGATCTCTACGGTGAAAACCTACACCAGTTCGGTGGGCGACGATGGCGTCTTTGGATGACATTTTCTCGTTGGAGACGTCGCTGGTGGAAGATCCCTTGGATGTCGGCTGACGCCGGCATCAAGGTGGCGGCTCATCGCTCACGCTTATGTGGCCTTATGCTGTTGCCAGGTTACAGGATCCGGAGTCTCCAATGGTGGATGAGTTTTAGTTGTTTTTATTTTTAAAAGTGCACCAGTGTTTTCGGGTGACTTTTGTCTTACCTGTAACACTGTTTTTCAGTTGTAATTTTGTTGGCCTGATGCATCCTCGGATGACTGAAGCCGGAATATAATTTCCTTTATCTAAAAAAAAAAGAGATTTCCCACTTGCCTCCTATTCCCATTTCCTATGGGCACCATATTTCTTACTCAGAATTTGCTCCCTCTCAGTCAGTAAAATAGTGGTTGCATTTCCTCAAGTTACTACCTCAACAGAAAGCACTATGGTTTGGCCAATTTTTAAGTTTTGGGCATACCTTGATCCTTGCCTGATGAAAGCTGTCGGTGCAGTTCGCTAGTGATAATGGTCTTTTCCTTCTTGTAGTTCAAGAATACCTTGTTAAATATCGAGTAAATCTTGATCCAACCTTGAGATGCATTTCCCTATTGCCTCCTCTTCCCAACACATATAATAATTTCTTCCGAACTGTCAGCTATCTACTGAACATCGTGGTCGTTCCCTTCTATAGCTAGACTACTATCACCAGTGCGGCGGTGCTAGTTTGCATTGTATTGATTTATTTGGCGAAGGAATAACACAACACTGTATATATATTAGTTATGTGAGAGTGAAAGTGGAACTAAATGTGGAAGGCATATCATTACTAACCTGGTACCTACTACAATTCTAAGGTGCTCGACAGAAGTATTTCTAGCATGAGTGGAAAATAGTATGACAATAAGACCATCCTCTGGTACATCGGTTACTTCCTACAGAACGTAAAAGATCATCACAGAAAAATCGTAGCCCTTGATTTTTAGCACATTCCCCGTCGTGCTTCTCATCATCCAAAATCGCTGCTTTCGCTAGGAAGAGGACGGGTTGCATCGGTTACTTCCGTTCAACCCATGACGCATTCGAACAGCTCTTCCAAGAAGACCATTTTGATAGAAACCTTCCAGGCCCGTATACAAAATAGCTGTCTGGTCTTATAAAAATTGGGTACGGGTTGTTCTCCAGGTTCGGCATGCAGAGGTCGAAAATCAGCATGGCATACTGCACACATACTCTGTTTTTGGATGCACCCGTGAACATGACTTTTGAGTTTGATTCATCAGATCGAGGGGTCCTTAATCCACAATCCATACGTCTGCCTCTAGGTCGCCATGCCTAGACAAATCAATCTATGCAAAATACAATAACGAAATCGAAAGGGCAGACTGTCACTCTGTTTTTCATTGAGGGGTTCAGGGTTCGAACCCGGGGCCCCAAAATATGAAAACTGAAGTAGATGTATCGTGGCCTTTTGATTTATTAATATCCGACATATCTTAGCCCAAAAGATTCGACCATCGCAGTTGTCTCCTTTATTTTGCTTTGTGCGGACAGATGCTATACAATACAACTATGTGAATTTCCAAACAACTTGTGCATTCCCATTTCCTTCCATACTCCAACTTTCTCATATTTCTACTGCCACATATGTGATGGGTAGAAAGATGTGCATAGCTATAACTAGCAAAATAAAAAGGATGCAATCAGGTGTGCAGTTCCAAGATATGTAATAGTACTCATCAGGCATAATAAAAGATGTTCAAATCGATGGAAGGTGTTTGTATCTAGCTAGAATTGGGGGCACTAGGGAAACGAATATATAGAGCAGCAGGATGCTGGTGCTTATGACAACGTGAACAGGTGCAAGATGACCACAGCATATAAATCATGTGAACTTAGGGGTATATTGCCTGGAGCACCTTAAAAATGAAGATTCTCAACCAATTATATGAATCAAATGATCAATTGATAGTTATGGATCCTTGAATATGGTAGATCTCTGTTGCTACATTCAACAAAGAGATTTATCTACCTCTAGTTCCAATGCATTGCATTCTGAGCGTCCCAAATTGCTGCTATAGCTAATGGAAAGGCTATCAATTCCACATGTTGAATAATTTTGATCAATTGAAGGGCACACTACTTATTAACTTCAATGAGGCGGCTTGAAGTAAGAAATATGCGGCAAAGAAGGTCTGCATTACAGTTAGGGCGAGCAGGAGCACAGCGGCGGCGAAAGTGATGTAGCCACCCATGGGTTGCTGAAGTAGTTGCGCACGAGTGCTGCGCGCCACTGAGGCCACCTTGCCTGCTGATACTTGTTCACCTCCGCGATCACGGTGGCGAGGTAGTTGCGGTCGCTGGAGATGTGGACCCCATGGCAGAGGCCGCTGAAGAATCCTGTTGCATCCTTGTCGCGTACACCATTAATCTGGTTAACGAGCACGCCTCTTAGCTGCAGCAGCCGCATGTCCTCTGATGAGGCCACAAGGCAGTCCATGAAAATGGCGAGGCGGTGACATGGCCTGGCGTGAGCGGGTAGGTCTGTTCGAAGGCGATCATGTTGCGCAGCAGTTGCTCGCTGTTGTCGTACAACTGCAGCATTGGGATCTCCAGTACACCGCCATTGAACCTCACGTCAAGGAAGCTCGATGCACCCTTTCTTGCCTGGAACTTGACGCCAGCCTCCTCAAGCTCCCTGGCACATGGCATCCACTGGGAGAGCTCCGACGGTAGCATCCCATGCCCGCGGAGGTCGTAATGCTCTTGTGTCTTGGCAGGAATACAAACAGAGATGTAATAGAGGTGTAAGAGGTGGTGTACATTGCTGCAGGAGATGTGGAAAGAGGGCAGCGGCTGTGGTCGTAGGGACCGGAAGAGGCACAGGGCACCGGCTATGAGGATGTCCTTTGCCCGGTGGGGGTCTGTCCGAAGGTCATGGAACAAGCTTTCCACAACGAAGAAAGGGATCTGGTTCTCGAGCAGCAGCAGGTCGTATGTGACAATGTTCCAGACCCAGCACCTGCCGAACACCAGGGTCCAATCGTCATCCTCTTCCTCTTCCTCTTTTGTACTTGCCTCCATCTCTTCTCTTTTTGCTATGTGCGCGTACTTAAGAAGGCGGTGAAGGATGAAGCATCCATCTAGCAACATGTTGAGAACCAGTTCCTCCTTGTACCGGTAGTCTACTCTAGCAAAACTTGACTTCCAATCAATTTGATAGGACGCTTGGATCCGTGGCTCTAGGCTCCTCAACGAGTTGAGGCATCGGTGAAGGAGCACGGCGTCCTCTCGGGTTCCCCGAAGAAGGTGGTACGCGCCAATGAGTCGGTGAACACAACACCATTTGTAATACCGAAGGTGTTTGTACTCGTCCCGAGTTGAGCTTGTAGTGTGGACATGGGCCAATCTCGACGGCTAAGGGACATAGGCATGCTTGTTTCCACCTTTGATATCTTCGGGAACCATGTAGATGGTTGGTGGTTGTTGTGATTTGTTGACACCCAAAAATGACGTGGTCTAAGTCACGGTAAAAATCCAGACTTAGCCATATTTTGAGGCTCTCTGGATTGCGACGGACTCACCGACGCGTCCGGTCAGAGTCCGGTCTTGCGTCCGTCAAGGTCGCGCCTCACGATCGGTTTGCAGACCTTTCGTTAAACCGATCGACGCAGCGACCCGTGCGTCCGGTCAAACCCCCCTCACGAAGTCCGGTCGGCGGCTGGAATCATGCTGAATTCGGGCCATCGATCGGACGCCTCCCGTGGGTCCGGTCCAGCGTCGGTCCCGGATCCGGTCCGGTAGCGTCGCGAGCCGGTTGCAGACCTTACCGGAAATTCGATCGGACCCGCTGATCGGAGCGTCCGGTCAAGACGACGTCGGCGTCCGCCCACCCCGACGCAGGCCCATGTCCGTCACGAGATCCGAACTGATTTGTTTCCAATCGTGTTTAGGTCGGTTTTGGTGCTTGAAACGTCCAAGGACGGTTTCCTAAAAGGATAAGACCACCCTCCTCTATATAATAAAGAGGTTCATGGCCGATTTGATCCCATCTACATCCAATCGACAAACACATCTACTACCGTCTTGCTTGTAGGTCATCCTCCTCTCCTTCTTCTTCGCCGCCGATGCCATGAACGGAAGATCGACGACAACAACGCCCCTAGAGCGGTCAGACCGGCTAGGGCAGCCCATAGCTGCTGCGCGCCCTCACGGGGTCCGTCCCGGGCGTGTGGGGTTTCGGGTTTCAAGAGACTTCGCCGGCGTGTCTTGCATATCGTGCTCCCGACGAGGCCCCTCCGACGACGTGACTTGCGTGATCGCTCATCGTTGGAGGCACAAGGTCTAGGTGTGGATATCCCTAAACGCTTGCCGATCCCTGGTTTCGCTTGCCCTAATGAGAGCGATCTAGCTCTTGTTTTTTGGTGTGTTACCGATTTTATCGTCAACACACTTTTTGGCGACTCGCTGGGGAACGATTGCTTCGGCTCTACTTTGCAACCGAATTTATCTGCCCTAGCCATTATTCATAATTTATCTACTGTTTATTTGCTGCGATCGCCATTGCATCTAGCCTCAGGACCAGTTGCAAATTTGTTCTTCCAGTACAAATCCGACGACGAATCAGGCCCCTCAAGGCGCCGATTGTGTTTGTCGTGATTACAAGTTCTTTGCAGATAAACGTTAAATCGGCTTCAGCTCATCCAAATTGCTAAAGCCGTATACTGTCTTTGCTACTAGCTGCTGTGTTGTGCATCGGATTATTATATTCTATATATATATATATACAAACATACACATTAGCTCATCACGTGGACTTTTGACGCTACCGTGCGCTTGCATCAGAGGGAGAAGAAAATAAATCTATTATACTGTTTGCTATCGGTGGAGATCAGAGTTGTACGCGTCTTGCGGATCCACGTGAATACATGGAGTACCAAACTGATTTATCACAATATTATTACTCCACACCTAAGGTACGTGCAAATATATTATATGATTCTAATAATTGTTTTACAAGTACCATAAATTCTTATGATAATGTTGCTAGCTATGATAATCCCATACATGTTTCATCGGCTACTTCTGTTGATAATTTTCGCTCACATTATAATTGGGCACCCTATGGTCAAGAGTTGATGATTGCTGAAAATTCTTTGAGTTCTAATTATTCTAGCAACATGTCACATATACCTTCATCGGCTATAAGTTCACAACATGACATGCCGATGCATGATGATATAAATGATTCAATAGTTGGCTCTCCGTAATCAACATCTTATGCAGGTGTTAATGCCCATGATTCGCTACATGTATTATTAATAATAACCATAGCGAATCAATAAAAATTCAGCGCCTTGTAATAGTGATGATTTTTATAATTCGGTTTTATTTAATTCTAGCCGAATTAATAAAAATCCAACAAGATAAATGAAGATGTTGATTATGATTCAGCCTTATTCGACTTTCTCCAAGCAAACTTTGCCAATCAAAAGTCGTCATGCCAGAAATCCACCTGGATCTTTCAAATGGAGAATGCCCTCATATCGCAGACCTTATATGTTATGTTATGATTACTTGGAATATCCTAGTGATTGGCGAGTGCCTAAATTTCATTTGTTTTGTGGAGAAAGTGGTAGGACAGCCATGGAGCATATTAATGTATATCTCTCACGCTTGGGTTCTCGCTAGCAAGGAGGACTATATGAAAATACGGAATTTTCCTTTATCTCTCACCGGTATTGCCTTTACATGGTTTACGTCTTTTGCCTAAGAATTCCGCTTGGTCATGGCTTATTCTAGAGAAGTTATTTTATGAGTTCTTTGGGAGAGACACCGAGAAAAGGCCAATCACAATTAGGACAATGGTTGAGGCGGGATGGTTAACTGATTATCAAGAGGCAAATCTCACTACGTAAAAGTGTGATAAAAACGAAACATGCTACTCCCGACACTCACATTGAATCGGTCAAACCGACCGTCGGTCGGATAAACCGATTGCTTCCAATAGTCAAACTAAATTGGTTTCTTCGCGCCTGAATTCGATAAAACCAGTTTAGAAGATACACATTCTTCACCTTGCAGGAAGACACCTTCTATGGTCGACATTTTGGAGAAGAATAATCCAGCCATCTTAATTCGAGGGGCAAGCCGATTCGGCTATTGGAAAAAATGTCATAATCGGCGAGCCCAGAGAGCCTAAGAAGAGAAAGCAAATTTCTGATCGTGAGGTGGTGGTAGAAAATCTAGTGACAATCGGGAAAGCCTCAAGATCACCATCAAGTCTTCTAGGCTCGGGGGCAAGCTCATGTTCCCATTCATAAGCAGAGGGCAACCACTAGTGTCATCATCCAAAAGGGATTGCTGGAATCAATTTTTAGAACTAGTGGGCAGAAAAAATCAGCAAGACCGATTGCTCAAATCGGTTAAACTATTCATAAGCAAAAAGTGCAGCACACACATAAAGGTGGAGTATTGGTTCCTCGTCGTTAATGTGTCAAGATCTTCACCAAAGGAGAGCGTGTGCTAGCAAAATTCACAATGGGCAGCAGTACTTACCTTATAGCCGATTGAGCCAAAGCCAATCGTGCTTCGATAAGAAAAGAGCCAACTAAGTCGGCTAGGCCAACTACCTTACTTGAGATGGCTAAACCGACCCCAGAGGCAACCGAGCTGGCTAAGGTTGCTGCCAATGAGCATGAATCGGCATTGACGACTTCCGAGTCGGCTAAGTCGATTCCTATTGTTGTTGATGTTTCTGCAGGTGCTTCAGAAAGTCTCACCACTACTATGGTGGGCGTCGAGACACAAGAAGAGCCCGAGGAGGAAATTAGTGGCGTTAGAAAGAGCACACAAACTCTTGTTAAAGGTATTGCTAATGGTGAGATCATCGAGCGCAACCTTGGTTGCTACATCTTTCGTCACTAAGGTACAATATTGCATCGGCCTACATGTTGTCTTCAATTGGAAGGCCGATGATAATGTTTTTGTCAAAGTTAAAGCTTTTCCCAATGCTTAATGTGAATTATACATATATGTGGATTGCTTTACTTATTTTAAATTCAATTCATACTTGGTCCCGAATGAGATATAAGTTTTGCAATTACTTTGGATTTTATGATTTGGGGCTAAGATTGAAGAATATTGCTCATGCCGATGTTTGTTATACATTTAATTCTGGCATCAAAGATGATTATAAAGGTGTGGCTGAATGGATTGGTGTTAAATTTAATCTCTTCGTTTGCCAAGCATTGAAGCTGATTCTACAAGAAAATCGGCTTACAAATTTAATGCTCACCTTTGGTTCTATCTGTTGTGATCATGTCTTTAACATGTTGCTCAAAAGTAAATTTATTAGGCATATTGATCACAATGCTTTGCCATCAATTCAGAACTTGGAAGAGCTTATATATTGCAAGTTGTGTAATTCATTTGATCATAATATTCATAGTTGCAATGTATTTCATCATGAGATCCAATCGACATTGATAATGACCGATTGAGGTTTTTGAGGCTCAACAAGTGGACCGATTAGATTCAATCGGGCCCGATGGCAAACAGGTTTTGAATCGGCTTGCACTACTAGCCGATTCACTTGAAGCTCAAGGCTCTTACGCTCAAGAGAGAGATGGAAGACCCTCAAGTGAAGACAAAGTTGTTGTCCATGAAATTAAAATTGAAGATGTTTCAAAGGATAGCAATATTGCTCCAATGCTAGAGAACACTGGGGGCAAATAAAATCTCTCCATCTCTACCAAAAAGCCGATTAATTCTATTGAGCAAGGGGAATCGGCTAGAGGTCCTTCTTTGGATCCCTGTCCATCAAGATGAAGGAAAGAAGATTGCTCATAAAGCTTGTGGAGGCAAGGAGTATGACAAAGAAAAGGCAATAGAAGACCGAAGCTTAGCTTCAAGAGCTTCTAGCTAAATATACAAAGATAGGGGAAGCGAATCGATTAAAGAAAACCCAAGCATCAAAGTTTCCTCCAAAGCATAATCCTCAAAAACAACATTGGCAAAGGAAGGTTTATGTTCCGTCATATTTCAAGCCACAACATGTGGAGTATGCAGCTCCAAAACGCTTGAAAGAGTCATCATCTTACAAAGACCGATTTGATCAAAATCGGTCTAGAGCTGTAAAAAAAGGGAAGGTGGTAAAGCAAGTTTACCGCGTGAAGTATGATGGACGGAAAAAGAAAAGTTCAGATCTGAATTCAACTACTGAAAAGCCGATTACTTTGTTGAAAAATCCGCTATCAATAGCAAAGAAGTGGGGCAACCATCTATTGATGTTGTAGGTGTCAAATCTGAACAAAAGAAGGTGCAAGTGCCTAAAAATAAAAGAGAATTGCTGCTGCCCAAAACAAAGTTAAAACCGATATGCTCAATCGGTTTACCAAGATGGCAGGAAAAAGAATTGCAAAAGCTCAGTGCAGAAGAGTTAAAAAAAGAAGGGCTTAGCATGGGTCCCTAAAGGAGGTACTAAAGATCGAAAGGATGGTGATCAAGCAAGGGGTGCAGAGAAAACAAAGAATAGAAGAAAAAGATCTAAGACACAATCGCCAAGTTGGAGGTTTGCACCAAATCATCAAAATCATTGGTCATGGCATCATCCATTTTCTCTACCTGTGCACATGTGGAATTCATCCCTAGGTATGCATGGTCATCCCTCATATTCTTATTTTGATCCTTGGTGTGGGTCTTTATATTATGGAGGGTTGCCAAATTATTATGCTCATCAACGATCAAGAGCCGACAATTATTTCGGCTATGCTCGTTGGTATGGATGAATTCATATGGCCGATACATTGTTATCGCCCTTAGTATAAATAGCCGGTGCATGCATCGTGCTATTTGAGAAACTTCCATAAAAATACTATTTTTTATGCGGGGACGTGCAAAATCGGCTCAACCGACTGAACTTGTCGGCCAAGACGATTCACGACAATATGGCGATGAAACGCTTGCAAAAATCGTGTCGTTGGAAAGAGCAAGCTGCCTACTCAAAATACACAAACGTGCAGGATATTTTTGGCAATGTTTTTTATCATCATGTATTTTCAAGAATATATTTGGAACATTGTACAATTGTCCAGGAAGAAAAAGGGAAGACAACATGGAGCCTTTTTTTGCTGCAGCTATTGAAACGGCTTGGGTGGTTAATACCATCCATCTAAGCCGATCCATATGCTGGCTATGTGCTGCTGCTATTAGGCCAGGTCAAAGTACTATGTTGCATTGTTCTGCCGGTCATATGCTGTTGCTGCTGCACGCATCACTTTTCTGAAGGATCAGCGTGACTGAATGAGCAATCGGTTTGGCCTGCTGCATGCATGCAACTGGGTGGGCAACATATACATGCCGGCTATGAGGTTGACTATCGGGTTAATAAATTGAAGCGTGCATGACGTGATTTATTAAGGAGCCAAAGACTTGGTCTGGGACCTGATGTGCTGGTGCTGCTGCAGCCAGGCAACCAAGTTAGCACTGAGCTAAACTGGGTCAGAGCAGCGAGGCCAGCCTCAAAGCGGTCAAGCCATTTTTTAGAGGGCGGCCAGGCCGACTCTGCCCCGGTGGCCATCGATCGGCTAAGCCGATTGTTCAAATCGGCTCTGCTGATTTTCTTCTGGTCGTGCAATATTATCCAATAAAATTTCAAATCGGTTTAAAATTATTTCTGATAATTTCAGTACCGGTTTAGAAGTTTGGAGGATTCCTTTTGTTGAACTTTTTGCAGAATCCAAGCTTTACGACTGTTGTTTGGTAGAGTTTGCACTGTCAAAGGAACAACAATAGTTTGTTGCTAAAGCACCTGAAAACCGATCAAGCTTGTTAAAAGGTTTGAAGAACAATTCGGCAAGAGGTCACCTAATTGAGAAGGTCCTTACGCTGTGATCGAGGTAATTTCCGAGAACTCATATATACCGAATACAATCAAAGATAAGAGTTTCTCGAGGGCAATTAACGGGAGATAACTTAAGATTTTCCCTAGTGTTTGGCAAGAGGCCTGGTGCTCTCCAAACAATGGCCGATGCATGCATCGTCCTTAGAACAAAAATGGTCAATATAAAATGTCACCGGACAAACCGATATGATGGGCATTCGTGTTGTTTGGTTTTCTTTGTTCTTATTTTCAGGGATCATGTACTTCTCACCTGAAAACAGGGGGGCATGTGTTGACACCCAAAAATGACGTGGTCTAAGTCACGGTAAAAATCCGGACTTAGCCATATTTTGGAGGCTCTCTCGGATTGCGACCGGACTCACCGACGCCGTCGGTCCGAGTCCGGTCTTGGCGTCGGTCAAGGTCGCGCGCTCACGATCGGTTTTCAGACCTTTCGTTAAACCGATCGACGCGCAGTGATCGGTGCGTCGGTCAAACCCCCTCACGAGTCCGGTCAGCGGCTGGAATCATGCTGAATTCGGGCCATCGATCGGACGCCCTGTGGGTCGGTCCAGCGTCGGTCCCAGGATCCGGTCGGGTGTCGCGCGTCGCAGCCGGCTGCAGACCTTTTACTGGAAATTCGATCGGACCCGCTGATCGGAGAGTCCGGTCAAGACCGATCGAGCGTCCGGTCACCCCGACGCAGGCCCGTGTCCGCACGAGATCCGAACCGATTTGTTTCCAATCGTGTTTAGGTCGGTTTTTGGTGCTTGAAACGTCCAAGGACGGTTTCCTAAAAGGATAAGACCACCCTCCTCTATATAATAAAGAGGTTCATGGCCGATTTGATCCCATCTACATCCAATCGACAAACACATCTACTACCGTCTTGCTTGTAGGTCATCCTCCTCTCCTTCTTCTTCGCCACCGATGCCATGAACGGAAGATCGACGACAACAACGCCCTAGAGTGGTCAGACCGGCTAGGGCAGCCCATAGCGCGCGCGCCTCACGGGTCCGTCCCCCGGCGTGTGGGGTTTCGGGTTTCAAGAGACTTCGCCCGGCGTGTCTTGCGTATCGCGCTCCCGACGAGGCCCCTCCGACGACGTGTCTTGCATATCGCGCTCATCGTTGGAGGCACAAGGTCCAGGCGTGGATATCCCTAAACGCTTGCCGATCCCCTGGTTTCGGCTTGCCCCTACGAGTGCGATCTAGCTCTTGTTTTGGTGTGTTAACGATTTTATCGTCAACAGTGACTCATCAGTGCCGTATTTTGGAAGGTGCAGGCTCTTAATGTGCATCTCCACATGCTTCACGTAGTCTTCTGAGACAGGTTCCTTTGCCTGAGTGATGGGAAGACATAATTATTTATATTTGACTCTAGTAATAATTTAATTAGTATGAATCTCCACAAAAATATTATATTAAAACAATGCAATCAAAATATTGTTACATTAAAAATCTATATAAATTTCATAGAAAAAAATAGCTGGCTGCTGACGACCTATTTGTGTGAGTTAGCTTGCTAGTTTTTCACTACTCAGGAGTTACTACAAAATTGTTCCAAGAGATATTACTGCAATATATGGCCCTAGTAATAATTCAGGAGCATTCTTGGACAGTTAATAAAAAACTACTTTAGTTTTAATTTTTTTGCGATGTATTAGTGTTCTAACTTTGTTTGAATGTCCACGTTGAATGAACATATACCTTGGAGTGAAGGAGGACGAGGAACCATTGGGCGTGCACCAACTATGGACTTTCCAGCAGTGTCAAGCTCGGAATGGTCTTCTGTGTTTGCTGAACTCATGATCGTTATGAGGTCGTTGTACTCAGAATCCATTGCGGGAATTGGATTAATCTTCACTGAGTACATGGACACGATAAAATTGATATAAATTGATAAAATTGATATAAATTCACATGTTTTGAGGTCAGTTGCTGGATATATTTTTATTGGGCAACTATATAGTTAGGGCAGTTCTCTAGTGCATTAAAATAAAATGAATCTGCAACTCCAAGAACCAGATCTTCCCCAGTAATGTGGTAAAAAAAATTAGTTTCATCATCCTTGTCTTTGTACATTGTTTATAACTATTCTATCTCCCTAATAGCCATTACCTAGTTAATTTTCAGCTGCAAAGCCATCACAAAAAGGTATCCGTAGCCATTTCCATTATAAAGTTACAGAGCCCAGTTAGAACTGCGATCGAATTCCAAATTGCCTAGGACTGCCGTAATACTCTAGCTATGGGGCAACCCATTCACCACAACAAATTCCCTGAATCTTTCTGAAGAATTACAGGGGTGCTAATTACACGACTGACAAGATAGGCAACAGCCTAGTGAACCATCAATTTGTATTGTTCCTCACAGTTTTTTTTTTTTTTTTTGGAATTGAGTATGTAGCTCATGCAAACAGGAGTCAAACTTGAAAATCAATGAAAGGGTCGAATCAAAACACAAACGGGCTAAGGTCAAGCACGGACAGTGCGTTAGCTTCTGCAGATATATCAGAATATACAATGAAAATAAAAAAAAAAACGTGGAGAGAATGGTACGTTCTGAAGACACTCCGGTCTTTGGCGGAGAGCTCAGAAACACAATAGCAAATTATATGGGAGACCTACAACATTTTCTCAAAATGGGCGTGAAAATTCTGCTAGTAGTTTTTGAATCTGTATGCTTGTCATCACAATATCTAGCCCCAGAGCAAATCAATCTCTCGACTAGCAGGTACAGGGCCAAAGTATGTTCTAAAAACTATAGAACAAGGTAATAAGTTGGATAAAACAATAGATAATAGTGACAGGAGGATAATACGTCTGTTTACGGCCATGTTTTGGTTATGAAAGCAGCAGAAGAGATGATGGCGGATAGGGATGGAGTGGTTAGAGTAATCTAGTAATTCTTTTGGGTTCATATGAATAGAAAACGGATATGATGTAGCTTAAAATACAGAGGGCGATGTGACGACCGGGCGTCCTGCGGGGGCACATGGCATATTGGGTGGGTGGATGTCGCCGGCACCAGATGCGGCCAGAGTGCACGTGAAGGGTAAGCTTGCGTCAAATAAAAATGAGTATTGGGGATTTCTATAAACATGAGCAAAGTAACAAGAAGGGGCATGGACTCGTTATGCATCAGTTGCCAAGATTTTGGACTTAAAAATGCACTTCCAACCTGATATACCAAATCAACATATCCTATGTAATTAATGGAATATCCATGCATTTTACTCTTTAATAATACATGCATCAAACCTATGAAATTTTTTCTTCTTGTATTTATATACACAAATGAGGTCGACATATCTTACCTTTATTGTCCTTAGTGGGGATCGAAGGTCCAGAAGGACGATCAGTTTGCTTCTCGTAAAGAACTAGAAATGGTCGCGGCGTTGCCGCTTATGGCTAGTAGGACCTGTGATATTTTTCTTTGAAAATTATTATTTGTTGTAAAATGGTTTCTTTAACTATGTAGGCTTTGTTCCATATGTGTAGTTAAAATGATTGTGTAAGATTAATGTGGTTCGATAAGATATTTTTTTATATATATGTGTCATGGTTTATAGCAATTGTTGTACTTCTTGTATATTTTGGAGAGTTTGTCATTTTGAAGGCATTATTTTATTTATATGTTGTTTTGGGGTTTGAAATGGTAATATTATTTTTTATTTTATTTTTCATTGAGAGTTAGGGTG
This sequence comes from Hyparrhenia diplandra, assembly GCA_015847255.1. Taxonomy (NCBI): domain Eukaryota; kingdom Viridiplantae; phylum Streptophyta; class Magnoliopsida; order Poales; family Poaceae; genus Hyparrhenia; species Hyparrhenia diplandra. Next base: position 1,494,602 of record JADLZK010011027.1, read on the forward strand.
ATTGGGTGAGTATGATGGTTAGCTATGTCGGTGTAATTGTCGTCATGTTATATTTTACATTTATCATTGAAATGGAACTATAACATTTTTTTTTTTTTTTAGGGAAGAGGCTAAAAGTATTTATTAAGTAGTCGAAAGTTTAACGTGATGATATCTTATCGTAAGGAGATTCGAATAACTGGATTTTCTATTCTATGCTTTTTTATTTGGTTTTCATATGTACCCATTAAAATAATAGGAATAGCTGTACAAGCAAAAACTTTCGAATGAAATGTTCTATTTTGGATCCACTGCATAGATTTGTTCATGAGGATTTGAAACAAATTAATTTTCTATTTTACGATTTTTCTTTGATTTACTATGTAATTTTGAAGTTTTAGCAAACTTTTTCGTAAATGAAAAAAGAATAGATAAGGGAAAATAGCGTTGGGTCGAATTTGGCCCATTAAGGCCCAAGCAGGCCCGAGTGGGGAGGGAGGCCGGCCTAGGCTGTAGGTCGATTTTTAAAAACTTTGAGGGCTTGCTCATAAAATTTTCGTGAGAGGTCGTGGACTGCGGGTCGGATTTTGTATATGTTCGAGGACTCTTTTGCAAAATGGCCGGTACTGGCACGATCCGGGCCATCCACGCCGCCCGACGGACGGCCGAAAAAAAGCGGGCGACGTGGCCACGCTCTGCGTGAATCGTTCATAGAAGATTTGAAACCACCCTTTGCTTCTTGCTGGTCATCAAATGGCAGCACGGTGAACTGACTGCCATGAACGGCAATCAAATGGTACATACTCCTATATATATACCTTCCGAGAAACCAACTCTGTGTACACACGTTGAATTAATATTTTATTAGCTCTTTCTGATCAACTTGGAATCGGTTGAAAAGTAGGATACTTGGCTTGGTCGGTTGAAAAGTAGGATACTTGGCTTGGTTTGTTAAAAAAGCAAAAATGTTTTCTATCATTCGACTGATCAGGGACTTCTGTGATGTCTTTTTTTTAAGAGGAATTATCTGAGATATATAACTGTGCAACAAGTGAAAGGGTCTCTAAGGTTAGAGCATCTGAGTAGCACCTAGCAAAGCAGGGTTCGACTTCCCGTAGGGGAGAATTTGAAACAGGTTTGCATTATTAAAAGAACTAGAAGAATTCCCGTGTGTTCCTGCGGGTATGCAAGAGAAAATACGAATAATTCTTAATAGATGCGAGCTTCATTATCAAAGAGTTTGATGCTGGATGGAGTCTTCATGCGAGTGGCTTCATGCATTATATGAGTTATTATAGATAAGCTGGGCAGGCTGACTTCAGTTAAAAAAATAATTGTGCAACAAAAAAAAAAAAAAAAAAAAAAAAAAAAAAAACTGGTGTATAACGGACATTCAGTTTTTGGCTTCGATCTCAGCTTTACAGGGCCCGGAACGAATATCAGCAGCATTTGCCTCTCAGACAACTGGTAGCAAAAAATATCGAAAGTATGGCGAGCTGTTGGGACATCGGATATATATATAGAATCGCACAGCACAGTGTACCGATTAGGAGGATTATGATAAGCTCTTCTGCCAAGAAACAGCCATGCCACGTGGAAAGTAGACTAATATACTTGGCTTGGTCAGTTGAAAAGTAGAACCATACCTTACTTGGTCGGTTGAAAAGTGCTACGTACGTAGAATATATATTAATATAATACTCTACTTAAGTAGGTCGGTTGAAAGCATTTGTGGCCAGTATCCATCTTTTGATAATATAATTGTAGCTAGGGCCCTTTCGCATTGTATTCCAAATGTGCAATTACCCACAAGACAAATGTGACAAAAAACGAACAGATCAGAGCCCTTATGTCACAGAACATATATATATATATATATAATAAAATGATGAAGCAAAATACTAGGAGATTAAACTACAAACCCCGTTAAAACAGATTATTACGTAGGGAGGCAAATCTAATCCACTCTAGAAATGACTCATATACGACGATGCAAAGACACTACCGATCAAAGAGACCGCCAACCGATCCATCCGGGATCGCTAGGGTCTTGAGGGCTATAGAAGTTAGTGCACGGGCAAGGGCCGAGGTACGCCCCGAGGATCGACCTGGCCTTCCTGTGGATAGCACTGCAAAATAGGCATGTCAACAATACCATGAATATCTCATATTAGACTACCATGTATCAGCCAGGAGCAATAATAGGCCAGTATCACTCTTCTGATGAATGCTAGCAGTTATCGCTTGCACATCAATACCGTGGATAGTCACCAACTGCGTCAATACAAAGGGGCCAATCATCAAGTGCTAGTCATAAGAATAGCAATTTGCATTGATTAATATTACATTACAAAATGAACAAGCACAAACTATAATTCATTGATCAGCACTGCAAAATTATTATTTCTCTTTTTTTCTTTTGATCATGGCAAGCGGAAGAGGTAGGATTTATGGAACTTGGGCATACTACTCTACTGCTAGTTTCTACAGCTAGCACTGGAGACGTGAGCGATATCAGATGTAGTGCCAAGAAGAAAAACGAAACGACAATGGGACTGGTTGCCTCCACTCATTGGTCTGAAATATCATTGCATGGAGCTAGCTCTTGCAAACACATGGCATCAAAAACCAAAATAAATATTGCTTGACCTAGCTTCCTGGTCGATTCAAGACCGAGGCTTTCTCTTTTTGGATTTTAGAAAGTCTGTAATAATTGGTTGTGTACATCTCGAGATGTAGAGGCCGGATATTGTTATCCATTATCTAAAAATCAAAAACCGAAATAAGATTAATGAGAACAGAGTATGTGTTTTGGTTCCGAGGACACAACTCCTTTATTTTCTTTGATATTTACATACCCCAGCAACTAATAGTGTATCCAGCACACCTGATAACCACAAAATTGGCAGATTACATTCATACCACATGGTAATGACCCGAAGCTCAAGCAACAATAAACACTCGCACCATGTTCTTGCAACAACAAGCACAATGCTAACTGACCCAAACAATTACCAGCGGAAAGCAGAATTATCTGAAACATCTTCATCATGTAGTGTGCACTTTTCTTGGGCCTCCCACTGCTACGGTGGATTGTCTTGAAACCAGGTGATAGTGAACTTCATATTCTATGGTGTCGTCGGCACCCAGGTAATAACCCACCACTGCAAGGCATTTGAAATCTCCAGAAGCCAAAGGCGGTCTTGGTTTCTCGATGTTCTATCAAAGATTTCGAACTAGAGGGCCTGGTGCTCTCTATTTCATATTTGCCTCATAATCCCAATGATACCTAGCTGTCTTTTCCAGCCCTTTCGATTGTTCTTCTATAGTCTACACTTTCTTGGATGTTTTGAAATGTGTGGAGCTCAATGTTCTTATTGAAATGCGGAGCATTTTATATATAAGCAACCGACAATCATGATATCTGAAGTTCAAGCGGAGGAAAAATAATTCCTTTTCTTATATATTACTGATTATAGTGATTTGTTTTGGTAGGATCATTTATTGTTAGGCATTGTTTTGCCACCTTGACTGCATAGTTTTCTTCATATCTCAACGAGTCAGATGACACAGTCCTTTTGGGTCCTTTATATTTTATAAACTAGTAGAGACGCACGTGCCACACGCACGTGCCTACCAAAATATAATCTAGTGATTTTTAATTTTAAACAAAGGTATAAAAGATCAGTTACTCAGCTCTTCAGATCAATGGATTGGGTACCTGAACTTAAAAAACCAAATATGTACCATATTCATTTTTGATTTGTATAGTATGTTGTACATACCCTTCTGGCTTGGTTCTTCTGATTGTCCATTTAGTGACGTCTACGTATGACCAATTTCGGACCACATTTTATTTTTTATAATAATATTTAAATGAGATTGGATACCTTGTAACTATAGACATATATGATATTACTACTAATAATACATTATTATAATTAAATAATAAATGGTAAAGAAAATAAATGGAGGATGAATATAACTCGACACAAAGAGTCAAGAACTTGTATTTCGCATTTTTTTAGCATGAAGAACAACTAAATACCAATTTGTGTTCTTGATATTTATTGGAAGCAGGAGCTAATGAAGACAAAGAATTAGTCTCAGATCTCAATCTCAACTATCTAAAAAAACAATACAATTACAAATGTATTAAACAACAGAAAATTAAGATATGGAAACGTTTGTTACCATGTCATGTCCTAGATAATTTTGTCAATACTTATTTTATACATTTAGCATGTCATGGTTTAGATAATTTTCAACGATCTTTGTAAATGAAGCTTCCACCTTCATCTACTCCAATATTGCCATCCTGTTTTAGCAGCAAGGAGTTAATCGGATTCTCAAAGTATACTTCAACCCCATTTCTAAATTGTAGATCTGCTTGTTCCTTTAAACAACATATATATGCACTTAAAACCTAAAAAAAAAATATTTGCACATAAATTATTATAAAATGAAGAAATTTTTTAGAGATATTAATTCAAACGCTTCTATCATTTCTACACAAGTCTAATGTTTTCCTTCAACATGAGGAAACTAAATAAAACACATGAATCGTTAAAATTGAAGAAATTTTGGTTAGAGTAACAAACGCAACATATTTTTAACAGACATAGAATAAAATTAGTTTTACACTATTTAGATCTATTATTATTTTATACCGAATTTCACAAGATCCTGCATGTACACGATTGCACATGTTCTGTTAGCTTATATATACTGTTCATCTTTAGCCGCAACAACAATAAACACACAGAAACACAATGAATGGAAACCTGCAGCAAGCACGCACCTGCGATTGTTTCGCAAACGCGACGTCGTCGTCCTCCCTTGCCAGCCGCTTCGTCAACTGATTCCGTCTCCGCCGTTACGACCTCATCGCTACATCGTTGATGTAGCGCTGACCCGTTACGGGAAGGAGCTGTTGTTCCCAACATTGGCAGACCGATTGCATCGCCAAGAGAGTGCGATGACAGGAGATGGACTGCGATGCACAGTGCTCTGCGACCAGCAGGACGGATCATGTGAAGGCCCTGATGTTCCTGACTCGCAAGGGTGGCCGCTGGGGACGCGTCGTCGCTGGCAGAGAACGACAAGGGGCAAGGATTGCGATGAGCACTGTGCTGCGACCGGCTGGCCGTCCGTTGGACGTCGTCTGGCAGTGGTGTTGCCTGCTGTGGCTACGTTGCCCGCGACGATCCTTTGCCCACCGTACGTTGTTGGTTGCCTGGATCGGAGGTGGTGGTGCCCGCTGTGCATATGTCGTCGGAGAGAGCGATGAGGGCTTTCCTGGAAGGACTGCAATGCGCAGCGGTGGACCGACGAGCGGAGACATACAACCGCAGCCTGCAAGTTTTTTACAAATTACTAAATTACGAGACCAATACAAGCAAGAAAGGCCATCCTCCTCATTCGTCCTCCGTCCTGGCCTGTACAATGAAGACGCCCGACGCGATCTGCAAACGAACTGACATCCTTCAAAGAAATTAGGTGACTATACAACGATCACGTCTTTTGGCCCGAACTTCTTCCTTCTTATTGGGAGATAATGCAGCATACCTCTCTCTACGTTGTTGTTTTCTTAGGTCAAAAGTTAGCTTGTCAGCATTTGTTTGAGTACACCCCATGGATTTTATGCCTGTATCATATCCCCTTATGTAAAATTTAGATAAGTTCATTCTTGAAAGTTTCAATAAACAATAATACACATTGAAGAGAATTTATTAAAGAGTTAACAAGCATTCAGATAGTGTTAAAAATGTGTATTTGCATTGCAGTTATTTGCTCAATTCGTGTAATAGATGACAACAATTCAGCTAGAAATAAATTATGTATCTGTTATTTTTTATTGAATTGCATGTACGTCATTCTAGGTATATTTTTATGCAAAAGTACAACCATGAGACACCGAACCAAACTTAACGCTCAAAATAGGCTTTTATTTAATTGGTATATGCTTCCGATAACAATAATAAACACCATAATGAGTCACATGGTGGCAAACTCTTTCTGTTCTTTAGTTCCAAGGAACAGACATACCTGAATAGAAGACGCGCGTGGCTGCCGGCGGCTCTGCAGCTGTACTACTTCGCCGGATAGATGATAGATAGTTCTGCAATGTGCCTCTATCGTTGTCGTCGATGCCTGCGAACTGGTCGTCGCTGGATGCAGCCCTGCTAAAAGCCTCCGTATCGAAGGTTTACGCAGGCAGGGTCTCGTCCGCAGCGATGACTGCCGGCAGTTTGATCTGGATATATACGACTTCTGTAGCGCTCACTTGAACTGCACCTGCATGCCAGGATGACAAAGACGTATGGCCGCAGTTCAGGAGGCATGCAGAAAGCGAGCCACAGAGCTAGGGAGGCACGCACGTACCAGGCGATCTATGCTGGGGATGCCGTCGAAGAGGATTCGATGGAAGGGGGATCAATAGGTGTAAGTTAAATTTGCTCCTAAGAGCATGTGCTCCTACATTGTGGACCATAGGATATGCACGCGTGATCCGTGCTAGCACACTTCTCAATGCACACTGCTGCGGGAAGTGTGCTAGCACGGATCACAATGCGTATCCCGTGGTTCACAGTGTGGGGAGCACATGCTCTTAAGAGCAAAGAAACCGCTTCGGATCAATAGAAGTATCCAGCCCTCGTTGATGAACCAACCGCCGAGGCACACCGCCCGGACTTACGGGAGAGCTCTGAGCCGCCGCCGCCGCCGGACTCTGCTGGGAGGAGGGACGCTGGCTGTGGCTTCTTGGCTCTAGGCGTCGCGGCGACAACAGCGGCCAGCGGCAAAGTGGGCCTCCGCCGCTAGGGCAGGCGCCCAAGCCCCTGGCCAGGCGGTGTTGAACAAGCTGTGCGAACAGATCGTCAACGTTATCTGCAACGACGTTCGTCCCTTCGCCCTTCGTAAGAAATTCCAGCACGCCGAGACGACGTCCTCCTGGTTTGGTGCGGAGGAGGCCGGCCTGGATAGCTGGGTGCCGGCCGGAGGGAGTTGCTGCAGCCTGGGATCGATGGAAGTATCCTGCCCTCGGTGACGAGCCAACCGCCGCGAGGCACACCGCCCGGACGTGTTTTTCTACGGTTGCGGGCGAGCGGGACGACGACGCCGCGAATGCGTTGCGTTGCAAGTCGGCGAGGGAGGGTCGAGCGAGAAGAAGCGAAAGTGACCTCTAGCGCTGTTGCCGCCGGCGTGTGGCGGAGGGCCGATGGCCAGCGGGGCGAGCGGAAGGGGCGACGGTTTCACGGGCGGAGGCGAACTGGGAGGCTGTGCTGGCGTCTTGCGCGGCGGAGGGTACCGCGGGGAAGGAACGATCTCGCGTCAGATCGGGTTTTCGCCGCCGTTTCGGAGGCGCTATTGTCGAGGCTTACGCCGTACACGGAGAAGAAGGGTGGACAGAAACACCATGTAGCCTAAGGTTCGTCCCTAGTTGAGGACCGTCGGATGTGATTTTCAGACCGATCGAGGCGGGTGAGATCGAGACACGTGACTCCTCATTCCTTCGCTCTTTTATAGTATAGATTCACAATCATGAACACATTGCACCTCTGGGTATTAAAACCTGTGAGGAACATGTGTACTGGACTAAATCTAAATTAATTTTGCCACAAACACATAATAGAGTTCAGGACTCGATTGTCGATTATCTTAGGCCATTACAGATTTCTCAAATATTAAAATAATGTTCTGATGCTTGGTGCCAGGATGCCTAACCACATCGATTTGCAGAATCCTGAGTGACTATATGGTGGCCAACATAAGACCATCCGCGTTTTTTACATAATATCCTTTTGAATGTTATTTCCTTATTTACATGATTGGATCCAAACCAGGTCATAGTGTGAACTTCATCTTCTAGCATGATCAACGGAAGCTGAAAATAATTTGTGTGATGCTCCTGCTTTGGCTTTCAGAAGTAATATGTCTAGTCCTCCTATAGGAAAAACAGGAACCTTGGTATTTTTTCCACTGTTTGGTACCAGCAGAAGAAGTCGAGCACAACAGAATTCAACGAGATTGTGAGTGGCCACTGTGTGCCCGGCACAATTTCCTCACAGCCTTTATAGAAAAGGGCCGATGATGTGGATAACTTTGCCCGAGGCAAAATATGAGTAACCAAGATGTCCTTGTGACTCTTGTCAAGCTCAACATTATGATTGGATTAGATTTTGGGCAGTTTGTAATTAAACGAATACCAGTCGAAGTGGTCATATTGTGCTCCACCCAGAGTCCATACTTACACTTTCTACTTGTAAATATGCACGGGGTCACTGTCACAGAAATGCATTGGTTCCTATTAATAACCAACTACGGGTCAATAGATGAGCTAATACATATCAAATCGATGTTGATTTCCACAGGGATATTGGATGCTAACCATCCACCATCAGCAGTTAGCTTTTTGTCTACTATTCCTATGGTAGTCCATGAGGCCATGTTATAATTCTTCTACCTTATATATTTCCATGCATCGTGTCCAGTTTCTTCTCTGGTGGCATATATGGGGTGCAGGATACATATTTATCCTTGAATTTTTCGAGATACCGGCAGCACTCTATGCATCGTAGTGGGCGGCCATTTATTGAAATCAACACCTCTGGATGCTTACGTTTTAATATATTTGCATTAGTTCTCGTCAGTAACTGTCAGCTGAAATTTATTTTACTGACGTAAAATGATTTGTCTGATTTGTATGTATAAATGAAATGATCATGCTAGTCGGCAGCATTAATAATATCAAGAAGAAGAAGAAGGAAGCTGATGATCCAAAAGTAGTACTTACGATTAGCAAAGTCCATATTCCAGGCTCACGTATATTAATAATATCAAGAAGTAATGGATGTACTGCACCAACAACAAATACCCATGTGTGGCATCTTATACACATGAGCTTGTTGGTGACGAGGTGTTCATGCTTGACGAACAGATCTTTGACAAGGGTGTACAAATAGTCTAGATCTGGAGGTAAATCGAATGAGGAACCCACGGTCCGTGCACAGCCAAGTCCATGGTCACCAGCCTCTACCCGACTGCCTGTGCCAGTATTGGATCTGGGGAGCATGATGTGGTGGCATTCAGGTGTCCAGTCGTCTAGGCAGTAGGCACGGTGGAGGGTTTCTCTCGCTCTAACTTCCGGGGAGCCTGGCACCCGGTAGCGCAGTGGAAGGTGAGAGGTGTAGGAGCCTGGCGCCGGATTGCAAATAGTCACTTTCTTCTTCCTGTAAGTATAGCTGGGATTTTCCACACGCCTCCTATCTACTACACCAATAAAGTATCCCCCACTAGGGGCTAATTTAGGAGTTCTCAGGGATGTGATTGGTCCACCTCGGCGAATTTTCAGTTATTGAGCGAATCCCACCTCCATTCATCCAACGCTGCCCGCCGCCCTTACGCCATGCATGCATCGGTGCGGTCGATTTCTGGGCGTCAAGCGGCTGTTGTGATCCACTTACTTCTCTCAAGTAATCCTCGTCACCACCTCTTCCCTTCCATTTGGTAAGCGTCGTAGTGTTAAAAATGTTGGGGTTAGTCCCACATCGGATGTCGATGGTGGGGAGCACAAATATATAAGGTGGGGCAGTTCTCACCCATCGGACTAGTCTTTTGGGTTGTGTAGGCCCAAGGCCTGGATATGTTGTGGCTCGGTGGGCCTGTGGGGAGTGGCACCGGCAGATGGGTTGGGCCAGCTCAAGGAACCTAGAGGCACCGGCCAAATGGGCGGGTCCGGTTCTAACAATTGGTATCGAGCTTTGCGAGAGAACGTTCGGTGGTGCGGAGAGGTTGTAGAGGAAGCGGGAGAAGCCGTTCATCAAAACACACAAGGAGCTCTTCGAACGCAAGCGTGATCACCATGGGCGACGGTGACAAGGCGTTCAATCCAGCTGCGAATCGACATGGCCGGTGCTTACTCGCTCGAATTACGAGGGCTGGGCGTCACATGTGCAGTGTAATCTGGAGGGATTGAACTTGTGGGATGCCGTCGAGAAGGGTGAGAAGGCGAAGAGGAGATTGGATCGGTTGGCGTTGGGATCGATGCTCCGGGGCGTTCCTAATGAGATGCACTCCATGTTGCTCAACAAAAAGACAGCCAAAGATGCTTGGGAAGCAATCAAGACAATGCGTCTTGGGGCGGATCGTGTGAAAGAGGTCAATGCACAGAAGCTCTTGGGTGAGTTCGAATCTATGGTGTTCAAACCCGGAGAGACGATTGGCGACTTTTGCGCTATGCATTACCAAGCTGGTTACGGATCTGCGCGGTCTTGGAGAAGAGAGCGCATCGATACTAGGGTGGTGAAGAAATTTCTCCGAGTTGACGTGAAGTACTCTCGGTGGTGGTAGCTGTGGAGATGGTCAAAGATCTCAAGACTCTCACGATTGAAGATCCGGTGGCTCATCTCGGGCGGCTGAGGAGAGATTTGATCCATCGGTCGATCGGGTATCGAGAAGGCCGGAAAGCTGTTGTTGACGGAGGAGGAGTGGGCGGCGAAGAACAAGCGAGGATCGATTGATTCATCCGGTTACGGCTCCAAGACAGGTGGGGCGGGGTTTTGAGAATAAGGACAAGAAGAACTGGAAGCCTCGGTACAATAAACCGGGTGATGGTGATATGCAAGATCGGCTTGAATTCACAAGGAACGCCAAAGAGGCGTGGGAAGTGCGGTAGATGTGGAGTCTATGGTCACTGGCGTCGCGAGTGCAAGAAGAAGCCGCAGGGGGAGAAGCAGGACGTGGCTCATCATGTGAACAATGGTGAAAGCGGAGCTTTGCTTGTGGCACAAGTTTGCAACGTGACACGTACAAGTAGAGACTCACTCACAACGCATCTATCTAAACCGGGAGCGTGTGAATCCGGCGATGTATGAGGCTGGTTCGTGGGTCTTGGACACGGGAGCTACAAATCACATGACAGGTTGTCAGGGGAGTCTCTGGTGGCATTGGCTGAAACAATCAAGGGGGCAGTGAAGTTCGGAGACGGGTCCAAGGTGGAGATCTGCGGGATTGGGGCAGTGACTATCGCTGGCAAGAATCAAGATCACCGAGTTCTTACCAAGGTATATTATATACCCTCTCTCCGTTGCAACATTGTCAGCCTTGGGCAGCTTGAGGAGGCTGGGTGCCGCGTGGAGATCGACAAAGGAGTCATGTCAGTGTTTGAGCGCTCACAAGGAGTCCTGAACCTACTGATTAGAGCCGAGAGAAAGGACAGGTTGTACCTCATGAAGGTGAATCTGACGGCTCCTATCTGTCTGATGTCGAAGATGGATGATGAAGCCTGGCTATGGCATGCACGGTTTGGACACCTGAACTTTAGATCACTACAACATCTAGGACAGAAGAGGATGGTGGAAGGGATGCCCTTGATCCAGCGTGGTGAGCAGGTTTGCGATGGTTGTGCCCTCGGAAAGCACCATCGGAAACCGTTTCCACAAGCATCAGCTTATCGTGCAACAACAGGGCTTGAACTTGTTCATGGTGACTTGTGTGGACCGATTACACCGGCTACACCGGGAAGCAAGCTGTATTTTCTTCTGGTGGCCGATGATTTCAGTCGCTATATGTGGTTGGAGTTGTTGAAGACGAAGGATGAAGCATTTGAATCCTTCAAGAAGGTGCAAGCAGCTGCTGAGATGGAGTCTGGACTACGGTTGAAGGCGTTCAGAACCGATAGAGGAGGAGAGTTTAATTCAGGTGTGTTTACAATTTATTGCAGCACTAATGGCATCAAACACAATACTACTGCACCTTTTACACCACAGCACAATGGTGTTGTCGAGAGGAGAAATCAGTTTGTGGTGGAGATGGCACGCTGCCTGTTGAAATCAAAACAGGTGCCTGGTTATTTCTGGGGTGAAGCAGTGACGGTGGCCGTGTACTTGCTGAATAGAGCACCAACAAAAAGCCTGAGTGGGATAACCCCCTATGAAGCTTGGTATGGAAGGAAACCTGGTGTGCGTCATCTTTGAACCTTCGGTTGTGTGGCTTATGCCAAGAAGGTTGGACCAGGGGTCACGAAGCTTGCAGACAGGACTGTTCCTGGAATTTTTCTCGGATATGAGATGGGGACAAAGGCGTACAGGGTGTATGATCTTGTGCGCGAAGCGCTTGATGATCTCATGAGATGTGATATTCGATGAAAAGAAGAGCTGGAGTTGGGGGGGGTGAAGGAAAAGAAGCGAGCAATTCAGAAACAGCAGAGGCTATTGACTCGACATTCAGTTATCTGATGAGTTTACTATTCCGGTCCGACAACAGAAGACAATTCAGAATTGTCGGATGATGGAGGCACTTCTGAGTCAGTTTCTGGGTCGGGCTCGACTATTCTGGCAACTCCATCTCTCGGGGGTGCTGGTGGATCATCATCACCACATACCCGGTGCGAGTCCAGTGGTGGTTCGACTGGAGATCAGCAGATACAATGGGCTACTCCACCTACTGATGGCGACATTGATACTGATGGGGTGCCACTGCGTTATCGAACTGTTTCAGATCTTCTGGACTCGACAGTGTCGTTTCAGCTGGATTATAGCGGAGTATGCTTAATAGCAGCCGAGGAACCAGGCTCGGTAGAGAAGGCTTTGACAGAAAGCTGCTGGAGAGATGCTATGCAGGCAGAGATGCAAGCCATTGAAGCAAACCGCACTTGGGATGTCAGTGATCTTCCAAAGAATCAAAAGGCGATTGGCCTCAAGTGGGTGTTCAAGGTTAAGAAGGATCCTGATGGCAACATTGTTAAGCACAAAGCCTGGCTAGTAGCGAAGGGATATGCGCAGCGTTTTGGTGTGGACTTTGAGGAAGTATTTGCACCAGTTGCCCGGATTGAAACCGTGAGGGTTTTGCTGGCTCTTGCAGCTCATGGAGGGTGGGAGGTCCATCATATGGATGTTAAATCCGCGTTTCTGAATGGGGATCTCTCGGAAAAGCTTGATCTATGTACAGCAACCTCCTGGTTTTGTTGTTGGCAAAGGTGACAAAGATCTGAAACTCCGGAAAGCATTGTATGGTCTGCGTCAAGCACCCCGTGCTTGGAACTTCAAACTTGATAAAGAGTTGACAGCTTTGGGTTTTGTGAGAAGCAAGTTGGACAATGCAGTATATAAGAGAGGAAGCAATGAGTCTCTTCTGATTGTTGGAGTATACGTGGATGATCTGATCATCTTGGGGCCCAAGGTTGAGGACATCAATCGGCAAGGTGGAGATGCAACAGAAATTCAGTATGAGTGATCTCGGTCTTCTCGGCTACTATCTGGGAATAGAAGTTAAGCAGGGAAAAGGAGGAATCACATTGAGCCAAGGATCCTATGCGTTGAAAATCTTGGAGAGTGCAGGGATGCAGCACTGTAACTTTCGTCCAACACGCCCGATGGAGCCACGGTTCAAACTTCGCAGAAAGGAACAGAACTGAAGCTCGGAATGTTCAAAGCATATAGAAGTGTGATAGGAAGCCTCGGTATTTGGTAAACACCGGACCGGATCTAGCTTATGCAAGTAGGAGTGGTGGCGGTACATGGAGGCTCCCGGGAAGGCACACATCTTGGGCTGCCTGTCAAAAAGAGTTACGAGATATGTAAAAGGCAATCAAGTAGCTATGGATGCAACTATGAGAAGGGCGAACTAAAACCTGTCTTGCTTGGGTTCAGTGATAGCGATTTTCTTGGGGAGATTGAGAAGATAGAAAGAGCACTACTGGTGTGATCTATTTTCTTGGAAATAGCTTGGTGACTTGGGCATCTCGTAAAACAAAAGATTGTGGCCTTGTCATCTGCTGGCTGAATATGTAGTAAGCTGCATTTCAGAAGCTTGTCGGTGTTTGGTTGAGCCGACTCATGGCTAACTTGTTGGGAACGAAGGAGGCACCAGTTAAGTTGTTGATGGACAACATGTCCGCTATTGCATTGAGCAAGAATCCAAATCCATCATGATCGTAGTAAACATATTGACACGAGGTACCATTTTATTCGTGAATGCATTGAGGAAGGAAGAGTGGAGATAGAGCATGTGGAATCCGCTGGTCAGCTTGCCGATATATTCACGGCTTGCTTGGGCGTGTCAAGTTTGTTGAGCTGCGCGCGACCAATTGGTGTCATAGATATGCAAATGACTTAGGGGGTGATTTGTTAGCATAAGCGTTGCAGATAGTCTGTTAGAGTCTTCGTCATTTACAAGTTGAGTCATGTAACGTTGGGGAGTCCAGCGTGAGTAGGAGTAGGAGGTGATTGATGTCGTGCTTGATCACGCCCAGTAACTTCGAGTCGGTTTGTAACTCCACGCCGTGGCGTTCTAGGCGCATGAAACGGGGACGCGCCACGGAAACGGTAACCCGTTCCTATCACGACACGGCGTGGGGAGGTCTCGCACATATATACGGAATAAAGTTGTGTCGAGGGGCTGTGGGTTGGCAGCAACAAATTCTTGTTTTGCTTAAGTACTTGTTTTCTCTAGTTCAATTCGATCTCGCTGTTCGACGTGGTCACCACGACGCCCGACCCAGCCTTCTGGAACAGCGGCGTTCCTAGCCGATCTGTCGAGATCAGGTTCTAACAATTGGTATCAGAGCCAGGTCCATTAAGAACCCCTGAACAAATCTGTGTAGGATCACACATTGGCGAGGAGCCCGATCAGGGGAGCCCGTCATTGGCAGACGTCTTGGCCACATGAAAAGGTGTGAGCCGACAAGAGTCGGGTCCAATGTGTGACTATGGGGGAGATTGTTGGGGTTAGTCCCACATCGGTAATCGATGGTGGGGGAGCACAACATATAAGGTGGGGGCAATCCTCACCCATCAGACTAGTCTTTTGGGTTATGTAAGCCCAAGGCACGGATATGTTGTGGCTCGGTGGGCCTGTGGGGAGTGGCACGGCGGATGGGTCGGGCCAGCTCCAAGGAACCTAGAGGCACCGGCCAAATGGGCCGGGCCCGGTTCTAATAAAAAATAGCGCCACCAACTCACTCTAGCACTCGGCCATCAAGAGTCTTTTTGTATTCATGCGAGAAGGTTGAAACTGATATGGCCATTAACCTTCCCAGGCTATATATCTAAACAGCTGGGTGGGCGCAAATCCTCCCTCAGCAATCGACGATTGTGGCCTCGCCCTGGTGGCGACGCATGTGGTAGGTGCATATGGATCCAAGGACCGGATGACCAGCGGCAGTAGGAGCAAAGGCACAACGCTGGCAGCACACAACAGCGGTGGGGAGGATATGACGATGACTCGAGAAGCAAAGAACCGAATCCCACAGCTGAACCAGGTTGGATGCGGTATTATACATTGAGAAATTAACACTTTGTGTATATCTAAAAACCAGAACTATCGTACACGCTCTCTGATAGATGCCTGCTACTGGACCTGCCGGTAATTTAAAGTGGATTTCATTAGTATGGAGTTTCAATATTTTATTCAGGGTGCTGCTTACTACTTCCGATTTGTATGTATATGGTATTGACCGTTTGATTCCAAAGAGCAAGTTTATATTATATCCGCACATACACATAATATCATCTTTCATATACCTATATTTAATCCTCTACGTTTTTCCTCCTTTGGCACCTGATGAACAAATGGTTCATATGTGATCTGAAATTGCTATTCAATTTTACTTAACTTTCTCAGTCCAATCTCCTTCATACCCACGGCAACGCACCCACCATGCACAATAAACATGTATGTAGATACTCTAGATTTTCTTGAAGTTGACAAACACCGAATGTATGTTGGATGATCAGCAGGTTAGTATTTTCTCAAATCTATTCCATAAACCGATAATTTTTATGTTGTACATTATGTTCTAAATATTATCCTCCATAGGTTAATGATATGTTTTCTTTGAAGAAGTTGAAGATCTAGGATTAACATGATGCCTTTTCTTTAGTTCATTATTGAAATTACTTTTAAATTCCTTTTAGCTAGGTTAAAATTACTTTTTTGCGAGACCCAGCAACGCTGGAATTCCACTAGTTCCCATTACGGATGGGCACCATACATATTTCTTACTCAGAATAAGTTCCCTCTCTTTCCGTAAAATAGGGGTTTCACTTCCTCATGTTACTAGCTCGAGAGAAAGCTCTATGTAGTAATATATATAGTAAGTGCATGTTGCTTTTTTTTTCCCATTGTTTTAATTTTAATCAATAATGCTGTTGGAACTGCAGGCATCGTACATTGTTTTAGCCACACGCTACTACTGTTAACATTTTTACAAATCTTTTTCTGTAATAAAAAAAACTAATACAAAAATCTTCTACATGGCATTTTCAGTTTATTAACCGTGGTAGTTTTTTTTTAACTATGGTGGTTATTTTTAATTAACTGTAGCAGTTATAATAATAGCCACACGGTAAATCTAGTATCAAGAAGAACTCTAACTTGGCCCTTCTCGGCTAGTTAACCCGTTAACTACATACGTTGAGGTTTATATAAATGAAACCTAACCCTAACGAACTCACTGCACCCCTCCAGGCCTCTCCTCCCAACCGACTTCTCTCTCTCACCCACAACCCTCTCAACTTGGCGGAAGCGGCCTCAGCTGCGGCGGTCATGCTGGGGGCACGGAGGCAGCGACAGCGGTGCTTGGGGCATGAAGGCGGCGGCGTAGATCCGGTATTGCGGTGGCAGCAGTGTCCCCGATGGAGCAGCGCATCGAGTGGCAGATCTTGTGGCGGCGCATCCGAATGATTAGGGTTTGGATCCGATTTTCTTTTTTTTTTTTTTTTTATTAACCCTGGCGTTTTTGGTGGTTTTAAACCGATTAACCATGGCCTTTAGTCCGTCATGGTTAATATTTTACATAGTAGTGAAATAGACAATTTATGAATTCTGAATTTGATCAATACTGCAGTTGCAATTGCAGGCATCCTTTCCTTTTAGCCACACACTACTACCGTTAACATTGTATATAAATATTTTCTAGAAAATAAGAAATCAAAGAAATTATGCATTCTGAGGACTCAAATGCAACCTCACTCTCACATACCACCTTCTTGAAGACTGTAATACAAACTCATTAATTAATGAACTCAAATGAAAAATGTTTCAACTACAAACGTTAAGATATCCTATGAATCACTAACACTATGATGTTCATAATTTTATTCTTTATTTTATTTTCATTTTTTCATAATGGTAATATGTAGTCATAAGTTAATTAGGAATATGTAGTCATAAGTTAATTAGGAATTTTCATGACATTTATTTAATTTCCATGTACTCCCTCTGGTTTGGTATTGAAAGTGTTTTGCATAAGGTTTGAGTCAAACATTGAGAACATAAATCATCAATAACTTTTAAGTTGTTGAGTTTAAATGCGAAAACTATTTGAATAGATTTGTCTTAAAAAATACTTTTGATAAAAGTATACATATATCACATTTTTATAAATATTTTTATAATAACAAGAGGTCAAAGTTGTGTTTTGGAGACCAGCTCGTTGTCCTAAACGAATTCTAATACCAAACCGGAGGGAGTATGTTTTTAGGATACATGAAGGTAATATAAATTTCCCTGTGTGTGTTTCCAAAACTGTAAAGATTATGTATTACCTCGATGGTTAATAAAATAACTGTCATCAAAGATGCAAAAAGTCAGGTAAGTTTAAGTTTCCCATAGTGGTGAAGTGACAGACTTCAAAAAGGACACAATGAAACTTTCTATTGAGAAATATCTTATTTATTTAACATTTACGGAACATGCATGGCTGCATTAACTACACTTTACAGCAGCACCAAGGCCAGAGACAGTAGGCACCAGGTATGTTGTGGTTCAGCGATTCGCAGTGAGCAACGCACGCTGCAGTTGTGCAGGGTTGCTCCCCTTCCCACTTGGAGCATTCATGCCCGGCGGGGCGGCTTGGCCTTCCATGGCAGCCTAGGCCTATATGCAAACATGATGCAACAGAATAGAATGAGTCAGTGAAGACTGTTTGGTCACAGTAATTTGAGAACAAATTAAGAATAACGCCGCAGAGTAGGGAAAGTTAGTGGTGCGTACAGCCTCCAGCTTGGCAAGATGGGAATTGGAAAGTGGACATGATGCCCAGAACCAAGAAGAAAGCAGCTGCCAAGTACACAGTCCTAGTACTTATCTTGATTGCGGATGCCATTGCTTCTCTGAGGACTATAGAGGATTATTATTTATGGATGTATCGCATATACGAAAGCACAACCAACTTCATATATTTATACCATCCGAAGGTATGCTCTTTTAATATTTTATATTTATTATTACATCTTGCGATGGAAATGTGGATATCTTCTAGCTTGGGATATTAATATATGGATATCTTGGTGGCATGGGGATATCTGTTCACCGGGTATTACATATATGGATATCTTGGGGATATTAATATAGTCCTTAATAGTGGGGTCCTATATTAAGTATCAGATTCCTATATGAGGGACCATATTTGAAATCATAAAATTTGAATTCTTTACGGCCCCAAACTAATTCAACTAAAAATGCTGTCAACATAGTTTAGAGGTTATTGGAACGGTTTTGCATTGGAGAAAGGGTTGATGAATACCTAGTTTAGAGGTTGGGGTGGGAAGTAGTCCATTTACAATAGGTGAGGGGGTACATAGACTTTCATTTTGTTAGTTACCGCTTCCAATATTGTTTTGAAAATTTGAACCTTAAATTAAGAAAATTCAAACATAGTTTTCATTGACAAGATATCTTCGCATAAAAAGTTTTTTCGAACAGTTTCTAGGAAAACACAGAGGAAATTAAATATCCATTAAGAAATTTCCTAATTAACATGGAATAAATGAAATTTTGGATCCTAAAATTCTTTAATTTACAGCCCTGAAAGAATTCAACTAAAAAAGAGTTGTCAACTATAAAGATTTAGGAAGAAGTCTAAATAACCCCCTCACCTATCGTAGAACTTGACTAATTGACACCCCAACCTATAAGACCAGGCATTTAACCTATAAGTAATATGTCTAGATAATTGCAAGGGTAACTTATAACATGTGTCTTTTGACATAAAACATATCAACATAGGAAAAAGTCTACATCACCCCTCAACTATAGGTGGTAGACTACATAACCCCCAATCTATGAAAACGGTCTATATCACCCCTTGAACTTTCGAAAACCGGTCAAATTACCCCTAAAGTAGTTTTGAAAAATCATAGTAAATCACAGAAAAATCGTAAAATGAAAAATCAAATTGTGTTAGACTCGAATGAGTAGATCTACATAATGAACATATAATATGGTATGCTTTAGTACATAATGAACTAAAGCATACCACATTATATGTTCATTGTGTAGATCTACTCATTCGAGTCTAACACAATTTGATTTTTTCATTTTACGATTTTTGTGATTTACAATGATTTTTCAAAACTGCTTTAGGGGTAATTTGATTGTTTTCGAAAGTTCAGGGGGTGATATAGACCGTTTCATAAATCGGGAGTTATGTAGTCTATCACCCATAGTTGAGGGGTGATGTAGACTTTTCCTATAAATATAACGTATAACTTATCCTAAAACTTATAACACACAAGCTATAAAACTGAACATATCTATAAAATTCTACTAGAAATGTTTTCATAACATATTCAAATGGGGTCTTTTTAATCGTCTCGTCGCGGAAAACAAACCAATGCAATCAGAAATTGAAATAGATAAACTGTTTAGAAATTATAACAATTTAAAATAAATATTTTTATTTTGTGGCCTATGTCATTACTGACATCACAACATCACAAAGGAACCAAATGTAGCTATTGATCCCAGTCATACCTCTTGTGGCATCAATGTTATCTGGCTCTACGCGTCCATTCATGCCACAAGAGGAACAATACAAATGTTGTCAGATCATTCGTTGGGTTGGTTCCCATTGGTCGATCGCTAGATTGGATTTAGGTCTCTGGTCCGTCTCACGTCTTTTTGCTTGCATGCTTCTAGTTGGGCTATGGATCGGCCCACATGCTTGCTCTCCTCACAAAAAAAATAACAAAGTGATAGTTTATCTTCTCGACTCGCATAGGCTCCACCGCAATGTCTTCCCTCCGGTCACATACGGATGAGCTTTGGTAGTGCCCACGTCGGCATGAGCTCCAATGGCTATGCTCCACTACAATGGTTCGCAGCTAGGTCATCAACCCCTCCGCATCTGCCTACCTATCTAGCTCATTTCACCCACATGTGGAGCTCGTCCGTGTGTAGGTCACCGTAGAGATGGAAGAGCTAGCGCAATCCTCATGCCCTCCTACGCAGTTCGCTATGGCCTGAGCGGATATGCTTCGCGTGCAATGTGGACAGCCGAGATGTAACTCTACACAGACTATAGAATATCCATTGACCCAAGTAGCCAACAACAATTGCACTCAAACTTTATGTTGCAAGCAATTGCTTCAAGTGTTTCAAATGTTTTAGACATATATGTTGCAGATGTTTTTATATCAACATCTCAAAAGTACACTGGGATGTCTGTTGACGGTCGTTAACTACATATTTTATACCGTCAATATTAGTGTAAAACTACCAAAACACAATAGTGATAGGGCTTTTTTGAGCTAACCATTTCCACAAGTTTTGGTACTTCACTTGTTTTTGCGAGGGCAATGTTGAAAAACATATATATATTGGGCCAAAAGCAAAGGAAAATATACAAGATAAGAATGGGCCAATGCAAAGCAAGGATAAAGAGGAGAAAAAGCCCAAGAAATATGATTACAAATATCCAAACATGAGCCCAAAAGTTCAAGGCCCAAAACCAACATGAAATCATATTGGGCCACATGACATGGGTTTAGTATTTCGGGCATAACTTTTACATACGAACTCCGTTTTTGATTGTACCACCCGCCAAAAACGGAGCTAACGACGAAACTGCGTGCACACAAAATTTCAGCCCAATTGGCCCAGATCTTGGTGCGCCCGCACCTTGGGGTGCGCCCGCACCCTTTCGGCTGCCAACCGGGCCCACCTTTCTCGAGGCGGTCGCATTCAACCGAGAGAACGTCGGTGGTGGCATGTGCCAGGTTCATTGTACCTGGAAACCATCATTCTTTGGTCGGTTTTGTCATTATGGGTGGAGGTGGCACATTTCCAAGGACCCCTCTCTCCAAGCTATAAAAGGAGGCTCTCCCTCTTCCACAAAACACCAATTCCATATACAACACAAGGAGGGCCACAATGTAGAGAAGAGAGGAAGCTCCACTCTTATTCTTCTTCCTCCTTATTTCTAATGGAGAGTGAGAGAGGGAAGGCTAGAAGAGGGCTTGGCCTCTTCTCTATGGAGTCTCGGTGTGCCTCCCGGTGCATTGCGGATCTTGGGTGGCCGGAGTGCCGGACTTGTCGGCACCTGCCACGCTTGTACCTCTACAACCTTCTAATCATTTTGGGTAAGAATGGTTGTGTCCCTCTTCGACTTATTACTCTTAAGCATATTATCTAGCTGTTATAGAATTGCGGGATTGATAGTCGTTCCTTGAGGCGGTGCTCGGTAGAAGGACCCGGGGGACGGGTAAGCCTTGTTAACACGCCGGAGTAATAACCACTAGTGTAGACGTGGTGTCTAGACTAAGGGTTTTCTATCTTTTGTGGCGCATCCCACGGTTGAGGGGGTAGGCGGCTGGGTTGTGACAGCCTTGTCCGTCCCTTGTAATCCCCCCACGTTCGGGTGTGGCGCAGTGCTAAATGCCGGTCTCCATCCCAGTTTGGGCGATTGCCGGTGCCCGAAGTGAGGACATAACAGCCAAGTGATCCCTGCTAGAGAGTTTGAGCCCATAAAGATACCTCACCACCCATAGTTATCCTAGGGTGACTCTGTTCAGAGAGTAATCACACAACCGTTCCTCGTGGAAATACGATACCCTGAATACTTCCGGGTGAAATGCTATAACGACAATTCCGTGCGCTTGCGGATTCTTCTGCATACGTTAAGAAACGTCAACAATGTCGCTTGAGATGTTGTTATGGTCTTTCCATGTGTATGTCCTAAATGTTGCAAAATGTTGCAAGTGTTTGATCCGGATGTTGCAAAAATATGTCTAGATGTTGCCAGCGCATGTTTCAAGTGTTTAGCTATTTCAAATAGATGTTACAATTGTTTTATCTACATGTTGCATATGTTTTGCAATGGCCACACACATGTTTTCATGCTGTTTCACACCTATGTAGCAAGTGTTTCACTTATTTTGGTTGTATGTTGTGGCAAAATGTTTCATCTAGAATGACGCAAAACTAGATCATGTGTAACACATGTTGCAGTGGCACCCACCGACCGTAGATGCCTCCTACAACTACTGGGCTTGAGTGCATATGCACATGGGAGTGGATGGCTTGTGAGCGGTAGATGTAGGAAACATAATGGGCACGATCAAGACATGGCCCGTGCATGGGCGTGCGTAAGCTTGTGAAATGGAGTGCCGTGGGCCCATGGCGTGAAGTAGCATAGGCATGCGGCGGGATCATGCATAGGACACGGGAAGGTGCGGGAGCATAGGCGTCCAAGCACGGGCGTCCGGGCACAAACCCCCTATCCAGACATCCGGGTGACACACTATGTTGAGCTAGAAATTGAACTAGAGACCACTGCTAAATTTATATTGAGTTGGAGGTGATCATTAATTGTTTTATCTTATTAGTGCCATGTACGTTGCCAGTTATTGCTGGTAGGTGCTATTATGTTGCTATATGCATTTATTCATCTAAATGCTCATATCTGTTGCAATGAAGGATTGATCATTAGCTCATGTATATATTGGACTATCACGTGTCTACTGGCAGCAATGATTTGAGAGTTTCACAGTTTAAGCATTGGTAATCATCCCAACTTATCAATGTGAACGATCAATTGTGTTGATAACAAGGGGTGAGCCAACAAGTGCTAGTCAGTAAGTGGCAAGTTAATTACTGTTCTATAATACCCTTCAGTGCAATTTCAAGTACCGTGAAGCACTGGTCCAAGATGGTGTCATGGGTGACACGAGTGATGTTCAAGTCGGTGAAACAACACTCTTACTTGGAATCATGATTGTTGAACTGGCAACCGAATTCATCGAGAACCTCTTCAAATTCATGTCCATGGTGCCACGGGAAGCCTGAAATCATGTGAAGTGGTGGTGGGATGGATTGGAATCAGGGTGGACGAGGAATCTAATACCATCGTACAAATTGTGAGGATCACATGAAGATGAGGAAAAAACAGACCAAGCTAAAACAAATGGGGCCAAATTCTGTATGATTAGTAGAAGAATTCCGTTACAATCACTACAAAATGATGCCCCCTTTTGCAATGAATATATGCATTGCTATAAGACCATATATATGCTTTCGTGGGGTTATACCAAGCATAAATATTTGTTGCTCACAGTGGCGTTGGTCTATTGCAACATATATAAATTGCAACACTTGTACATGTCTCTCCTCTTTATCTCCCGTTACAAGCAGATATATGTGAAACGATCAACTAGTCCAAGCCGGCTGGCATAGCATGAATTGGGCTGGTTGTTCGAACTGTTCCTCGGCACGGACAATGCTTCAGACGTTCCTGGTGGCGAAGACACAGCTGACGGCCGGTCTTCAGTGGTGTCTGGCTAACACGAGACTTGATCGAGCAGCACTAGTCTGTTGTGTCAAGGTCGAGCAGCTATCAGATTGATGCCACTCACAGTGCCAAGACACAGATCCTGCATGCTTCTTCTTTCCTACTATTGCGGCCAGCTCGCAAATACTGTACCGTTTACGAATCTGGTAGCATGCAACTTGTTAATCATTCATCTAGCTTGGTGTGTCTATCTATCAGAACGAATCTCAGAAAAAAGGGATAGTAGTGAAGAGCCACATTCCCGAGCTCATCCATTCAGCATTTTGACAAGCTCAGACCTTAGGTATGTATATAGTCTCCATTTTCCATTGGCCTCCCATCCCCAACCCCAACAAATCATGTATGCGCCTTTGTTTCCAGCTCGACTATTCATCCATCTATCCTGTTCCTACTGACAGAGGTGGACCATGAGACCAGCTTCTAATACCGTATATATATTGAGAGCTGGGTTTGATTAATTACTTGACAATTGGTAGTAGGTGCTTTTCTATTGCCATGTACTTACTTGACTCAATAAATACAAATGTCTTTTTTGGAAATGAATGGCAGAAGCTCTACCTCTCAATTAAGGTAGAATAAAAGGGAGTTTATGTACAGCATTCAGTTCAAACGATTTTGGAAGAAAAGAAAAAAGAATCGGCGAACACGCATACGCATAGGCCAGATGCAACACAAACACCGGCTTGCTAGGCCCCCGCTTTCTAAACCCCTTCTCCATTGCTCAATGTCCTCCTTAATTATCGCAGCGACCGTTAAGGGGCTCATGGCTCAATGGTAAAGGCCATTGGTTAGGGGGCTCCCACCCGGGGGTTCAAATCCTGGGGTGCGACACTTTATCCTAGATTTATTTCAGGATTTTCCGGCGCTGTGCATTAAGTGGTAGGCGACGTCCCCGTCGATAGCGAGGCGCCTGTGGTGACATCGGAACTTCAAGATTTGCCGGCTCAGTCCTTCGAAGGTGCTCATAGGGGTAGAGTTTGCGTACATGTGTTCATAGGGGTGAGTGTGTATGCGTGTTGGCGTCTGCGTTGTACTGTGTAATCTCAAAAAAAAATTATCGCAGCGACCTTTGAAGCTGATTGCTGGATATTACTGAAGAATCTTCGATTTCTTTCCTTCCATACGTCAAGGCATGTGTACATCACCAAACCATTAAAACATTTCCCTTTTTTTTGCAACCATGGGCACCGTCTCCTCCCACCAGGAGTACTCAGGTGAACCGGGTTTTGATCGTGCTGCATCAAATGTGTGCCAAAGTGCTCCAGGTCAAATCTTGGTTTCATACCACCTTGGCGAACCGGCAGAGCAGGGGAAGTGCCATTGCAGAACATGCAGTGACCTTAGTAAGGCTATTTCCAAATAAAATGCACCGTGAATATATCTGCATTGATCCCATATTGTACTAGAATTTGTCTGCCATGGATCTGATCAGTGTCACACATAGAAGATGAACCACTGAGAGTCATCCAAACTCATAAATACAGATGCAGGCGGGAACAATATGTGTGGATACCAAGGGGTGAATTAACAAGCCCTAGTCGTAGGAGTGACAAGTTAATTACTCATGAATATTCTTCACGGAGCATGCAGAAGGATACTGTTTTGTCATTGATTTTTGTAACATAAACAAATTACAAAAGGTAAGAGATTACATTACATTTGTTTTGGTTCAGCACGTTCAGTCATCAATTTCCCTATGATCGGATACTAGCCCATTAAAAGTTGATATGCTGCTCCTCTACTGCAATTTTTTTTATAATTGGGGTCTCCCCATTTCCATTTCATACAAA
This sequence comes from Hyparrhenia diplandra, assembly GCA_015847255.1. Classification (NCBI taxonomy): domain Eukaryota; kingdom Viridiplantae; phylum Streptophyta; class Magnoliopsida; order Poales; family Poaceae; genus Hyparrhenia; species Hyparrhenia diplandra. The sequence goes on from JADLZK010011027.1 coordinate 1,519,940, forward strand.
ACGGAAATACACTGTTTTTCAGAGTTTGAACGGAAGCATAGAAAAGAACAGACCTAAGAGACTGATTGACCAGACCCACCCAACTTGAGCGAGCTACGGAACCAAAACAAAAGACAGAGTGCGTTTAACCAAACAGCGCAAGAGGAAAGTTATTACTAGTTAATAGACTAGATGTTAGCTAATTAGATGCATTGAGTCATGTAATCTTTGTCATAGCTAGTCGTTGCTAGATTTGGTCGTTGGTTAGGATTGATCCTAGGCGTGCTAGATCATCCTAGGTACCTGTTGGTAGAGTCCACGCCATGGGGAGCTGGCGCACGCGGCGTGCACCGCAAGTAAATGGTGTGACGCACTCTGTTGTTCGTGGCGTGGGAGGACTCGTGTTGAGTCGTGTCGAGTCCGATCTATGTACCTATATAAGCTGAATAAAGAGACCAAATGGCCACGGTTGTGGCGGCGTCAATCTTCTGTTTTCATTGCGCAAGTTGTTACATCTGTTAAGCTCTTCGTTCTCGCTCTCGCCCCTTGAACACCGCGTCGTCGCCATGCTCACGTTCTTGGGCTCGTCGGAGATTCTGCTCCAACACGTGGTATCGGACCCGCAAGGTTGCCGGTGAGGAGACGTTCGGTGGTGACCTGAAGGAGAAGAGGAAGCTTGAAGCTTGAGCCGAGGGGGCTCGAGGAAGAAGAAGCCGGGAACGTAACAGCCGTCGACATGGGTGACATGGGTGACAAGGATGCCAAGGAGAGAGCCTGGAATCAAGCGTGCTGGGAATTTGACACGGCCGATGCTAACCCGGGCAAATTACCAGGAGTGGTCTTCACATGTGCAATGCAATCTTGAAGCCATGTATCTGTGGGATGCGATCGAGTTCGATAAAGTAGAGCGGCGCCATGATCGGCTTGCTCTAGGTGCCATGCTGCGTGGAGTGCCGCAGGAGATGCACTCCATGTTGTTGAACAAAAAATCAGCAAAGGAGGCGTGGGAAGCTATCAAATCGATGCGTCTGGGAGCAGAGAGGGTGAAGGAGGTGAATGCACAGAAGCTGCTAGCCGAGTTTGAGTCAATCTCATTCAAGGCGGGTGAGTCGATCGATGACTTCGCCGTGAGGATCAGCAGGATGGCAACTGATCTGAAAGGGCTCGGCGAGACAAGTATCGATGACACACGAGTTGTGAAGAAGTTTCTCAGGGTGGTGCCTGCCAAGTACAACCAAGTCGCCGTATCGATCGAGATGTTTCAAGATCTCAAGAAGCTATCAATCGAAGATCTTGTGGGTTGTCTCGGGGTAGGCGAGGATCGGGTTCGAGCCGACGGTGGATCAAGTCACCGACAAAGCTGGGCGCCTGCTGCTGACGGAGGAAGAGTGGGCGTCCAGGAACAAAAGCCGAATGATGTCGCCTGAAGGATCCTCCTCGGGAGGGAAGAAGGGCGGGCAGTATGTCAGGAAGGACTCGAAGCCGCGTGATGGCGGCGGCGGCAAGGGAGGTCGCAACGCAGGTGATGGGTCATCAGGCCCACCACGGCGGAGAGGGAAGTGCCGCAAGTGCGGCGTATATGGTCATTGGGGCAAGGAGTGTCCAAACAAGAAGGTGGCGAAGGATGAGGCGTCAGAGAACGCGGTGCACCATGTGCAAGCAGATGCCGATCACCAGCCAGCCCTCATGGTGGCAACGGTCTGTGGTTTGGCACGGACCGGGGACTCCTCAAGCAACGAGACTCTTCTGAATCAAGATCGAGTGCATCCTGACAGATATCAAGATGGGGCATGGGTGTTGGACACCGGAGCCACAAATCACATGACTGGCAATCGTGCTTCACTGGCAAGCCTGGATGAATCAGTCCGGGGAGCAGTGAGATTCGGAGATGGATCCACAGTGGAGATTCATGGGGTTGGAGCAGTGACTATGGCTGGGAGAAACCAGGAACATCACGTGCTCACAGAGGTATACTATATACCATCGCTGAGATGCAACATCGTCAGCCTCGGACAGCTAGAAGAAGGGGGGTGCAGAGTTGAGATTGACAAGGGCGTGATGCAAGTCTATGAGCGCCAGATCGAGGGCTCAAGGGAGCGCCATTTCGATCAGGCAGTAACGCAAACACCGCCTATACCTGATGAAGGTGAACCTATCTGCTCCTGTTTGTCTGTTGTCAAACTTGGATGATGTTGCGTGGCTCTGGCATGCTCGTTATGGGCATCTAAACTTCAGGTCTCTGAGGGAGTTAGGAGCCAGGGAGATGGTGGAAGGGATACCCATGATCCGGTGTGTGGAGAGGGTGTGTGATGGCTGTGCGCTCGGGAAGCAACACCGTGCGCCGTTCCCCAAAGCCACTGCATATCGTGCCAACGAAGGGCTGGAGTTGGTGCACGCTGACCTCTGCGGTCAGGTGTCGCCAGCAACACCATGAGGGAAGTCATACTTTCTTCTCATCGTCGACAATTACAGTTGCTTTATGTGGCTGGAGTTGCTTGCATCGAAGGACGAAGCGTTGGCGTATTTCAAGAAGTTCAGAATGGCGGCAGAACTTGAGTCAAGCCGTCGTCTAAAGGCGTTACGGACCGACCGTGGTGGGGAGTTCAATTTAGGTATGTTTGTTGTATTCTGCAATGAACATGGCATACGGCACAACACCACCACAGCGTACACGCCACAGCAGAACGGGATTGTTGAGCGACGTAATCAGACCGTGGTGGAGATGGCATGGTGTCTGCTCAAGAGCATGAAGGTGCCTGCACAGTTTTGGGGAGAGGCTGTCAAGGTAGCAGTGTATCTACTGAATCGGTCACCGACCAAGAGTCTAAAGGGCAAAACTCCGTTCGAAGCCTGGTATGGCAGGAAGCCTGGAGTGAAGCACCTACGAACGTTTGGCTGTCGTGCCTATGTCAAGCGAGTAGGTCCTTGAGTTAACAAGTTATCTGATCGATCGACTCCGGGGGTCTTTCTCGGCTATGAGCCGGGGACGAAGGGTTACAGGATATATGATACTGTGAACAACAAGCTTATGGTGTCGCATGATGTGATCTTTGATGAGAAACAGTCATGGAATTGGGAGGGAGAAGCGCCGGAGAATGCAACTGCAGCAGTTGGTAGTTTTTCAGTGGAAGGCTTTGACACTGTACTATATCCGACAACAGGTGGTGATGTTGAACCTGACGCTGCTGAACCAGGCTCTCCTGCTGGGTCAATTCCAGCTGACTTGGGTGATCCACATACACCTGGTGGGAGTCCAGGGACACCACAAGCTGTGATACAATGGGCCACGCCACCAACAGGAGACTCGGTGGATTCTGAAGGTGTGCCACAGCGGTACAGAACCCTACCTGATCTGTTGGACTCGACAGAGGAGATGCAGGCGTTCGAGTACAACGGGGTGTGTCTAGTTGCTGCTGAAGAGCCAAGATCAGTAGTTGAGGCACTAACCGAGCAATGCTGGAGAGAGGCGATGCAGGCAGAGATGACGGCCATTGAGGAAAATAGAACATGGGACGTCAGTGCACTGCCACCGAATCAGAAAGCTATCGGCCTGAAGTGGGTTTTCAAAGTGAAAAAGAATCCAGAAGGTGAAGTTGTCAAGTACAAAGCACGCTTGGTTGCTAAAGGGTATGCTCAACGCCCTGGTATAGATTTAGATGAAGTTTTTGCTCCGGTCGCCAGGATAGAAACTGTAAGAGTTTTGTTGGCGCTTGCTGCACAAGGTGGATGGCAGGTTCATCACATGGACGTTAAATTTGCATTTTTGAACGGTGATTTGTGAAACTGTTTATGTTCAGCAGCCCCCGGGTTTTATTGTTGGCGATGGCAAGAAGGTGTTGAAGCTTCGAAAGGCTCTATACGGCTTGAGATAGGCACCGAGAGCGTGGAATGATAAGCTTGACAAGGAATTGATCGGGCTTGGATTTGTCAGAAGCAAGCTCGAGTATGCCGTGTATAGAAGAAGCAGTCGTGGCTCTTTTCTTATTGTGGGGGTCTATGTGGACGATCTGATAATCTCTGGTCCTAATGTCAGTGACATCGAGGGGTTTATAACAGAGATGAGAAGAAAGTTCAGTATGAGTGATCTTGGACTTCTAAGCTATTACTTGGGGATTGAGGTTAAGCAGGAAGCCGAAGGAATCACCTTGAGTTAAAAGTTCCTACGCTGCCAAGATTTTTGAGAGGGCATATATGGTGAACTGTAATCCCACTGACACACCAATGGAGTGTCGACTCAAGCTCAGCAAGGTGAAAGAGGAAGATGTTGTGGATATAACGGCGCATGCAGAAGTATCATAGGGAGCCTCGGTATCTTGTGAACACCAGGCCCGACTTGGCTTATCTTTGTGGGTGTTGTTAGTCGATACATGGAGGCGCTGGTAAACAACGGTCGGCTCTTTGTGAAACGTATCTTGAGATATGTCAAGGGCACTATTGGATACGGGTGCGGGTATTCGAGGGAGCTGAACTGAAGCCGCTGCTGCTTGGTTATAGTGACAGCCGATTTTGCGAGGCGATGCCGAGGGGCGGGAAGAGCACTATGGGTGTTGTGTACTACCTCGGGAAGAACACGGTGACTGGGCGTCACGAAGCGTAAGATAGTTGCTCTATCATCGTGTGAGGCCGAGTACATTGCAGCTGCTGCAGCCGCCGCATGCCAAGGAGTTTGGCTAAGCCGCTTGATGGCGCACATGCTTGGGACAAAGGAGACGACGATCGGGTTGCTCATGGATAATCAGTCCGCAATAGCACTAAGCAGGAATCCGGTGTACCATGATCGCAGCAAGCATATTGATACGAAGTATCATTTCATTCGCGAGTGCATCGAAGAAGGCAAGGTGGAGGTTGATTATGTTGGAACTGCAGGCAGCTTGCCGACATCTTCACTAAGTCCCCGGGACGTGTGAGGTTTGTGGAGCTCAGAGCGCATTGGGAGTCGTCGAGGTGCATCAAGATTAGGGGGGAGTTTTGTTAGCTAATTAGATGCATTGAGTCATGTAATCTTTGTCATAGCTAGTCGTTGCTAGATTTGGTCATTGGTTAGGATTGATCCTAGGCGTGCTAGATCATCCTAGGTAGCTGTTGGTAGAGTCCACGCCATTGGGAGCTGAGCGCACGCGGCGTGCACCGCAAGTAAATGGTGTGACGCACTCCGTTGTTCGTGGCGTGGGAGGACTCGTGTTGAGTCGTGTCGAGTCCGATCTATGTACCTATATAAGCTGAATAAAGAGACCAAATGGCCACGGTTGTGGTGGCGTCAATCTTCCGATTTCATTGCGCAAGTTGTTACATCTGTTAAGCTCTTCGTTCTCGCTCTCGCCGCGAACACCGCGTCGTCGCCGCGCTCACGTTCTTGGGCTCGTCGGAGATTCTGCTCCAGCACTAGACAGCCTTTGCCAAAAACAAACTAAGCTGATCTCCATCCAAGCAGTGAACTGACAGGCTCCTCTTCAAGCTCTGCCCGCCCATCTCTGCTACCTCCATTGGTCGACATCTTCATCTTCTCTGCAGCGAGGATTTCACGCGCCACCTTCAGCATCAGGTCAACGCCACTCACCAGTGTAGCTTTGTCGACATCCTGATATAAACCTGCCAAAAATTTCATTAAGGCTCCAGCATGACATATCACCTCATGAGGGCTTTTAATTACTTTTTTGTTGAAACAAGCGTTATTCCTAGCTGTCCATATAGCCCAACAGATTGCAGATATGCCAATCACATGAAAAGTACTACCATTAGGCATCCACTTAAGCACCCATTTCCAACATTGATCTAGATTAACAGGAATACTGTTTGCACCCATGAGCTTAGCAATGCAAAGCTCAGATTACTTTGGCAACAGAACATTGAAAGAAAAGGTGATTAACAGTTTCATTTTCATCACAGAAATAACAGCTAGGATTTCCTTTCCATTTTTTCCTAATGAGATTATCTTTTGTTAGCACCACCCCCTTGGTTAATAGCCACATGAAATATTTGATTTTGGGAGGGATCTTCCCTTTCCAAATATATTTAAGATATTCACCAGAATCATTCATACACATTCTATTGAATGTTGATTTAACAGAGAAAGATCCTTTAGCTTCCCATTTCCACCTAACGCTATCTTCATTTACAGACAACTGATAAGAATTTACTTTACCTACTATGTACTGCCAGGTTGCATTTAATTCAGGAGTGAGCCACCTCCTAAAAAAGAAATCTGTACTTCATTATTTTTCCATATCAACATAAACATCATTCTGATCACAAAGGTTATATATAAAACGGACAAATTCAATAGAGTGATTTGTCAAATAACCAGGGATCAAACCAAAACCTAGTTTTGGTTCCATTCTTGCAAGTGATAGATCTTCCTTTTCAGATATATATCCTTAATTTTCAGCAGGTCTGTCCACATTGGGGAGTCGGCCAATCTATGAGTCACATAATGGATGGATTTTCCCCTCATGTATTTGGCTTTAATCAGTTTTTGCCAAAGTCCATCTTCAGTTTCAGGTTTCCATCATAGCTTGCACAATTAGCTGATATTCAGCTTGGCAAGATCTTTGATACCGGCTCCACCTATTTGTTTGCTTTTACAAACATCTACCCACTTTACTAAATGGTACTTCCTTTTCATCCCTCCCCCTTGCCAAAAGAAGGTTCTCCTGAATTTATCTAAATTTTCAATGACAGTACATGGGAAGAGGTAGACAAACATGTGATACATGCCATGAAAAAATAGCGCCGCTATACCGGCACAATAGCGCCACTGTAGCGCCAATTGAAACGCCGTGACGCTATTGTCAATTTCCACGCTATTGGCGCTTATTGGATCTATAGCGGCGCTATTTTCACGCTATTGGCGCTATAGCGCACTATAGCGTAGCAGCAGGTTGGTGCTACTGCTTGGCGTAGCTGCCGCTATAAGCGCGGCTATAGCGGCGCTTTTAGCGCCGAATAGCACCAAGAAAAGCTTGACACTATTAACATGGGATACATGGGTGCATTATTTAAACTAGTAGAAATGAGGGTAGATCAACCAGCCATAGTCAGATTCCCTTCTTTCCAAGGATCTAGTTTTTTGGCAGTTTTCTACTAAAGGCATCCAATCACTTACATGCAATCTACGGACTAATTGGAACTTCAAGATACTTCACAGGAAAGCTCCCTTGTTGACAGTTAAAAAATCTCAGCATATTGGTGACCCCAATTGAACTCGACAAGCTCAAGAAGAAAATTGTAGAAGCTGAGGAAGATCGGGGCGAAGACACAGAAGGAGTTGGAGGAGTACAAGAAGATTACAAAGAAGAACACCAAGGAGATGGAGGAGACCAATGTCCTCATCAGGAAGCTCCTGTCCTTCCATGGAAGTGCATCTCCCTCGACTTGAGGGCTCCTTGTCAGAGCTGCTGGTACTCAGTAACTTGAGCTGCTTGTGTGTCCAACTTTTTTTTATGTTTGTGGAAACTTTTAAGTGTATTGTGATGTCAAGTGGTGTTGCTGTGAACAAAGTTTAGTGTTGGCCACTCAGTTGTGTGCCAATTGGAATACTATATTTAATCATCTATGGAATTGTGTGCCCATTCTAGTGTCATTTACAAATTCCAATTATATTATTATCTTTAATTCTGTGACCAAAAGTGATGACAAATCTGTGACCAAAAGTGATGAGTAATCTGTGACCAAAGCGATATTGTTTCTGTGACCAAAGTGATGTTAAATTTGTGACCATCTCGTATCAAACTGTGACCATGCAAAAGAGTATTCTGTGACGTTTATAAAATGTATTCTGCGACGATTTCAGAATGATGATGTCACAGCCACATCAGCATCCACGCTAGCTGCCACATCAGTGGTGACATCAGCTTCCACGTCAGCTGCCACGTCGGCATCCACATCAGCTGCCAACGGCATCCGACCCGGTAGCAAACGACTAGTATTGGCGATAACCGGATCGTCACAGGCTACAAAATTGTGGCTGACGGTGGGGGCGTCGCCCGATTAAGTGAAAATGTTTTGCTATTTTTTTTAGTTCTTCAATAAGTGAATTCTGGGAATCACAATAGGGGTGGTTGCATCACCAATCGCCCATCTTGTGAAACCATTGTAGGTCGGAAAGTTAGGGGCGGTGGCAAAACCGCCCAAAAGAGGCATTCTCGGCGTAGTGTAGCTACAACTTCATTTCATGTGAAAACTTTTCAATCATCCCAGTGATCTAGAGGCAGGGCATTTTTCTCAAACGAAAATCAATTAGCAGCTAATAGTTTGGTGTGCTTAGGTAACAAGCTAGTTGTTGGCTTGGTATCCAACTAATAATTAGCTAACCAAATACCCAGGTGTATTTGGATCCACAACAACTAATTTTTCAGCTAATAATTTCTAGTTGGTGGGATCCAGGCAGACCCTCAAATCATGTTAACATGTTGCTCATTTTGGTTAATATATATTCAGCAATAATCATAATTGATATGATGTATTAGTAGGCAATAAGTGCATACCAATATTATATTAGTAAGAGGAGATTCTATCTACTTAAAAATGATTGGCAAGGATCAAAATCGATATGGCATAATTAGGTAAGATATTATTACTTACCAAGAAAAAACTAAAATTATGAATATATGATTTAAATAGCATTACCATTCTTATAAACAATGAGTTGGTAAAATATATTTGAGGCTTGGGGTGTAGAAAACTCAAGATACGAATTTTTTGGAAAAATGGTAGGAATTAATTGCTTAAGCTGAATTTGGTTGTGCCTTAGGCCTATATAAGAAATGACCCACAAGCATAGGGGCACTAAATTCTCTATAAGCAAACATAAACACAAAGCATACGCACATCATCAAGGGACCAAGTAGCCTAGAGCTTCATGGCGTGTCCTAAGAAGACTCGCTATTGCCGTTGTTCCACTGCTGATGTTGGCTCTCTTTGCCTCGGCCGTGCAAGCAAGCCAAGGCAGTCGTGCCCTGTTAGGTGCAGGGCCGTGCAACACACTTAACAACTGCAATGAAGAGTCATGCGGGGCGACATGCGCTGTCTTAGGCCCGAATGGTGTTGGTGTATGCAAGGTTGAAGGAGGGTCTCATCCTGTTGTTGCATCCCAAAACCATCCACCTCCATCGGGACCCGCCATTAGCTTGGTCATGGATTCATTAGTTTCCTCATTCGGGATAGGAAAAACTACATTTTTGTTAGCAATATGTAGTATGTACTGTGAGGGACACAATGTGTGGTGTAATGTATTACTTCCATGCTAGCATGGCAAATAAGTGATGCTTTGTATCTTTAAATAAATCAATTTAATATATAAAGCGTCGGCGGTGTTTTAGCGACATTGATTTAACCCGTCGGCTTCGGCTGGTGCCACAGGCTTTTCTCGTCGGTTCCGGAGACACTTCCAGTTTCCTAACCGGCAGTGAATACTACTGGCAACGTGGTTCTCCAAGTGAGCGGCATGCATGCATGCACAGGCCTCTGTGAACACGCTAAGTGAACGTGATAGCTACAATATTGTGCATACTGTATCTGCACCCATGGTCAAAAAAAAAAAAAAAAACGTGACGGTTATCCGTTGGGCGGTACAAGTTTGATTCTTTAAATAGCCTGGCAGTGTTGTGGACGTGCTACAGCAAGTTGAGTGTCATTTGTTCGTGCTCCAGCCAGAGGTAGCAGAAGTCTCTCGTCTCCCTCCCTCCCTCTCCCTCCTGCTCCCTCACCCGTCGGCATTGAAGATACGTGTACGTGTGGTTGATCTTGCAGCAATGCTAAATAATGTAAAGCATGCATTCCTTGTTTCAAAATAACAATGGTGTAATTAGATAAGTATCTATCTATGCTATCAAATAAATATCATTAGATTTCGTGAGCAACATCTATAGCAATGGTAATCCCAATTAAACTCGAGCATCGTTCTTGAAAAAATGGTCAAAAACTGGCTCGTTGGGAATCGAACCAGGGATTTCGGGATTGGGTGTTGGGAAACGCCGTGGCAGCCGAGGAAGCGGGCATTGGAAATGTCGCAAACAGCGTAGTTGATCGCCCTTGGTTGCCGCCTAAGTGTGGGGATTGGAGATCAAAGCGGCGCTTGCGGCGCGCGATCGACGCCGTGGGGAGACGGGCCGATCGCGACGGCCATTGGATGAGCCGGTCGCTGTTGACTATTTTCATGGCGCCGCGTCTTGGGAATGACAATCGATCGCATGCATTACATGGCTTGTTACTATATAATTGTACACGAAACGCTACGATTTGGTACCATCTCCATCGCTAATTAACCTCTCTCTTTCCGTAAACACCAGGCAGCTAGCTTCATCGGCGAGCGTGCGAGATGGCTGGCGTCTACACCATGGAGGAGCTTCGGTTCACCGTCGTGCGCCTCCATGATGCCCTCGGCAAGCTCACCGACCGGCCGGGCGGTCGTCCCGCCAAGCGGTGGCTTGGCCGTTGGTGGAGAAGGCCAACTTCTATGCCTTCAAGGTCGATGCCATCGTCGACATCCTCGCTACGGGGATACCGGCGGCTGGCGGCGCTGCAATAACGCGGCGCTCAAGGCAGCCGGCGGCGGGAACGCGGCCGGTGGCGCAGGACGCAGGCCGGCGAGGAGGAGGCCTGGGCGGTGGCGACCGCTTTCTTTTATTTTTTTTTCGTTTTCTTAATATTTTATCTAGTAATATATAATGAACCAGTTGTTTTTAATTCGTCTCCGTGTGCAATCTTCTGTTTCTATCATTTGTTTTTATTGTTCCTTGTTCATTCAACCCGATCTATCGGTTCCTTGTCATCATATTTTGCTTCCCCTCCCAAATCGCTATCGGTTCTAATTCAACCCGGTTGTGTCAATCTTCAAATCGCTTTCGGTTCTAATTCAAACCCATGAGTGATCTCGTGTCTATCAAGACCATCTTGCGGGGAACGATTCAACCCGGTGGTGATCTAAGTTTTTCTTTGCCGGATTTGGTCGAATCCATGGAGTTTCCGAAGTTTCCCACGCCTAAACGGTTCATCACCGCCGGGCGAGGTTCAACACCGCGCCCGGTGGATTAAATTCGGCAGTGATGTCGCAGTAGTGATGAGCGAATCTGCAGTAGTGTGTGTGCTTGGATCTCCTTCTAATCTATTACTAAGTAGCTAATCTCTCTAGATCTAGAACTATTCTTATGAACTAGGGTTTATGGCTCGGACTTGATCTACGGAACTCAGGTTTTCGATCTTTTAGTACTGAATTAGGGTTTCGGGGGTATCCCTACCCCTTCTTTTATAGCCCCTTCTTCAAGAATGAGCTTAGCCTTCCCCCTGTAGTTCTTGTGTTGAACTTAGACTGATCCTTCCAGTTCGACATCCCTTTCAACTTATCGAGCTTAAGCTCCTAAACCATGGCTAGGGCACTAGCGGTATCAACATCTGTCAGCCTGTGAAGCGCAAGACTGGCCCCAATATCCTCCCTAAGTCCAACCATGCATCGAGCAACAATGTAGGTCTCATCATTGCTAGCATTATACAGTAAGAGATTATGAGCACCTTGTTCAAATTCGTAAGTATAGTCATCCACGCATCCCTTTCGAGTAATGGCCTCAAAATTCTTGAGCACCAATGAATATTGATCTTTGTCAAATTTTAGCATCACCTTCCGACGCAGAGATCATCCTAATTAATCAACAATCTGTCCATGACGCTCAATAGTGTGCAGCCATGTCTTCGCCGAGACAACATAATTCAGAGTTGTGAAACGAGTCTTCAACGATGGATGCACCGCATAAACCTCGAAATACATGACACAATGATCCCTCCATAAGTGGGGTGATGAACCATCAAACTTTGGGAACTCTAATTTTGGAAAAGGGGGTGGACGCAGATTAGGATCAGGGCATGATTCGTTAGACGTACTGTTGGTGTAGCCCTGAAGCAGGCTACCCCTGGTAGAACGAATCACTCAACTAAGCTAAACTCAACACTCGAAGATGTATGCAAATCTGGAACACTCCTTTCATTAATTTTACGTCTACGTTACAAAGCCCCCTTGGGGTCTATTTATAGTCCGTAGACTATTACAATTCCAATTTACCCTTCTCGGTAATGGCCTCAAAATTCTTGAGCACCAATGAATATTGATCTTTGTCAAATTTTAGCATCACCTTCCCGACGAGATCATCCTAATTAATCAACAATCTGTCCATGACGCTCAATAGTGTGCAGCCATGTCTTCGCCGAGACAACATAATTGAGTTGTGAAAGCGAGTCTTCAACGATGGATGCACCGCATAAACCTCGAAATACATGACACAATGATCCCTCCATAAGTGGGGTGATGCACCGGGCCGGCCGCCGGACGGGCCGAAGCAATCGGTTTCGGCCCGTGCGGGCGAAAACCCGTCGGATCCATCGATATTTCCCTCGAAAGCGGTCCTCGGGCCCGGCGCGATCGGCCGAATGTTCAAGCATTCGCCTCGGCGCATCTCGGGCGGGCTTTGCATAGGGTGAAGCGACGAAAGCTTCGGTGCCTCGGCCATCTTGACCGAAAGTCACCACCTTCGCCCCCGTCCATTTAGCGGACTGGGTTTAGACAGAAACCTAGAGCTTCGGCTAAGTTGGCCGAAAGCCCCAGGTTTCGTGCGCCGCCTCACTTAGGCCGACTTAGCACAGCAGGAAATCCGCCTTTCGGCACACACGCCCGAATGCGAATACCTTCGTTCGCCGCGATCCTCGGTTTTACACCACCAGGACGGAAGTTCTCACATTCGGCGTCGTTGACCGAAGACCCTCGTCCAACGTGGGCACTCGACACGCCTGAGCGGATGTCACGACCTCCGCCCCTGCCGAGCCGAATGTCCTGGGTTTCGTCAAACCCCCGCGATCTTTCAATCTTGATCCTTAGGTTCCTTGGGCCGACCGCAGGGGGGTGGGCAAGTTCCGGTCTCCCCCCAACAGTAGCCCCTCGGGACCAAGGACAGGGCTGTTTCGTCCTATCCTTGGTTTCGATCCCGGCACAAGAAACCCCCTCTACGAAAGGCCTTATTGTGCTTTTTCGTGTGAGAGTTTTTTTTTTTTTTTTTGAGAAATCGAAACGGGCGCATTGGTTTGCGTGCTCGAAGTGGCGGATGGGACGCTGCCTCGATCCGCGGGCCAATTTCGCCTATTTAAGGGCGAGGGGGCGGGGCGGGGATCCCCCCCGGCTCATTTGCTCCCCTGCTGCCCTCGTTGCTTCTGCGCTCTTGAGCACAAAAGCTTTCGGCGATTCCAGCTTTCGGAGCTTGAGGACTTTCGGCGACTTCTCTCCCAAGTAAGTTGTTACTCTCTTCTCTCTCTTCCGGTTGAGCTAGGTGCACGCCTTTTATTTTAGGGTTTCGCCGTTTTCAATTTTTGCATTTTTAGGTTTCGTTGATTCAATAGAATGTCGGGTTCGGATAACTTCGGGATCCGGCTCTTCGATCCAAGAGCTCGGTTCGATGCGAGTTCGTCAAGTTTGGATTCGACGCCTGTTAGTGTGATCAACGCACAGCCACTTCAAAGCGTGAACCCACACTTGTATTCCACCACTGACTCCGAATCTAGCAGCTCAGAATCTGAGGGTCCGGTTGGCCCCAAGTCGTGGATGAGGTTGATGTTGATGTTGACATCGAGGGGTCTCCCATTGGAGGAGAGGTTTCGGCAGAGGCTGAGCCGGACCTATCGGCCGGAGCAGAACATGAGGTTTCTTATGGGGCTCCCGAGGGTTCGGATGACGAAAGCTATACAGCCGCCGAAGGTTCCGGGGAGAATCCGGGGCCTCGGACTCTTCGTGAAATTTACTGGGCTGGATGTTCGCGCGTCACCGAGGATACTTTGAACGAGTATGTTCGTAAAGGTTTCCTGGACCGTCGGACCCGGTCACTGTGCAGGGCACCGGCCGCTGATGAAAGGATTCCGAATCCCAGACCCGGCGAGGCGCTGGTTTTTAAGGATTACTTCCGGGCTGGGTTTCGTCTCCCCTATGAGGATGCGTTCGTAGGTGCCGTGCTTGAACGATTCGGGTTGCAGATTCATCATCTAACACCGAATGCATTCACGCGCCTGGGGGCATTTGTCTGGGCTATGAAAATGATGGGAGCCCCTCTTTGCGTGGAAACTTTCGTTCAGTTCTATGCTCTTCACAAGAAACCGAAGAAGATTCGGGACGTCAGGAGGAAAGAGCATTGTGTTGTGCAATTCGGGGGCTACACCTTTATTCCGAAAGGCAACCTTCGACTCGCCCCGACATTCTGCAACAAGTGGACGAAATGGATGGACTTTTGGTTCTACGCGCGAGTTAGTGCCAAAATGAACAGGAATCCGTTTCGTTGGGCCTGCCAATGAACAGTGCTTTGGCAAGCCGAATGGTGCCTTTGAGCGCGAAGTGTCATGCTGCTTTCGTCGCGGATGTTGAAGGAAATGCCGAAGCATCTCTGGCATTCCTCGGTACTTTGGATAGGCAAAGCACTCGAGATCTGGTGGAAGAGTGGATTGCTATGGAGGTTCGACCGTTGAGCTCTTTGGTGAGATTCGACATCGAATCGCCTAGCTATAATTATGAAAAGAATATGGTTAAGGCCTCTGTTCCTTCGAGGTTTCACTCCAGGAATGCGTTTCGGGGGTTTGTCACGGATGAGGCAGATGCGATTCTCGGGTTGGTGACGGATCGCGAATACAAGCTGGCCTGTGAGATAATTGGTGAGAACGCCCGGATCAATAGGGCATTCGATGCCATGAAGGTGCCTTATCCTCCTCGGATGACGCCGTGAGGGGCGGCGGAGAAGAGGCTAACAAAGGCGGCGATCTATCGGGGAAGATCTGTCTCGCTTGATTCGCTCCCCACGAGCGAATCAAAGAGGAAAAACGGCTCAGCAGACCGGGCGAAAGAGCCTAAAGACATCGAGGTAGGTCGCCTCATGGCTAAGGTTCCTGGTCTTCATAGCCGAAAGGTTACATTCGGCCGTATTTCGCCGATTTGGCGTTGTTACTTCGGCCTCGGTATATCGTTTTCCTTTTATAATTCTGTGTTTCGCTTGATTATCTTTTCGTCGTTTTTCGTTCGTTCTTTTTTGTTGTCGCTTTTTACTAATTTGTTTCGTTCGCAGGTTCTCTCAAGTGATTCGGAGGACATGGCCGGGAAGGCGATTAAGGACCCCTTGGCCACCCTTAACGATGCCGGCGACACGACCTCGACCGCCCCATGTATGCGCGAATGTGAAGCGTCCCGCGATGGGACCGGCGCCACCTAATCCCAGCGGCATCAAAGGGCGAAGCCGACCAAGGAAGCTGTGGTTCCTTCGTGCGCTCCTCCGTCGTCCCCCGCAAATAAAGCTACTCGGGTAAGTCTCGGTTCTACCGGGAGTTCGTCAAGAATTGCGGAATTTTCAAGGATTGCCTCTTTGGCCACGCGGCGCACTTTCTCTCGGAAGCACGTCCAAAGTGACTTTAGGGAGCCCGTGGTTTACTCCGGGTTTAGCTCAGAACACCCGTGTTTTTGTATCATTATAAATTTCACTAAAAATTTGAACTTTTTAAAACTTTACAACAAATTAAAACTTGACCATTTATTTTTCGTGAAACCGTTTTCAAAATAAAATGCTTTCTAAAACCCTGCACGAAAATTCACCATATAGAATATGTTAGGATTGTTTGAGTGCTTGTATGTTATGTTGCATGTGTGTTTGCTCTAGGATTTATTTTGGCACCGAATAATCCTCCTTGACTCATTCTCCAAATATCCTTGACCATTTTCTTAGAGAAACAATTCCTTGCCATCCTTGAATTATCCCAACCATCCACCCATCGCATATCTTTGAAATCCAATTTGTTCTATTCTGGGAAAATAAAAGCCGTCCTACATGTGTATATGTGCATTGGTGTATATGTGTATATACACGTGTATTTATCTCTATATTTGTATACCTAGATACATATATAGGTATATGAATATATATAGATGTATAGATACATACATATGTGTGTATACATGTATAGTGTATATATATACACACATATATATGCACTACATCCCAACCCAAGGGACCAATTATGTGAAAGCCACCCCTTCTCTACTGCTCACGTACGCGAGCTGAGCCCAGCAAAGGCAATAGCTGTGCTGTACGAGTCTACGACGTGTGTCGACTTGCTCTCGTGTCCCAAGGATCGATGTGTACGTCGTCTTCTCCCTTGGTTCCCGTCGACAGCTCAATCCTTGTATGTGAAGCGTGGCTGCTGCGATACTGCCATGGCCCCTCACTAAAGATCCTCGATCAACCGGATATTTTGTCGCTGTGCGTGTGTCTTCTTCTTAGAGCACATGAAACACGCTAGCACCCGCGCATAACCCATCGGGCCAGTCTCTTGTCGCTGTACATGTTGCTTCATCGAGCTCGCTAAGTGCCAGCTCAAGCACGGTGCACACGTAGACACTTCACACCGCCATGGACGCGCGGGCAATACAGCTCGGACATCTCCCTGCCGGCGAAAATCTCCTTCACCAGGGATGATATTTCTCGTCCAACCGCCCACGGTCAATGTCGTTTCTCTCCGTGAATCCCGTCGTCCAATTCGCATGCCGAGCTGAGCCGTCTGCCTTTGCCGTATTCCTGTGCCGCGAACTCCGTCGACACGCACTCACCTTGCCACAGCATCATTGTCGTCCCTTCCCGAGCACACATGGTGCACGCCGCCGCGAATCTCGCCGGCGTCTTGGCCGAAGCCATGACCGCCTTACTGTAGGCTGGAGAACAGCAAGGTAATAACGTTGCGTCGTCCTGCCGCCCTCCCCGTGATTCTCGTTGACAACTCATGCATGTGGGAGGTGACGCTGCGCAGTATGTCTAGGCAAAACTCGCATGGCTGCCTCAAAATATCTCATCGCCTGTTCGCCAACCGCCTTACTGTGCAGCCTGCGCTCGGCTATAAAAAGCCGGCCATGGCCACCGTCGAGGAGGCATCACGAAGCTCGCACCGCCACCGAACGGACGAGCACTGCGCTGAAGAGAGCCCCACAGGAGATCACCCGACTTTGCTCTGCTCTGTGAGTTGCAAGCCGTTGAAGGCCGCTGCGCTGGAGCCATGGTCGGCACCGCCGCCGCCCAGCCACGTACTGCAGGCCGTCAAGCTGGAGCCATGGTCGGCACCGCCGTCGCCCAGCCGTCGAAGCTGCGCTCGCCGGAGCAGAAGTCACTGTCGCCTCTCCACACGCCGGAGCTGTCTTCGCGTCTCGCCGCCGGCCACTGTGCTGAAGCCGAGCATGACCGGAAAGCTGCCGTTGAGCACTCCACGCATGACGACACCACGCCTCGGATGGCACACATCGTCTGCCCAAACACGTACGTGCGCACGGCCGTTGTGCCGAAGAACACCACCGGGGCGCTGCTCTGTTCCTTTTCCCATCCGCTCAGTAGAAAAGCCCATTCTCTGGCCACGTCGCTGGAGCAAATGGAAGCGCACCACATCATCATGGTGCCCGAGCAGGATTAGCGAACAGTACCATGCAAAGCGGCTGTACTACTGCTATGTGGAAGAAGATGCCACGTACACACAGGAAGCTTGAGTAAGACCTTTCTCTATCCCAGAAAAATTCTATGAATACTAGCGCCACCGCAGAGCCAACCTAGACCTTTATCATGCCTTCTCGATCATCTAAAAATTACACAAATAATTTCCAACATACCTCTTCCTGATATACCTTCGTCAAATTACATATCCTCCGTCCTAACCATGAACCCATACTGTTGCCACCAAAAGTCCTCTAAAATCAAACCCTATACACTTGTATCCTTTTTCATATTTTTGGTGCCCATTTAAATTCTAGTTTGTTTGCCCTCCATAAAATGTATGTTAATCGCGTAGTAGTGATCGCCATAACTAGGCGCGAGGAACCCGATGGACCCTGAAGCACCGCTGCACGAGGACAAAGGAGCCAGACGCACAAGAACCAGAAAGCCTTGGATATACTCGTCGACAAATAGAGGCAAGTCCTAATTCCCACCTATCCACTACATTACCATTCCATTAATTATTCTATTTCCGCCACCTCTACATTTTGCTAGCCTCCACCATAAATCCGCCATATCCAAACCCCGTCAACTTATAATCTTAATTTATATACTATTCAAATTTATCATTTACGAATTAATATGGAATTATGATGATTTATGAGATAGTTTATGATACTGTTAATTGTGAGAAGGTAATGGTTACCTTTATGAGATGTGTTATGAATTTAAGATAATGACTATGGAACTTAAATTGGTAAAACTGGACTAAACCTCTCATTGGGGCGAGTGAGGGTAATTCATTTGGGATGGATTACCTTGGCGTGTTCTTTGTGTGGGTTCCTGCTGGGAGATACTTGCCTTGGTCACATAAGGACCGGTTCGTAGGCCATCTCGACTAGTGAGATATTTCGTACAGCCACATGTCTATATGGGTAGACTTGATCTCACACCCCGTTAGATAGAAGTATAATCCTTACTAAGGAGGCCGGTGTAGGCAACGGACTATCAGGGAGAGGACACGGTTGCTAAGTGATCTTCCGTGGTCCTGGTCGGCATGGTTGCCGAAAGTGGTCTTCCATGTAAAAGATATTGTTGTGCCGTGTGCGAGCACCCTTTTATTATAACGGATCTTTGAGTGATCATCCATGGATGCCGAAAGTGATCATCCAACCACTAGAGATTTTGGGATCTTTGTGTGATCATCCTAATACTGTGTGGGTTCCGACCCCTCGAGAAGCCGTAGTAGGATTATATGGAAATCTAAGGTAGCGCCCTCTCGCAATGCGAGGTCTCGTTAGGCCTGTCTCGAACCAAAGAGCTCTGGTGTAGGACTGTGCCTATCATGTGGGGAAATTTGTACAACCTCTGCAGAGTTTTATTGAATCTATTCGAATAGCCACGTCCTTGGAATGGGCAATGCTAGGATGAGGTCCCCTATGATTAGACTTCCACAACTGATGATCTGGTAAGATGTATTTATGATTTATGCAGATTATAATTAACTCGGGAGCTGGCGAGGATGGTAATTCCCTCCCAGGGCCCAAACCTATATTTATATAGTTACTTTATCCTCCTACCTACCACCTCATACCACCACTAACTATTTCCACATATAGCCTCCATCCACTCCACTCCTCCTTTACCCACATTAGGGCTTGCTGAGTACGTAAGTACTCAACCCCCTCTATTCTATGTTTTTAGGTATAAAGTTGCTAGAGTATATCCGAGGAAGGAGCTATGGAGGACAACGAAAGGATAATGCCAGGAAGAGTACACCTGAAGACGGAGTCGTTTTACTGCACAGAGGAGCTACGCTAGGAACACGTTTAAGGAAGAAGTCCAGGGTTTTGTCTGCACTCCAAGTTGCCTGTAGGAATGGTACCACGACATCATAGGACCGCTGTATTAGAAACTCTGATATATGACGCAAGGCCTATGGCCCAAGCCATGTAAACCCAAATTATGTAATGTGTTTTCCCCATTAGCAATAAAAGTATGGTTTTTGATATCAATTCTGTGTTAATTGGGCGTATTTGTGCGTGATCCTGGCGCAAATACGTGTGATTAAGGATCCTCAAAAATGGGGGTCTGACAAGCTCCCCCAGGAGATGAGCCCGCGGAGGGAGAAGACTTACAAGCTTGCTCGGTGTCTAGGAGTGGATTCGGACGCGAGGGTCGTGGGCTGGGGTGGATCCTCGAACTTTGCCTCTTCTTCCTTCGGAGGCGGGTGTCTGATTCGGCACCGACTGCTCGTCTTCTTTCTCGGCTCCGCACACGGAGAAAGAGTTTGAAGAGCGAGCCGCAGCCTCCTTTTCGACGCTCTCAACTTCTATGCTCTGGGTAAAAGTTGATGTTTCGTTTTTCCTTTTTGTTTAATGGAATTAGATTCGTTCTTTTATTGATTCATGTTTTTGGCAGTCCATGCTTGTCGCCCGGACCCTTGAGAAGAAGTTTCAAGGGCAGGGTAGCAAGGCCCTCGAGGCCGAAAAGGCCAAGGTGGAAAGGCTCACCAAGGAGCTCAAAACGGCCAAGTCGGAGAAGACGAAAAGCCGAGCTTCGCCAAGCGGCCGAATCTAAGGCGAAGAGCCGGGAGGGCGGAACTTCGAGGACGCCGGGGAAGACCAACCTTTCGCTTTCTCATGCCATTGATCATGAGACGAAGGTTGGGATTTCGGCACTGCAGAAGCTTCTGGCGTCATTCGGCGATGAAGCCGTTCCGCCCCCGGAGCTGTCCCCGAGGAAGAGGCTCACTTGGCTGGTGCAGGAGATTAACTCCCTGCACGGCCGGGTTGAGACGAGGGGAGGGCTACGCCTCCCTGGAGACTCTTCGGGCATTCGGCACCGCCCTCCTCGATGTTGGGTGCTCTCATCTTGAGGCGGTTGAGCCGAATGAGGAAACTTCCGTGTACTGGCGGACCCCGGAGCCGGCGCTTTCGGCGGCCGGCAAGTTCTATCGGGAGTACTGGCTAAAGGGTGGAAAGGACCTCGCCATGTTCCGGGCGGCCGAATCTCGGGCGAGTGTAAGTTCTAATTACTTCGTTTTGTGGTTCTATTTGAGATTCGTCTTTCGTCTGTCCTCGTTACTGACTGATCTTTTTTTGGTTTTTTTTGCAGTCTGCGGAAGAGAAGGTGGAGATCCGGGCGCGGGTCAACGCCTTCGTTGCTGAGCGGGATGGGCGAAACACCCAAACCGAATCCGGCAGCCCCTCCACCGTTGGAACTCCTCCTGCCCAGCAAGATGGCGAAGCTGCCCGGGGTGTTGCTGAAGATAGGGTAGAGTAGATGTTCTTCTAGTATTTGTTGGATTCGGCCTGGTTGGCCCTTTGTAACGATACAATGTTAAGATGCTTCTTTAAATTGCATGGCAGGTTCCCGATGAGGGGACTTCCGATTTGTTAGAAGATTCATTTCCTTTAAATGTTGAGCGCAATGGATTCGGCGTTAGTGGGGCTTCGTGGCTTAGGGCCGCAGAGGATCATCCCAACGAAATGGACGACTTCTTTACTTCTCGTCGGGATAGGATCATTCGGCGTGGCCGTCGCATGCTTGACTTTTGGAGTACTTTCGTTCCCTCTGCTCGACAGAGAAACTTAGTTCATGGCATTTTACTTGAGCCGAAAGTAGAGATAAAGGAGGAACCTATTGAGCTTTCGGCTCCTAGATATAGGTATTGTTCTGTTAGGGATCTTTGGTTGAATAAGTCATGTAAGTAATACTTTCGATTAAGAATGGTTTCGTTTTCTCGGAAAAAGTTGTCTTTTACAAGAAACCCCCTCCCCCCTTTTGCGAGGAAACGAAAGCCATGCGCGTTGTCGAAAGTGATTTTGTCTTTCACTCACATTAGTACATTTGTGGCGCTGTGCATGTAGAGCTGGCCTACCTTGCGGCCGAATGCTATCTATTTGGACATTCGGCCATCTTGGAGCTACAGCTTTCTCTGTTCTCCTTGGTAATCAGCATGTGTGGCAGTGCTTGACATTGTTACGTGGCTATGCTTGGGCGAATGTGTAATCTTTCGGCCTTCGTTAATGGACCTTCTTACACACTCGAGCAGATTCGGCCTTGCACATGCCATGCGGCTGGGGATGGACTCGCGCAATGGAGAATGCTGCCTCAGGTTTTACCAGAGCATTCGGCGCTTCAGATTTCTGATGTTCGAGAGGACTGAGCTACTGCTTCGCTGAAACCCAGATATTGTCAGCTAGCAGGGGTAATCCCTGCTAGGCCTGAGTTGGTCGACGAGCTGCATAGGCAGTTCTTTCAGGTGTTGTCTTGGGGACTCCCACATGGTGAGGCTGTCCTTCAGCTGGGCTAGTTTTAACTCTCCACTTCTCTTTGGCCGAATGTTGCCTCTGCCTTCCTGACCCCTCTCAATCCTAAATGGCCGAAGCCCTGGGAGGGTGTAATCCCCCTTTTTCGTCTCTCATTCTTGCTGGTGTCTACCTAAGAAGATTGTTGTTACCTATGCAGCTTGTTGCTGCTTCTGAGAGAGATGTGACCCTTGGGGGTCTTTTTTATAGTGGCCTTGGGTGTCCTTTCCTGAATCTTTGGCCTTTATTGTTTCTGATTTGCCTGAAACATGCAATGGATAACTACGGACGCTCGACTTTCATTGATTGCGCATACCTACTTCTTGTCCTTTTCGGACTTTGGTGTATTAATCCACCTGCGTGCGTCTTTACTAGGCGACTTGCATTGGTGGCCGAACCTAACTTTTTCAAGTTTCGGTTGGCTTAGGCGTTTTGCCATTTGCTTCTTTTGGGATTGTCACTTTGTGACCTCCTCCCGACATTCTCGTCTTTTCGACCTGGTCTTTCGGCTTCTCAAGCCTCTTGTTTGCTGATCTTTTCAGCATATACATCCTTTCCGCATACGTGATATGCCGAATGTGGCAAGAATGATGAAGTCACTTCTTGCTTTCGGCTCTTTTCTTTGATGCTGTTATGCTTGGGGAAACGGAACCTTTATAGGGGCTCACAACCAGGATGTTTTGGGGTTGCCTCATTAAAAACCTCACACCCCGAAAGGGCTTCCCTGTGAGGAAAAAAAGAGCGCAACCCTATTGTAGCTTCTGTGTTAATTATTACAAACCGTGGAAAAAGAAAAGAAAATTACACCTCCCGGCGCCCGGGAGCATTCGGTCACGCATAGAATCTGCGGAGATTATCCCGCGTTCCATGTGTGTTTGGATTCGCGTCGCCTTCTTCCGTCCATAGGCGAAAGACCCGAGGCTTGACCATGCTTGCGACGACGAAAGGCCCGTACCATTGGGACTGTAGCTTGCCCTGCTTGTCAGCATGCCGAACCAGTACGAGATCGCCCGGGTAGATGTTCTTTCGAAGGATCTTCTTGTCCCTCCAGCTTTGCGTTTCCTTGTGGTAGTTGTCGAGGTTCTTCGCGGCCTGCAACTTTCGGAATTCAGATGTGTCAGCATCTACAAACCTTTGAATTTCAGTTACATCAGCTATTTGCGTGCGAAATGAGCCTAGCTTGAGCTCTTCGGGTGTTATGGCCTCCTCGCCATAGAGTAGGCGAAAGCGGGGTGAACCCGGTTGCGAGACTTCGAGATGTTGTGGCCCCAGACCGCAATGATCATCTCGGTAGCCATTTTCCCTTGCTTGCATCCCAAAGACACTTGGAGACAGCTGAGAAGATTAGGCCATTGGCCTTTTCAACCGCTCCATTGCTTTGCGGATGGTAGATAGAAAGCAAAAAGTTACTTTGATGGAGAGCTCCTCATAGAAGTTCAAACTTCGGTTGAGTCGAAGCGCTTGCCGTTGTCTGATTATGTAAGATGGGACTCGAGCGTGCACTATCCGTTGCCAAACGAAAACCGATCAAGGTGGGCTGAGGTGATTCGGGCGGGGGCCTTGCTTCTATCCACTTGGTGAAATACTCAAGTGCCACGGCGGCGAATCTCATGTTCCCTGGTGCTGTTGATAATGGCCCAACTATGTCTACGGCCCAACGTTGAAGAGGCCAGGTTGGCACTATCGATCCGGTTGGGTTGGATGGCGTTTTGCTTCTTGGCAAACATTTGGTAGCTTTTCGCATGTCTTTACCCGGTTGTTTGGCGTCTTTAGCTGCCGTAGGGCCAGTAAAATCCTTGTCTCATTGCTCATTGTGCGATTTTCGTGAGGTCCCCTATGAGCTCCACACATTCCTCCATGTATTTCTTCTAGAAGCTTTTCGTCCTTCTTACGTGGCCGATGCACTTGAGCTTCGGAGCTACTATACCGTCTTTGTACAATTCACCTCTTATGATTGAATAGTGCTTTGTTCGCGACTCCATACGTTCTTTGCTCATGCTTGGATTCGGGCTCATAGGTGCACGCTAAAAATGCGAATATGGGGCTTCTCCAATCATGGCTTGCGATGACATGAATGCTCCTTGGCGCTTCCTCTTCATCTCCGATTGCTTTAGCGAGAGTTCTTTGGAAAAATACATCCGGAGGGGTTGGGATCCCTAATCTTTCTTTGCTTTTCGCCAATTAAATGCCTTCTCTGTTTTTTCCTGCGTGGTATGTACTTTATTGAGAACCCGCAAAAGTGCTTCTCCATCGATCTTACCGCCTTTGTAGATATCTAATAAGAACTGGTTCCCTAGTCCGTGTACTCCTTCTCACAATGTCCACCGACCACCCGAGAGTCCTGCGGTGAATGATGCATCTTTTAACTCCCATAGCCCTTAGCTTTCGGAGCGCTAGCAGCGACGACCGTACTTTCGGCTGTATTGTTGGTGCTTGTGAGCGCAAGCTTTTTTGCGTATCGATTGGCGGTCCTCGTTGAGGTGTCGAAATTGCCGACACCCCAGCCCCCTTATCGCACCCAGCTCCGTCACAAAATGCCGTCCGGGTAGGTTCGTCAAAAACTACGGACCAGATTCGGCGTGGTGTCCAATCTGCTATGAAGTCGCTCGCTCGCCGTGACTTTATTGCTGATCTCGTGTTAAGTAATCAATCCGCAATTCGTTGAGCTCATTTGCCCACTTTCCAACTCTTCCGGCGGCCCATTTGTTTTACGAGCGGGGCCTCAAGTGGTCGAGAAGAGATAACCCGGATCTTATGTGTCCGAAAAGTAATGTCTTAGCTTTCGGCTAGCCATCGGGACCGTGTAAGCTATCTTCTCTAGCTCGACGAGTAGTTAAGCTTTGCGGCATTTGAAAGGGCCTCGGATCGTAATAGATGGGAAAGCTGTTTAAGCTTGTTTTCATGTTCTTTCTCTTCGACCCGGGACTGCACTTACCGCCACCGGGAGATTTGCCAAGTACAACAAGTAAAATCGCTTTTTGGGGACGGTTTTCGTCATGGTTGTCAAGTTGGTGAGATAATCTTTTAGGTCTTGGAAAGCCTTTTTGCTGCTCAGGACCCCATTCGAACTTCGGTGCTATTTTTAGTACCACGAAGAATGGCGAGTCCCTTTTCGGTGATCTTGATATGAACTTCTGAGCGCCGCCAACCGCCCGTAAGTCATTGAACCTTCTTTCGGCTATCCGGGGGCTTCATGTTGACAATGGCTGAAATCTTGTGCGGATTCGCCTCTATACCCCGGGGCTGAAACTAGGCATCCCAACATCTTGCCCTTGGTGATCCCAAAGATACATTTCTCCGGATTCAGCTTAAGCCCGCTTCGTCGTAGGTTCACGAAAGTTTCTTTTAGATCGTTGATATGAGATTCTTCGCCGCTTATTACAACTATATCATCCACATATGTCACGAGGTTCTTCTTTTTCTTTTGTTCTCTGAACACTTCGTCCCGACGATTCCGGAGTAGGTAGATCCGGCATTCGCGACCCTTAGGCATTCGTTTGAAACAATAGGTTCCCCCGGAGTGATGAAGCTTGTCTTCTCTTCATCTTAGGGTTCGGATGGATCTGGTGGTATCCGAGAGAAGAAATCAGTGGGCTCATTCTTTCACAACCCGAGGCCAAGTCGATCAAGGTATCTATTCTGGGGAGGGGGTACGGGTCTTTCGGACATGCCTTGTTTAGATCAGTGAAGTCTACACACATTCGCCACTTTTTGATGTTGGGATCTGATGTCTTTTTACGGACCATTACCACATTCGCCCGACCATTACGGATATTGGACAGGTCTTATGACGCCTGCGTCAGAGAGTCTCTGAACCTCGGCTGCTGCTGCGGTACTTCGCTCTTCGGATAACTTTCTCAATCTTTGTTTCTTGGGTTTCACAGTTGGTATGACACTCAGATTATGCTGAGCCAGGTTTCGGCTTACTCCTTTTAGATCCTCCGCTGACCATGCAAATACATCGGAGTTGGAGTCGAGGAATGCGGATAACCGAGCTGCTTCCGGTTCTAGCTCAGATCCTATTATGATCTCCCTTTCAGGACCTGTTGTGGATATCGGAACCCTTCTGATGGATTCGGCTGATTCCACTTTCGGTTCTTTGGCCATCTTTGGGTTGTGTTCCGAATCTTCTTCTTCGTCTTCA
Source organism: Hyparrhenia diplandra (assembly GCA_015847255.1). Taxonomy (NCBI): domain Eukaryota; kingdom Viridiplantae; phylum Streptophyta; class Magnoliopsida; order Poales; family Poaceae; genus Hyparrhenia; species Hyparrhenia diplandra. The sequence goes on from JADLZK010011027.1 coordinate 1,545,850, forward strand.
TCTCTCTCTGTCTCCGTTACCTCATTGATCATGCTGTATCCTGGTATCGGCTTTGCATCTATTTTTCGGGCTGCCTCTTGGTCGCCCCATACAGTTATGACGCCGAATGGGGATGGCATTTTCATGCACAGGAAGCTTTGCTTAATCACCGCCTCGAACTTCGATGACACCCCGCCGAATATTCTTTGTGTGCGGGTAGTCTATGTTGACTATGTCAAATGTGATTATTTAGGTTCGGCACAATCCAACCTCGCCCGAAAGTTCTTGCAATGTCTTTCTTACCTATAGCATCTATCCTCTTTCCGCCCGAATCCGAACAAGGAGTTACCGGTGGTCTGTAGTAATCGGCGATCCATATCCATGGTTTGGAAAGCTTTGATGAGCAGAATATCCATTGAGCGCCATTGTCTATCAAGATGTTGTGAAGTGTGAACTTGTCGACATTATTTGTTGCCACGAATGCATCGTATGTGGGTAATCTCTTACCCGAAAGTCGTTTTCGTCAAACGTGATCGGTACCATTGACCATGCTGGCCTGTTCAAAGGCATCCTTGGTGTTATTGTGTGAACTCTTCTCACATAATCTCTTCTCGCTCTTTTGTTTTCATGCTCAAGGTTGGATCCGCTTTGTGATTGCGTAGATGTGACCACGAGATGGGAGAAGCGAAGTTTACTAGCCTGTTTTCCCGACTTGCTTCGGGCTTCATTTGCACATTTTTCTTGCGATTGATCCAAGTTTCTGGGGGAAGATTTGCCATCGATGGTGGCTGAGCTTGTGGAGCATAACCCGGGTAGTTCAAGAGTCGCGATTATGGTGAGCTGGAAACATCGGAGCCCGATGCGTTAGCGGAGGTGGTGGTGGCATTTGGACATTTTGATAACGAAATAAGCATTCGGTTGTGTGCCCGCTGTTTCTCTCATGTTATATACATGTTTTGGAGCTTGGTCGCTGCGTACTTTCGTCTTTAGATTTTCGATCTTTGGCCATCTGTCCATACTTGCAATCCCTACTGAAATGACCCATGTTTTCGCAAGCAAATGAAGCATGATATGGCACCTTCGGACCCGTCTCGACCTCTTCCGCGCCCTCTGCCCCTTGAGCCGGCCACCTCGATTGGATTGATTCGCTTTTAGAGATTGAAGCGTCACTTTCGAGAATGGTTCTTTGGTTTCGGCCGTATGTGCTGAATCCTCTTGCACATTGTTGACAGGGCGAGGAGTCTTGCCACCCCCTTTGAGATCTTTGTTGTTTGGGTGTGGCGATTCTTTGCTTCGTCCTTTCTTCTTTGCCTTTCTTCTTTTTTAGGCCTTCTTGGACTTGGCGAATTTCTTGATCTGGTCATATAACTCGGTCGGATCTTTCGGCTCTTCTCTATCTAGAAGTGCGGCACATTGGCCGATAGCCATGCTCTCAATTCTTCTTTGCAATTACTACTTCATCCGAGACATTGGGCGTGCGTACGGAGCTGCACAATCTTCTCCAAGTATTGAGTCAACGACTCTCCATCCTCTGCTTGAGCTTTAGGAAGTCCGGGTTCCCTTTTTTCAAAGCGGAATCCCTCAAAGGTGATGATTAATTTGTTCTTTCAGTGTCTCCGACTTCTTATCGATAGCGGGGCCGAAGTGCTATGTACCATTCATGCGCGATGTCCTCTACCGCCATTATGAGAGATTTTGCCAAAGTAATCGAATCTCCCGCCGAATATCTTTGCGGCCTCATAGCTGCGATGAACTTTCTTGGATCCGATTTCCCATTGAATGGCGGTAGCCTAGGCTTGTAACCAACCGGCCACGGGCTAAGGCAGTAGTTCGGACGAAAGTGGCGGCCGAATCGACCTCACCTCCTGCAATGAAAGTGGTTCTTGCTCCCCCTTGGGATGTTTTACGTGTTTCTCTCCATGCAATATCTCCCGTGCAGGTTCTCTTTCTCAATTTCGGTGAGCCTCAACTGCTCCCTAGCCGAATCCTCTCTCGCTTTGGCTGCATCGCCTCTCATCATTTCCTCTTTCCGAGCCCTTAGTTCCCTAAGCTCGACTTGTCTAAGGCTCAACTCACGAATCAGCCTTGCCGCTCTTCTTGTTCATTACGGTGCACGATGATCCCTCTGATTGCGATTGTCGTCGGCGTTGTCTTCATCTTACGGAGGGTCGGAGCCTCCGCTCCGGGAAGTCCCTGGCCCGATCGAGCCCCCCGGACCCGCGGGCGGCGTCTTCCACCGCACCTTGGCCTTGGGCGGCGGTGTGACCTCCAATGGAGGATCAGAAGATGGATCCGCCGGGAGGAGGTCCAGCCGGAGCCGGAGCCGTTACCGCCGCCTTAGGCCTCCCGCGTGTTGGAGCCATGGGTTGCCCGCACAACCACGGTGGCGCCAATGTTGGTGTAGCCCGAGGCGAGGCTACCCCTGGTAGAACGAATCACTCAACTAAGCTAAACTCAACACTTTCGAAGATGTATGCAAATCACGGAACACTCCTTTCATTAATTTTACGTCTCTCATTTACAAAGCCCCCTTGGGGGTCTATTTATAGTCCGTAGACTATTACAATTCCAATTTTACCCTTCTGAGTAATGGCCTCAAAATTCTTGAGCACCAATGAATATTGATCTTTGTCAAATTTTAGCATCACCTTCTGACAGAGATCATCCTAATTAATCAACAATCTGTCCATGACGCTCAATAGTGTGCAGCCATGTCTTCGCCGAGACAACATAATTCAGAGTTGTGAAACGAGTCTTCAACGATGGATGCACCGCATAAACCTCGAAATACATGACACAATGATCCCTCCATAAGTGGGGTGATGAACCATCAAACTTTGGGAACTCTAATTTTGGAAAAGGGGGTGGGCCTTGATTAGGATCGGGGCATGATTCGTTAGGCGTCTTGTTGGTGTAGCCCTCGAGCGGGCTACCCCTCGGTAGAACGAATCACTCAACTAAGCTAAACTCAACACTTTCGAAGATGTATGCAAATCCGGAACACTCCTTTCATTAATTTTACGTCTACATTTACAAAGCCCCCCCTTGGGGTCTATTTATAGTCCATAGACTATTACAATTCCAATTTACCCTTCTACCAACCCTAGGCCTCGGCGCTCCCCCGACGATGAGGGGAGCGGTACTTTCTGCGTCGCGGCTGCGCCTACCCCGATTGGGATGCCCGGCGCCGGGAACTGGGTAACCACGCAAGACAAGACAAAGTCAGGGGTTCCCGCCGCCGGACGGGCGGAAGCTGTCGGTTTCGTCCGTGCAGGCGAGCTGTCGGATCCGTCCCGATATTTCCCGAAAGCGGTCCCTCCGGGCCGGCGCGATCACCGAATGTTCAAGCGTCGCCTCGCGCATCTCGGGCGGACTTTGCATAGGGCGAATCGACAAAAGCTCGGTGCCTCGGCCATCTTGACCGAAAGTCACCACCTTCGCCCCCCGTCCATTTAGCGACGGGTTTAGACAAAAAACCTAGAGCCGGCTAAGTTGGCGAAAGCCCGTGGTTTCGTGCGCCGCCTCACTTAGGCCCGACTTAGCACGGGAAAATCCGCCTTTCGGCACACGCCCCGCGAATACCTTCGTTCGCCGCGATCCTCGGTTTTACACCACCGGGACGGAAGTTCTCACATTGGCGTCGTTGACCGAAGACCCTCGTCCAACGTGGGCACTCGACCTGCCCTGAGCGGATGTCGACCTCCGCCTGCCCGAGGCCGAATGTCCGGGTTTCGTCAAACCCCGCGATCTTTCAATCTTGATCCTTAGGTTCCTTGGGCTGACCGCGAGGGGGTGGGCAAGTTCGGTCTCCCCCAACACGTACCGCGATTGAAGTGTTGTGGTCGGGTTCCCCGGAATCCGGGCGGACTTCGAAGACTCTGGGCCCGGCACAGGCCCGCGTTCGGATCCATGAACTCCAAGCAGCGTCGGAGGTAGTCGATGGTGCTCGAGGTCTCGCTCTAGACTGGTCGCCTCCGTCCAATCACACAAATCGTTGAGCAGCTTCTCCGCATCCGACTGCTTCGAGCCGGCGCCAATCACCGAATCGGATCTCCTTGACCATGTTCCTCAATCCGATGAGCTGGGTGGAGACACTCGACAACTCATCAGCGCTTAGACATGGCACCGAACTTGCCGACTACATCCTCCAAACTCGCCGCCACTTGACTGGCGTCTTCGTTTCTTCTTTCCGGCGCCAGGTCGACGAACGAGTGGCGCTGAACTCGATCTCACCGTGGAATCAGAGGGAGGTGATACCAATTGTAACAATCCGAGCAGATTGTCACAGGATAACTGGATTATAGAGGATTTGGAGGTAGATTAGCAGGAATTTGGGACGAAAGCATGAACAACACGAAGGGAGAATTGGGGACGAAGCAACCTAGACAATTACGGTTTCATGTTCAAATGTTCGATGGCCGCTCACGGCATCCTCTCCGGGTTTATATTCCACCCCTCACCTTGACACAAACACGGGCTGGCAACTCGCCAAGGCCCAATAACGCTCAGTAGCAACTAAACATATGAAATGGCCCATACATGAGCCCAGCTAAGTAAAAATGACCCAAACGACAATAGAATGATTCAGCCGTCAGTGCCACCGGCTTTTGTTGTCGTAACTCCGTCAGTCCTCTTTGGTTCTCTGTTCTTCCTCTTAGTCTTGGCCCTGGTACTGACACTCAGCAAGCCAGCTCCGAAGTAGAAATAGTTCCGAAGTCAACGTTGAAACTGTGTCTACGGTAATCTTGATCTCGATGGTTGTCAAAGGACGTAGCGAATAGCTGACTGGAAAGATGTCTACTCAACCTTGACATCTTGAAAAATTCATGTTACTTCCAACTAGTACGTACGTACTATTTCTTGGTATGTCATAGAATCATAAATGCGTGTGCATGTTGACTTGGATACACGTATGAGCTTACGTGTACATATAGCGACTAGCTGACTGGAAAAGAGCAAGAAGTCAACAAAAGATTCCCCATCCAGTAATCAATACTGTATATTTGAGATGCGCGTTGACTAAATAGACAGGACTTCACAAAGGAAAAGATTCTCACCTAGTTTCTCTCGTGGCAACGGCCTGCCGGATTGTGTTCAGTTGGCATGCAAGCCAAAAGAAAACGGGTTCCCGTGCCGGCAAACATGCATGGCAATTGAACGCTAGGTAGAAAACTTTGGGTTACTGACAGGAGTTGTAAAATTACAAAATTGGCCCCATATTCATGAAGCACACACATTTATAACAGGCGCACATATATTCAACAAATTAGACAATTACAACAGGTTGTAAACAGCCAGTTCTCAACCTGCAACTCTTTCAATTATACACTTAAAACAATTTGGGGGAAAACAAATCAGTTTTGCCTCAAATACAACAGGCGCACACACATGCAAATGTCAATACATGATTATGACAGTTTGGGGAAAAAAAAACAGTTCTCCTCAAATACATGAGCCGCACACACATTCTCCTCAAATACATGAGCTTCACACACAGTCCTCATACACACAGTTCGAAAAATCGTTCAAATCACGGTAAAAATAATTGTATGCAAGTGAATCACGAAACACATTCATGTCATCAGGTCCATCATTGACGACCAAACCATCTGGCTGATCCTCATAAGCTGTCCTCATAAGCCGGAGAAGGCTGGTGTCGAGGAAGATGGACCAGCCCGGGACCGAGGAAGCCGGGCATGGTTGGTGTCGAAGAAGATGCCCCGCCATCATCCAAGGTTGGGGGGGCATGCCATGCATCGGAGGCCCGGAGGTCATGTAGGAGCCGAGCGAGGGCACCTGCGGCCACGCAGCACGGGCGTTGAGGTCCATGCTCCTGAACGCGTACATCGGGTTGGTGCTGCTGCCGAGCCGCCTTGTGCTTGCGAGGAGGCCGCGAATCCCGCCGGCCCGGGACCAAAGCACCAAGCAATGGAGGGCGATGTGAAGGCTGGAAGAGGCGCGCGGAACGCCGGACGCGCGGGGCGGCCGGAGGCGCCATGAAAGCCGGCGATGCTCCCGCCGTGGTGTAGCCGGATGCGCCCGGAGCGATGATGTCGGTGTCGCACGGGCTGCGGTGGAACCGCCACTAGTGGAACCGCCGCCGGTGAAGGCCTCCATGCGGTGGATCCGGAACGGGAAGGAGCGTGAACGGCGGCGGCAAAGCAGCCGGTGGGAGTGTGGCGGCGGGGCTGGAAGGGAGCGCGTCGTGGCGGCGGTCGGGTCGTACGCATCGCGGCCGATGGGAAGGGGACGGGGAACACAAACCGGAATACGGATGGATAGGGTTGGGCGATTTTTTACGGGCCGAAACGGTGATAGTTGCGGGCTCGCGGTAGAAATATTTCGGGTTACGTTTAGTTGGCATGCAAGTTTGCAGCCCAAGAGGCCGAAATTTTTTCAGCCCGCATGCCAACTAAACATGCTCTACAACAACAACAACAACATAGCCTTTAGTCCCAAGCTAGTTGGGGTAGGCTAGAGATGAAACCCATATGAAATAGTACAAAAGAACGTAGAAAGGTACAAGACAGAAGGATAAAGATAGGGTAAATAGAAAAAGGAAACAAAGTCATGGTTCAGGCACGTTAATAGCTAGCCTCCAAGCACTCTGTCCAAAGCTAAATCCTTGGAGATATTCCACTCCCTTAAGGTCTCGCTTAACCGCCCGTCCCAAGTCGGTCTAGGTCGACCTCTACCTCTCTTTACATTATCTACCCGCTCTAGAACTCCACTACGCACCGGCGCCTCGGGAGGCCTCCGTTGAACATGTCCAAACCATCTCAACCGATGTTGAATCAATTTCTCCTCGATAGGAGCCACCCCGACCCTATCCCGAATATCTTCATTCCGAACTCTATCCCTTCTAGTATGCCCCAAAACCAACGCAACATACGCATCTCAGTCACACTTAGTCGTTGGACATGTCGCCTTTTTTGTAGGCCAACATTCAAGACCATCAAAGATCGCCGGCGAAATTTGTCCTATAGAACTTCCCTTTTAGCTTACGTGGTACCCTCTTGTCACATAGGATGCCGAAGCTTGACGCCACTTTAGCCAACCTCTTTGCGATTCTATGTCTAACATCTTCATCAATGTCGCCATCCTACGTAGCATAGATCCTAAATACCGAAAAGTATCCTTCTTGGCCACCACTTGTCCATCCGGTGACATCCTCATCCTCGTGCCTAGTCGGGCTAAAGTCGCACATCATATACTCGGTCTTGGTCCTACTCAATGCGAACCCTTTCGACTCTAGCGTGTGCCTCCACAGCTCCAACTTCCTATTTACCCCTGCTCTACTCTCATCCACTAACACCACATCATCGGCAAAGAGCATACACCAAGGGATATCACCCCTCAGATATCCCTTGTGACCTCATCCATCACCGAGTAAATAAATAAGGGCTCGTCGACCCTTGATGTAGTCCTATGTTAATTGGAAAGTCACCGGTATCGCCATCACATGTTCGAACACATGTCGTCGCATCCTTGTACATATCCTTGATGAGGGTAATGTACTTAGTTGGGACTTTGTGTTTTCTAAGGCCCACCACATGGCGTTTCTCGGTACTTTGTCATACGCCTTCTCGAGGTCAATAAAGACCATGTGCAAGTCCTTCTTCTCGCTCCCTAAATCTCTCCATCAACTGTCGTACTAAAGAAAATCGCCTCCATGGTCGACCTCCGGGCATGAACCCAAATTGGTTTTGGGTCACACTTGTCGACCTTCGTAGGCGATGCTCGATAACCCTCTCCCACGACTTCATCGTATGGCTCATCGCCTTAATCCTCCGGTAGTTAGTACAACTTTGAACATCTCCCTTATTCTTGAAGATTGGTACTAATATACTTCGTCTCCATTCTTGGGCATCTTGTTCGACCGAAAAATGAGGTTAAAAAGCTTAGTCGACCATACTACGCTCTCGCTCCCGGACATCTCCACACCTCAATGGGGATGCCATCGGGGCCCATCGCTTTACCTCCCTTCATCCTCTTCAAAGCCTCCCCGATCTCGCCTCCCTGAATCCTCCTCACAAAGCGTCTACAAGTATCGTCAAATGAGTCGTCCAACTCAAAGGTAGGACTATCATTCTCCCCATTGAACGACTTATCGAAGTACTCTCGCCATCCGTCCTTGATCTCCTCGTCCTTCAGCCAGCGGTCGATCTGTCCCATCCTTGATGCATTTGATTTGGTTTATGTCCCTTGTCTTCCTCTCACGTATCCTAGCGATCCTATAAATGTCCTTCTCCCTTCCTTCGTGCCTAGCCGTTGGTAAAGGTCATCAAAAGCGACCCTTTGCTACACTCACGGCTCGCTTTGCAGCCCTCCTCGCTATCCTATAGCCCTCGATGTTGGCTGCACTCTTGTCGAGATGGAGGCGCTTGAAGCACTCCTTCTTCTCCTTAATAGCCCCTTTGTACCTCGTCGTTCCACCACGGGTGTCCTTCGCTTCCTTCTTGCCTCCCCCTACTCACACCCAACACTTCGAGGCCACCTTCCGTACACATGTTGCCATCTTGACCACATGTCGTCGCATCTTCTCCTTCTTCCCAAGGCCCCGCCTAGCATCCTCTCCTTAAACGACATTGTGCCGCTTCCCCTCTAAGCTTCCACCACTTCGTCCTCGTAATCTTGACACGTTTGTCGGTGGGCACGCACCCGAAAACGAAAGTCCGCCACTACAAGCTTGTGTTGAGGGACCGCACACTCCCCAGGTATCACCTTACAATCTAGGCAAGCAGTCCTATCCTCCCTTCTTGCAAGGATAAAGTCGATCTGGCTCGAGTGTTGTCCACTATGGAAGGTCACTAAATGGGATTCCCTCTTTCTAAAGAGGGTATTCGCTAACAACAAGTCATAGGCCAAAGCAAAAATTCAAAACATCCTCCCCCTCTTCGTTCCTACTACCATTGCGAAACCCCCGTGTACTCGCTCAAACCCTACATTTGTTGCACCCACATGGCCATTGAGGTCTCCTCCTATGAAGAGTTTCTCACTGATAGGCACAGTACTAACCATGCTATCTAGGTCCTCCCAAAACTGACTCTTGGCGCTCTCACTAAGACCTACCTGAGGGGCATAGGCACTGATCACATTCAAGACCGAGTCTCCAACGACCAATCGGACTAGGATAATCCGATCACCTTGCCTCCTAACGTCCACTACTCCATCCATCCTTAAGGCTCCTATCTATCAAGATACCTACACCATTCCTACCCGATGTTGTCCCCGTGTACCAAAGCTTGAAGCCAGTGCCCTCCACCTCTTTCGCCTTCTGGCCCTTCCATTTGGTCTCCTGAACGCATAGAATATTTACACGCCTTCTAGTTGCCGCATCGACTAGCTCTCTTAACTTACCTGTTAGGGACCCTACGTTCCAGCTACCTAGACGAATCCTAGTTGGCTCGGCTAGCTTCCTTACCCTTCGCACCCGTCGAGGAAAGTGCAAAGACCCTTGCTCATTTTTCACTACACCCGGGCGCAGATGTAGCGCGCCACTAAGGTTGCGACGACCCGACCCTTGCTCACTATTCATCGTACCCGGATCACGATACGACGCGCCACTAAGGGGATGGCGACCCGGCCCTTGCCCATTTGACACCACACCGGGTTCCGATGTAGCGTCGCTAAGAGGGTTACGCCCAACGAATTTCTTATGGGTTTCATATCCATTAGAGTGGCTGGTTTTTACGCTGGTTCGCCAAACCTAACGCAACCCTCCTCCTTTACCCGGGCTTGGGACCGGCTATGTTGAGACGACTCAAGAAAGTCTTCCAGTCAACATAGGCTGGAGTTCAACTAAACATGCTCTATGACAACAAAAAGCATGTGACATGTATGTCCCATCAACACGCTTTACCATCTCTGTCTCATGCATGTCCATTTAGACTAGCTTTTTAGCTATGGCGTCCACCAGTCAACTCGGAAGATAGATTACATACATGCCAATCGGAAGTTCAGACAGGACGCAACTTTTTTTCTTATCGACCGCTTTCTGTTACAAGATTCATGGAGTCCAGTCAACTCGAGCTATCTATGTATATATGTGGACTAATACATTATCTAAACAAGGCCAAGTCTCCTAGAGCTTTTTCATGATATCAGTCCAGCAAAGTCAATAAATTTGCTCTTCCTATACAACACGACAGTAACATATACTGTATCCCCAAGTAGGCGAGAGAGTGTGTATTCATGCGTACGTGATGTTTGATGTGTGTTTGCTAGTAGCTTCCCCAAATTTCTTTCAACTTTCCAAAACGTGACCTGAGAGTCAAACAAAGCTTGATGTTGTTTGACTACTCCAAATTCAGATATATATGACAAGTAATATAATGCATCATCTATACACCTTACACTGGCAGATGCGTTCGGGGTACTACGTACTATCAATGAGTAGTTAGAAGCATGTAATCGATCAGGTCCCGTTTCAGCAGTGATGGAGATTCAGTAACAGTACTAGTCGTAGCCACTGATTCCGTTGGACAGTCGACACCACTCCATTGTTGCAGCAGCTAAGCGGCGACACTACTTTCTAAGTAGTCAATCATCTGCCGTCTGGTTAACTTCCCAAAATGTAGGTCGTTTTGTTTTAAAAAAAACATAAAAAGCTTTTTAAAAACTGATACCATTTATTCCGAAATATAGGTTTCAATTTTGCCATCATATAATCCACTAGATCTAATTTTTACTAAATTATTATATGAATGAAAATATACTAACATTGACAATAGCAAAGACAAGGACATGGACTTAATCAGCCACTAGCAGCTATGCTTGCCAAGTAGTCGAAAGCAACCTTGATGCAACAAATACACTAGTGGTAGGCCCCGGTGGTCAGCACCGTAGCGAACCTTTCTGACGCACGTGTAGTGTGTAGTGTATAAAGGAGGAGGCTTGGATCCTCATCCTAGGACAAGTCAACACAGAGCTTTGTTGCTGTCTAGTCACAGTGAACGTACGTACTGTAGTGGTAGGAAATTTACTGTACTATAGTAATTAAATTACTGCAATTACGGATTACTCCTGTACTATTGTTACTGCGATCACCGCTAATCACTGTGGCACCGCAACCACGAATCTGGACGCACGCACGCACACACCTGTCAACTTGTGTGGTGGTCAAACATACGTACGTGGGCAAGCTGAACCCACCGACTCACCGTCGAATTCCAGCTTACTATACTCGCAGGAAGGCAATTTGCTCCCCAATTCTCCTCCGATTTATTTATATATATGTTCATTTACATTTACACATCCAAGTACATCCAACCATGCACTGTAATGAAGCCCATGCTGTTGCTCTGTTCCATTTGCCATGTCACCTGCTGGTTGTTCCCACCACAGACAGGTGCTACATGACATAAAGCAAGAAAAGAAAATGAACGTGATTTCCCACCACAACCAACCCCAACCAAGCATGATACATGCTCTTCAGCTAGAAAACAAACAGAAAAAAATTCTAAAAGGAATGGAAATTATCATAGAGTATGTTCTTTGGCTCTTTGCCGTGGCACCTAGGGCAACTATAGGAAATTATCGTTTTCCAACTAAACCAGGATCAAAATAAGTATTTATGATGACATCAGATAAGGATCCCATGTGCTTCTCACTTCCTGGTTAAACACACACTTCGTGCACACACGCTCGAGATTCATCTGCTTTAAAAAGACGCTTAGCGTGTGAAAGGTACTGTTCCTAATTGCAGTAATTTAATTATAGTACAGTAAATTTCCTACCACTATTAAAAATAAACATACAATGCAGTCGGGGATGCTGATGCTCCAACTATTAAAATCGACTCAACAGACAAAGCAGGCCAAGAATCTCGAAAACAGTACAATCCAAGAATATGAATTAATTCCGAATACAATCAATCCTCCCTCTCCTCTCAAAAACAAGTGCTGCAACCAAAAAAAAAAAAATTCAACATGACGATGTACTACTACAATTCGGCCAAAAAGAATCGGTAATCGATGGGTAGCCTAACACTGACGTTCGTCATCGTGACGGGTCCTGCGGTGGCGGTGCCGGCCGCCACCACGCAGAGTCTGCCCAACTCGCCGGCGGCTGCGACGGGTAGCCCGCCCCAGCCCCTCCGTCGCCGCTCGCGGAGCCGCTGCCCTGCCCTGCGTCCACCACTGACGGGCATGTCCGGCGGCGCCTCTACTGTCACCTTCACCTCCGGCGAAGCTGAAGAGCACCAGGAACGACGACGACGAGCCGGACGCCGCGTTCACCGTGGCCGACCTGACAGCGCGCGCCGCAGCCGCGTGGTCGAACCGGCTTGGCAGTGGCTCGTCAGAGCCCTGCAGGAACCTGGGGTACTCCGAGAAATCCCCGCCGCTGCTCGCGGCCAACGCCAGCGCCTACGACTCCAGCAGCGCCTCAGGCCTCTGTGGCGGCGGCGGATGCGGAGCAGGAACCGGCATCGACGGCGACGGGAGCTGCTCGCTCGGCACCGGTGACTCCGCCGCCGACGGCGCAGGCCAGGCCAGTGCTGCGCGGGTACTGACACTGCCGGCCAGTGCTCTGCTACTGAAAACAGAGCAACAACAATATCACAGCTCATACGACCTGGTCAAAAGATTAAAAGTTTTATCCACTCTTGTCGTAATTAATTACAGAAATTACTGCGTGGATGAACTGTCAAGAACAACTAGACAACAATACGAGCTGCTAAATTATGTGTGGGAGACGCGTGTGGATGAGCAGTCAACAACAGTTTCACAGTAAGCGTATTATTAAAGCAGAGGAATCTCGAGTGTGTGCAACAAATGTGTGTGCGTTTAACCAGGAATTGAGAAGGACATGCTTGGTTTGGAGCACGGGACAACGTAGCTACCTACCTGATGTCATTATATATAATTTCATTTCATCCTTTTTTATGTCGACAAATAATTATTTCATACTTTTTTTTTTGTGTTTTTGTTTTCTTGATGCAGGGAATGTATATCATGCTTTGGGGTTGGTAGTGGTGGGAAAGCACGTCCATCCATCCATGTATCTTGTACTCGTGACAAATGTGTGAGGATCCTGGATCAACGTACACACTGCTATACATGTGTGGTTACCTGTAAGGAACAAGCACAAGAGCTCTGTGGCCAAATGGAACAGAGCAACGTCATCGGCTGCTGCTCTGTTTCGGAGCGACGATGCAGAGGAATGGTCAAACGGGACTTACAATCTGGGGTACGGTACGATCATTTTTTTTTAAAGTACTGTACCTTTTTGTTTGTTGCTTCATGTAGTCCGTATATGAATATAGGAATAAATAAAATGGAGGAGAATTCTAGGTTAAATTCGTTACGACGAATCTCTACGCTTCTAAACCGGAGCCGAGGCTCGGGCGGTGGATATGGCCACGTCACCCGCTAACCCGTTAGCCGTGGGATCTTCCAAGGAAGTGATATTGACCATCCGATTGCGGGTCGGTCGGGTCCCTCACCCGTTTTATTGATGACCCGAACCATCGAGAACCTTCGCGGGCTGTTCGTTTGCCCGCTCCCTGACTCCCGCACGGGCACGACCACGGCCATCTCGGCACGGGCGGAAGCTCCAGCAGCGCCCCTGCGAGGCTGCAACCCGTCGCGGGAGGGGTGGCCAGCGATGGGGACGCGGCGGACCCGGCTGCTCCTCCCTCCCGCTGCCCGTTACAGCTCCACCACCACTGCACCTACCCCTCGGCGCGGGCGAGGTGCGGTTCGACGGCCCCGGCCGCTCCAAACCGACCATTCCGGCGCGGGCGGGGGCCTCAGCTACGCCTCTGTGACCCCGGCGCGGCTGGCGGTGGGGGCATGGTGGCTCCGGCGACCCCAGAGCGGGCAAGGGGCGCAGGTGACCCTGACACAGCTCCTCCCTCTATCATGCTCTCTCTCAATCAGCAGCGAGTGGCAAGGCCCCAGCGCATCGGCGTGCAAGGCCCCCGTGCGCCGGTGGGTCAATGGCGACGAAGGCTCCCGTTGCGGCGGCCCGAGTGCGGACAGCCCCTGCGCGTGCCGGCCCCGACATGAGCGATCCCCAACGGCAAGCGAGCCACGGCCGCGGCCACCTTGGTGGCGAGCTCCACCAGCAAGGCGTCGTTGGAGCTCGGAATCTAGAGAGTTGCATGGGCTGCGCTCTTCCTCAGCTATCCCGTCGCTGGTGAGGGTGCTTTACATGGACCTCGGATCCACGCCATGGTGAGGGATCCTCATGCGCTCAGCCCATAAAGGATGGTCGTGGTCGGCATCAGCCTCAGAGCCGATCAGTAATGTCCCTCCACCTCCAAGCTGGGAGGTAAATTTCAACGGTCTATGGTTACTCATTTCCTCCATTGCCAATTGCAGATGAAGCCCCATTGCAGCAATGCCATTGTATGTTCGATGAAATGCACCTGAGACATGAAAATTTCCATTCACCAAAATTTTGAAGGTTGGCCTTTAACAAATTCTGTTTTTAGATAAACTTATGTAATTACTTCCATTCACCACTGAAAATTTTGATTCACCAAAAATTCCATTTGCTCGAATATATTAACTTGTGGATTCAATCTGAAATCTAGGTGTGCTAATAAAGAACTATTTGGCAAGGAACCCATAGACTATATTTACCATCTCTATTGGCCTTTAAGTCAATTTGCCTATTGAAACTTCATTACAGTATACAAATGTTTACGAAGTCTTGAAGAACGAAAATAAAAGGGGTCAACAATATACATATCTGAATATACATATCTGAATATTATAACTATACTAAAGAATTTTTTTACTTCCTCCATATACAGAGAACCAATCTTAGCACCACATAAAGCTGGTCAACATTATACATATCTGAAAATGCACCTGGAGGTAGAGCATGTTTTCGCTTAAAGAAATTATATCTTTTTTCTGGATTCCAGCTTGCATCTGCTACTGACCAGACCGCTCCTTAATTATTATTGATTTTACTAATCCGTAAACTCTCAGCATTTTCAATTCATATATTTTTCGCGGCAGTTCACCATTTTCACCTCCTCCTTCGTCTCGACTCTCTTCCTTGCGCAGCTGATTCGACGCCCAACAGAGATATACTAATTTGGGATACAGCTCCATACTGCTATCTGATGCACATATTTTTTTTTTTTTTTTTTTTTTGTACAGATTTCAATTGTCCATCCATGATCAAATACTGCATTTCTGATGCTTTGGTGCAAGTTATGAAAATGTTTTGCTTGTGACCAAAATAAACTCCAATGTAACTTTGGATTATAGATTGATGATCTTCAAAGGCATACAACATGTTCATGTATATATATGTATTGCTATCTGTTATTGATCTTATCATGACAGTCCCCTGGTTAGGTTTATTGCAATTCCATATCAAGGCTAGCACTAAGTCGCACTCGTCTCTACATCCATTGTTTTGTGTATGTGCCGGAAACATGAATTGCTGCAAATGATGCTATTTCTCACCGCAAGCCATTGAGCCTACATACGAAATATCAAATGATATCGTTTTGTTCATTTTGGAGCTTATTTTAGTACTTATATTCTTTCTATTTTTTAATTGTCGTGCCCTTACAACAACCTGGCCATTTTTATTCCTGCCTATAAGGAGTGAGGTTAGTTACATTTTCCATTGTTTACAGAATGATGACCCTCAAATCATGTGTCAGGTTCTTGGCTTCATTTGTGTGCACATGAATCCTGGTTTTACATGAATCACTGTACACAACCTTGATAGCAGTAATGTGGATGCCATGCCCTTGTTATACAAAGGTTAAATTGCAAGAAAGTAAACTGTTTTTGTCATGTCTACTATGCATACTTTTTCAGTCGCCACACGTGGAGCATAATTGTTAGCTATGTTAAAATAAGCTGTCATAGAACAAGCGATTCAGGTTCAAATCCCTAAGATAAATGTTACCATGTATATCTCTTAACCTCCTTTCAAATTCCATGAATTCAAGAATATCAGAAACAAAGATATGTGTTACAAAAAAATATTCAGTCTTTTATATTTTGCATCACTAAATAAATAAAACATGTATGCAATTATTTCTAAACCGATACATGATCATGCATCATGGCCTTTCCTAACATATAGGCAGGCCGCACACATGCATGGCCGATGTACTCTATGCAACAAGTTGGGCCTGACCACAGGTGTGAATGTGGTGGTCGCTGTAAGCCTGCAACAGTAACTATAGTAATGAAAATCGTCACGGTACAGCAGTAAAAATAAACAGTAATTAATTATGTACCGGTTGTCCACGGTGACGCGACGAAAGCTGTAGCAAAATCCAAATTGGGCGTTGCCTTCTCCCAACGCGTGCGAGTTCTCCTCAGACCCAACCAAAACCTCCTCGTCGAAAAAGCTTCAGTGCGGTGGTGGGCCTACCTAGCTAGTGTACTTGCTTGTTGCATCTATCGCGGTTCCCTAGCTTTCTTGTCCAATTAGACAAAACACAGTCCTGAAAATAAGCTTGAATTCCAGAAGGCCTCTGGAAAAACGGAAACCTAACTTAGACCATCTTTTCTTTAATTGAGCTCAAGTAACGCCCTAAGCGGATGAAGACGATCGCGATGCATGCCAAATGGTTTGTATTATTTGTCTAGTTTGACAATGCAAAACTAACGAGTTCATCATTGTCCGACTCCCTTTAATTATCAATCAAGGCGTTTCGCGTCAACTCAAGATACAGTCTTCTCTTCACATCGGCACGCACACGATTGCGACTTCTAGACTTGTGACTTGAGATCCGATGAAGTGAGCTGTAGTCAATCATGTATGTATGATTGCCTACGATAAAGAAAATGGGTACACGTGCACAAGATTGGCCGGGTTGGTTTGGGGAGACACAAGCCAACGTTAATACTCCTTCATTTTGCACTCTCGACTGCACAACATGACGTTGTTCCGTGGGGAGAAAACGATTTCTTCAATTTGCACCCTCTCCATTCATTAATACTTTATATTTAAATATATCAACATTGATAGTGGGCCAGTGGCAGAAATAGATACTAGAATGACACAGTTCATGGGTGACTTAACCACTAATCCGATGCTCGAGATTTTAGTATTTTTCCTTCGAATTTGATTCAAGTTACAATTTCACTTAAGGTAAAACTAGACAGAAAGTCATGTATTGCTTGCTCGGTTCCCCTGGGTTTTTCCTTCTAAAATCTGAAGAAACAAGCACATACGGGAGGTTCTTCTTTCCTGCTGAACAAGAAATGCAGGCGTACGCAGTCAATCAATCAAAACGATGTAATTAACAATTCTATAATGTGTAAATAAGATGATATATTCACCGTGATACTTTCGAGGGAGCTGCGGCGTGTCCCAGCAGAGGCGTGGAGTTGATTTTCACCACTCCATCTTTAGTATATCATAGAGAAGAGGCACTCATTATGTTCTATATGGCGTTGATGTTCTTTTTGAATAAGGAGCGTGTTTTAGATCGAAACACTATAAGACTATGACATTCGATGCAAAAGAAAATAAAAACAGATCAAAAAGCTTTTTTTGCTAATCGGAGAAGAAAGGTGAATACTTTGCTTGCTGCTGCCAAGTGTCCACCAGCAAAGAGGCTACTACTACACTAGCGGGTGAACCCTGGACGTCGATCATCACCCCTTCAACGCACGTGTGATGTTTGGAGAACGCGTTTGGCCAAGTCAACAGCCCATTCGGATTTTGCTGCTACAGATGGCATTCTCGATGTGTCTCGTCGCAGCATTAACCAACAGTTGTTCGAAAATTACTGCAAATTACGCACAGATTATTATTACCACTAGTGCGACGCGATCACCGGTAGCCACCGACGAATCTGGACGCATGCACACAACTTGTGGTGGTCAAACATACGTCGGCTATGACGCTACTGTGTGAACCAGCAGACCGAATCAACTAATTCCAGCTTAATATATGCGCAACCAATTTGCTCCTAATTTCTCCTCCGTTTTAGTTATTCATATTTATCCAATTAGCTTGTCTGATGCCTAATTTGCTGTTGGGATCCAGCAGATCTTGCTGCAGATGGACCTGTACTGTACGTAGAAACGAACTTGCCGTACCGACCAAGGAAACCAACAAAGAAACAGAACCGATCCAACCTTTGCCAAATACATTGCACCTCTCGTCAACTGTAGTCACGACGGCCGAGCTGCCTTTCGGTGCACCCAAAAACAAAATGCGGTGGAAATTGCAGAGCCGGACACGTGGCAAGGCGCCGCCTCTATATATATACATATAGATGGCGATGGTGCCTGGTGGTCGTCCGGTCCAGACGAGAAAAGGGACGACGCACGAGACAGACATATACGTACTCCTGTTCATGTGCTGCACGCCCAGGGTGGCGAACGCCGAGGGAGGTGGAGACCCGCCGCCGCTGCCGCGGTTCTCGGTGGAGGATGACGACGGGCAGCGGGAGGCGGCGGCGTGGCGGATGTTGTCGGGGTACGAGCGGAGCGCGGAGGCGTCCATGATGGTCGACGCGCTGGCCGCTGTCGTCGCCGGCGGGGCACAGCAGCCGGGTACGGCAAGTGCCCGTCATGGAGGTCATGTCTCGCCGTCGCCGGCTGAGGAGCAGTGGTGGAGCGACTACTACGCCGGAGACGTAACGCCGCCGCCGCCGACGTCCTCTCATCTTGCGCCGCCGGCCGCATCACCTCACGGTAACACGTTTCACCATTCCTGCGTATGCTCTGCACCTTCGTTCTCTGAAACAGAGCACCAGTTGCCGTTGCTCTGTTCCATTTGCCCGCAGGTCGATCTTGTTCGTTTCTCATTTCTTGCTTTCGTTTCTCTATACGTACCGTATATATACTCTCGCTACCCTTCTGCATGGTGTACGATGTCTTTGCATTGTTCACCAAAAACTTGACTTCTGGTCTCCATCTCTACACATGCGTCTAGTAGTGTGTAGTGTACGATGCTGCGTGACCCTTCTTTTTTAGATGGCCACTACTCCTCGTGATGAATGAACTTGTTGAGCCAGCCTCCTCACACATTTGTCACGAGTACAAGATACATGCATGGGTGAACATGCTTTCTCACCACTACCAACCCAAAGCATGAGATATGCTTAATTTGCAGCAAGAAAACAATTAACACCCACAAAAAAACAGTATTAAAAGAAATGGCAGTGCAAAAGTACCATTGTGGCGATTATATTGTCTCACTATTGCATTGGGAATAAAATGCAGAAGAAGCTCTAAGAGCATTCTTTGCTGTGGCACCTAGGGCAACAACAGGAAATAATTATTTCTCAATATAGAAAATGGATCAAACATATATATTGGCATCATTTACGTACCTAGATTGTCCTATGCTTGAAATGAAGCACGTGCTTCTCACTTCTTGGTTAAACAGAGACGTCATGCATACACCCTCGAGATTCCTCTGTTTCAATAAGACGTTTAATGTCAAAAATAAAAAGAAGCGAGGAACAGAGCTAATAAGAATATCCATCCTTTTTAAATTAATTGCATGCCTAGGGAATTTTGACTGATAGTAGTAATTCCTATGATTACGGGAAGACAAGTTAAAACTTTTAATCTTTTGAGCACGTCAGTACTCACTATTGTCTAATTGTGATATGTACTGTGGGACCGAGGGAACAGAGGAGCAACAGAGCACGAAGGAGAAATGTAGGGGTATTAAGATCTTTTGGACATATTGTCGGTTTAGACTGTCTCCAACGGCGGACTCAAAACGCAAAAAGTAGGTAGCCAACAGTGCTTTTAGGTGAGAAAACACCTCCAACAGCGCAGCCATTCCACCAACGCAAAATGCATCGAGGGAGAGAGGGAAGCCAAATATGCGCGCTTCTCTCTCCTCGATGGAAATCCTGGCGCCGACGCATGGTGGGCCCGTACAAGGCGAGGCGGGGCTGCGGTGTGGGGCGCGGCTCGCTGAGCGGGCGGGCCGCTTGCGCTGCCCGGTGTGGGCACGACAGGGCGCGGCTGTGAGCGGACGGCAGCGGGGGCCCCGCCGTGCGCGGCGCGGACGACGGCGCCGCTTCGCGGGCGGCGGCGACGACGCGGCACCCGCCGGGTGCGGGCGCAGACGGGCGCTGAGCGACGACGACGAGGCCTACCGTCGCGGCGGGCGCGACGACGACGACGAATTTCGCCCGTGCGGCTGCGGACAACAGAGGCGAGGAAGAAGAGGACAACCACATCCCGACGACTCCTCCCCTGCGGCGAGGACCCTCCGTCGAGGTGCCGTGCCGGGCGACGAGTTCCTCGTGCTGGGGAGATCACATCCGCACCGCCGCCGCCGGTCTCGCGCCACGCTTCGTCGGTCCGCTCCACCGCTTGTCGGTCCACGCCACCGTTCGCCCGGTCCGAGCACGGATGTCGCTGGTCCGCCCCACCGAGGTTGGCCTGGATCTCACCGACAGTGAGGAGGCCTTGGCCGTGGCATCCCCGTCCCCGCCGGTGGCAGCGCGGCCCGCAGGCCGCCGCCATCGGTGACGAAGGAACGGCGTGGATCCGCGTGGGGAGGTGGAGGTGGAGGCCGTCGCGGATCTGCTCCAAGGGCGGAGCTTAGCGAGGGGCGGTCCCGCGAGACAGCGAGAGGGAGAGAAGAGGAGGCTGCGGTGGCGGCGGCGGCGGCTGAGTCGGGGCTCGCGGCTCAAGGCCGCGGAGGAGGAAGAAGATGTGTCCACTTTTGTTGCATCTGGCTGTTGGAGAGGGAGGTTATGGGCCTCGCACCCTTTGCCGTGCCCGACCCAGATAGGTGAATGCATCGTCAATTTTAGGGTCGACTGTTGGAGACAGTCTTGCACACCGACTTCGCAAACACCATGTTTTGTGGGAGCACTAGGTGTCCACTGCAGGAAGCAACGAGTAAAGGAAAGCGAACCTCGACGCGCAACAAGTAGAGGACTAGTGGCCGTGGACGTCACCACTGCACCCAACCTTTTAACGCACGTGTAGTGTTGGAGGTAGGCTTGGATTTTGCTACTGCAGCTTTCTTTCTCGTTTGATCGTCACGTCGGTCGCCATGGACAAGTGGTAGTACGTAATTACTGTGTATCTTTACTCTTGTACCGTGACGGTTTTCATTATCATATTATACTGTAGTTACCATAACAGCGACCACAACATACATTCACACCTGTACTAGTCAGACCCAACTTGTTGCGGTCAACCATATATACGTCGGCCATGTGTGAATAAAAGAACCCACCGAATTTCTGTTCAGTTTAATTTGTTATTTTCGCAACGAATTTAACCCAGAATTCTCCTCTGTTTTATTATATTCATATTCCTGTACGCGGTATATGAACCAACAAACAAAAAAAAGTAAGTACAATACTAGAAAATGATGGTACCTTACCCCGGATTCTAGACGTTCAAATTAAGTAGTCAGGATGAAACGAACCTGTAGTTTGGAACGGCCCTGCATTCCTGCAGATGCGACCTACACCTGAACGTCAACTTGCCGTACGGACGAAGGAAACGAACAAACACAAGTGACGTGGCCGGCAGGATGCATTGCACCTCGTCGGCTCTCAGAAAACGGCGGAGCTGCCTTTCGGTGTGCACCGTGGACACTCGGTGGCCGGACACGTGGCCATGCGCCGCCTATATATATTCATTCACACACAAACACATACTCGGTGCCGCTAGCTGGTCGTCGTTCATGTGCTGCGCGCGGCGACCAGCAGGGTGGCGAACGCGGAGCGGAGGAGAAGGACGAGGGCCGCCGCCGCCGCCGCGGCTCTCGGACTCCGACACAGCCGGTGCCGGCCGTGGTGAGGAGTACGACGGTGAGGACGGGCAGCAGCAGGAGGCGGCGTGGCGAGTGATGTCGGGGTACGAGCGGAGCGCGGAGGCGTCCATGATGGTCGACGCGCTGGCCGCCGTCGTCGCAGGCGGCACAGCACCGCCAGCCGGTGGCCGACCGCCGCAGGTGTCATCGCCGGAGGGACAGTGGTGGAGCGACTACTACGCCGGAGACGTAACGCCGACGTCCTCTCGTCCTGCGCCGCCGCCAGACGCATCACCTCACGGTAATCATCCCTCGTTTAGCTAGCTGGATTGCTCGTCGTGACACGTTTTACCGACCGTTCCTGCGCATGCTCTGTTCTGCATCGTCGCCCGGAAAACAGAGCAGCAGCCGTTGCCGTTGCTCTGTTCCATTTGCCCACAGAGGTCTTGTTCCTTTCTCATTTCTTGCCTTCATTCGTTTCTTTATATACGTACCGTATCTACTCTAGCTACCCTTCTGCATGGTGCAAAATTTGGTAAAACGTATTACAGCGTAGGTAAATGTGACGAATGAACTAAGGATCTGGTGACACTAGTTATATCTAACCAAGCACAATATAACGTGTTGGTGGAGGGGCTGACACACCGTGTGCCATGATCTTCCTATCTTTACGTTGGTCGCCACAGATCCTCCATAAGGCAATATAGCCTTTTGGCATACAAACCATTAGAGGCAACAGTAGATAGCATGCCATTTTCACCAAAAAAAAAAAACATTTCGAAATATGTCTTGCAATGCTCACCAAACAAGTACAGCTAACCAAACTTGTCTACCAACGTATTTGTCACGAGTACAAGATACGTGGATGGACATGGACGTGCTTTCCCACTGCTACTAACCCAAAGCATGATACATGCTTACTTTGCAGCAAGAAACACACACACACACACATAAGTATTAAAACAAATGGCAGTGCCAAAGTACCATTGTGGCGATTATATTTGTGTCACTGTTGCATTGGGATGAAAAGACAGGAGAAGCTCTAAGTGAGCATTCTTTGCCGTGGCACCTAGAGAGGGCGACAACAGGAAACAATTATTTGTTAAAATAAAAACGATAAAATATATATACATAATGACATCTGGTAGGTACCTAAATTGTCCCATGCTTCAAATAAAGCATGTGTTAGAATTACGCAAAAAAAAAAAAAAAAAAAAAGAAAAAAAAAAAGAAAGAAAGAAACCATCCATGAACAGAGCTATTAGCAGATCACTCTTCTCTAACGAAAAATTAACTGTGTGAGTGTGTTGGCAATTTGACTGGCAGTAGTACTCGTTTAGCCTATGATTACAGCAAGATTGGATAAAACTTTTTAATCTTTTTTACCAGGTCAGTAGTACTCCTTTCCACTAATTACGATACTCTTTCCTCCTCTGTTTTCAGCAGCAGAGCACGGGGCGGCGGCAGGGCTTCCCACGCCTCACTCCCCGGCGGCGGCGTCACCGGTGCCTCAGTCGCCGCTCCCATCGCCTTCGTCCAGCGACTCCGCCGGCACGCCACGGAGGCGGCGGTTCCGCGGCGTGCGGCAGCGGCCGTGGGGAAGTGGGCGGCGGAGATCCGTGACCCGCACAAGGCGGCGCGCGTGTGGCTCGGCACCTTCGACACCGCGGAGGCCGCCGCCCGGGCCTACGACGCCGCCGCGCTGGGGTTCCGTGGCAACCGCGCCAAGCTCAACTTCCCGGAGTCCGCTGCCACGCTCGTGTCGGCGGCGCCGTCGATTGCGGTGGCGGTTCGTCCTCCGCATCCGCAGAGGCCGGAGGCGGTGCTGGAGTCGCAGGCGCTGACGTTGGCCGCGAGTGGCGCCGGGGAGTACTCGGAGTACGCCAGCTTCCTGCAGAGCCCCGCTGAGCCACCGCCGCGCGTATTCGACCACACGGTGAGGCCGAGGCCGCCCGCGGTGAGCTCGTCAGGCTTGTCGTCGGGGTCGGTCCCGGTGCTCTTCAGCTTCGGCGGAGGTGACGGTGCCGGTGCTAGCAGCGGCGCCGCGGGACATGACCGTCAGTGGTGGACGCGGGGTACCGGCGACGGCGGGGATGGGTCTGGGTCTGCGTACACGTCGCAGCCGGCGGCGGCGAGTTGGCCGCCGGACTCTGGGTGGTGGCGACCGGCACCGCCGCCGCAGGACCCGTCAGGATGACGTCAGGTTCGTCAGGCGAGGCGACCGATCGATTACCGATTCTTTTTGGCCGAATTGTAGTAGTACGTAGAATTTTTTTTTTGAGAGGGAGCAGCACGTTTTTTGAGAGGGAGGATGATTGTATTGTATTGTGTCCATTCGAAATTCATGTTTCTTGGATTGTCTTGTTTTCGAGATGCTTGGGTTGTTGTTACGAGTCCTGTTGCTTGGATTTTAATTGTTGGAGTATCAGCGTCACCGACTGCTTCGATTAGAACCTGAACTCTGAAGGTGTCAATGGCGCCTCCGACCGTTGCTGTCTAAGCTGGCGAAAACGGCACGCACTGCCACTGCCGGATATGAAGGTCTTGTCGTCGTCGTCGGAACAGAGGACTGAATAGCGGCGGAGCGCGATCAACGATATGAGGACAACATCGGCCGACAGACAGTGCAGGTCATTGAGCACTGACCAACGGTGCAGTGCAAACAAGCTTGGGGGTTCAGCTCCATCGTACGAGGAAGGTGCGGTGTGAACCCCAACGCGCCGCCGCAGGAACAGAAACAACGCGTTTCCCAAGTTCGTCGACGAGATGGAGTACCTAGTGTGTGAGTCAGAGTCACGACCTGATCATCAGTCTGAAACGGACGGCAAACAGTTGATTTGGGCATTAAGGAAATGAACCCTGGATCTGGATGGGATGGATCGTCTCTGTTGCCGTCGGAAGCAAAGCAAGCAATGGACGATGGCTGCTGTCTGTGTCTGGTATCTCCAACTCCTACGGTCCTTTTTTTATGATGTGATCAGGATCCTATCCTACGGTCATACTTACTTGTTGAGGCAAGACTGACACACCGGTGAGCACACAACAATTTTATGACGTGATCAGGATCCTATCCTGAGTTTTTACAGCTATGAGGAAAAACAGAAATTTAAAGCTACAGCAAAAAAAAAATAAATTAAAGCATACCATATTATATGTTCATTGTGTAGCTCTACTCATTCGGAGTCTAACACAATTTGATTTTTCATTTTACGATTTTTCTGTGATTTACTATGATTTTTCAAAACTGCTTTAGGGGTAATTTGATCGGTTTTTGAAAGTTCGGGGGTGATATAGACCGTTTTCATATGTTGGGGGTTATGTATGCTACCACCCATAGTTGAGTGGGTGATGTAGACTTTTTCCAATAGCTAAGTGTATTTTTTCCAGGGCCATACATCTCATTTTTCCAAGTAGAAACGTTATGTGTCCGGATTTTTTGGTCTCGTTCGGCTGGATGTGGTGGGGTGGAATCGGCTGGTCTGCGCAGCCCATCTGTTCGGCAACAGAGCCCCAGCCGGTTCCCAGCCGAACGGCTGAGCAAGCCACCAAAAGGAGGCCCAGTCGGTTCCCCATCCAGCTCTAAAAAAATGCCATCGAAGCCTATCCATTCTGCATCAAAGTTTTTTAAATTTTTTTTTTTTGCCTTGGCTGATTTGATGGCTGGGAGGCGGGAGGGTGCTTGTTGGCTGGCTGGCTGGTTCAGCAGCAGCCACCAGCCCAGCACATCCAGCCGAACGAGACCTTTTCAACGTTCGTTGACACTAC
This sequence comes from Hyparrhenia diplandra, assembly GCA_015847255.1. Classification (NCBI taxonomy): domain Eukaryota; kingdom Viridiplantae; phylum Streptophyta; class Magnoliopsida; order Poales; family Poaceae; genus Hyparrhenia; species Hyparrhenia diplandra. The sequence continues at coordinate 1,571,278 of JADLZK010011027.1, forward strand.
ACTTGTACCGAATTTTGTCGTATCTGAAACAGTACGCGCACAATTACATCATGTCGAATTTTTTAGGCAGTAGCATTTCTTTTTGAAGAGGATGGATGCATGCTTTTGTGATTCGTATTCTTGGATTCTTTTTGAGGGCCTGTTTGGATTGGAGGTTTTTCATGGGAATTTCAAAGGAACAAGAATCCTCCATTTTGCTTACGTCACCTGCGTTTGGATCATAGGAACCAGCCATTCCTTTCCCTTTGGAAAGGCTTTGCTTCATACACAAAACAAAGGAAAATAAACATCCACTTTCGCATCCCTTGGAAATTTTTCCTACGGCGTGAAGGATGCGATCACTTGCTACTAGCGATCAAGGAGCCTTGATTATTGTACCTACGACCCACGAGCCATCTTTCCAATCATTGGACGGACTTCACTGATTTGGCATTTAAAAATACAAAGCAGTGATGATAGCGGGCCACAATATTGGTGCATTTAGTAACTAGCATGTTGGCCGGCTCCATTTGGGACGGCTGTGCCATTTGGACCTAATTGGCCTGATCTCTATTAAATATGTGTTTTGTGAGAGGAGTATATTATGTCTTGTAGTGTCTAAGTGCCTCCATTCTGTGTTTTCAATTCACGTGTTCCAAACACCAACTCCTATATAATTCATGTGATTTTCCAATCCTCTGTTTTACCCCTACATTCAAATCCTGTGTTTTCTTGTTCCTACGTTTTTCCCATTCCTACGTTTTTTTTTATTCCTGCGTTCCAAACAGGCCCTGAATGTTTTGTTGCTTTACTTGCTCGCTTTGTCGGATTATAGCAAAAGTTTGTGTTGTTGCTTCTCACACGGAAAGAAAATGTTTCAGAAGGTGTCACATCAGTGGTGCGGCGGAAGTTTCTTATGCTTAGCTCCCGGCCGGTGCTGTCCTAGTCTTGCTCTGTGTTAAGTTCCAGTTCAGTTCATCTCTGTAAACAGAAAGAACGGCGCACAAACACAAACATCCGTTTCTAAGTGCCGGCGAAAACGACACGCACCACTGGAATAAGGCTACTGGACAACCCGCACCGCATGCTGCTTGGCTTATTGGGCTGTGGCAGATGAAAATTATTTAGCCCAGATCAAAATTTTAACGGATCTCGAATTAGTTCAGGTAGGCCCTTTGGGGCCTCCTCTCAGTTCGGATTGGAGATCGGCTCAATCCGGCCCAGTAAGAGAAACAAGCCTTTTTTTCGACATGGACTAAACGAACGAGGCCTCCTCAATAATTAAACATTCGATTTGCTCAAAATAATAATAATTAAATATTAAATATTCGAAAGCATGCATGTTCCATCGACCGGCGCGGCATGCATGATAGGATTAGCAGTTGGGTTATTTGCTAATTCTATGCATCAATCAACAAAGTATGGTTTTGGATGTTGTACCAAACATGTATCGTTGCGATTAAAAAAAACGTGTATCCTTGCCTAGCAAAGCCATGCAAAAGGTAAGCAAACAATCTAAAGGTGACTATAGTTTCCTAAACAAAACATGTATCGAAAAAAAAAAGGCGCAAAAAACCGATTCTAAGCCGAGTGCCACCGCCCAACGGCACTTTCGGCTTAGAATAGGAAAAAAAAAAAGCTACCAGCTTCTAAGCCGAGTGCCGCCGGCTAAGGCACTTTCGGCTTAGAATAAAAAAGAATCCTTAACTTATCGTTTTTCTTTTCCTAATCATTTTTTCCTAATTATTTTTCATTAAAATTTTAAAATACCATTTCAAATTAAATAAACAATGAAAATTTTATAATTTTATAAAAAACGAACCATTATTTTATGTGTTTTTAGGTCAACATTCCATTTATATAAACATAATAAAAAAAATAAGAATTATCAAACGGATCTAAAAAATCCCTAAATTTTAACTTGCCACTATATTTGCTATCTTTTGGCTATAGAAAAAGTTTCAAAAGTCAAATCATAATTTGAGCATCACTATGGGCCCGTTTGGTTCAGCTTCGTGAGCCGCTTCAGGAGTTGCTTCAACAATTTATTTGCCAAACGACCCGCTCCCTCACCAGCTCGCTGGGCCGCTCCCCTGAAATTCCGCTGAGACAAGCTCTTGCGCAAGGTGAAGCTGGAAAAAGCAGCTTTGCTCAGCTTCATCTGACATTTTGTGGGCCCCACCATGTGCAATGACCCCTCCCCTCGTACGCAGGTGCTGGTACCCTTGTGAGACTGGACGCCGGTGCGCCGCCGCCGGAGCGGGCGGGCGCAGCCGTCGGAGCTAGGCGTGGGGCCGTCGAGGCACATGCAGCCGAATGGCCGGAGAGCGGGTGAGCGCAGCTGCCGGACAGCTGGAGCCACGAGCAGCCGTCGGAGCACGCACGGCGCGGCCGGAGCGCGAGCAGCGGCCTCCAAAGCACCTCGAGCGCTGGACGCCGATGCCACCAGGGCCACGCAGAGTGCAGCGAACCTGCTGCCTGAATGCCGCCGAGCCATGCGCGCGGATGCGGTCGATGCGCCTTTGCGCGGATGGTGCTGGGCCCTTATATGGGAGTGCCAAGAACAGAGATGTGTGCTGCGAGGGAGAGAGATCAGAGTTGTGTGCTTGTGGGGAGCGAGAACCGAGAAGGACAGAGATGCCTGCTGTCGTGCAGCGTGGGGAGGGAGAAGGGGAGGAAAGGTGCGTGTGTGCTGTGCTGCCATGCTGCTTGGGCAAGCGTGCAGAGGGAGAAGGAAAGTTGAGATTAGTTAGAGCAAAGGGAACGAGCGCTGGCTCGTTTGGTCGAGCGCTCCAGGTGAGAGCGACGTCACCCGGGCTCGAACCCGGCGCCCACCTCCTTTCTTACGGGTATCCGGGAGACTCCCCCGTGTTAAAAAAAAAAAAAAAGATTAGTTAGAGCAAGTACAATAATGGGCTATAAGCCAACCTAGTCAGCAATTTTGATGATGTGGAGGGAGAAGGGAAGAGAGAGAAGAGAGCTTGGCTCTTGTTGAAGCAAAATTTGGGCACGGATGCATAGGCATTAGTGGGTCCCGATAGATATGGATGTGAGAAGGAATAGGAAAGAGAAGGAAACAAATAATACTAAAAAATTTTGTAGCCAATTAAGAGACTAGTTGTTGTATAGCTTGGCTATTATAGCCAAACACTTATTAGCCATGCTCTTAGGAGAGGGAAGGGTATTTTAGACTTTTATCATTGCATGAGTATGTGAAGCTGTTTTTGCCAAACGAATGGATAAAAACAGCTTAGCTTTACTAAGAAAGCTGCAAGCTGCTTATGAAGCTAAAAGTTAAAAAAACAGCTTTACTAGTGAAGCTAAGCTGTGCCAAACAGGGCCTATATATCCGACACATAGGAGATCACTCTCACTAACTTTGAAACTTCTCAGTAGATGTTCCAGCTTTCAAGCGATGTTCGTCACAACTTCCTCTAAACCTTCTCAATTTGTTTCCACAGCTTCCACATGTGATTTGACGACAACTCGTCGAATTTCATGATTTTTCAACTTTGTTTTCTTTTTATATAATTTAAAAACCGTTCACCCACACGCTTGGTGTCGTGTTTTCGAAACGAGATCATTGAAAACCGTAATCATACCATCTATGAGGCCTTAAATTAGGTTGACTAACATGAATATCAATTTTACACTCAATTTTTCCAAATATTTGAATGACCTGTAGTTCAAATCTCATCAGATAAAAATTATTGTTTGAAATATAATTAATTAGTTATATATAGTAAATAAACTGAAAAAATGCATCAAACTTTGTTAGGGGGTAGGAAATGTGATATGTGTTGAGGAGAAAAAGTTTGAAGACATTTGAAAAAAAATTCTTAGCCGAGTGCACCCCCATGGCACTCGGCTTAGCCTCCCTAAGGCGAGTGTTTTTTTTCTGGACTCGGCAACATATAAAATAAGCCTTGTGTGGTACCCTTAGCCGAGTGCCAAAGTTTGGCACTCGGCTTAGAAGTAACGGAGGGCCGACGGCGTGGGTGGGGGGTGGGGGGTGGGGGGCACACAGTTGAAACTAAAGCCGAGAGTGTTTTGCCTAAGGCGTGTATCGAGTTTTTAGCACTTTCGGCTTATCAAGTCTAAGCCGAGTGTTTATTTTGGCCATGTGCCGATGGCCTAGGCACTCGGCTTAGCGGCTCTAAGCCGAAAGTGCCCGATATTTGGCACTTTCGGCTTAGAGTCGAGCACACGGCCAAGGTGCCGTTTCCGTAGTGATGCCTCCTATGCATGTGAATACAACTATCAGCATATGTATATGTGTATTCCTACTACTAAAGATTTCCATACATCTCTAGCAATGAACTATTAGCCTTTCTTTTTGAATAGAGGTACGTACTAGAGCTAATTTTAGATATTAGGCTATGGGATCGAAATGTCAAATTAACCTTACTCTAGCTTTTGAGAGTAGTAGAGCCATGCCGTGAATGGAGGCAACAAAACAAATGAATCACAGAACCAGGTGGCCAACTTGGTCTCTCCTCTCTTGCCGCGATTGCATCGGGAGGAAGGAGAAGGGTAGAAAATTAATTTTGTTTCACTCTCGGGGTTCCTGATGCAAAAGTGCCAGAGAGAAATATTTCTTATATGTAGGCTTAGCTGATTTATGAAAAACACAAGGGCCTAAGTGCAAAGTTCTGCATTTATGCGTTTCCCTGCTCTGTTGGAGGCAGTATTTTTAGGTGGGCGAACTTTCTTTGTGTATGCTGCATATACCCGAATGCCTCTCTTTTTTTATGCCTAGGCTGTTGGAGATAGCCTAAGGCGAGTTTTTTTTTTACGGACTCGGCAACATATAAAATAAGCCTTGTGTGGTACCCTTAGCCGAGTGCCAAAGTTTGGCACTTTCGGTTTAGAAGTAACGGAGGGGCCGACCACGTGGGTGGGTGGGTGGGGGGGGTGGGGGGGGCACGGTTGAAACTAATTTGAGTGTTTTGCCTAAGACGTGTGTTTATTTTGGCCGTGTGCCGATGGCCTAGGGCACTTTCGGCTTAGGGGCTCTAAGCCGAGTGCCCGATATTTGGCACTCGGCTTAGAGTCGAAAGCACACGGCCAAGGTGCCGTTTCGGTAGTGATGCCTCCTATGCATGTGAATACAACTATCAGCATATGTATATGTGTATTCCTACTACTAAAGATTTCCATACATCTCTAGCAATGAACTATTAGCCTTTCTTTTTGAATAGACGTACGTACTAGAGCTAGTTTTAGATATTAGGCTATGGGATCGAAATGTCAAATTAACCTTAGGGCGTCTCAATAGTGACCAAATAGCTAGCTAGGAGGAATTCTATTGGCTATCAATGACACTTTAGGGCGTCCGCAATGGTAATAGCTAGTACTAGCTACGTAGTCGGCTGACGTGGAGGTGAGAGACAACAACAAAGACTATTTTATATTGATGGACCCACGTGCTCATCTCACATGTTCTTGGGCTACGTGAAATAGTCTAGCTATTTGCATGTAGCTAGTGACTATTCTCTCTCCTACTTTTTCCATACCACGTCACATCTAGATAGCGAAATAGCTAACCATTGGGGACGGCCTTACAAATAGCTAGCTAGATGAGGTATAAAAATAATATAAAAGTAACATGTTGATTGGCTATCGAGGAGAGAGACCAAATAGCTAGCGACTCTCAAATAGCTAGCGACTAATAAATATCTAATCTAATAAATATCTAATCTAGCCCGTTCTCCTAGAAACATCTCTCTCACATAACTCTCAACTATAGTGCTTATTTTTTTCTTATTTAGATGTCTCATTTAGCTAGCGATTTGTAAAAGTGACATTAATAGCCAATAGAGTTGTTTCTGGCTAGCGATTTGACACCCTTACTCTGGCTTTCGAGAGTAGTAGAGCCATGCCGTGAATGGAGGCAAGGTGGCCAACTTGGTCTCTCCTCTCCTCTCCTCCCTTTCCCAAACAAGATCTCGCCTCTCCCTGTCATGGCGGATAATTTAATCTCACCACCCTCTCCTGGCTCGTGCTCTGTTTTAAAATTGCCTCCTCCTCGCCGCGCCCATCCCGCCATGTCCGTCTCGCTCTCACTCATCTGTCATCTCTCCTTTTTCAACCTTTGACGCTGTAGATTGAGACATGCAGGTGCGCTGCGACGTCTGCGGCGCCGCGCCGGCCGCCGTGCTCTGTTGCGCCAACGAGGCCGCGCTCTGCTCCGCCTGCGACAGCCGCGTCCACCGCGCCCACAAGCACCGCCGCATCCCGCTCGTCGCCCAGCCTTCCTGCGGCGCCGACTCCGACGCCGCGGCGCCGCTCTGCGACGTCTGCAAGGTGAGGTTTCCGCTGTGCGACGTCGTCTGCAGCAAGGTGGTGAGCTGCTGCTGACATGGTTGGTGCGCCTTGCCTTGATTGCCTTGGCTTGCAGGAGCGGAGGGGCCTCGTGTTCTGCGTGGAGGACCGCGCCATCCTGTGCCCCGACTGCGACGACCCCATCCACAGCGCCAACGACCTCACCGCCAAGCACACCCGCTTCCTCCTCGTCGGCGCCAAGCTCTCCGCCGAGCTCGTCGACCAGGCGCCCCCTCCTCTGACGACGACGACGAGCCCGACGCTGTCCCCGCCGTCTGCGCGGCCAACAAGGCCTCGGCTGTTGAGTCCGGCGGCGGCAGCAGCAGCATCTCGGACTACTTCACCAACATCTGCCCCGGCTGGCGCGTCGACGACCTCCTCTTCGACGACACCGCGTTCTCAGCGGCATCGGTACGTGCCTATAGCCAATTAGCCATCCTTACCGTGCTCTACTCTATTCTATCCGCAGCGCGCTGGATCACGCTAGCAAACAAATCGACGACCTCACCTCACGGTGTGGTGCGTTTTTGGATGGAAGCAGAAGGCCGGCTACAGCGACGACGGCTACGATCAGGTGCCGTCCCTGGACGCCGACCTCTTCGACGTGGTGGCCGGCGGCGGCGCGTGGTCCGGCTCCGGCGACGAAACGCTGTGCTTCAACAAGGTGCCAGCCTCCGTTGTGGTCGTCCCGGCGGCGGCGGCCAAGCAGCAGCAGGGGTGCGTGAGGGAGAGGAGCTGGAGCTGGAACTCGGACAGCGACAGCGACAGCGACCTTCTGAGCTGCACTGTACCAGTTCAGTCCGGCTCCGGCTGGCCTGGCTGGCTTGTGTGTACTTGCTGCCGTGACTTCTGTGACCAGTGTGTGTAAGAGAGTGCGTGCTGGTGCTTTTTTACGCTGCTGTACTACTGTTTGTTACTGCGAGTATATATACTTACCACTAGTGGGTAAGCACCAGCAGTGCTCAATCCCAATTAATTAAGGTCGGTGCAGCAGTTTATATATATATTATGTCTCAATCATGATGTAATATTGTTGTTACCGTACGTATTGTAAACCTTAACTGTGTGGTACTCCATGGTTGAAAACAAAGATGTTTTGAAAAAGGCTTGGTCATACATTGGGAACATAAATCATTAATAACTTTTAAGTCATTGAGTTTAGAAATGTGAAAATTATATCAATAGATTTGTCTTGAAAAATACTTTTATAAACGTATATATATAATTTTTTAATAAATATTTTTATAAAAAGAGGAGTCAAAGTTGCGCTTTGGAGACCGTCGCTGTCCAAAAACGTCTTCTTTTTCAACTATGGAGGGAGTACGTTGTGTCATGTATGTGTCTTGTGTGCCACCTCCTTTGATCTGTGAGGTAACAAAATGCTTTAATCTATCCTAATCCTACTAAAGCCGTAGATGGCCAGCCCTCCGCCACTAGACACATTTCACTGTTTTTAGCACAGTAACACATATCGACTGTCCGATCCCCGGTCACCTCTCCAGAGCCGTCCGTTTGTCCACGTTCTATAGACTTCGAACTCCTACATCGCCTCCTCTCCGTACAGACCACCTCGCCGCCGCCTCCGCAAAACCTGCGCCTCCCCGTCTTCGCCGCTCCCAACCTTCCTCCCCATCCACATCGCGCCCTTGGCTGCTATTCGTTCCCGATCCAACCCTCGCGCGCGGGACCCCACGGCATATCGCTTCCCATCCGGCGCGGCACAGCGCAGTGCCTCCCAACCGTCGCAAGCGCCATAGCACGACGCAGCGCGTCTTGGCGCAACGGGTATCGGCGGGCAGCGCCGCGGCATCGGCTTCCATCACCAGCAACACCCACGCGCCACGCCAGAAACCGCCCGGCTTCCTCTTCCTGTCGCAGCACAAAGGCCCCGCTTGCAGTCCTGGCCGCAGCAGCACAGCGGCACAAAAAAAGATACGCCAGCTCCATCTCCTACGCCCGTGTGGCTCACTCGTGGGTGATTCAGCAGCACAGCGGCACAGAAAAAAAGTTAGGCCAGCTCCATCTCCTACGCCCGTGTATGAATTGAGTTAATTCAAAGTGAATTCAAAATTGCGATTTCCTGAGTCGTTAGTTGTGGTGGAGTTGCTTCAAGTGGGTAGGATGGGTGTGGCTCTCCTCAATTGTATGATTTTGGCCCAGTTTCCATCCAAAAAACTAGGCGGGGCGCTTGTCTTATTTTTCTTTATTCGTCTAATAGAAATAGCGGCAAAGTTTTTGTTGTCCCTTCGGAAAAAAAATCTAAAGTTCCAAACCACTATTGACGTTTGCAACAGTTTGAACTCGGCTATGCTGTCGAGTTGGGTGCAGAGCTTCAATGTTTATTATCTATTCATGCACCAGTTTGTTGTAACAAAACTCACTTTTTTAATACAAAGATGCACAAGGCTCTTGTGTGATTAAGAAAAAAATAGTTTGAACTCTGGTTGCTACAACAATGTCCCAGTTGATGTTCTTGTAATCGTTGATGAAGATTTTACAGTGGAGTAATGAGTAATAAATCATCCAAAATTTTATTAGAAACAAAGGTTTCGTTATGAGCTGTACTTGACCACGCAACCACGAAAAATGTCAAAATAGCATGAATTCTTGGACTGCACGTTTCGTGTATTAAGAGTAACCTCCCTGGAATACTCGAAGAAAGCTATTGGCCTAACACACATGAACCGCTGGTAGATAGCCCGGAATGCATGTTTACCAGAATTCCATGTTTCCTTCTGCTGACTCCATACCCAAAAATATACAATTTCAAATTTAAGACTATAAATATCTCAAGGCGCTGCCAAACCTCGGCAGAGGATACAACGGATGCCAATTCAAGACTGTTGCATGTATTTCAGATGGTCATGCGGAGGAAGGAAGTTGCAGCGGCACTTCCCATGACAACCGAAGCCCAACTCAACACAAGTTGGTTACAAACGGCCGCTATCAGCTAATACGAACGGTTGCTTCCCGCGCTTGCTCATCAGTCTTTGCTGGCCGTGTGCATGCGTGTGAGCTGGCGCGGCAGCCTAGCAGTGGCAAGCTCGTGCAGTTGCGTAGCGAAAGAGCGGCGACAGACAGCAGGCGTGAAGGTAGTTTATAATTCACTAGTACCCAAATCATTTTGCGTGACGGGCGAATTGTATTTTTGCGTGGCGGGCATTTGAGCCCGTCACCAATGAAAGGTCACGGCATCGCGGATTAACCGTGACGGGCTACAGTGCCCGCAACGCTTAATGGACTAACCGCGGGCGGGCGAATTACAATGCCCGTCCACGGTAAAGGTTTTCAAAAAAATAAAAAAATAGAAGAAACCTAGACAGGCCTGCGAGCCCGGCGCCGGATCCGTCGATCCCTTTGCGGATCCGGTCGATCCAACGCCGGATCCACCGCGGAAGGGAACGCCGCCGCCGGATCCGCCTACGGGGAACATCGCCGCCCGGATCGGGCTGTCGCGCCACCGCCGGCGGTTCGGTTGTCGCACCACCGATTGACGGCGTCGTTGAATCCAAGCGAGAGAAGGACCTCGCGATATCGAAGGAGTGAGTGGGAGATGTGGGGAGGAGAGGGTGATGGAGAGAGAGAGCGATGTCAGGTTACGAACCTGCCGCCGGTGACCTCGCCGGCCACCACCACAGCGCCCGGCCGGCCGCCACCGGGAGCGCGCCGCCGGGCGCCGTGGCCCCGCAACCCCGCTCGGCCTCCCGCGATCCACCCGCACGAGGCCGCCATGGACCGCCGCCGCCTCGAGAGGAAGGGAAGCCATGCTTGGGAGCCGATCAGGGAAGGAGAGAGAGGAAGGAGGCGGGGAAGGTGCGGCGCGGAGCGCAGTGGAAGGACGGGCCGGGCGCGCGATGAGAGGATGGGGGGGCGCCGTTGTCTTCGCGCGACCAGAGGATGGGGAGCGGCCGCTGCTGGCGCTCAAGGAGAGACTGAATGATTGGGGCTAGGGTTTCATCCTCCTTATATACTAGGTGCGCGATTTTTGGGCTGCCTGGACTCTAAATTGGGCGGTAGTTTAGGTGACGGGCACTTAACATTGCCCGCCCACGGTAAATAAATTTTACGTGGCGGGCATCTTAATGTGCCCGCCATGCCATGGTTAATAAATATTAACCATGACGGGCGTTTTTTTAAGTTGTCGCCACGGAAAATTTATTTTCCATGACGGGCAAATAATGCCCAATCACGGAAAATAAATTTTTTTCCGTGGCGGGGTATTAACCGCGGACTGGCAAATTATGTGCCCGCTTACGGAAAAGATTGGACCGCTGCTCGCAAAATCGAATCGTTACTAGTGATTGTTGGCCAAAGTTTGCGCGGCTGCTTGACAAAATGTTTCTCAAGCTGTCACATCACAGTTCATCGATCAGGTTGCACTAGAAACCACGTAGCGGGCGTTGCCCCGCGCCTGCCTATTGGTAACAGACTATCATTGTCGCTGCAAACAAAATACAAGTTTCTGTTATATATTCTAGAAACCATGGTATTTCAAAGGAGATAAAGAGATATACATGGTAACATGAAACCTTAAAAATTGTATGAATATTTAAATTGTGCATGCAATTCAATCATTTCAGGACTCTATATTGAGTTTATGTTCAAATGACCGTCATCACTCACTTGTGTGTTGCCCCCCCCTCTCGCTGGATCATTAGCCACTGCCTTCGATGACTTCAGGAGCACAGAACTGATAAACAGATCAATCAATACTGCCTGCTAGAAGATTTGTACCATTATCGAGGATGCACTTGTATTTGAGCTACTTTGAACTTTGAAGCAACCTAAAAGAACACAATCCAGGTGATGGCAACGAAATCTAGAAGAATATAATCTAGAATAACACACTTAGATGACAGGAAAAATGTTTCTTTTATTATTTCTTTTAAGGCTCGTATATCTGGCTGCTTTCCATTTACAAGATATTTTGATCTTATGGTCTCTTGCTCTTTAGAACTTTGACAACGAAAGTAAATTTGTTTCCAACTAAAGCTGTTACCTTAGCTTTATCATAGTGTAATCAGAAACACACCAGCTATGCTATGTACTTACTGGTTTCAGATTCAAATATCCTTGTCTTCTAATTATCTTCACAAGTGGAAGCAATGTGCTATGAGGCCAATTTTATAAAGGGAGATACCCCTCAAAAAAATTATAAAGGGAGATAGATAATGTTCTGAGGTTAAATCCTCTCTTATTTTTCAACAATAAGCTTAGCACCTCTGAATTTGGTCAAGTGGATTACCTTTTGATCGATCATTAGAAGGTTAAGATGTTTCACATCAATTTCCTCACTATCACCTCTGAGTTCCCGCAACCTGGATACTCGTACACAAATAGTATAGTCTAATATTCGTGGTCATAAATTTGAGAGTGGAGTAAGTGTCATTTGCATCTGCACGGGAAAGAATAATATAGTTAGAACTGTAAGATACACATGTGAATTCGAAACATATCTAGTATTTCCTTGTACACAATATTTTTTAGTATTTGTTCCGCATGTACCATCTCCATTTTCAATCAATATTTTTAGGCCATTTTTATTGTTTACTGGGGAGACAGTAACATATAATTGACCAAGCAGCAACAGTCTTCATCTAACAGCATTGTGCAGTGAACTGCTTGTCTGCCTGCGAGGCAAGGCATGTTCCAGAGCAAAGATCTGAGTGATGCTAGATAAACTTATGTTTTAGTATAGAAATGCACTGAAACTTATGTTTTAGTATCTAATAAATCAAATGCTAAGCCTTCTATCAGATAAAGAAGCCATTCAGATGCAAAGTATAACTATCCGCTAAAGAGAACTAAACCTTGACCACCGTCGCCTGCGACCCTCAGCGCCACCCGAGCCCTATCGCTCCTCGCCGGGAGTGCTTTGAAGGCGACCCGGACCTCTCGCAAGATCCGGTGCGTGGCAACCTCAGCCGCCATCGTGCTCCAGCTGGCCATCAAGTATGAAATCTCCGTCCAGGTATACGAGATTAGGTTGGTTATCTGTAGATCTTTAGTATAGGTCCTAATTTCAGTACATTGTAGGTCTTAACTTGATTTGTAGAATCAGAGGTTTCTTTGCAGCAGCAAATCATTATTTTCCCCCTATGAAACTGATGTTGCTTTTCTCAAAAACATTATTTTACAGCATCTAGTTCTACGTGATATAGCACTCTTGTTTTGGTCACTTGGTGAGTAACTTACTAAATCCTATCAATCCGATGCCGCTTTCTCAAACTAATAACATTCCATCTATTTGAGTAGACTGTTATTGCCAATGATGCATAATGATTTCAAGAGATGGCTGATGGTTTGGTACTTTCTAAGTTGATGAGTAAAACTGTTATTGGCCAATGCATAATTTGTTGGCCTATGATGCTTCTCTCTAGCTTATCCGAGGTGGTGGGTGTTGGTATTTGTTAAGCCTACAGAAATATTCATAATAATCCGTAGTTTAACGGATCTCGATGAGCACTTCACCCGGGAGAGGGTTTTAAATATCGAATCCGGGGGGAGGATGGTGTGAGGATAAACGAGGCATATAACTAACCCCCGAGCAAACAATCAAGGAACGGGAGAGAATAAAGAGGTAAGAAGATTCCTATGGTTGTCTAGTTCTTATCCTTGTAAGCTATGTTGATATTGTCTTAAAGGGACGTACTCAAAGGAAAGTAAGGTCGAAACTTACTATTCCCCAAAGAACATCGCCCCTACGTGTCCTATCCGACGGGATGTGGAATCCAAAGGAATCAATGGTACTGTCACTACCACGAACTACCACGCTCCGGAAGGTAGGGTGCATTCACAAGCAACTTTGATCTAGGCACCACGCCTACACCTAAGCATACCCCTCTAATCTATAGATTCCCATAGATTAAAGTACTCAAATAAGAGTTATGAACAATAAGAACAATACTAACACTTAAGATAATATGATTACTTACTCAAACAAGAAGTTGATCCACCATAGAAGTCTCAGGATCAAGTGCCATAAGCCCTTCATCCCGAAGGTACAAGCATAGAGGAGTCACCTACATGTCAGGTGCTTCCCCTTCTTCTCCTCCACTCACTCTTTAACTCTAAAGACTAGATGTAGTCACTTTCATGAAGGACTTGGATCTAATCTATCAACTTGATATTCGCTCTTGATTAGATCTAATTAGATCTAATCTACTTCTAATTACATGTCTACTCTAATTCTACTTCACTAATCTCTTAGAGAGAGTTGATCCTTACATGGGACCCCTCTACAACTGAGAGATAATGAGATAGAATGAGTTAGTAATGAATTAGGGTTTAGCCCTGGGGTCAGGGGGTCTTCTTATATAGGCCTTGGCGATGAACGATGACCACTGGATCAAACCGACCTTCAATAACGGTGTATATACAACCTCAAGGTCGGTTACAAACCGACATAAAAAGTTGAAACGGTTTGGGCTCAAACTCCCGGGCGGCCGGCGTGAAAAGGCCTTGTGGCCGCCAGGCCCCTTTGGCAAAACATGTTCAAATTTTGTGGATGCGTAGATCTCGTCGATAGCCGTAATGACCGGTATTTTGCAGGAAACGGAGTCCGGATGAGAAAGTTATGACCGTTTTAGTGAACTACGCTCCGCAATCGATATCTTTTGATTACGGACTCGAATATAGCAAACAATATATCCGTTTTGATCGTCTCGACGAGCTCTCTTTTACAATGGTGCTATCTTGGAATATGTTTGTAACATTGTTGGTATTTATTAACTTACAGAGAAATAGATCCGCAGCGCCACGGATATCCAAATTGAGCATTTCACCCGGGAGGGTTTTTAAATATCGAATCCACGAGGAAGATAAGATTAACAATTCATTTGATTAAGGACAGTGATAGAAGACTAATGAGATTCGTGGTTTAGCATTTACTTAAACAGGGTGAGCCAATAAAAGATAATAGTGATAAGGTATATAAGATGGTGAGGTGCACGTGGTGAACAATAGGATAAGATTAATTCCTAGTTAGATTAGATTGGATTTATGATGACAGGGACAGTTCTTTATGTAGCATACAAAGAATTTACAAAGTGGAAATAAACAGGCATAGCATAAGATCATATATAAATCAAAACCATAAATAAAAATGTGTACCCCGAAGATTACTTAAGAAAATCAAGAACGAAACAAGATCATCCCAAGAATCATTATCGACTAGTCTTATACACGGGAGGATTGCAAAGGACTCAATAGTGTTTGTCACCACTACGATCTACCACACGACCCCGGCATATAAGGTGAATCCGCAAATAAATTATATCTAAGCACCATGCCTACATACTCTCTATTACCTAGCATACAAATTGTAATATACTAGGAGCTCTACGAATAAGTACTTGAATTACCATGAATAATGACTATATCAAATATGCTATGACTAGAATAAAGTGTAAGTAAACTAATTATATGCATAATAATTAAATAGCACGAAGGTGTATGAAAACAATAATTATATTGATCCATAGTGTAACTTTTTCTCGATCCGAACCTGGAGCATACACTCTCTTCTCTAAACGACTTTCTATCTAATCTAGGCTCAAAGAGCTATGAATTAGCTATCCTATCTCGTGGTGTCTCCTCTTCTTGTTCCTGTCTTGGCTCTTCCTTGATCTACTTCTTATTGAACGTGAAGCTTTAGATCAACTTGGACTTGTCTTGGCTTGAGGGGTCTTGGGTCATGTTTATATATCGGTCTTCCCTCTGTCTCTTCTACTTCAACAGGCGATGTGGTATTAACCTTGAATAAATCCCGCACTTCTTCGTCGCCCTCGGATCAAACCGACTCAAATCAAGCTGGTTTAGATCGAGTCTTGGAGGCGGTTGAGGAACATTCGAAGCGGAGGCGAGACGGCGGCCAGGGGGCCGGCCGGCCCCATTATTGGGCCGATCGGCCAGGGGGCCCCTCGGGGTCCGTCGTGCGTCGCGTGTTCGAGTCTTCTAGATGATGTATTTCTTGGTTCCGGTTAGTTCACGCCGGGAGAGATCCGTAGCCTTTCGGATTCATTTTGGAGTTGGATTGCATTGCGTTACGTCGGTCGTATGCCACGTCATTTCGCTGATTTTTACGTTAAGTCCCCGCAAATCACAACTTTACCAAAACTCATGGAATTCATTAGTAGAAAACCCTAATAAGGTTATCTAATTTTATTTTAGTTCTTTTCCATGAATGGTTGATGCATAAAAATATGAGTTAGTGAGCATCAACAAACTCCCCCAAGCTTACCTCTTGCTAGTCCCTAGCAAGGCCCTGTGTGTGTTATCAAAGTAAATCTCAACCAAGGTAGGATGAAGAATTTAGAATCATAAACTTGCTTATATTTACTTGAGAGCATGGAGTTTTTATCATCATGAATCTTGGACTATTGAAAGATAGAACAATTAAGTCAAACACCATGTCTCAAGTTCGTGGTTTCACTATAACTCCGGAGTTTTACAAAAGATTATAAAGTGAAAGCATGTAGTATTCCCCTGTATGACAACAATTAATAGTAAACATTTAAATTCTTAGCCCTTTTCTTTTTGCTTCTTTTGTTTTAAAAAATATATCTCTCCTTATAGTAATAAATTTTTAGAGAACCTTGGGTTACATGACAACTTAATTGGAGAGGTGAGCTCTTCTCACTCGTATTGACTTTTGTCACATTCTTCTCTCTCCTTTTCTTTTTCGAGATGTGAGCTCTACTCGCTCCGAACATTTGTTCATTTTTCATCTCTTTTATTAGGGAGGTAGGCTCTTCTCGCCTAGTAGAACACTTGTTCATTTCTCTCCCTCTTTCTCATCTCACTTTTCTCTCATATATATATATATATTTTTCTTTTTATTTTATTTTTGCTTGTCATGCCCAAGTCTCTTGAAAGCATAGAGAGATATATAATGAAGCAATTTTAGCATATTTTCAACAAGGTATTTATTTTATTTTATGGGGCTTATGTCATACGGGGAGACTCATTTAAAATTTTCAAAGATTAATACTCGAATTTAAGCGTTACGTATGAACAAGATAGATAGTAGCTCAACTTTTATTATATCATATCAATCAATTGCCTAGACTTGAAATTTAAGATCATACTACCCCACAGAACTCAAGTTCAAAGCATGTTTTAGAATCTAAACAATTATATCCATGTTGGGAGGAATAAATATGGTAAACTAGGCATTGATCAGGAAGGAGCAACATCTATCATGTTCTTATAGCATAATTCACGAGATCAATATAATTATTATTCTCAATTTTTTTTTATAGCACACCTATATATATATATATTAAAACAAATATTATTTATACTAGCTAAATAGACAGACTCAAATATAAATATATAGCTAAATAATTAAAAACTATAGTAATATAGATAAATAGATAAATAGATAGATAGATACTTACCTTGGGGGCACTCCTTCCCCAAGGGTCCGACGATTGGTTGGTTTGACAGGGGTTCCCTATTTTGTGGTTTTTAACGGGGACCACTCCCCAAGCCGCTTGATGCACTTACCTATGTCCCATGCGCCGAAAAAGTCTCTCCTCCAAATTGGTGTTGGTCTCCACCGCGTCTGGATGTCGCCCGGCTGCTCCCCCTTTGTCGCATCCACTCTTTGCCGAGTGTACAAGATGTCTGAGTGGGCGAAAGTGTTGATTAGGGTGCGCATATTGTCGTGCACACCTCGGCGGGATCTTGCTGGATCGCGGTACTCGAATCCGCAAAAGAATGACGGGCGGGCGTAAATGCAAAGATGACTACCTTACGGTATTTCCTCGTGGGCAGCCGGCGGTCCTCTGGGTAGGCGCGACGTGGATGCGGTGGCCGCGAAGCCCCTCGTGATGCTTGGTATGCTGCACCCTCCGGAGTTTGGTCGACTCCTGCAGTATTGGGATGTTGAAGCTCGCTGATGTGGATGGTCGACGTTGGACCGGCCGTGCTGCGTATGTATCAAGAAAGATTGCACGTAGTATATGCCTAATCCGGGTTAGGTAACGGATTGCATTGTTGTTATGAAGGTAGTAATATTGTTCTCGGTCTTTTTCTTACCCAACGCCCCGCCGAAAATAGTCGTACCCTATGATATCTCGTGGAGTGGTTATGTACGTGATGGTGGTGTCATCTCCCCACAGCCTAGATCATTGGCTATACGAGTGATTAATGAAGTGCGACTTATCTCTCCAACTAAGTTGGGGAGTGATAGCCAATGGTCTACTAGTGACATAACAGTGAAACGGATGTCCTTCTACTTGCGGCATATATAGGAATGCCGGCTCGATGTTTTCAGATGATGATATTGTCCTTTCGTGGGAAAAGGACAAGGGCCATCCATTTGTGTAAATATCTTAGTGTTGGAAGGTGGATGTCATTTGTGCGAGGTCGGTGGAACATACCCTTCCCAAAGTGATTTCGTTCCGGAATACTTCCTCGTTGAAGTCGCTTAAGGTGGAGGTTACATTTATGGGGCAGCTTGACTCAAAACCTAGTGCAAAGATCGAAGTTGTCTCCATGTCATCGTGTACGTCGCGGAGAATAACCGAAAGGTCACTCCGGTCCCATCCTCGGTGTAATTTAGTGTGCACAAAATTCTAATGTGAGAAGCCGGCACCCCTCTCGGAGGTGTCATAGAAAGAAGACCATCCTGAATTTGAAAAATAATATTGAATTCGGTAAAATTCCTATACGGTCCATGAATGTATTATCTAGCATAGGAGTAAGTGAGAAATCTCTCGTTTTAAGTTTATCATACCTACTCCTTTCGTCTCTCTCGCTTGCAAATGAAGGTGTACGTCCAAGGTCGAGTTTTTACCTCGGCTTGGTGAAGGCATTGGAGATGGAGAAGCTAGAGGTGATGGCGCCGCTCTTGTGTCGGTGCTCATTGATCGCTCGGAACCAGCCCGAGAGTTTGAGCGTGACCGGCTAAAACCTTCCAAGCAAGGGCGACATTTTTCTGGGATTTTGGCGAGAGGATTTCTAAAGGATTTTTTCTTCTAAGTTTTTCTCTCCTCTAATTCTTTCCTAATCTGCTCAAGGCGCTTCTTCTTCTCTCTTCGAAATCAGAATTTCTAGTTGCTTGGGATGAGAAGAGAAGGGAGGTCGGCGGCTCTATTTATAGGCCGGGGAGGGGGGATCGGCCTGATTATTGGGCGGTCGGCCCCCACAAGTGGGCCCATTAAGTGCCCTCTCCACCATCTATTATTTGCTGAAATTCCACGCTAGAATAGTATATGTTAGGTCAAGTGGAAGTATCTTTGGTGGAAATTGGATGGTGGAGGAGAAAAAGGAATAAAGAAAGTGATGATTTGATGTTTTGTCCCTATGACATATGGGTCCCACTTGTAAGGTTGTAATATTTTTGTATTTTCTGAATAAAAAATGAAAGATGTAAAAATTATTTTTGTGCCACCACAGAAAAAAGTAATTAAACGGGTTTTACTCATAAAAATTAATCATGGGGCGTAATTTTTTCTTTTTACGATGAATGTAAAAGTGCAAGAATTTAAATTGCGTAAAATAAATGCAAGGAATAAAAATATTTTGGATTTTTAAATTTTTACCGAAGTTACGACGGCTAGGGTCGTAGTTAAGGTCCTCGAGCGGGGACCTTCCAATCTTCTAGTCCTACGGTGCATCCTCCATCGGAGAGGATGGTTCGTCGGCATCGTCTTCTCTTGATTGATCATGTTCGCATTGGTGGCGAGTTTCGTGCGGGTTTGAAGGCGAACTTCTCCTCCTTTCCATTGATCTCAAATGTGATCTCTCAAATACGACGTTGATGTTAGCGTTGGCGGTCTAAGGAATGGTCGTCCGAGGATGAGTGAGATCCTCGAGTGCGGGTGCATGTCGATTACAACAAAGTCGGCGGGCACAAAGAACTCCGGATCCTCACCGAACATTCTCGCCGATTCCTAACGGGTATGGAACTGATTGATCCGCTAGTTGTAGACACATTGATGTTGGAACCAAGGTAGGGTGCTTGAGCTTGTCGAAGACAACCTTGGGCATCACACCGACACTTGCTCCAAGATCACGAGTGCGTTGTTGAAATATTGATCTCCGATTGAGCATTCTATAGTGGGGCATCCTGGATCCTTTTTCTTGATGGGTAACGTGTTTAGGATTGCCGCACTACACTCTTCCTCGTTAGCTTGATGATCTCCGTGGTTGGTAATGGTCTCTTCTTGTTTAAGATATCTCTAATGTACTTGGCGTATGTAGGGACCTCGCATGGCATCTAGTAGAGGTACATTAATATAAAGTTTCGATTACCTCTATGAATTTGCCGAATTGATCATCAATTTGAGGTCTTCTTATTCTTCTTGGATAGGGTAGGAAATTGGTGTCGTGAAAGTCTTGTCCCACGTGTTCTTGGCGCACAACTTCTTCTACGTCATCATCCTTGTCTTCGAATGTTGGCGGTACTACGGGTTGTGCAAAGTGGTGCGCAGTGCCGTAGGTTTCCTAGCCGAAGGTCTTATCGCTTCCCGTCGGGAATGGTGGATCGGTAGTTTGCTTACCACCTCTTGTTCGGATGTTATGTACCTGCTCATGATTAGTGACAACAGGCATAGCGTTAGACAATTTTGATAATTTTGATTCTAGTTTGATATTAAAAGCAACTTGCTCTTTTATCATAGCAGAAAAAGTTATCCATTTTAGCATTTATATCTTCTAGAATTTTATCATTAGCAACTAACTTCTTAGAGAAATTATCATTAATTTTAACTTGCTCTTCAATTAATTCTCGTAAAGAAGGTTGCTTGAATTTATTACCCCAATTAAAGTTATTACTGAATACTTACCGCGTAAGTTGGTCGTGGTTAAGTGGTCTTCTTTTTGGTTGGTGTTTGATTCGTGAACCACCAAGCTTGAACTTCTTGAAGCGTTCATGTAGTCTTGTAAAGCTTGTCGATTCTTCTTGTAGTTGGCTCGCTCCTCAAGCCAATTTAGTAGCACGCCCATCCCAGTTGATACTTCCTTCAAGTCTTCTTGTTCTTCTTCTATTTCTTCACTTTGATGACGGTATTGGGTGTTCTTGAGTGGTCCGGCCTTGATTTTTCGATATCTTACACATAAGTATGTTGGCTTTCCCCCGTATGAGTGATAAGAATGATCCTCCAAAGAAGGGCGTCTAGATGCTCTCTTGGTTTTGAATTAGTCCATGGTAGAATCCTTGTAAGAGCATCCATTCTTCCATTCCATGGTGAGGGCAATCTGATATGTATTCTTGAAAACGTTCCCATGCCCTCCGGAATAGATTCTCCCTTTTTTCGCTGAAAGTTGGTAATTTTTCCACGTAAGGCATTGGTTTTTGCCTATGGGGAAAAATTTTTGATAAGAATGTGGTTGAACATTTCTCCCATGTGTCTATCTTTTTGTTCAATCGGAGTAGAACCATTGCCTCGCTCTTCCCGATAGTGAGAAAGGGAATAAACGGAGCAGGATCATGTCCTTGGGAATGTTCTTGATATTGATGGTGGCGCCTATCTCCATGAAAGTCCGGAGATGAGTGCTTGCATCTTCATGTGTCTTTCCTTCAAACGGGTTAGCTTGCACCATGTTGATGAGGCTTGCCTTGAGCTCGAACTCATGATTGATTTGAAGTGTAGGTCTAGTGTGAATGTTCTCGATGTTTGGAGCAGAGAACTCTCGCAACGCCTTTTCGTGCATGGCCGGTGAACTTGGTGTTGCCGGGTTGACTTGATTCGGATGATGAAGTATAGTGAATCACAGTCAACCTGTTAATACCCCGCAAGTAAGATGGAAAAAAGACAATAAGCGGGTAAATCTGTTTTAGCGAGGGGATGCTAAGTAGCAAATCCACACTTAGAATTCATCTATCAATAATCAAAAAGAAAAGTTATCTAAATCTTCCCTAAGAACGGCGCCAGAAATGCTTGTTGGTATTTATTAACTTACAGAGAGAAATAGATCAAGTTTATGGATATCCAAAGTGAGCATTTCACCCGGGAGGGTTTTAAATATCGAATCCACGAGGAAGATAAGATTAACAATTCATTTGATTAAGGACGGTGATAGAAGACTAATGAGATTCGGTGGTTTAGCATTTACTTAAACGAGGGTGAGCCAATAAAAGATAATAGTGATAAGGTATATAAGGCGGTGAGGTGCACGTGGTGAACAATAGGATAAGATTAATTCCTAGTTAGATTAGGATTGGATTTATGACAGACGGGACAGTTCTTATGTAGCATACAAAGAATTTACATTAAGTGGAAATAAGCAGGCATAGCATAAGATCATATATAAATCAAAACCATAAATAAAAAATGTGTACCGAAGATTACTTAAGAAAATCAAGAACGAAACAAGATCATCCCAAGAATCATTATCGACTAGTCTTATACACGGGGAGGATTGCAAAGGACTCAATAGTGCTTGTCACCACTACGATCTACCACACGACCTAAGCATATAAGGTGAATCCAAGAAATAAATTATATCTAAGCACCATGCCTACATACTCTCTATTACCTAGCATACAAATTGTAATATACTAGGAGCTCTACGAATAAGTACTTCGAATTACCATGAATAATGACTATATCAAATATGCTATGACTAGAATAAAGTGTAAGTAAACTAATTATATGCATAATAATTAAATAGCACGAAGGTGTATGAAAACAATAATTATATTGATCCATAGTGTAACTTATCGATCCGTAACCAGGAGCATACACTCTCTTCTCTAAAACCTGACTTTCTATCTAATCTAGGCTCAAAGAGCTATGAATTAGCTATCCTATCTCGTGGTGTCTCCTCTTCTTGTTCTGTCTTGGCTCTTCCTTGATCTACTTCTTATTGAACGTGAAGCTTTAGATCAACTTGGACTTGTCTTGGCTTGAGGGTCTTGGGCTGTTTATATATATCGGTCTTCCTCTGTCTCTTCTACTTCAACAGCGATGTGGTATTAACCTTGAATAAATCCCGCACTTCTTCGTCGCCCTCGGATCAAACCGACTCAAATCAACCGGGTTTAGATCGAGTCTTGAGGCGGTTGAGGAACATTCGAAGCGGAGCTGAGACGGCGGCTGGGGGGGCCGATCGCCCCATTATTGGCCGATCGGCCCGGGGCCTCCCCTCCGGGTCCGTCGTGCGTCGCCGTGTTCGGAGTCTTCTAGATGATGTATTTCTTGGTTCCGGTTAGTTCACGTCGGGAGAGATCCGTAGCCTTTCGGATTCATTTTGGAGTTGGATTGCATTGCGTTACGCCGGCCGTATGCCACGTCATTTCTCGCTGATTTTTCTGTTAAGTCCCTCGCAAATCACAACTTTACCAAAACTCATGGAATTCATTAGTAGAAAACCCTAATAAGGTTATCTAATTTTATTTTAGTTCTTTTCCATGAATGGTTGATGCATAAAAATATGAGTTAGTGAGCATCAACAAACATGTTTATGCTTCATATGTCTTGCAAACTCTAGGCTTTTTTTCTGTTTAGTCCCCCGAAAATATATAAATCACCAAAACTTGTGGAATTATGTTAGTTAAACCCCTAGACTTATATTGATATTCATTTTAAACCCTTATTTCATGTTAGTTGACTAGTAATTTTATGCTATAACAGTGTCAAAGACTTTGGGTTCCTTTATGTTGACTTCATGGTAGTCATAAAGCCATGGGTCACGCCCATTCCCAAGCAAACGAAAGGTCACCGCCATTCCGGATGGTGGGAGTGGACGTAGCCATGGCTCCATGTCTATTATGAGCTTGAGAGTTGGTAGTTTATCTTTGAGGCCTTTTGATTTGCAAAACCCTATTGCCGATGATGACATTTGTGAAAGCTATCAGAACTTAATGACCTGAACATTATGGTGATCATGTTGGGCTTCGAGGACCGGAAAGGTGAGGTACAAATGTGGTTTGTTCTCATTTAGTTCATCGAATCATCGAGAAACTTACATGCCTCGGCCAGATTAGACTTGTGAGGAACTATGAGCTTTCTTGATGCCCCGAGGCTGAATGCTTTCGATGATTTCATGCCCTAAATGATGTCGTATTTGCAACAAGAGTTATGCTTTTGATCGGTTTGTTGTCATTTGCGGCACCGCGACGCCTCTTTTGAATTATGGCCAATGATGCACGTAGAGCACCTTTATTGCTGCCTTCACATCTCAATGTCGAATGTTCTAGCATCATCCGAACTTATGCAACAATTGTGTTGTGTCTAACTCAAGCTGACGGCAACAGTGGATGATTCTGAACATACGGTTCCTGACATGTGTTATGACTTATGGGTGTCAACATTCATATCTTGAGGCCTCTACAATATTGAGTGAAATTACTAGACCTATGATGCGAACTTATTTGCCATTGAACCCGTGGTTAATGTCCACTCATGCAACACTAGAGCTGATCTAAGTGATGACCGGGGGATGTGTGAGCACGAATGTTATGGTCGTTCAAGCCGAGGCTAGCATGCCTAATCCTATCAATATTTAATCCTACCTTTTCCTAATCCTATCATCCCTAATCTTGTTGATCTACTCTATCCACTTTTTTTTCTTGTCTAATTGTCACTATTATTTTGTTAGTTATCTGATTATATATATTTTTGTTGGTGTAATCCATTGCGTATTGAGTTGATGGTGATGACATATGGAGTACGTGGTGGCTACAAGTCAACACATTCATTTGCAAGGTGAGTTCATTCATAGATGATAGATGTTGGTCTGTAGCACTAGGAATCCAAACCAGATTTTTTTGACATGATTAATATATACTATTGATTTTCATTACTTTGAAAAATTGCTTTAGAGTTACATGAGTTAATGCCATCAAATGAAAAGTGTGATTCCATTAGTTACTATTTGCATAGTATATTTTCCCCGGTGACTTGATTATTTTGTTTTTTTTTTTGTTTGCTAGGTGGGTCGGAACTTGCAATGGCTGCTGGTGGGTTGGAACCTGTATGGTGCTTGAGAACTTGGTGCTTGCAGTTGGCTACAACTTGGCGCTAGATGTTGGAATTTATTTAGTTGGCTGGGTCATTTTCTTTTTATGTTTTGTTGTATGTTAGTATGAAACATGTGTTGGAACAACCACTTTTGTATGGTCATTATGGTAGTATAATTGGTTTTGTGGTTTTATTATTATCCCTATTATTATTGTTTCAATTTGGTTGGGCCCCTAATATGGGCCTCGACCCTAAATGCATGGCCTCACAATATATGACAATCATGGTTAACTATCTATACATGACTTGCTTCTTATTATCGTCACCAAAGCCAGCATAACCGACCTCTTAACCATGGTTAAAACACTATATATGACACAAGAATGTATTACAAGATGCGTTGACCCGGTGTCACAAAATGTAGTATTATATGGCAGATAGTTGAGGTAGCGCCACATAATGTTTTGATGTTATTTGTGTAACACCCAAATTTCGATCACGCCGGACATTTTGTGATGCTTATTATATGACAAAACCCATGACAGGACGGATTTCGTCTTAAATATACTTTTTGTGACACATTTGGGCTATACATGACAAAATCGATTTGTCTTGGAATGTCGATTTCTTGTAGTGCTCCATGGCCAAATCCGTGCAAGGAGGACCTCGATCCGCACTCCAAAGCTTGATCCGTCAGTCTACAAAGGAGAGAGATGATGGGGACGTGATGCCCGATCTTCCGTCAAGTTATGATAACTCTCGTTTTGGTGGAACTTCGACACACCGATCCGGAAGCCGGATCGAAAAGATCCGAAACCCCGCAACCTTAGCACCAGCGTTCCTCGGGTTATCAACCGTGTCTCCAACCGGTTGACCTCGCCAAGAAGGCTAATCCCTGCCTGCGAAAAACAAAGAACACAAGCAAGAACTCGAAAAGAAGCAGCTCAAAGGTTTGGGACAAACTGCGGATGAATGATTAAGCACACGAAGTTGGGGTTTCACAAACCGATGAACGGCGTCTGTCAATGGACAGAATTAATCTAAGCAAAACCCAAACCCTAATTTGGGTGACGGCTACTGATATATAGAGTTTAGGGGCGTGCAAGACCCCTGGACGCGCCCCCTATTGGGCTCCAACATGATACATGGCCCAAAGACCGAAATACGGTGGCGCAGCACCAAAACAGATTCTGGACGTCATATTGTTTCGATGATTCCCGTGGACTCCTGACGAATTTGGACCTCAAACTGGTGCCATTGGAAGCATCTTGAAATTATCTTTCCAACGATATAAAGATCGCCCAAATCGAAGCCCGTGATGTGACCTTGGCGTCCGTTTTAGTGCAGGCTGTTCCTGGACTCCGAAACCGACTTGAACTCGAATCGGGTTTGGGCCTCCATCTTGACTCCAACGCCGTGGCTGTTTCCTCCACGCCTCCAAGTCGTCCTCCAAGTCCTTGCTGGTCCTCTCCTTGATTCCTGTAAATTTAGTTGTCGTGGCGCGAGCTCTTGTGATGGGACCATGAATGTTCAGCGGAGGATCATCTTGTGTATCCGATGAAGTGATGTCCTCATCATCCTCCTTCTTGAATGGAAGTCGCCCTCGACTCAAGGTCATCGTCGTCTCCCAAATATGGCTTCAAATCTGAAATATTGAAAGAAGGACTAACCCCGAACTTCGGGTGGCAGCTCAAGTTTGTATGCATTGTCATTTATTTTCTCAACAATTTTATAAGGACCAGCAGCTCTTGGCATTAATTTGGACTTACGCAGCTCGGAAACCTATCTTTTCTCAAATGTAACCATACTAAATCACCCGGTTCAAGTGTAATCTTCTTCCTACCTTTACTCCCAGCAATTTGATACTTTTCATTCATCTTTTCGATATTTTCTCTAGTGGTCTCATGCAACTTTCTAATAAATTCAGCACGTGCACTAGCATCATGATGTGTTCGTTCATTGATAGGTAAAGGCAAAATATCAATTGGAGCATGAGGGTTAAATCCATACACTACGAAAAGGACTTACCTTGGTGGTAGAATGTGTTGCCCGATTGTAAGCAAACTCCACATGAGGCGAGACATTCTTCCCAGCTTCAAGTTTTTCTTCAAAATGGCTCTCAACATGGCACCCAAAGTACGGTTAACGACCTCTCGCTTGCCCATCCGTTTGAGGGTGACAAGTAGTTGAGAACATCAGCTTTGTACCCAATTTGTTCCATAGAGTACGCCAAAAGTGACTCAAGAATTTAGCATCGCGACTGAAACAATAGTAGAAGGCATACCATGCAAGCGAACAATCTCTTTGAAAAGAGGTCAGCAATATAAATGGCATCATCACTTTTATGACAAGGTATAAAATGTGCCATTTTAGAAAACCGATCCACAACAACAAAAATACTATCCATCCCCTCTTAGTCCTTGGCAGTCCCAAAACAAAGTCCATCTAAATATCGACCATGGAATAGAAGGGACGGGGAAGAGGCATGTACAAACCATGTGGATTCAAGTGAGACTTAGCCTTTTGACACGTGGTGCAGCGTGCCAATTAACCGCTCAACATCCCTCTTCGGATGTGGCCAAAAGAAATGTGTGGCCAAGATATCGTCGTCTTTTTAGCCCCAAAATGGCCCATCGGTCCCCGCCGTGCGCTTCCCCGCAACAATAATAGGCGAACGGAACCAACTGGAATGCATAGACGGTTAGCTCTAAACACAAATCCATCATTTATCACAAACTTGTTCCACGTGCGACCATCTTCTGAGTTCAACAAGACATCTTTAAAATCAGGATCAAGCTCATATAGTTTTTTAATGGAAAAGTCCAAATTACTACCTTGTTTTTCACTCAAGTCCACATAACCCCCTAAGGTATTGTTTAGTTTATTTTACTCCGGTGGTTTTGCAAATCGGTGCACTTAACACCTTTTGGCACTAATCTAATCCGGTTTTGGTGACGTGGAGGTGGTTTTGCAATTAGTAATTCCACATAAGCAGTCGTGATGGCGCCCATCGCTTATTTGGATCAAATTCAAGGAGTCCCTTCAAGAAATCAACTAATCCCAAACGATCCGTCTTTTCTCGTCTCTCGAATAAAAATGCAAGACCCGAGAACATTATATGATTTTGTTCAATGATATGCATGCAGCCGCCCCCTACATGGATGCTGATTTTGTTCAATGATATGCATGCAGCCGTCCCCGCATGGATGCAAATACGTGCGCGTCTTCCCGGCCATGTCACCGCTTATGTGGCATGACTAATTGCAAAACCATCTTCACGTCACCAAAACCGGATTAGATTAGTGCCAAAAGGTGTTAAGTGCACCGGTTTGCAAAACCACCGGAGTAAAATAAACTAAACAATACCTTAGGGGGTTATGTGGACTTGAGTGAAAACACAATGTAGTAATTTGGACTTTTTCCTTTTTAATGGATTCTAGCCCAAAAATTCTACAATCAAGTTGTGATAGCATATTATATCGTCCGAGACAAAGCATCAAAGAATTATATTATCCTTTCCTTTCTTGTGTTTTATAACATAAGGAAAAGATTCAATAAATTCAACCCACTTAGCATGTCTATGGTTCGGATTATTTTGAGAGCGAAGATACTTAAGCGATTCATGATCTGAATGTATAACAAATTCCTTAGGCCACAAATAATGACGCCATCGCGTCTCTAAAGAACGCACAAGTGCATACAATTCCTTATCATACGTAGAGTAATTAAGAACGAGGACCATGTAATTTTTGCTAAAGTACGCAACAGGTTTACCATCTTGCATCAACACACCCCCAATGCCAACCCCACTAGCATCACATTCGAAGCTCGAAAGTCTTACCAAAGTTTGGAAGTTGCAAGCAATGGTGCATGTGTAAGCTTGTCCTTCAAAGTATCAAAGGACGCCTCTTGTGCCTTACCCCAATGGAACGCCACTCCTTTCTTTGTCAACTCATGCAAAGGAGCAAGCAATATATTTGAAATCCTTGATGGCGCCGATAGAAACACCGCAAGACCAAGAAAAACTTCGCGACTGTAATGGTTTGGGGAACCGCCAACTCCTTATGGCTTCAATTTTTGACTTGTCCACCTCAATTCCCCGTGGAGTAACAACATAGCCAAGAAAAGAGACTCGATCCGTGCAAAAGATGCACTTCTCAAGGTTACCAAACAAACGTGCATCGCGTAAAAGCAAAGAAAAAAACAGCACGTAGGTGTTCCATATGTTCATCCAAAGACTTGCTATATATCAATATATCATCAAAGTAAACTACCACGAATCGCCCAATAAAAGCCCTTAAAACTTCATTCATCAATCTCATGAAAGTGCTAGGTGCATTAGTTAAACCAAAAGGCATTACTAACCACTCATATAATCCAAATTTAGTTTTGAAGGCTGTTTTCCATTCATCTCCAAGTTTCATTCTAATTTGGTGATAGCCACTACGCATAAGTCAACCTTTTGTGAAAATCACAGAGCCACATAACTCATCAAGCATGTCATCAAGTCTAGTAATAGGATGACGATATCGAATAGTAATATTATTAATGGCTCTACAATCGACACACATACGCCAACTCCCATCTTTTTGGGAACTAGAATGACATGTACGTAACATGGGCTTAAGCTTTCACGCATACATACCCGCGGTCCAAAAGATCTTGGACTTGGCGTTGAATCTCCTTAGTCTCCTCGGGGTTTGCTCTATATGCAAAGACGGTTGGGTAAACTCGCTCGAGGGAATCAAATCGATTTGATGCTCAATTCCTCGAATAGGAGGAAGTCCCGAGGTATCTCGGATGGAAACACATCGAACTCCCCGCAAAAGGTCGATCCACGCGCCAGGCAAAGTACTAGCAATATCCCCAATTGAAAAGAAAACATCTTTGCATATCAAAGCACAACATATATCATTATTCTCAAGCAAGATCAGATTTAGTAGCAAGCATCACGGGAGATTTCAATTTAATGGATGGTTGATTTTCGCTTTTTATTTTCAGCGAAGAACTCTCTCTCTTTCTCATTGCATAACTTGAGCAGGGTCATAGGTTGCAAAGTGATTTTTTCCCCTTATGCATAAGAGTATAAGTATTACTTCTACCATGGTGGATAGCATCATTATCAAATTCCTGTGGGCGACCCAACAAAAGAGAGCAAGCTTGCATGGGTACCACATCACAATCTACATAATCGAGTATGGACCAAGGGAAAAAATGTACTTTCGAAAGCCATTAATGTTACCTTGGCCTTACCTCGACTCATTAAGCCAATCGAATATAGTATGGATGTTTATGAGGTCGCGTTTCCAATTGTAGCGTGTTGACAAGATCCAAACTCACCAAATTGTTGCAGCTCCCTCCATCAATGATGACACGCGGCGCTACTGTCTTTAATCACAAATAAGATTTGAAACAAGTTATGGCGCCGCGGTTTCTCCGCGTCTCCCATCGTGCACCGAGGGACACGCCTGCACGATACAAATCCGGCTGATCTCCGAGTCATCTACGCCGAGAGAAAGGCCCTCGCCATCGAAGGTGTGGTTCTTCAAAGATCTTCCGCGACATCATCCGCACTAATGTAGCCTCCATCTTCGTCACAACATATGCCCGTTTGCTGGGCATTCCCGAGCCACATGACCAAGTCCTGACATCTATGGCATTGAATCGAGAAGAACGCCCGGTGGAAGCTACGGAGGAGGCGGGTTCCCGTGATACGAAGTTTTACCTCGCCGAAGGTGAAGGAAAAGGTGTCGAACGGTTACCGGCGGGTGGTATGGTACGCAGTGTTCGATGGCGTATTTGTTGAAGGAGTGCTCGCCTTGGAGGGAGATGGCATGATGGCTTTAGGGCGTAGGCGCTCCCGCTCCTCGACCGCGGTTGTCGCCCCTCGCAATTCCTCTCTCGCAAGCATAGCCAACCGAAACAACTCGTTTGTAGTATTCCAAGTTTTGTAGTCAACAATATCCTGAATTTCACGCCGCAAACCACCATAAAAACGAATAACTTTGTCCTCCATATCCTCTACAATCCCACAACGCATCGTTCCTTTCTCAAGCTCAGCGTAATAATCCTGTCTGCACATATCTTCCCGATCTAAGCGCCGCAATTTTTACGCAAAATCTCTTGTATAAGAAACAGGAACAAATCTATCACGCATTGCTTCTTTAAGCCCTTCCCAAGAAATAGGTTGTTCCCGCAACGCATCCCACCAAATTATAGCAAAATCCTTAAATTCACTAGTGGCTTGTCGAATCCTATGACATGCGTGAACTTGATGGGATTCAAATTTTTGCTCTACCGTCATCTCCCAATCTAAATATTCCCTAAGATCATATCTCCCATGAAAAGGTGGAATGGTAAACTTAATTTTTAGAGTAAGGATCGTCATTACCTTGATGTCTATTACCTCCCATACCGTTCGGTTCTCGTTGAGCCGCCGCGAGCACGGTTCTACGGTCGATCTCTCATCAATGGATCCGTCGGCGACGATAAACAACATCTTCTCGATGATCATCGTATTTTGGAGGGTTGGTCTCAAGCCGTTGAACTCTATCGGTTAAGGAGGCGCAGTCCCTTCTCAAAAGCCTTGCCGTTGTCTTTAATTTCTGAATCAATACGTTCATTTGCTTCATCAACTCCTCCTTCATTTCCTCGCAAGTGACTAGACAAAACAGTACGCTGCCCGGCATGATTAGTGATTAGCAAAAGCCCTATGAGCTAGTTGGGGTTGAATTGGTGGAATCACTCCTCACTCACGCCTTACCAAGCTCTTACCAAGTTCTTACCGACGCAAAGAGGAGGATGGCAACCCCGTTGATTGGGCTGTGATACCCGTGGAGGAGGTGGCAGCCCGTGATTGCAAGGTCGAATCTCAGACTGACCGAAGAATATGTGGAGCTTGGGAAGGCCAAAATATATGAACAAGGATTAGCAAATAACGAAAGTGCGATTAGCGGCCGTTCAACTCGAATCCGAGATACAAGTCACAAGTGCTGGCTAAGGCATGCCTAGTCGTGAGCGCAACAAGATGAAACAAAAGAACAACGGATAAACAAAGACCGATAGAACAAGCACAAAGAAGCACTATTTCGTCTTTTTCACCGGATATTGGCGCCCCAATGTATCACAATTTTTTTATTTTTCTTTTATTTTTCTGATATTTTTCTTGGGACAGAGATCACAAAAATAGGAACCACAAGAATTTTCACCTACAACAAAGGTGGGATGTGGCCTACGAAATTCAAAGACGTTTCGAAAAAAGCGTGCAAAAACTTTGCCAATTTTTTTCTTTATTTTCACGAATTTTTGGCAATTGTGACTGGGGCAAACAGGCCGTAGGCGAGTTTGGGTATGCGCCCCAAATGGAGTCGAGAATCTCCACAAAAATTTCAGATTTTTTCTCGACAACCGAAAGCGTAAAGTTGTGCCTATTCTAGTGAAGGTACCTCAAATTAGGTTTTGCGAAAAGCACAACCGAAAGCAGATTAATTTTCCCGTGAAGGATTGCAATGGGTATTCGTCAGATGATTTAAGGAGGTTGCGATGCAGGCAAAATATGAGCGGTTGGCAACCTATCTAGGGTTTGCTGGGCGCTTAAAAATTCACACAAGGCGTTAGCGGGGTCAAGTCGCGTATTGTGGTTGCCGCGACTTGTTATGTGGAACGGTGGATGGGATAGCGGCGAAACACAAATCACAGCTACGGGCGATTGAACTACTTAATGACGAACACCTAAAACTAAACCAGCAACTAGACTCGACCACGGACGCAAACTCAACAAAGCAACTGAAAACGAAATTGCAAGGCTAAACAAAGGTTGTAGGGACGGTGGATTTTTTTGTAGGCTTTTTATGGATTATGGGACTAAACAAAAACACTCAAACTAAAGGGTAGATGTAACCCGACGGTATACCTTAGCTTTTGATACCACTTGATGGGGACGTGATGCCCGATCTTCCGTCAAGTTATGATAACTCTCGCTTTTTGGTGGAACTCGACACACCGATCCGCTTCGGGATCGAAAAAGATCCGAACCCTGCAACCTTAGCACCAGCGTTCCTCGGGTTATCAACCGTGTCTCCAACCGGTTGACCTTGCCAAGAAGGCTAATCCCTGCCTAAAAAGCGAAGAACACAAGCAAGAACTCGAAAGAAGCAGCTCAAAGGTTTGGGACAAACTGCGGATGAATGATTAAGCACACGAGTTGGGGTTTCACAAACCGATGAACGGCGTCGTCAATGGACAGAATTAATCTAAGCAAAACCCAAACCCTAATTTGGGTGGCGGCTACTGATATATAGAGTTTAGGGGCGTGCAAGACCCCCTGGACGCGCCCCTATTGGGCTCCAACACGATACATGGCCCAAAGACCGAAATACGGTGGCGCAGCACCAAAACAGATTCTGGACGTCATATTGTTTCGATGATTCCCATCGACTCCTGACGAATTTGGACCTCAAACTGGTGCCATTGGAAGCGTCTTGAAATTATCTTTCCAACGATATAAAGATCGCCCAAATCGAAGCCCGTATGTGACCTTGGCGTCCGTTTTAGTGCAGGCTGTTCCTGGACTCCGAAACCGACTTGAACTCGAATCGGTTTGGGCCTCCATCTTGACTCCAACGCCGTGGCTGTTCCTCCACACCTCCAAGTCGTCCTCCAAGTCCTTGCTGGTCCTCTCCTTGATTCCTGTAAATTTAGTTGTCGTGCGCGAGCTCTTGTGATGGGACCATGAATGTTCAGCGGAGGATCATCTTGTGTATCCGATGAAGTGATGTCCTCATCAAGAGATGGAGTGAGTGGGAGATGAAGATTGGATTTGAGAGGGAGATGGGGACTGTAGTACCTGCCCGAACGCACCGCTATAGTCCACCCCCGCGAGACGATGTGAGACGGTGGCGCTCACCATCCCGCGCTCCGCGCTGGCCACCTCGGCGTGGGAGAAGGGAGAGACAAGGGTGCTCTCCATCTCGCGCGCCGCGCTTGCGACCTCAGCGTGGGAGAAAGGAGAGGGAGCCCATGGTGGCGCTCACCTTCCCGCGCGTCGTGCTCTTCACCCTGGCGTGCGAGAGGGGCGATGGGAGTCCGCTGTGTTAGGGAAAAGCGAGGAGGGAGTGGGAGCACGCTGGGGGAGAGAGAGAGGTAGAGGCGGCCGGTGATTGCCCCGCATGCGCTAATGGAGGTGTGGGGCGGTGTTGGGGACACTACCGAAGGAGAGAGTAGTAAGGGAGTGGAGGCGCTGGTGGGTGTTGACACCTGTTATAGCATAAAATTACTAGTCAACTAACATGAAATAAGGGTATAAATTGAATATCAACATAAGTCTAGGGGTTTAACTAACATAATTCCACGAGCTTTGGTGATTTATACATTTTCAGGGACTTAACAGATAAATGAGAGAAGAATGGAGAAAGTTCCGGAATATACAAGGCATATGATGACAAGACTTGACCGTGAAGCAACTCAACCCAATTGTGGACTAAAACATTCTAGAAGACACCGTAAGACACCAGAAGGACGACAAAGATGGGCCCACCATGGCACCGGCCGCCGATGAAGAAGAATAGGCCGCCGCGGTGGGTCCCACCGTCGGTCTCACCTTTCTAGGTCGGTTTACTACCGACTTTTGAGGTTGTATCTACACCGCTGCCAAGGCCTGGCCTGATCCAAGGGTTCACGCTCGTCGCCAAGGCCTATATAAGAAGACCCCCGCCCTGTGGTTAAACCCTAATTCATTACTATCTTATTCTATCTCATTAACTCTTAGTTGTAGAGGGGTCCCTTGAAAGGATCAACTCTCTCTAAGGGATTAGTGAAGTAGAATTAGACATGTAATTAGAACTAGATTAGATTAGATCTAATTAGATCTAATCAAGAGTGAATATCAAGTGGAGAGATTAGATCAAAGAGACTTAATTAGAGTTCTAGATCTATTCTTGAGAGCAAAAGAGTGAGTGGAGGAGAAGAAGGGGAAGCACCGGACATGTCGGTGACTCCTCTACGCTTGTACCTCTGGGATCAAGGGCCATAGGCCCTTGATCCTGAGACTTCTATGGTGGATGAACTTCTTATTTGAGTAAGTATCATATTATCTTCAGTGTTAGTATTTTTCTTAATGTTCATAACTCTTTGAGTACTTTAATCTATGGGAATCTATAGATTAGAGGGGTTTACTTAGGTGTAGGCGTGGTGCCTAGATCAAAGTTACTTATGAATGCACCCTACCTTCCGGTGCGTGGTAGATCGTGGTAGTGACAAGTACCATTGATTCCTTTGGATTCCACATCCCGTTGGATAGGACACGTAGGACAATGTTACTGGGGGAATAGTAAGTTTCGCCCTTACTAATCCCTTGAGTACGTCCCTTTAAGATCAATATCAACATAACTTACAAGAATGAGACCTAGACAACCATAGGAATCTTCTTACCTCTTAATCCTCTCTCATCCTTGATTGATACTCAGGGATTAGTTATATGCCTCGTTATTCCTCACACCATCCTCCCCCGTGGATTGATATTTAAAACCCTCTCCCGGGTGAAATGCTCACCCAGTATCCGTTCGCTTGCGGATTATTATAAATATTTCGTAGGCTTAACAAATACCCAACCCGAAATCCCCGGTTCGATCCCCAACAAGCCGTTTTTGACCATTTTTTCAAGAACCATGATCGAAGTTTAGCATTGTTATTTTGAAACAAGGAATGCATGCTTCACATTGTTTATCATTGCTACAAGATCAACCACACGCACCTTCGATGCCGACGGGTGAGGGAGGGAGGGAGGGAGGGAGACAAGAGACTTCTGGCCGGGCCGGAGCACTAAAATGACACACTCAACTAAGCCGTAGCACGCCCACAACACCGCCGGGCTATTTAAAGAATCAAACTTTATACCGCCCGACCGGATAGCCATCATCTTTTTTTTTCTTCTTTTTTACCACAATATCAGAGTCATCACGCGTTCACTTAGCGTGTTCACGCGGGCCTGTCTTTGCATGCATGCCGCCGCTTGAGAACGCGTTGGCGGTAGCATTCACCGCCGATTCAAAACCGGCAAAGTGTCTCTTGAATCGATGAGAAAAAGCCCTGTGGCACCACCGGCGTCGGCGGGTTAAATCAATGTCGGTTAAAACAACGCCGGGCCAGTAGTTTCACCCGGCGGTGATGTGTAGATCACCGGTCGGGTGTAGTTTTACACCCAGCGGTGATGTATAGATCACCGCCCGGGCGAGATCTTTACGCCCGGTGGTATTCGACATCACCATCGGTGAAAACTTAGACCGCGGTGATTTCTTAAAAATTCAACGTCACGCTTCTCAACTCGACCGGGCCGACAATCGCGCATCTCACAATGCCGGCAAGATCGCCGCCATCGCCCTCCCGACAATGGCGGCGACTCAACCACGCCATCTCGCCTATTTAAACGGCAAGGGGGACGCCGTGTTTTGCACCCGCCTCCTCTCTGCTGTTGCATTCTTGGTTCGTCCAAAGAGTTCCTAACCCTCTCCTCAAAATACAGAGGGCTTAGTTTTGAATTTTTAGTGTCATGGGTTTTGGATCTAGGAAATCTTTTTCTCCTTATTTTCCTTGTTCTTCGCCCTCGATCTTCTTTGCTAGCAAGTACTTTTTCCAGTTCCACATACATATGGCCTTTCTTTGGGAGAAAGCCCTCCACATACGAGATATGCCTAGTCCAAGAAAAATGGTTTACGTAAAAGGTGCTAGAAGAGTCTTACCGATGAAGGAGAGACACCGGGCTTGCAACTTCGTGGGTGCCATGATTCAAGATCGAACTCGGACTCATATTAAGAGTCCGGAGTCCTTGTGCTTTGGGGTGCTAGTGTTCAGCCAATATCCCTGCACATGGGCATATAGTATCCGAATCATATGGTGCATCCATGGAAAACAATCCTCATTGGACCAAGTTACTGTGGATTTCATCCTTGGTCCAATGGTCAAGTTTGGGTTGAAGATGAAGCTCTCGGTGAATCTCATCCTCCAACCTCCTCAATGAGTGCACGTGAGCGGCCTCGCCACTTCATCGATCCGAGGAGATGGTACAAGAGACTTTACCGAGGTGGTTAAATTTTAATGTGTTTGTACACTTTGATTGTAACATTGACCTATATCTCGTGAATTGGTCTTTGTTACCGTATATTTAGTTCTATGTAAGGTCTTTTGCTATGGAAATATATGTAATGTAAGGTCTTTGTTATGGAAATATATGCAATCAAATTTCTTATCTCGTTGTATTTCGCTTTTGTTATGAATCTTGATTGTCTCTTCGATATCTTTTGAGTTCCCATTTTTTACCCTTCATCGAACATAATAAAAAGACGGTTAAGGCCAATGAAATATGCTGCATATTGTGAGGAAAATTCAAATGTAAATATCCAAATCTAATGTGAATGAAATAAAGTTATATATGTAACAAAAAAAACAAAGAACGTATAATGAATTTTATTCACATCCATATCCCCTTAAGAACAGATAACCAAAACCCCAAATTTTTGCGGAAGCATCTACTTGTACATATGCAAGAAGATCGCAATAATGCATGCATGCAAACCGAGTGAAGTGACAACACCGTGAATTCACCGCCGGATACATACAAACAACCGGGTAGTGATATTGTATTCACGCCGCTCCATTCAAATAATCGGTAGTCATGTTGTTATCACTCACCGGGTATATCTTAATACCCGCAGTGATGTACATGCACCGATCAACTGCTATAAATCAAGGCTCGCCGCATCCACACACATACCCAAGCACGCACTCCACGAGCTCCGGCCACCCCGCACGAAATCCACTCGGCTCTTTCACTCACTCTCTTTTCGAGATTTGTTCATGGCTCCGTGGATATTACATTGGTAAGGATATTTTTTTCTTGTCTAGAATTCCTATATATATGCATATAAACAATACACATATATATATATATATATATATATAGGGTGCACTTTCTATACACCCTACCGTAGTTACACCCATATTCAAAAACCACATTGTGTATGTGTTCATACTTGTTTATTGGTTTGAGTATGTTTAAATACTCATCTTAAGATACTCTAGATCTTACTACGTGAAAAAAAATTCATGGAACCCATATTTTTTTAATATATTACATAAAATGCCACTACTGTATATAAAAAAGTATATCCATATACTCAAAGTATGAATGCATACTTAACGATATACTACCATAGATGGTCTAGTATGATCATATACTTCATCCACATGCATTTCGTTTAGGTCATATATACCATAAATCTTTTTGAGATATACACATTGGGTGTAACTACACCTAGGGTGTAGAGATAATTTACCTATATATATATATATATATATATATATATATATATATATATATATATTATATATATATATATACTATATATATTTATGAGCTTTGTCCTTTTTTCCTTTTTATCGCCAATTTGGTGGTATGAACGGTCCTCCGCCTTTTGCCGCCACCACAAGAACCAGTTTCCACGCCGGGCGATGAGCCATTAAGCCCGGTGTGGACACAAGGCCATTCCCTTATCTAGTCATCGTGATGTAATTTTTTCTAACATTTTTTATTTCTTATTTTACTATAACAAATACATGGATAATTAGTTTAACTTAACGTCATTTTGTTGCATTTATATGTTTCACGGACTTTATCCCCAATACAATGGCTAGAAACAAAGACTTAGCCGGTTCTCTATCTCTCGGTTTTGTGGAGACCCACGACATCTAGAGCATCGCCACCGTCATCAACTATATACGTGTGAAATAAGTTTTTACATCCCTTCGAGGATTCCAGACACTTGACCACCTAATCCACGAGAGGGGAAACGAGAGAACGACGTGCAAAACGCCGAAAGTACCATGCCGCTTTCCTTGTGCTTAGATTCTCTTCGGCGTGTTTGCTACATTGTGCCCCGATTTTCGACTTCAAGATATTTGCCTTGTCTGGATGATAATATCCCCCCATGTCAATATAGCGAATATGTTGGGAGTTACAACCATGATGATGTGGTAATAAATTAAATTCATCATTTTGGCAATGCATATTAGATAGATTCACTTCATCCTCATTCATTTTGATTCTCCCACTTGCGGATTTTACTCCACGATCTTACTTTATGCCGCATGTGGCTTGGCGGCCATTCTCGACCAAGCTACTGCACCGACTCGGGGCACGATTGGGGCTTAGGCACACCTTGGCCAGCAAACTACGGAAGGGCGACAATATCGCATAAGGTTTACTAACTTAGGCACTAGTCGCTCAAGAGGTTATATCTATGGTCGAGCATTTTTACGCCCTTGCGAGGGACGAGAGAGTGCAATCATAAGGGCATTGACCTTCATCGACTCAAGCGGATACTTAATCCGTGACATCAATTACCCGATATTTCTACAATCCTACATTCATGTGCATGGATCACAAGCTAGACCCAATATTGATCCCGGCGGCGATGATGATGATTAGTGTGTTTACTATGTTAATTATTTGTAAGGTTGTATGGTTACTTCCTTATTAATTTGTAATGTTCTTGTGGCCCATGTGGTCTCAAACTTTTTTCGAGCCTTTCACATGCAAATTGGGAAGCACCTACCGAAGTTTGAGAATTTTCGGAGTTGGTTTGGTACTTTTCCCAGTTTATTTGAATTTCGCGCGACGCCACCTTGTAATTATAGTTTGAACTCGAAGCGTACATCTACGAAAAGAGCCGGAATCTTTGCTAGACTTTTCCACAGTGGTCTCATGTGCCCTAGGAGGCAAATCACCGTGGAGGTCCAAGAAAAATTTTTGTGTTTCCATGGTTTAATGAGCCTTCGCCGCCCGTTTAGCTAGAAGAAAATCATAGTAATTAAAATATTTATCGAGAAAAACCTAAGAACTTGTGTGGGGTCATATTTTGGGTGTACATGGCTGGAAAAAAAAAAATTCAAGCCATTTCCACCAAGGAGGATTACACATCCTTCATAGAGGCACATGATCCCTACCATCGGACGGGACTATACAATGTAGTTCTTGTGCTCCATGTGGTTCATATGTTTGCCGGTGTTGTAGTGGTCTCAAACTTTTTCTCGAGCATTTCACATGCAAATTGGGAAGCACCCACTAAGTTTGAGATTTTTCGGAGTTGGTTTGGTACTTTTCCCAGTTTATTTGAATTTCAAGGCCGCGCGCCACCTTGTAATTATAGTTTGAACCGAGCGCACTTACCTAAAAGAGCCGAATCTTCGCTAGACTTTTCCACGGGGTCTCATGTGCCCTAGGAGGCAAATCACCGTGGAGGTCCAAGAAAATTCTTGTGTTTCCATGGTTTAATT
This sequence comes from Hyparrhenia diplandra, assembly GCA_015847255.1. Classification (NCBI taxonomy): domain Eukaryota; kingdom Viridiplantae; phylum Streptophyta; class Magnoliopsida; order Poales; family Poaceae; genus Hyparrhenia; species Hyparrhenia diplandra. The sequence goes on from JADLZK010011027.1 coordinate 1,610,823, forward strand.
AGCCTTCGCCACCGTTTAGCTAGAAGAAAATCATAGTAATTAAAATATTTATCGAGAAAAACCTAAGAACTTGTGTGGGGTCATATTTTGGGTGTACATGGCTGGAAAAAAAAATTCAAGCCATTTCCACCATGTAGGATTACACATCCTTCACAAAGGTACATGATCATCCATGAAGTGGCAGCATTTCTATTTCACCTTTGCGGTTGCGTGTAATAACCGGGCGAATAGGATTGGGGTGAAATTTTCCAAATCTATCGAACCTCCCGCCATTTTTCGTTTCCCCACGCGCCCAAACCAGCCTTGCCTATATATATAGGTGAGTGGCTCGGAGCGAAATTTTGGCAAGCCATTTGAACACCGCGCCATTCTCGTTCCCCACCGGTAGAAAAGAGCACCCGGATTCGCCGACGGCGGAGCGCACCACCAACTCCAACGCCGCCGTTCGCCGTCCCCTACGCTGCCCGGGGGCGTCCGTTCGGCGCATCATCCGTCGTTCCGCTCGGCCCGAATCGAGGGTTTGACGGCGTTCTCCCACGCCGCACTCCTCCACTCCGACGTCCCAACGCCGCGGCATCCTCACGTCCGCCGGCCCCTTCCACGGTGAGAACTAATTATCCCTTTAGGTGTATGAAGTTTTTACCTATGAGAATGAGAACTAATTTGCCGCTATCCTAGCCTCGCGTCGCCTCGCTTGGTCTTCCTCCACGCCGATGGAGGACCGCCCGCCACACCCTCCTCTCTGCCGTCCACGGCCTCACGCCGTCTTCCTCTTCACCGCTTGGACCCCCGTACCGTCCAGCGACCTTGTCCTCCTCAAATTCATGAGTTAGTGTTGTTATGTGCGTGCTTCGCATACAGCTTTTTTATGAATAACATAGCAATATCATCCTATTTTGGTGACATGTATAGGCAAGCATGGCGTGTAATGCGTAGTGTTTGTTGGTCGCGTCGGGATCTATCTAACCAAGGAAGATTGCTATGCTCAAGTCCAAGGCTACGCTAATAATTGTTACAGAAAATACAACACCGAAGAAGGTGAAGCCGTAAATCGCCTACAATGGTGCAAACTAGCCGCCCTCGAGATTGAAGAGAAGCCACCCCACATACTTATGAAGATTGTGAGAATTGCCGCTAATTGGTTTTGGAAAGATGTCATGCTTTTATTTATGTCTATGACTCTATGGTCATTGGTCTTTTTATTTTAGAAGTTCATGTAGGCTTAGTTTCTAGAACATTAGGTGGATTTTGTTGTATGTAACCATTAAATCCTGTAATGTTTTGACGATATTAATGTATGATGATTTTTGGATTTAAAAGAGCTGAATTCCACGAATAAATTCAAAAAATTTAAAACAAAAACGCCGGGTGGCACGGGCCCGATAGTGAATGAGCAACAAACCGGTAGTGTAACTATACCAAACACTATCGGTTTGAATTACTAACCGTCATAGATGACAGAAACATCACTGTCGGCTGCATTAACCAACCGATAGTCTCCACTCTAATAATGCCGTCGGGTTGAGATCAGCCTACGTTGTTCACGTAAAGTTCATCGACGGGTTCAAAGTAAGCCGCCATTGTTAGCTCTTCGATACATCGCCGGCCCGGTCTAACCCGATAGTGTTATCCCCTTACGCTCTTCGGTTCGTTAAAGCCCGACGGTGCTCCCAATATCAACTCGCCGGTGACTTCGAACCCGCATTGCTTGGATCAAAAATGCTGCCGGGTCGGAACACCCGGCGGTGTTGGTGACGGCGCCGCTGGTTCGATATCAAACCGGCAGTCTCTCCTCGCATCACCGCCCGGTGTTTTGACCCGGTAGTGTTTCAAACCCCACATCACTACCGCTATGGTTCTGCGGTTCAGTTTTTCGCAGTGAAGGGGGTTGGAGCCCGCAGTAATGGACAATTCTGTAGTAGTGTCACAACACACATTTAGAGAATTGTACATGAAAGGTAAAGTGGTTAGAACCGGTCCTTAAGAATTAGAAATCCATGTTCATAGTGTGAAAGGTCTTGTGGCTTTCTAGTTTCCTTCCTTAAATTTGTTCCAGATCAGAGGCTGTATCTATTTTAATATGCATGTTCGACATTGCTGATTTAAATAAACGAGACATTAGATATTCTGAAATCAATATGTGCGCAATTTTCATCTTCGGCTCCTGAGGCAGTGTATCTATTTTAATGCACTATGGTCCTTCTTGAAGTATTTTACTTGTATGAGAGCACAAAACGTGCTGGCCCGTAAACACTCACTAGCTAAACTCTTTGTGTGTCGTCCCAATGTATACAACTCTATCTTTCTTAATATGAGGGGGAATATATGAACAAAAATAGATGTGATCGAGCATGGCTCAATAATAGATAACATAGTCAGACATGACCCACGGGAGCATCATCGTGTTCACGCTTGTCCTCCTCGTGTGGCCGCTACTGTGTCCTTGCCGGAGCAAGTTAGTAGCATCATTTGCATGCATGCAAGCTGCATGCCTAGCAAGAGTGGAAGTGGGTGATGGAACCGGCCGGCCCCGGCAAACGGCTTTTTCAATCAGCGATGCAAGCAGATGCGCACGCACAAGACGTGTTCATTCATGCATTATTAGTTGCATGTACGTGAAGATCGGCTGTCAAAGACGAGATTGATCGAGACATGTAGCGTTTTTGGTGCGTGCAAAAAGGACCACGAAACACAGGAGAATACACAGTAGATGAGCTTAAAAGGACTACGAAAAAATTCCTATGAAATAATTAACCTGGTAATTAAGCAAGTGAATCAATACCTAACATCTTCCGTGGGAAGCACATGTTGACATTGTTGTTCATCTAATATTGTTGACAGGGAGATCTAGCTTCCACTACTACTGATTTTATTTACCGTCTCCTCTTTTCCAACCTCCACAAAACTAATGCCGCCACAATTCTCTACTTGATCCGTTTGAAATTATATGCCATTTTTTTATTTTTCTACATACATTGTTTTTACTATACTAGTCAGTCAACCCGTGCCAAAGATACTGATATCTTGGCAGCATTCAGTAACTCCTCAGCTTAGAATCTTATGTGATGTAAGAGTTAGTTACTATTTTAGATTCTTTCATAATTACAATTTTTATTGATACAAAGCAAATTTTGGGGTAACTATTTGAATCACCATTCCGTTGATGAAAACAACAGAAGGACATCGAATAAGACTGATTTTTTGTTCCAAGTATTTCATTTAATAACCAAATGTTTTCCATTAATGTAAGAATTTCTAGTATTATCTATTTTTAGCATGTCTGGTGAGAACAAACATAGGGATGACCTCCAATTAGTAATAGTAAATATATATGGATAAGGATGGATGGTCAAAGCTGGTGAATTTAGAGAAACTTTTAGGGGTTATTTTTGAATCGTCTTTTATAACAATCACATGAAGATTTAATGTAGATTATCTATCATAATAATCGTAAAAAGGTAGATAACTATTATGTAATTTAGGTTTAGGTTAGATATGTGGATAACTTAAATATAGATTCATGGGTTAAAAGTTTCTATTGTTTTACACAATAATAAAGACGCATAATATATATTAGATGGTTTTTTTACATAACAACATAATTATATATGTTGATCATTTGAATGTAAACTTAGAGGTTACATTGTATTATCCATCATAATTGTAGAGGTACCTAACATATAAAAAGTATTAGCAAGTCATTTGAAACTATCCACTATACTAGCTGAGGTCTATATTCTAGTTATAAATTTTGAGAGGTATTTTAAGCTTTCAGCCATAATAACAGACATAGTTAATTTTAAAAATAGGGGTTATTTTGAATTTTTTTCTTAGTTATTTTGAATTTTTTCTTAGTTATAAATTGGTAAATAAAAAAATTACATACCAAGCTAGCAACCGTTACAGACGCCCTAACAGTTAACGACGGATATGACCTACGGGTGCATCCATCATGTACGTACATCCTCTTAATGAATGAAACGCGTACTATAGCGAAACACTTTGGGGGGAAAAATTGTTCATGCATGTCCTCCTCGTGCAGGCGCTACTGCGTCCTTCTAGAAGCAAGTTAGTAGCATCATGTGTGCACCTCCGCATGCAAGCTGCATGCCATGCGCATGACATGACCTGCTACGCGCTTGCCTTATACTCCCTCCGTCCCTTTATATGTGTCGCCCGGGACGCATGTCTGTGAGGGAAACACGGTTTTCTAGAGACAAACATTTAGGGACAGAGGGAGTATTATATATAGGTGTGATCACTGGACGGAGTTCTCACGGCCCCAGACAAGCAGCGAGCATATAGTCCCACAAGTAATCTAGCTAGCCCCACACAAGTTGCCTCATCTCCTCGCTCTGAAATCACTCACCAGTCATCAGGAGAGAGGTTCTCTCGTTCCCCATGTGTTGACTCTTGGACACGCCACATGTTCCTGGATATTGGGTTCATGGCATGCTGTACCTGTACGTATACTTTGCCTTTAGACACCCTCACTAAACCCTTAGTTTTCACCAGCTTTGGATTTCCCGCTTGTGTTTTGGGGACTCAATTGAGAAGAATTGTCCCCTGCCTTTGTTTTTTTCCTCATGCTGTGCATAAACTCTTTCTCCTATCTTAATTGAAAAGAGCAAAGCTTCTGGCATCTATCTCCTTCAAAAAATGCATCTCATATTGTAATATATTCTTTCTATATGGATTACAACTCAATTATGTGTTAAAATGATGAAACATAGTAGGCAATTAACTAGTAGTATATTTTGGTTAAATAATAGGCGTTAATGGTTAAATAACCTGCAGTTAGTTGTGCAATTAGCAAAACCATTATATTTTGTTCTTCATCCATCAACCTGCTCACATGTTTTTTCTTTCCTGATTATGGATGCAGTTACATTGGGGGTTGACATACAGGAATTAATTGTGCCAATGACTTTGGACAAATATGTCATCTATCATCATCTGACCCCTATGACCGCACGCTACGACATCTACACAATGGTATTCTTCCTCCCCCAAATCTTCTTTTAATTCAGTGGTAATGGTAATGCCTTGATGGCTGAGGGCAACTGTGACTAGCTTGCAGCCTAGGTCGTCCAAATTATAAGCCTCACAAGCTCTGTATCCTAAAATGCTCTTACCTAAGAAACATCGTGTTTTCATTCCTTTGTATGTTGGCCTTAACAATCTGCCCACTAGCTGTTTTTTTTTTTTTTTTTTTGACAAGAACTTCTCCTGCTGCTTAACTTTCCAGGCATTTAGGTCGTTAGTTTATTTTTAGATACACTATTTCAGTTCTTCAACAATAGCACAATTTATGCGTGGGATGATCTGGTAGAGTGTGTACAACAGTCACATGATCAGTATGTACCAACAACTACATTGCAGAAATTTTAAGGATGATCTCTGAAATATATATATCTTTGTTAGTTAGCTGTAAAATCTAGAATTATAGGACTAAGGGTGGTACAACATTGCAGAAATTTTATGGATGATCTCTGAATTATATATACTTTGTTAGTTGGTTGTAAAATCCAGAATTAGAGGACCAAGGGTGGTAGAATATACTTTGTTAGTACATCCTCATATATGCTGTGCAGTGCGCTCTATATCAACCTTTTCGTTTCCTCTTATATATAAGTTTGTTAAAACAAACCTTTCCATTTCCTCTTATATATAAGTTTGTTAAGACAAAATTTGTTTTTATCTATTATTGTACATGTCTTTTTTTTGCGAGGAACTCATATTGTACATGTTAAAAAAGATACATCACACAAACATCATTTCTGCATTCTATACAAGGATTAGTTTTCATGAAATTAAATCCCTAGACCCTAGAAGGGTTCCACTATTTTTCTCTCTTAGTGTTTCTAGAACCCTAAGTCATCATTTGATACTCTATGGTTACTTCACCTGACCAGCAGGGTCCATGCATGGGCACAATATCGTATTCTCTATTTAGCTTTAATATTGATTTTTTTTTGAGAATTTGGTGGTTATCGGAATTTATAGGGCTAGGTAAGTAAAGCCCAGTGAAAAATGATGGACATATATACAGGAGCAATAAAAATGAAAACATTGTAGTGTGTTGCCATATGTACATTTTATTTTGATACTGTAAAAAGGTTTTATGTTTTGTTCCATTCCTTATATTTTCGTATAAAGTATTCTAAAACTATTAAAGTCAATTAATTAATATGCATGTGCACTAGCAAAACTAAATGCATTTTGTTCTTCATTCTCATCCATGTGTGTGTGTGTTTTTTTTATAATTAGATTGTAGCCAGGGTTGGTAGCATGATGCAGGCCGCTGGGGAGGGTGCCGTTGGTGCCAACACGGGACCCAGAGAGGACATGGTGCCAGGGCTAGTAGGGGTATATATTTTGTTCCTCTGCTGGTCAGCGATTACAAGGTAAAAAACTAAGCAAAACTATCCTGATTGATGTGGTTTCCTATTACATATATTGGATCAACTTATATATATGGTACAACTAATAACTTTGTTATTTTCTTTGACGATAAAATTTTGCCTGAACAGTGAGCCAGAGACGAGAGGCTACCAGAAAGAAAAGTCCAGTTTAGGTAAAAAATGGAAAACTTTTGATTGTAACTACACTGTTCCTTCAGTCATGTTCCTTGTCTATGCTGATAATTCATCAAATATTTTATTGATTTCTTGAAATTTGTAGAGATTCTTTGGATTGACCAACATCGTTGTAGAATCTTTTTAACAGGAAGCAACTACAAATGTCTACAAGTATGTTCCTCATTCTAACTAAACAAATAGTCATATAAATAAATTTTTTGTACCACTTAAATAGAAATGCCTCAAACATTTGCAGTTTACAAACGTAGCAGATTCGGAAGATCACATACCATATGGGTATGGGTATTTCCACTTTGTCTTTGCTATGGGATCCATGTACTTTGGCATGTTGTTTGTCGGCTGGGACACACCATACAGTGGAAAAGTACGTTCACACAAACCTGGGTCACAATGTTAAAAATGAAGCAATTTATCTTCTTCTTTTTCATTCTTTTTGTCTGCTTGATATTTTGCATTTCAACTTAGGTGGAACATGGATGTTGGTTGGCAGTGTACATTGGTGCACATTGTTAAGGAGGTTATAGCGGTAATGTCCTTTGGTAAGTGAACTATGCTGAAAACCCTCCTCGTTGTGTCGTAGTGCTTTACAACAAAAATGTCAAAATAGAATGACCACAATAACAACTAAGTTTTGCTTTTCGAACTTCATCTTTGTTGAAAAGAAACAAATTATATTTCTACCTTTTGACATATGAATGATTTTGCATTTGCAGTAGCAATACTGCTTGCCAGAACACGTGGGGAGTAGGTTGGCTCCGGCAACTACTTGCACAAATATTTGGAATAGGTGGCCATCACCAAGGAGGTGAGCAATCCCAAACCATGGAGCTGGAGATGGATACCGGGCGCCACCTTCGCCATTGTCACATATCCCTTAAGGCCCGAAGTCTGAAATATCTGAATCCCAAACTATGGATTGTCTATATGAATGTGTCAGACATTGTTTAATGCATGCATCCTTCTATGATCAATAATGATGCATAAGATCTCTATATATTTTGTTTCCCTATTATACAAATGGGATTAAGCATAAACAAGATGACACAAAAGAAAATTTTCGATCTTGAACCATCAATAATAAAATACAATTTGATTACAACCTGATATCCGAGATCATCAAATCTACTGAGAAACCAATCATCGGTGTTTTGAGAACCGGGGGGGTATCTCAAGGACCGCAATAAATTTATAAGTTCGGCGCGCCCCACCGACATGACGCCTCGCAAGATGAAGGCGAAGGGTTTATCCTGGTTCAGGCCATGGGGCCCTACGTCCAGCAGTGTGACTTCTTGTATTATCTCGCACCAATGTGCACGGGAACCAAGTCAATTACAAGCGGTTTTTAGGGGATGAAGGAGTGCTTCAACCCTGGGATTTGAGATGACTAAGTATGAAAACCTAATGGAGTCCATCCGTATTCCGGTGCCATTACTCTCCCTTTTATAGTAGAAAGGAGAGATAATGTGTACAATACGTGTCGAATACGGGAACTAAGGTGTCTACTGTCCATGCCCCTGTGTAGATGCATGCCCGAGGCTGGGGCTCGGGCGTCCCCTCGTTGGAGTGTTCGTTGCGGGACACGCGTCCTTGGGTCGTTAGGGTACATGTCCTTCAGGTCGGAAGAGGAGCTTTGAGGACCCGGGGGGGGTCCCTCAATCTTGCCGAGATGAGCTTCTCTTGGAAGCATTGTAGCAACGTGTCAAGACCCCGAGGGCAGTCGGCTACGTGGAGGGAAGGTGGAACGTTTAGCAGATGAACAGTGATGTCATGGTTTCCCGTGCGCGGTGGCGTGTTAAGTAACTATTCCCTTTACGCCCCATCAATGGGGGATGCGAGAGATAACGGAGTAGGCGTAATCGACCAGGTAATCGATTGCCCCGTCATCCGTAGCCTGTGAAGCGTAGGCATTTAATGCGGCTGCCCCCACTACTCGGCCGGCGTTTCCAGGGGCGGGGGGGGCCTCGCCTCGGGCGCGGCGGAGATGTTCTACCCGGGGCTCCGGCCCTCGTGCGGATGGAGGTTCTGGCGCTCAGGGCCTCCCCGCCTCGGGCGGCGGAGATCGTGTCCCGGGGTCTCCTGCCTTCGGGCAAGGAGTAAACTGTGGTGCGAGTAGGGTCTGTTGAGTAAAGAACCTCTTGGGTAGAGGTTGGACTAGGCCGTGTGATGACTAATTTCATCAAGCCTGGTATGGTGGTCACATTTGGTCCTTCTTCTCTGCACTCTTGATGACTCCAACAACACCTTGTGATGGGCTACTTTTGTGTTTCCCTAGGCCACTGTAGGCCGAACTTGTGGGGTAACAAACCCATATACGGATAGGTGTGTTTTGAGGATGTTAACCGAAAGTGTTTGTAGATGGGCCATCGTGGGCCAAAAGGTGACATGTTTATGGATTCCTTCAAGCCTGTAGATCAGGTGACCAGTGGTTGGTCTTCTCCTATCAGCTGGCTTGCAACATGGCATGTGACCGGGGTCATTTGGCCCGGTGTAGGTTTCGGGCCAGATCCCTTTTGGGGTATATGGGTCGCTTCGTCCTCCTTGGGCCAGAAATGTTCGTGGCCCGCTTATTTTCGCCCCCAATACCAACTATATGAGCCACTGAAGAAGCATGTTTAGTAGTCCTTTTTAATCACAAAAATGCGCCCACCAAAGCTCATCTCTTGCACAGATCTTGTTACAATGCATCTATATAACTAGAATTGGGAAATATGTCTGAATATCCAAAGACTACCCATTCCTGCATTGTGGTTCATTAAGCACAAATTTCAGAAGTATCTACCGAAGTTTTAGATGTAAACTACCTATATATATGGCTATACTTGGTTGCTGCTTTATTGCCTTTTTTTTTCCTTCACTACTACCAAAGCTCAAGTATGCAAATTGTGTAAGCATAACAAAAGGAACATTTCTAGATATATCAGAGCCCTGCTAATGTTAACTGCTAATTTTCCAAGAAAGGTAATGAAACATTGAATGGCAACCTATAGTGAAAGAACATCATGTTGGTTTTTCCATATTGATTGATACAACAAGTACTAATACTAGTTGTAACTGAAAAATGCAGTTTTATATGGATTGTACGTACTAGCACTACCAGTTCAAAATTCACAATAAAAGGAACAACAAAAAGAGTTCACACTAACACAACAACAACATGTCATGTTTCACACATGACAACAACCAAATGATCCATAGTTTACACAGAAACTGAACAAGACAGGTTTTCACACAAACTGGACAAACAGGTTTTCATCGAGACTAAACATGACTAAACAAAATAGATTTTCATAAAAACTGAACATGATCATAGAAATTGAACAATATGTGACCATGCACACAGCAGAACATTGACCTTAGCTAATTTGGAAGGGAAAAACGATAGAAAAGTCATAGGCCAGATCAATGCAACATGGTTCATTCAAACTATGAACAACAGCATGCAATGGGCCATTATATGCAAAAACTGAGATATCATTTAGTTCATCAATGAGCAATATGCTAGGTTGAAATTAGTAAACACATTTTATTTATTTCATTAAATAGAAAAATATTTTCAATCAGCCAAAAAAAACAAAAAAGCAACTTGTATGATAGATTGCATAAGATTGATGGGATATCCGCTGCAGCCGTGCTGTAGGGTCGCGAGCAACAGAGATGGATGCCGCCATTGTCGACCGTTGCCATGCTTTTCCTAGAGAAATGAAACCTCCAACACGACCGCACCCTTGAAAGAAGGAGGTGGCAGGATAAACAAGAAATGGCATATATATGGTGATTGGTGACAGAGGGATTTTGGCGCACATCTTCACTTCTCCAATCATCCCATGTGTCATAGCCGGATCTGGCATCTCGGCGTGCAGAGATGATAGGCCATACACGTGCAGTCATCGTCGCCTCATGAAACGACGAGCTGGCTCCTATATGCGAGGGATCATACATGTGGTATCATCTGTGTGGGTTGATTATCTCCTGAATAGTGTGCTAAATGACTTTGATCCCTTAACAAAAGTTGGAGGTGGATTAGAGGACAACATTTTTGCTTGTTGGCCGATGTCCAGATTCAGCCCCAACATGGCCCAAATCAATGTCTAGATCGGGCTCGGCGACGGTTGCCAGCTGTTTGACGAAATGGCGCAACGGTAGCCTTGCATCCTAGGACGTGTCTGCGTCATCTTGGAGCTCACTAACTCCATTGCTGCCACCTCTCATCCTCCATGACGCACACTGAGGCGCCCTTCTTCCATAGTGGAGAGGACGAGGACGAGTTCCTCACTCTATCCTCTCACTTCTCTATCTCGCTCCCTCGTTTCTGTTTCCCTCTTCACACGTGCGCGCGACGCCGAGCACGTCCGCCATGTCTGAGCAGCGCTCCAACCCTCTCCTCACCCTGCTCCTCCTCCTCATTGCTCCTCTCCACTCGACGCGCGCCATGGATGAGATCCAACACCTGATGTGTTGGAGGACTGACACACCACCCTACAACCCTGGATGACTATAGTGCCACACACGGATTCGAGCAAGGAGGCCACTGAAGTGCCTCACACATATGGGTGTGAGGGGAAGGGGGTTGCAAAAGTGTCATATATACACCTAGTTAGGGATGCGGGAGAGGGGGTCGTGTCAAAGTGCCAAACACACCAATGGGGGGCGTGTGTGAGGCGTCCATCATCGAAAAGCTATACATATATATAGATGGTGGGTCGTGGGGCAGGCAGTCGTCGAAGTGCCATATAAATAGATGGGGGCACATGAGAGCGATCATTGAAGTGTCGTAGGAAGATGGGGGTGCAGGGCAGGGGTGGCCAAGTGTCGCACACATATGGTATGTACTTGTGGGAGCGGGAAGCATAGAACACCAGCACCAAGTAGGTACCCATATGAGAGGTGAAGAGACGAATGGTGCGTTTGTGGTATCCAGGCTGCTGCCGGTACTTTACACTGAGTGCCTTGGACTCAGTGCCTTGGACTTGTCGAAGTGTCCACTAATGCTGCTAGCTAGCTAGTAAGGGATGTCCAGATAGATGACACACCGTGCTTGTTTGGTTGCGTCTCTACAGCAGCAGCAAAACCTTTATGAGTGCATCCAGGCTGCTTCCTGTACTTTACACTCCAACAAAATTAGAGACCATGTTTTGTTGTTGCTTGTTGCTTTATACTCTCTCCAACAACCTTAGAAGATGGAACCTAAGTGTGCAACTATTGCTTAACAATGTTAGGATTGGGAGGCCTCTGACTATGCCCTAGTTTTGTATCAACTACCTCACCACTATTGCAAAACCAGCTGTGACTGCCATTTACCGCTATTGCTTCAGGCTCTCCCTTCTGTTTGCTCACGGCTTGGGTGGCAAGTCAGGGTCAGCGGTGGAATCCCCTCTTCTTCATCGCTTTTTACCATGTATCGAAGTCACAATCGTCCTTCTTCACCTTCCACTGGTGCAAGCATGGCCAGCAGAAGAGGTGGCTACACCGTCGACAGCTATTACAGTCAATAGTAGTGTTGCAATCACAAGACCATCCTTCTTAACAGTATTACATCTGCAAACCTTGTTGCTGTCGCCATATCGATCATTCCCCCTCGCTGCTTGTACAAAGGAGCTATGAGTGTGTTGGATTGCCCGGACCTAACTGTCTGCATCTGTGCTAACTACCCCTTAGTCTGTGAGGTTTGTTGATCCGGCGTCATAAAGTTGTGCTACTGGCTAATTTGTATCATCCTCAAAATGCGGAGCTCCAGCTTCAATTATAGTTGGAGTAGCCCCTTGAGTCTGCAACTTGTTAGAAGTAAATTGATGCAGAGTCTTGTAATTGTTCGTTCAGTTTGTATCTAGGTGAGTTGGTTAGGATCGACGTGGTTAGAGTCGTGCCTGACTACGCTACGATCGGCATAGGAGTTAGTAGTGTCTACGCCATGTTGTGTCGGGCGCGCGGGGCGTTCACCTTGGTGCAAAGGTGTTCGCACTCGTTACGCCGTGGCGTGGGATGAGGCTGCGTCCTCAGGTGTTCTATATAAATATGAATACAATGGCTCAAGGTGCCGTGTGTTGGCAAAGTGCCACAAATTTATTCTCTCAAGCTTTTACATCTAATCTCGTTCTCTGTCCTCGCCGCGTGATCCTTTGTTGGTATTTGTTAACCTACAGGAATATTATCCGCAGTTTAACGGATACGGTGAGCACTTCACCGGGAATAGGGCTTTTAATATCGAATCCACGGGGAGAAGGTGAGAGAGTATGTTGAGGTGTATAGCTAAATCCAGAGTGGCTATAAAACTAGATTAAAAGAGAGGTAAGGAGTTCTATTAGGAAGGTCTTGTTCTCACTTCAAGTAAATCATTTGCACATTGTTCTTAAGAGGGGTTGTCATGAAGAAACTCTTAGTAAAGGGAATCTACGCTAACAACTTGAGGGGGCTCCTACGATTTCTATAAATAGGGGGCAGGCGAAAAGAATACAAAGGACTCAATGGTCTTTGTCACCACCACGATCAGCCTTTACAGCTTGGTGTTTCACCCTCGCCTATAGAAGGTATTCGTAATAAGCTAGTCAATCTAAGCACCACGCTTACATTAATCTAACAACTTCAACTCAAGAGCAACCAAGAATCAAAGTAATCTTATCAAAGAAATACGAACCTTAAGAACAATAGAGACAATACCACTTACTCGAATGGAAGTCGAACAATCCACAAGATCTCGAGTTGCGCCCAATGGCACCAACCCGGAGGAAGAAGAAGATGGAGGCGCCGACAGCTCAGGGCCTTCCTTCAACTCCGCCTCAACCGCGCTCTAATTCTCTCAACTTGAAGCTCTACTCTCAACTCTAATCTAAGGCTTCTAGTTCTACATCTTGTCTAATCTTCTACTTCTAGTTCTTGAACTAGAGCTAAGGCCGTCGACTAGATTTTGGATCCGATCGATATGATGATGAGTTGATCCGAGATTATTGAAGCCAGGGGGCACGGGGGCTTGCTTATATAGTCGGGAGGAGGTGCCGGGTGTTGGATTAGATTACAACTTCGTACTCCACCGTCGCCCTCGGATCAAACCGACATTAAACGAGCGGATTAGATTGCGTCTCGGAGGCGGTGGAGGAACATTCGAAGCGGAGATGACTTGGCCGAGGGGCCGGGCGGCCGGCCTGAACGGCGGCCGAGCGGCCCGTGGTGGGTCCCACCCCGGGTCCTGCGACGTGTCGCGGGCTTCCGGAGTCTTCTAGATGATGTTTTCTTCGGGTGTTAAGTTTCGTTCACGTCGAGAGTAATCCGAGCCTTCTAGACTTGTTTCGAGTTGGATTGCATTACGTTGCGTCCGTCGTATGACACGCCACCCGGTGTTTTCCTGTTAAGTCCCCGCAAATCACAACTTTACCAAAACTCGTGGAAATCGTTAGTAGAAACCCCTAATAAGGTTATCTAATTATATTTTAGTCCTTTTCCATGTTTAGTTGACAATTAAAAGTATACGTTAACATGTGTCAACAAACTCCCCACACTTAGGCTTTTACTGCGTCCTCGATAAAAGGATGGTCTAACTTTAATGTAAACCGTAGAGATAAAGAATGGATCATAATTATACTCCGTGGTCATACCGCACTTTGGGATATCCGAAAGCATGAAATGGTTAGAAACAGATCACCTTAAATTCTTAAACCAAGTCACTTGGAGAGATTTTGTATAAGTTTTGAAAAGAAAACATAGCTCTACTTACTCCTTTGTGACACTCTCAAGTCTCTCAAAATATATTATATCCTCACAGTTCATTTATTATATCATATGTGGAGCTCAAGAACATGTAGCACACTTACCTTGTATTTATTGCTAAGTCAATCGTGGATCCATGGAGATAGATGTCATAAGTCATAGATCAAGATGTGTATGTGAATCAAGATTATTACCTTTGCTCTCTCTAGTTGAAAATCGTCTATCTCCTTTTTTCAAAGATTTATATATATATATATTTTTTTTCAAGCGAGGTAACCAGCTATTTAGTGGAGAGGTGGGTTCTACTCACCCCGGACACTTGTCCATTTTACTCTCTTATTTATTAGAGAAGTGGGCCCTACTCACCCTCGGACACTTGTCCATTTTTCTTCTCTTTATTTTTGCCTTTTTCTTTTTTTTTTCAGAGAGGGGGGTTCTTTTGACCCGTAGAACACTTGCTCATTTTTCTCTCTCTCTCACTTTTCTCTCCACTCTTAGAATTTTGAATATTTGGCTTTTTCATAGCTGTACCTTTTTTCAACAATTAAAATTATGGGAGATAGAGATTAAAACTTTTTAGAGCATGGATACTTTAGTGTACGTGATCTTGATCTTAGACTTTAGACAAATTTCAACATGGGTCGTGGTTTTGACAAAGCTCAACACAAAGAAAGCAACAATTAATTAGATATATCTTTAATGATTGCTACGGCTCTATTAGGATGTATCATTGATCACAAAGGAGAAGCATAACTAATGATTTTAATATTTTGAAATAACTCTCCAAAGACAAGATAAAAGAAAGAGGATCTCATTATTCTAACTTTATTATTTCTCATGTTTTAAGCGCAATTAAAGCATCCCAACAAGTGCGAGGTATATGTAGGAATTTTAATCATGCAAAACTTTGTTCATGGGTTAACAAGACATCTTTTTCATATAGGAAAACATACCATAACAGAAAAGACTTATTTTAATTCGGAACGGAAAGTAATTTTGCTTAAAATTGAAAAGTTTTAGGAAGCAAACCGAGCGGTGGACGAAGCGGGGCCTACGTGGGACGGCAAAGGGGCCGGTCGGCCGGGTATATGGGCGGTCGGCCTCCCACTGGACCGTGTCGGGCGCGGTTCGTCGCGGCGAGTCGATGGTTCCGTCTTGGTTCGAATTTCTTGATTTTGGTCGCGAAGAATTCTGTTGGGTCGTCGAGGATCTCCCCCACACTTATTTTACGTTATCTTGCATACAAAGCATGGTGGAGACAAAAACATATCCGTAAATATATGGAGAATAATTGACTCAACTTGTGGATGACTTCCATAAGAGCACTTTATTATATAATTCGAATCCTAATATTTAATAGTAAACTAATTTTGACTAAACCGAACTAAACAAATTAATCGAACTAACTTTTATAACTCACACGCTAAGACTCATTAACTCGTATATAATAACTAGCTAATATTAAAAAGGTAAAGTAGCAATACTTATCGTGATAACGGGGTGCTCCCCCCAAACCGGATCTTGAAGTAGTCCTTTCGTTCGTCCTTGGAACTCGCTTTACCTGCGGGTTCTCCTTAAATGTTCTCCCCGCAAAACATTAATTCCGCATATACCCGAAGAAACAAATTCTAGGAACATATTGTGAGCCTTCATGTGCTCACGTATTCTTGATTTTTTCACGAAAAGCGTGGACCTTCATGTGCCCACATATTTTTAGGAATTTTTCTATGCAAAAAGAATGATAATGCAAAAACATATGAATGCAATATTTTTGATTTTTATGCCGCCACAACAAGGAGTACTTGCATGGGGCTTAAAGAAACCGATGCGTAAAGCAAAAGAAACATATTTTTATAATTTTTATGCAGGTATAGGAAAGTAAATATGCTAAAGGAAATATGCTAATTTAAATATGCCGTGTAGAAAATAAATATGTAGATAAATACCGAAGTTACCTCTCGGTGAGAATTTTGAGTACTTACTCCCATGGCGTGCGCCATCGATGGCATCTCGCCGGAATGTCGTGGTGCGAAATGGTGCCTTCAATGATCTCGACGAGTGGCGTAGGATGAGGTGGCCGATGGAGATGGTGTTTGTTCAGTTGATGACGCTGGTAGTGGTAGGTCTTCGAAGGTGTACTCTTGACGCCCTCTTCATTAGGTGATGCTTCTTTCTTTTTCCATGTCGCTTCGGAGGGGAGACCTTTCTTGGAGTGGCAGGTGTTTGAGTGTTCCGGTTGGTCGGGCCGAGCGAACTTCTTTAATCTTTCTTAATGTCTTCCTTATTCGCCAACTCCGTTCCAACCGGGTCTTGTGATTTTTAGCAGCGTCTCCGCGTCTTGTTCTTTTGGGTCTTGTGGTGAGGTAGGCAATAGTGGTGGTGTAAGGCCCTCTTGATGGAGTATGGGGATGTTGACCCATTACTCTTGTCAAGTGGTCTACACCTCCAAATCATGTCGTGCTCACTTTGATCTTCCTTGGTTACTCCTCAAGTGCATCATCCGATCTTAATAGCCACTTGGTGATGGTTGCCCATGTTCTTATGCCGATTCACCGCTTGAAGGAAGATTGGATGGTGGCAAACCGGCGGCCTTGTTTAGTGTGCATATTTGTAGGTGGGGACTTCCACTTGTAGGAATTGGGGAAGTAAGACTTCTCCTCTTATTGCGCAAAGTGAGTCCCGCTTGCAAAGACAAGGTAGAGATCAAGTGCATGGGCTTTGTTGGTGGAAAACACCATCAGAACTAAAAATTTCATTTACTTCTACTCTAACCTTGTGGGCACATTGAACAAGATAAAGATAATGTATAAGTTCATTTATGACAAGGGTGGTAAGATCGAAGATAAATCTAGCATGTAAATAATGAGTTTAACAAGAAAGTGATGCTAGAAACAGTTTTAAAAAGCTAACATGTCGAAAGTTAACAAGATTGAATCATGTGAAACTATAACTCTAGCATGTTTGACTTTTCATTTATGAGAATGCCATTGTAAAGAGGAATTAACGACAACTTACCTCAAGGTGTTACCTTTATTATTGGAATATGATGGCGCTTATTACACCTTGTGGTGGTCCTTCTCTTCTTCTTGAGTGGCATGTGGAGTGACAGTGCATGTCGGAAGGAAGAGGATGGCTTAATCATTTTTAATGGAGTTGGCCTCCCTCCTTGATGCTTCCATCACCCATGAATTCCCCATGAGTGAGTGCTTCGATTGTGGATCTTGTCTTCGTTCAGTATCTTGCTCCATCTCTAGTGAGTTCATCTCGACCTTCCCCCAAACTTGTTTTAGAGTTTATTATTTTCTGCAGGGGTTAGTCCAACAAAAATATACCAGCATCTACTATAGTTTACTATGGTACAAAAGTCAACCTAGACACCACGCCTAATTTGATTTAGGAAGGCGTTCTAACCTAAGCACCACGCTTAATTTAAAAGCCTTTAGAAGAAAGATCACTTACCCTAAACAAGGCACCATGCTTCATTTAAGAGATGTATGGACTCATTCTAAACCTTAGCATACTAAGCGGACAAAAGATGACATAAAAGCATTATAGAGATTTACTCAAACAGAGATGATATAGCATGATCGTTGGTTTATAGCAGCATTGAGCATGGCATAAAGGTAAAGACAACCAAGCTAGTGTAGCAACACGACAAGAGATGTTTCTAAGCATGTGATTCAATGTTGCGAAAAAACCGGTTGGACATACCATGTATTGTCATCCTTCGTTTTGCTCCAAACCCGGAATGGTTAGTGACAAGAATAACCAAGGAATAAATTTTTATAATCATATGCTCATAATGTAGGGGTATATAGTGATATATAAGTCTTTATAGTATTTCCCCTAGAGTGCTTGTTTTAGGACAAAAAGCTCGTCCTTGGGAAACTTTCAAATTATGAATCAAGATGATGAAGTGGTTTCCCTTATATTGCCAGTCTCAAAATTTCAAGACGTAGGAAAATTCATCAACAACCACCCTTTCTAAATTTTTAAGAAAGTGAGTATGAGGGGGTTGGAGATCTCATGTGTGGCAAGAATTGAGATGGCAA
This sequence comes from Hyparrhenia diplandra, assembly GCA_015847255.1. Taxonomy (NCBI): domain Eukaryota; kingdom Viridiplantae; phylum Streptophyta; class Magnoliopsida; order Poales; family Poaceae; genus Hyparrhenia; species Hyparrhenia diplandra. The sequence continues at coordinate 1,629,175 of JADLZK010011027.1, forward strand.
TCAATTTAGGAGTTTTCAAATGAGCATGAACTAGGTGGAAAAGTTCCATTTATGAAGTAGTCTTTATGCTCATTGATGTTCTCCAAAAAAATACGCTCCTTTTGGTCTTCCTTAGATCGTTCATAATATTTTAGGATCGTGAGGGAGACGCAAGAAAAAGGGCACAAGAGGATTCATTGGGCTCAAGGATGTGGTTAAAGATGGGTTCGAAAAGAATTATCTAATTTGAACATAGAAGGAGAGAGAAGTGAGTGGCTTCTTGATGGCTTTGCTCTCTTCCTATGGCATGATTAGATATGCCATCCTTGAGGTTCCCCAATGTTCTTGCGAGTAGCAATAAAGGTGCTTTCTAAGAGATTATCTCAAAAGAGGTTTGGATTATATATGGTCTCTTGTGAAGTGGAAGTTCATGAAACTCATCATCTAAAGAGATATCCAAGGGTTGAATTTCTTCTCCCCTTAAAGGTTTTTAGCGCATTGATGGTTTGGGGTCGATAGCTAAGTCTTGGGATTGGAGTGATAGTGATATAGCTATCGAACTTCTATTTTTTTCTTTTGGAGGATGATTCTTCTTCCTTTGGGTGGTCATAAAGAATGCTAGTATATGGGTTTCACCCACCGAGATCGTCAAAGCAAACCTTGCTTAAAAAGGAAAGAAAAGGTTCCTCCAAAAACCGCATGATGATCATGCGCACAACACTTTCATGATGTCGGCAAAGACTCCTACCATAGAAGATATGATCCCCGCTTCTCACTCCCGAGAAGTATTGCATCATGATCATTTTGATCAACCGTAGGCGTAGCTAATGGCCGATGTAAGGATGGGATTTTAGGATTCTAGTAGCCGAGCTTCCGCTTAGGGGTGCAAGATAAGATAGATGAATATGGAATCAATTGATCCCACGAAGATAGAAAAAGATGAGAAGATAGAATAAAAAAAAAAAGATAAAAGTATAGTACAAGATTTAGCTATAGTTTTTCAACGTGGTCTCAAACCGTTCTCCCGGCAATGGCGCTTTAAATGCTTGTTGGTATTTGTTAACCTACTGAGAATATTATCCGCAGTTTAACGGATACGGTGAGCACTTCACCCGGGAATAGGGCTTTTAATATCGAATCCACAGGGGAGAAGGTGAGAGAGTATGTTGAGGTGTATAGCTAAATCCAGAGTGGCTATAAAACTAGATTAAAAGAGAGGTGAGGAGTTCTATTAGGAAGGTCTTGTTCTCACTTCAAGTAAATCATTTGCACATTGTTCTTAAGAGGGGTTGTCATGAAGAAACTCTTAGTAAAGGGAATCTACGCTAACAACGCAGGGGCTCCTACGATTTCTATAAACGAGGGGGGCGAGGGCGAAAAAAGAATACAAAGGACTCAATGGTGCTGTCACCACCACGATCGACCTTACAGGTTGGTGTTTCACCCGGCCTATAGAAGGTATTCGTAATAAGCTAGTCAATCTAAGCACCATGCTTACATTAATCTAACAACTTCAACTCAAGAGCAACCAAGAATCAAAGTAATCTTATCAAAGAAATACGAACCTTAAGAACAATAGAGACAATACCACTTACTCGAATGGAAGTCGAACAATCCACAAGATCTCGGAGTTGCGCTCCAATGGCACCAACTCCGGAGGAAGAAGAAGATGGAGGCGCCCGACAGCTCGGGCCTTCCTTCAACTCCGCCTCAACCGCGCTCTAATTCTCTCAACTTGAAGCTCTACTCTCAACTCTAATCTAAGGCTTCTAGTTCTACATCTTGTCTAATCTTCTACTTCTAGTTCTTGAACTAGAGCTAAGGCCGTCGACTAGAATTTGGATCGACCGATATGATGATGAGTTGATCCGAGATTATTGAAGCCAGGGGCCTAGGGGCTTGCTTATATAGTCGGGAGGAGGTGCCGTGTTGGATTAGATTACAACTCGTACTCCACCGTCGCCCTCGGATCAAACCGACATTAAACGGCGGATTAGATTGCGTCTCGGAGGCGGTGGAGGAACATTCGAAGCGGAGATGACTTGGCCGAGGGCCGGGCCGGCCGGCCAATAATAACGGGCAGCGCCGGGGTGGGTCCCACCCCCGGTCTGCGCGACGGTCGCGGGCTTCGGAGTCTTCTAGATGATGTTTTCTTCGATTGTTAAGTTTCGTTCACGCCGAGTAATCCGGAGCCTTCTAGACTTGTTTCGGAGTTGGATTGCATTACGTAAGGGCGTCCGTCGTATGACACGCCAATTACGGTGTTTTCTGTTAAGTCCCTCGCAAATCATAACTTTACCAAAACTCGTGGAAATCGTTAGTAGAAACCCCTAATAAGGTTATCTAATTATATTTTAGTCCTTTTCCATGTTTAGTTGACAATTAAAAGTATACGTTAACATGTGTCAACAATCACCACGATCACCGTGGCGTTGCCGACACGTTCGTTCCGGGTGCTCAAGCAACGTTGAGTTCCAACAACCGGTATCGGAGCTGTAAGGTCATCGGAGGGGCAGCGTTTGAAGATCTAGAGAGGAAGGTGGTGCAGGAGAATCAAGCGGTTCGAGGAGTTCAAGCTTGCCAAGCCGGGAACACCTACCGTCGTGATGGGCACCAGCGGAGAGAAGGAGAAGGAGCTGATGGAGCGGCGTGGAATCAGGCCTCAGGAAATCTGGTATGGCCGATGCTAACTCGTTCCAATTACCAAGAGTGGGTAGCACATGTGCAGTGCAACCTCGAAGCCATGTACCTTTGGGATGCAATTGAATCTGATAAGGTGGAGCGCCGGCGAGATCGACTTGCCCTCGGTGCCATGTTCCGTGGTATCCCTGGGGAGATGCATTCTATTCTACTAAATAAGAAGTCAGCGAAGGAAGCTTGGGCGGCGATAAAGTCCATGAGGCTAGGTGCGGGCGAGGGGTGAAAGAGGTGAATGCGTAGGAAACTACTTGCTGAATTTGAGTCTATCTCATTCAAATCCGGCGAGACGATTGAAGACTTTGCAGTAAGGATTGGGAAGCTTGCTACCGATCTATAGGGGCTAGGTGAAACTAGCATTGATGATACACGTATCGTCAAGAAATTCCTCAGGGTTGTGCCACCCAAGTACAAACCAAGTCATTTGCCGCTTGTCGAGATGTTCGATGATCCGAAAAAGTCTGTCAATCGAGGATCCTGGTCGGACCATTTACATGCAGCGGAAGATAGGTTCGAGCCGCTGCAAGAGGAAGTGACGAACAAGGCCGGACACGATTGATGTTGATCGAGGAAGATTGGTCGGGCGGCGTAAGAATCATGGGATGAAAGATGCGTCAAGGCTCATCCATCGATAAAGGAGGCGGCAACAAACAATATGTCAAGAAGAAGACAGGAGCTAGGGGAGGAGGTAACGGTGGGCGCGACAACCGTGATGCAGGCGCCAAGGAGAGGCAGAATACTCCACGCCGCAATGGGCGTTGCAACAAGTGCAAGGTCTTTGGCCATTGGGCCAGAGAGTGCAAGAAGTTCCCGAAGGAACAGACTGAAGCGGTTCATCATGCCAATGCAGATGCAGATACACCACCTGCTCTCTTGGTGGCACAAGTGTGCAATGTGGTGAGGACCACAGTTGGAGGAGGACCACCCCGAGTATTCTTGAATCAAGGCCGTGTGGATCCAACAATGTACGAGGCAGGGTGGGTTCGGATACCGGAGCCACAAACCACATGACCGGGTGCAGGAATCACCGACGAGCCTAGATGATTCAAGAAAGGGCGCCTGTCGATTTGGTGACGGGTCTCAAGTCGAGATCCGTGGGATTGGTGTCAGAACAATTCAAGGTAGGAACCGGCGGCATCGTGTGCTCTCTGGTGTCTACTACATACCCTCGTTGAAGTGCAATATCGTCAGTCTCGGGCAGCTAGAAGAAGGGGGATGCCGAGTTGGGATCGATGACGGTGTGATGCAAGTCCTGGAGCGCAGACAGGAAGGGTGTCAGGAACGGGGCGTGCTGATTCGAGGTAAAGACGCAGAAATCGTCTGTACATCATGCAAGTGAAAGTTACTTCACCCGTATGTTCTGCTGGACGAAGAAGGGAGATGTTTCATGGCTTTGGCACGCCGGTATGGACATCTGAATTTCAGGGCTCTAAGAGATTTAGCTGTCAGAGGCATGGTTGAGGGGATGCCGGTGGTGAAGAGCATTGAGCAGGTTTGCGATGGCTGTGCTCTCGGGAAGCAACATAGGAAGCCGTTCCCAAGGGCTTCTGCATATCGGGCATCGAGTTGTTTGGAGTTGGTACATGCAGATCTCTGTGGACAGATGACACCACCAACGCCAGGAGGAAAACTCTATTTTATCCTCATCATGGACGATTATAGTCGTTATATGTGGTTAGAGTTAATGACCACAAAGGATGAAGCACTGATGCACTTCAAAAGATTCAAGGCAGCAGCTGAACTCGAGTTGGAGTGCAGGTTGAAGGCTTTCAGGACTGATCGAGGAGGGGAGTTTAACTCGGGCTCATTTGTGACATTCTGTCAGGAGCATGGGATAAAGCATAATACCACTACATCGTATACTCCGCAGTGAGAACAGTAGTGGAGAGACGCAACCGAGACGGTGGTGGAGATGGCACGATGCTTGCTCAAAAGCATGGGCGTTCGGCTCGATTTTGGGGTGAAGCGGTCAAGGCCAGTTTACTTTGTCGAACCGTGCAAACTAAGAGTCTCCCAAGGCATGACACCGTTTGGCGTGGTTCAAGAGGAAGCCGGTGGTGAAGCATCTACGCACTTTTGGGTGTAGAGCATATGTCAAGCGTGTTGGTCTGGGGATTAGCAAGTTATCAGACGGATCGGTGCCGAGTGTTCTTGGGGTATGAACCAGGGGACAAAGGGATACCGTGTCTATGATCCAAAGTGCGAGACAAGTCGATGATCGGTCGGGATGTGATGTTTGATGAGCGGTGGCATGGAATTGGGAGGAGGATACAAGCAGGCACGACGGTGTTGAGCTAGCGAGCCCCGAGGCGTTCGATGGCGAGTTTTGACGATCGCATTCACGATCCGACAACGGAGGAGATGGTGTCTCCGATTCAAGATTGAGAAGGAGATCCGACCACGGCGCTGCGCCGTCGGTTTCAATCCACGCCACACACACCTCCTCATCAACAAGATACGTGGGCTACTCCACCCACGCATGACAGCGATTTCTCAACCCCGGTGATGCTCCACTCGTATACGCATCCATCTCGGATTTGTTTGACAACACCGAAGAAATGCAGGAAGCGTATCACGGTGGAGTTTGCTTTGTAGCAGCGAGAAGAACCCAAGTCAATTCAGAAGCTCTTGCTGAAAGGTGTTGGAGGAAAGCAATGTGCGAAGAGATGAAGTCGATCGAGGATAATGAGACATGGGTAGCTTGTGATCCGCCATCAAGACACAAGGCTATTGGCCTTAAGTGGGTGTTTAAGGTCAAGAAGGACCCGGATGGCAACGCGTTGTCAAACACAAGGCACGTCTGGTAGCCAAAGGCTATGCTCGATGTCGGGGCATTGATTTTGATGAAGTTTATGCTCCAAATATCTAGGATTGAGACAGTTCGGGTCTTATTGGCACTTGCGGCACATGGAGGATGGAAGATTCATCATATGGACGTCAAGTCTGCATTTTTGAATGGTGATCCGACGAGAGACAGGTCTATGTCAAGCAACCTCGGGATTCATCATTGGGGACCCGATAAGGTCTTTGGCGAAGAAGGCTCTCTATGGGCTTCGTCGGGCACCTAGGGCGTGGAACGCAAAGTTGGACAAGGAGTTGGTGGCTCGGCTTTGTGAGAAGCAAACTTGAGCATGTTGTTTATAAGAGGAACAACAAGTAATTCTTTTCTACTTGTGGGCGTTTATGTTGATGATCTTATAATCTCGGGGCCATCGAAGAGGAGATTCTGAAGTTCAAGGCGAGAGATGAAGACCAAATTCAAGTATGAGTGACTTGGGGCATTTGAGTTATTACCTCGGGATAGAGGTGAGGCTAGAAGAAAGCTCGGTCACATTGAGCCAAGGTGCATATGCAATCAAGATCCTGGAGCACTTTAACATGAAGAACGTAATTCGTGTGATACTCCAATGGAGTGCAGGCTCAAGCTAAGCAAGTTGAAAGAAGAAGAAGCGGTTGATCCAACCGCATATAGAAGTCTAATTGGGAGTCTCGAGATACATTGTGAACACCCAGACCGGACTTAGCCTATGCTGTTGGAGTAGTGAGCAGATATATGCAGGCACCGGGCAAGGAGCATTGGCTGGCTGCTAAATGTATTATCAGATACCTGAAGGGGACTGCCGGGTATGGTTGTGTCTATGTGAGAGGAGGAGAATTGCAACCAATGTTGTGGGGTTACAAATGACAGTGACTACGCGCGGTGATGTCGAGGACGGGAGAAGCATATCAGGTGCGCTTTATTTCCTTGGCAAGAGTCTCGTAACGTGGTCGCCTCGGAAGCGTAAGATTGTTGCACTCTCATCTTGCGAGGGCCGAGTGCGCCGCGGCAGCGGCAGCAGCATGCCAAGGAATCTGGTTAAGCCGACTCATAGCGCGGATATGTTGGGAACGAAAAAGAGGCGGCGGTGAAGCTACCGATGGACAACATGTCAGCGATTGCTCTCGATAAAAATCCAGTGCATCATGGGACGGAGTAAGCATATTGATTAAGTATCATTTCCTTCGTGAGTGCATAGAGGATGGCAAGGTGGAGGTAGATCACATTGGCACAGCAGATCAGTTGGCTGACATCTTTACCAAGCCGTTGGGGAGGATCAGGTTTGTCGAGCTCAGAAGTGCTTTAGGCGTCGTTCAAGTGCATCAAGTTTAGGTGGTGATTTGTTAGAAGTAAATTGATGCAGAGTCTTGTAATTGTTCGTTCAGTTTGTATCTAGGTGAGTTGGTTAGGATCGACGTGGTTAGAGTCGTGCCTGACTACGCTACGATCGGCATAGGAGTCAGTAGTGTCTACGCCATGTCGTGTCGGGCGCGTGGGGCGTTCACCTCGGTGCAAAGGTGTTCGCACTCGTTACGCCGTGGCGTGGGATGATGCTGCGTCCTCAGGTGTTCTATATAAATATGAATACAATGGCTCAAGGTGCTGTGTGTTGGCAGTGCCACAAATTTATTCTCTCAAGCTTTACATCTAATCTCGTTCTCTGTCCTCGCCGTGATCACAACAATCACCGCGACGTCGCCGACACGTCCGTTCCGGGTGCTCAAGCAACGTTGAGTTCCAACACAACTCTTGCTTGTGTAGACTGTTTTCATTCCAACAGCAGCTATCCCAAGGACAAAACAAACAGGAACACACACACGTCCCAGGAACAACACTAATAGGAGACACAAACACTACCTTGGAGTTGGCTAAAACACACACGCTTGTATTAGAAGTAACACATATCCCAAGGACTAAACTAATAGGAACACACACGTCCCAGGAACGACACTAATAAGACACACAAACACTACCTTGGAGTTGGCTACTTAATTTCATTTGTGGACATTTTTCCATTGATTATTGCTCCGGTGACCTTGTTCATGCTCTTTGAGATTCCCTTTTAATTTTTCTAATTTTTGTACGAACCAGCTCCTCATGATGAATCTTTCCTCTAATAATATTAGGCTCGATAATGTTAGATTGGCAGGAGCAACAAGGGCACAAAGAATAATACTTCTATCTCTTCTGAGATCAACCGAGTCTGGAACATGAATGGAGAAAAGGCTTGAAGGCATGCAGGGGTGGATCTACGCGGGGATATGAGGAAAGGAGAAAAATGGAGAGTGCGAGTCGAAGAAGAAGAAGAGACCAGCCCCTCTTTAATCTTGTTGGGGATCCGCCACGCTGATGGCATATGGTAATGTACTATAGGGGTAAACAATGTAGGGATGACAGTAGCAACATAATCAACTTGTTGCTCCATTTGTATGATGTGTGTTGAAGAGAATCCTCCCGTCATTTTGTGGCATGCAATAAAACAAACTGGATGGACTCAACACTGATGTTGTCTTCTATATTTTATTTGGTCTTTTTCCTTTCAGTCTCATTGTCTCTAATAATGACTTCCGAGAAAAATTTCATTGTCTCTAATTCCTTTTTCAAATGAGACTTAGATAATGGATAATAAAATCCGGCCTCTATATTTACTTCAGAATATTTAATTTTTGATCTCATTTTCTTGTATTTACCACTGCGCCTCTCTCACTTCTAGCCCCCCTCCCACCACTGTCATTCCCACCAGATTTGGATTCTTCTAGTGATGCACACCACCATTCTCCTCCACCTCCACAACGTCAGTATTGACATTTCCTAGTGGCCATCGCCAGGCTTAGTGCAGAGAATCAATAATAGGATGTACCTCCAGTGCATTCCTGCTGTCGACACCAATCTTGGAAGTGGTGAGCTTGGCCGCTCCTTGCTAGGTCGGTGCCCCAGAGCAGAGAAACCTTGGAGGACATCCATGGCGGTGGTTAGGAGGTTGAAGAGGTGCAAAGTTACTGTGTGTTCATAGTGGAAAAGCAGGAGCTCCTTGGCGTCGATGAGGAAATTACCATACTCCTCAAATTAATGATGTCAGCTGGACTTGAAGTGTAAAGCCCTTTTTTTAGATATAGGATAGTTTATATCTGGCCTCATCTACCTTTAGGTAGAATCAAACCAATTATTACAAAGTTTAGCCCGAAGGCAAGTACTCAATTTTGTAGAGCCATCCATTTCACCTGCGACAACCGGAAAGAAATGAGAAAAAAAAAACTGAACTTGACCAGTAGACCTTCTTCAACCATCCATTTGAACTAAAAAATGCAAAGCCGACGTCTCTAGGTTTTGTCCTGCTAGGATCAGTTGCTCCCACTGATTTTCAGGCCGTTGCAGTCTTGCCCATGCGCACTTACTCGAAGGGGCGGTGATTGGGCTTCATCGGGTCTTCAAGTTAAGTGCCTCGTCGTTTTTTTCCTCATTCCTGTGAATCATCACCCAGTTCCTAGGAAAGAAACATGGTTCCCAGGTTGGACCATTGGCAGTGGTGGTTCTCCCATGGCTTCCAGACTGATCTAAGGTGGATGTACTACATTGCATCGTCGGCTTGCAGCTTCTCACGGATCTCACCAAAAGTGTCCTAGATTAAATTTTCCTAGCCCCTCTCATCCGACTCTAACCTAATGTGGTACTGTGTGGAAACAGAAATTCATCACATAAAATCAAGAGAAATAGATAAATAAAACTAGAAATCACATCTACGAATGAGGTATATGGGTGACTCGTAAGGACCCTCTATTGACGTCATTAACAACGGTGCCGGTGGAAGGGACTTGAATAGGGTTGCCAACCATAGCGTCAGCGACTTGGTGAAGTTGTAGGTTTGCAATGAAAGCCATGATGGCGATGCTATCTTAGGGTTTGGACACTACCAGAATCTGGAATAGCCTTGAGTGCCAAAAACCGCCAAGGATAGAGGAAAAACCGCCAAGGAAATGATCCTTGGCCACACACCGTCAAGCAAAGTCACTCAAGAATAGAGTGCAAGGGAAATTCATTTCCTTGGCGGTTTCAACACTCAAGGATAATTTCCTTGGAGGCTAACCGCCAAGGAAATCCGCCAAGGAAATCACAACCTGACTTAATTTGCCAAATAGTCAAGGAAATGGTGGAGCCGCCAAGGAAAGAAGTTTTCTTGAGGGCCAACAGCCGCCAAGGAAAGAAATTTTCTTGAGGGCCAACAACTGCCAAGGTAATAGATATTTCTTGGCTGTTCTTGACCGTCAAGGTAATTCGATTTCCTTGGAGGCTGACTCTCAAGGAAATGCATACGAGCAACAAAAAAATATGTAAATTTTAGTATTCTAGTTAGCAAACTAAATTGCCAATGATGACATTCATATAAACATTTATTACACTGATCCATGTATCTCTGACTGAACACCAATCATTCCAATCATAAACACTTGCATCTCAATTACATGTAGATGACACATACAAATCATAGAGACCATTTGAATTTACATCCCATAGATCAAAAACTGTAAAACGATTTTATCATACAACTTACCATTAATATAGTCAGGTCGATATAAACTTAGTACCACTGCATCTGTTCAATAGAGATGCATATGGACTTTGAGCTAATATCCTATATTGATGCCAATTGGAGCTAATATCCTATAAGCTAAACTTAGTACTATGTTCATGAGCATGTACCTTCCCTTTAGTCTTGTGCTCCAAATCCCTCATTTTCTTGCAAAAGCAAAACATGTCAAAAATGCATAACAGCATGGGAGCTAAATACAGAAGTTCTGTAAGGCCTGAGCGAAAATGTACTATGTTCATGAGCATGTACCTTTCCCTTTAGTCTTGTGCTCCAGATCCCTCATTTTTTTTTTTTTCTTGCAGAAGCAAAACAACATGTCAAAAATGGATAACATCATGGGAGCTTAAGGCAGAAGTTCTGTAAGGCCTGGACAAAATGACTAACGTATTTAGATAGCTGCACCTAAATCATTGGAATTGATTAAAAAATCAGTTACTTATTAGAACATTTTGGATAAATGGATAACAGCATGGGAGCTACTAATACATTTTCCTCGAAGTAAACCAGCTCAGACAGGGTACTCATGGATAAATGGATAACAGCATGGGAGCTACTAATGCATTCAGATAGCTGCACCTAAATCATTGGAATTGATTAATAAATCAACTTAAACTCAGTATTTTCCCTTGTCAAAAAAAATCAGCTGCACATAACATTGTTTGAATGAACTGAATTCAGTAGTATGTGTACCAAATACGTACATCTGTATTTTGATTCAAAGACAAGATCGTTTTCTCTATGCTGAAATTGTTACTCAATGCTGCACGATTCTTCAACCAAGACTAAAAAAAATAAGCACATCTCCACAAATCTAGATTAATCCCCATCTCAGTCTCGTTGCCCCTTGTCTTCCACCGAAATTAACAAGTTCTAATACCAATCTTATTATCCCTAAATTCCTTTGGGCTATAGGACTACTGTACAGCGCAGTAAGGAAGGCGAGCTCACCAAGGCCGCATGTAGGGGAGGAACAGTCAAGCACCCTCCACTGCCGCCGACTCACGGGTACCCCTCGGGCCGCTTCGCCGCTGCAGCAGCTGCTTGCTCCTGACTCACGAGATCCATGCCACCCTCACAGGATCCACGCCACGAGTGCCGCAGCCTCGTCTTCCTTGGATTTGCAGCACCAGGAGCCCTCCTGCATCAATGAAGAGGGCACGGCCATGCCTTGCAGGCTGCCGCGTCCCAAAGATGGAGTGGAGGCGCAGACGCGTGAGGAGGGACGCGGTGAGAGGAGGGTCGAGGGGCGAGGTGGGGAAATATAACTTTTACCATCATAGCGGTTGCCAACTCTCCGGATATCACTCTACCAAATGACGCTATATATTTAGCATCCTTTCGTGCAATCCCATACATTTTTACCACTATGGATCACGTGGCACGCCAGTCCTATGTCCAGCTCAGATCCGAGTCACCGCGCCGTGTGAAATGACCATCCTTGCCCCTGCCCTGTCCTCTCCTAGCTCCTCTCTTCCACTTGCACGTGGGCCCCACTCGTCGGTTCCGTCTTCCACCTTCAGTTTGGGCACGCAGAATGTACAGTAAAAAAAGCCGGTAGGCAGCAGCGCCACCAAGGCCGAGCAGCAGCTCTGCGGCGGCGACCGCTGCGTGCGCCGGCAGCCAGCTCCGGCCAGCCCAAGCCGAAGATCCCTCCTCCATGGCTACCGGCGAGACAAGGTCGGCGGCCCTCCCGATCACCCCGCGAGCGCAGCTTCTTCCCCTCCCTCCCCCTCCCCATGGTGGCGCGAGCTCCCTCCCCATGGCCGGTGAGGGCGGAGGTGCCGCCACGGCCCTGGATCCGAGAGGGCACGGCGCAGCCCCGTCCCCATACAGCCGGCGAACGACCACGCGTGAGCTCCATTGCCGGCGAGCCAAGGTCAGGTGGGTGTCTCCAGGGTCCGGCGGCGCGTCCTCGTGGAGCGCGCCCCCAACCAGCCCCGTTGTCCCCAACCTCGTCGTCGTGCGCTCGCCGCCGGCCGGCTTCCTCGAGCGCGGAGAACGGCGACACGCGCGAAGGGACGAGGGACGAGGGCAGGGGCATTGATGGTCATTTCACACCGCTAGCGGTGACTCGAATCCGAATTTGGCCGATTAGGACTCGGCGCATGCCACGTCAGCCATAGTGGTAAAATGTATGAGATTGCACCTAAACTATGCTAAATAAATAGCGTCATTTGGTAGAGTGATATCGGAGAGTTGGCAACCGCTATAATGGTAAAAAGTTATATCTCCCGCGAGGTGGGGGCGCGGTGCGGCGAGAGGATGAGAGCGGGCGCGGCCCGGCACTTTCACGGGATAAGGAGATAGTGGCGGCGAGAGGGAGGAGAGGAGTGATTTTAGTCTAGGGTTTTGGTAGGGAAGTCTGTTTTATTCTTGAAGACTCCTATAGCCCTTCGATCAAGAATCAATGGCTAGCAATTTATGGGCCGAACAGCTAACGGGCTGATTTTAACCTTTCAGGAACTTTATAATATCCAATATCATTTATATTTGTTTTTCTATTATCAAATAAATAGATAAGCACCTTGTGAATCAACCTAAAATGTATTTTAAAGTAGAAAACTTTTTACAAGAAAAAAAATACATATATGTTGTTGTGTAGGAGTTTTAGAAATTTTCAAATAGATTTACTATTTTCTATGGTTTAAATGAATTTCTATGTGCATGTTAAAAGTAATTCAAAATTGAACTGCATCTAAAATCTTAGTTTGGATCATACATTTCATTGAAGCCAATATATTGGAGTTAAACAAAAAAAATTATTTGCTAGAGATGACTTATAGTTCTATCTCCAAACTATAATAAGATAATATATAATAATATCAAAACTTTATTAAATCATTCTACAAACTTGCATGACAACATGATTTGGATATATAGTCTTTGTACAAAAAAAAAAACAAATGATTTAAACAAAGTGGAATTATACATTGTTAACAAATGGATATATCTCTCACATGGTTATGTAACTATATGAGAGATGTATGGAGTTGTGAAAATTTTAAGCAAAGTGGCACTATACATTGTTAGTATGATTTGAAAATTTTATGGCAAGATAGTTCAACCATGTTATGATCTCATTCCAAATTTTAGGATTTTTAGACACCTTTTAAGGTATTATTGTTTTTTTTTTTTTGTGGGAGACACCAAAATACTCATAGGCATTTCCTTGGGTGCTAACCTCCAAGAAAAATCAATAACCCCAAGGAAATGATAATTTACTTAGCGGTTTCGAATAACACTCAAGGAAATGGGCCATTTCTTGGCGGTGGTTCAAAACCGTCAAGGAAACACACATATTCCTTGGCGGTTTATGTAAACTGCCAAGGAATATTGTTTCCTTGAGTGTGGTCTTGATCCGCCAAGGAAACTACCCTTTCCTTGGCGGTTCGATTTTGGCACTCAAGGAAATTTCTGGCCGCCAAGGCAATTCAGGATTCTGGTAGTGGGATGGATAAGTAGGTGGAAGAGGAAGGGAGCAGGAGTACCCAAGCTGAAGGATGAGTGGATGTCGCAGGTCCAGTGGTAATATGTATGAAACACATATTCTAATATGTAATGAAACAATACTGAAGTATTTATGTTTTCCAAATTTGTAGCAGTGGTGGTGGTTCTCCATGTCTTCAAGAACGATATAAGGTAGATGTATTCGGTCTCATCGATTTTTGCAGCTATGAATTATCCGCACGTTGACGATCATCAAACTTTTTAGTTTATTATACTCGCAAATACATTGGGCATGGTTTGTAGGATGTTATTTCAAGCATCGCCTAGAGAACTAGGCATCTGCTGGAGGCGGCGGCAGAAGCCACTCATCAGCTGAAGACGGCATAAACCAGATTGGGCTACTACGGTTTCTGGGCTTACACAGCTGTAACGCCCAGGCCCAATGTAACAACCAGGCCCAAATAAATAAAAATAAATGAAAGTACTGTAGCTGCGTGCTACAGTTTCGTGCCCCTTTTCTAATTTTAGTTGGAGTCCTTATTGCCGTACGTTCCTCAACCCTGCGACCTTTCTTCTCCAACAGCCGCCACCCCTCTCTAATCTCACGAAGAAGGAAAAAAAGAAGAGAGAAGAAAGTGGAATGGAGAGTCTAGGGTTTTTCCGCTGCTGCCATCGTCAAAGTCGTTCGTGGTGGCCGTTCCTCAAAAAGACAGGTTATGAGCTCTCTTGTATCTTGGCTACCTCATCAATCTCGTGTTTCTCTCGCTGTTGTTGAGGATTTTTCCATGTCCAGCATATATTGATAGGGCGAAAGCGGTGGGAATTGTTGCAAGTCAGACAAGAAGTTGAAGAGAACGGGAAGATGGAGTAGTTGTCGGGGCGGGGTGGGGTTCATCATCGAGCTTGCTGTGGTTTTCCCTAGGTGAGAAGCCATATGCCAATCCCCTTCTTTTGATTAATTTTGGTGGATCCCAACGGTTGTTTGGATGGGGGTTTAGTGGAGTATATCTCGAAATCAATATCGTCTATCTTCTGGAATTTTTTTGTCAGACTGAGCAGTACCTGTTCGTTTGTAATGTGGTCTAAAGTCTTCAAAAAAAAAGAGAAGAGTTAGTGCTGCTGTCTTGATCGGTAGAGCAAGCGGTAGGCGCTTGAATGTCGGGTTTGTGGCGCTCTAGTGCATAATTGTTGTTATTTGTGCTGGTATGTTTGTGCTTGTACTGAGTATTGCTTGTGATCAGGTGGTAGCACTTCAGAATGTCGCTAGTTCTCTTGAACTCCTTCAATAAAGAGGCAAGTAAATGTAGCGGTGGTTTGCTACCGTTTTGGCTTGCTGTTTTTATCACCTACAGATTATTGTCTATAAGAATGCCATATAACGAAATATGAATCTCGTGATCTTACTTTATTCAACCTTGTTTAATTGTGATCTTATTCATTTACTCATGGTAATATTATTATTCCATATTGCTATTTGTGGTTAACCCACAAGCATGAAGATGAAGTATCATTGGTGGTGAATATTAATTTTATTGCAACATGCCAAGTGCATTGCAGCATTCATTTGCATTGGAAGTTATGTCGTGGACCTATGGTTACGACCGTACGGTACAGCATCATGGGATGCAGCTCCATACCTTGTTGGGTGTGAAGGCAGGAGACATTTGCATGGCATTCATATGCATTCACGCAGTATATTATGAAGTGATTTGTTCATGCTTTTATGAAGCTTTATATCCTTTGGCTATATGTTCCAAATTGGAAGTCTCTCATGTTATTTGATATCATATGAAACTCTACATTAAATTATTGTTTAATTGAACTTGTGATTTAAATGGCTAGTCAAAACAAGTTTGCTTGCTGAGATGTTTCATCTCACCCTTGCTTTACTCAATCCAGGGTACTTGATGGTTGCTTGGAAGGGAAGGGAATAGCTGCACATCACATACTCCTTTTGGAGTCTTCATGTTTTTATTTAAACAAAATGATGGTTATGTTCACTAGACTCGAAAGAAATTGTTTAAAGAGTGATTGTTAAACTTTCTTGTTATAATATTACATATTTATGATTCGGTTGTTCGTCAATGCTAGTTTGCTTCCGTTGGTTTTATGTATGTCTTGCTTCCTGTTGTTCCTTAAAATAGAGAGGAAGTGCTGCCAAATTCTTTATTGGTTATATGTGGTTGTGGTTGTCGATGTTTAGTAACGTCCCTATGAATTCTGGGGTGTTTTAACAGCAATGGCCAAACACTAGCCACAATCTCATGCACAACTTGCTCCCCACCAGCGGATGTGCTTGAGCTTGCTTCGTCATCATTTGCTACATCACCAATCTCACTGACTATCTGCAGCCTGCTAGTAACCGGCTCAGTGTCAGGTGACACATTGTGTATGGTGCGGACCATGAGCTCTCTAGGGCCATACAGAGTGGGCAGGCCTGGTCGTTCAATCTTCATCTCGCCCATGGAGTAGATCCCAAAGTCGGCAAAGGAGATGATAGAATTCATTCTACCAGCACCCACTGTGTCGTCCAGAAAATATATGCTCCCTCCTTGGAACCTTTTGTACTGACCTGCCTACAATGCCCTAGAGCAGCCTCTTGCAACGGTCATGGCCCGACCGTCCAAGCCGCGGAGCCCAACCCAAGCATCAGCATAGTCTTCGTCGGGCATGGGGTTGTTCTCCAGCTGAAACACCCTGAAGTGCAACGTCCGCAGATCAAGAGTCGTGGCCTTTTCTGAATACCTGAGCACCAGTAGCAACTTCCCGCGTGATTCCACAAGGTAGCGCATGATGGCACACTACCATCCATGGCCGAGGTCGGGCGGGGGTGCCATGGCCGGACTTTGGTGCTTGGAGCTGGGGTTAGCGTTCGCCGGGGGGACAAGAAGAGGGGAGGAGGGGGGAGAAAGCGACCACCGTGGGCGCCTTAGGGCTCGCCGGAGCTCCAGCCGAGCTCTAGGGCGCCCGCGACGAGGGCAGAGGCAGCGGGGCGGGGGCGTGGTCATGAGGAGGAAGAGAGCTCGGAGGAAGAGGATGCTGGGGCACCAGGTCCGAAGTGGGCGGCAGCTAACAGTCCCCTTGGATTGGCCAGATCACACCGTCCGCATGTGTCCTAGCTACCCTTTGTTTTTGGTTTGTTGATCCTGGAATCCCAGTGTTGTGGACTTGTGTTGCTGGCTAATTAGTATCCTGCTTTAATTGCAGTTGCAGCAACACCTTGAGTGGACCGCTCATGTGTGCTTGTGGTCACCATTTCCATTATGGCAGCAGTAGCAAAAGCAACCCGAGTAGGGCGCTCAGACCTTGCTACCAGAAGATCATCCCTTTCTAAGCTAGTGGAAAATCCCTAGAACACACACATTTGTAACAGAAGCGACACACACTGTTGGGACTTGGTATTTTCCTATGGGCCATGCCCACTAGAAGAGGCCCAAATAGAGTTAGTAGGAGTAAATTGTAAATCCAACCCTCACCAGGGGGTCACATGTAAATATCCATTCCTTGTATATATAGAGTGTCATGGGCATGGAGGGGGCTCTCTTCCTCACTTGGAGTGACCTGAACTCTAATTGTCTCACTTCCTCTTTCTCCTCTTCCTGTTCGAAACCCCTAGTTTCCAACACACACACACACATAGGGCTGCCCTGATCATGTGCGGTGTGGCCTTGGAACTTGTATCAAGATCCATGTTTTAAATAGCGGGCTATGAAAAATAGCGTCGGGCCTTTCTGGACGCTATTGGGCGCTATAGCAACGCTATAGCCGCGCTATAACGGCAGCTACGTGCAGTAGCGTCACGCTGCCGCCGCCGCTATAGCGTGAATAGCAGCGCTATAGCGCGAATAGCGTCAAATAGCGGCGCTATAGCGCAAATAGCGGCACGAATAGCGACGCTATAGCGCGAATAGCGGCGCTATAGCGTGCTATAGCTCAAATAGCGCGAATAGCGCGAAAAAGTGTGATAGCTTCGTGTGAGTTGCTCCGCCGCCGCTATAGCGTGTTATTTAAAATGTGGATCAAGATTAATCGAGAATCGCCAGGTCACTACCCTGATCATGTGTGGTGTGGCCTCAACAACAAGCATTGTTAAATAAAACCCAATAAAATCAAAACCCCGCACCCAACCCATCACCCGCGGACCATCGTCCTAAGCCGAAATGAGGTGGACTCACCTCGACAAACTTGCTAGAGAGGAGCTTCATCCTATCCCCGTGGCGTGCGGCGGCAGTGGCGGCGACTCACGACACCGCCGCCACTTTCTAGCCGTCCCTCTCGCCATTGCGGGGTTGGGTGGGTGGGATACTGTTTAGTGTGTGTGAGTCAAGTAGCGAGTGCGGCAGCCTTGAAGGTTTCCTGCTAATGGGACTGGGAGGCGGTGTCGTTTCTTATGTGCTCATTATGTACTGATGATTGACCTGGGCGTAAAGTCTTGTGATTTACTAGTAGGTTGGGTAGGTGAGGAGAAATATGTGTTCTCTGGATGTTTTATTGTTTTAGTTGAGTGATGCAAACTGATAGTATATGGGGAGTGCAAGACTTGTGCGTGTACTGTACCAGGCTACCCTGGTATAGTCTTCCCTGGTACACTGTGAAACAGTCCATAAAATTGAAAACTAGAAGACATCTGAAAAAGGTTATCTTACGAGGAGGCAGAGATAGTGTCCCTGTTCCTAGTTTCATTCTAGTAGCCCCCAATGTTGATGAGTGGATGACGCAGACCCTGTGGTAATATGCATGAAACACATATTCTAATATGTAATGAAATAATACTGAAGTATTTAAGTTTTCCAAATTTGTAGTAGTGGTGTTCGTTCTCCATGGCTTCAAGAACGATCTAAGGTAGATGTACTCGGTCTCATTGATGGCTTGCTTCTACGAATTATCCGCACGTTGATGATCCACAAACCTTTTATTATACTCCTAAATACATTGGGAATGGTATGTAGGATGTTATTTCAGACATCGCCCAGAAGCCACTCATTTGCTGAAGACGGCATAAACCAGATTGGGCTACTACGGTTTCCAGGCTTACACAACAATGGCCAAACACTAGCCACAGTCTTGTGCACAACTTACTCCCCACCAGCAGATGTGGTTGAGCTTGCTTCGTCATCATTTGCTATGTCATCAATCTCACTCACTATCTGCAGCCTGCCAGTAACCGGCTCGGTGTCAGGTGACTCATTGCGTATGGTGCGTACCATGAGCTCTCTTGGGCCATACAGAATGGGCAGGCCTGGTCGTTCAATCTTCGTCTGGCCCATGGAGTACATCACAAAGTCGGCAAAAGAGAAGATAGAATTCATTCTACCAGCACCCACTGTGTCGTCCAGAAAATATATGCTCCCGCCTTGGAACCCTTTGTACTGACCGGCCTCAAATGCCCTAGAGCAGCCTCTTTGCAACGGTGATGACCCGACCGTCAAGCTGCGGAGCCCAACCCAAGCAGTAGCATAGTCTCCGTCGGGCATGGGGTTGATCTCCAGCTGAAACAACCTGAAGAGCAATGTCCGCAGATTCCACAAGGTAGCACATGATGGCACTACCATCCATGGCCGGCACCGGCGGCAATGATATGACGCTCCACTACAAGAATCTCATTGTTGTTGATTTTGGTCGGCAGGAACAGGTAGAGGTTCTCCCTATTGCTGCTGGAGTACAAGCCTTGGAACACCTCACCTCTTTGATACAAAGTGTCCTGGAGCGGCCCCACCCAGTGGCCATCCAGATGCGGGCGGTAGAAATGATGCTTGGATAACCGCCTACGGTGTGAGCGGCTGCGATGCAGCTCTTCACCCTGGGCACATCAGAGAGTGTGACCATGCAGATCTCCACCACGTCAGAGCACGTGGGGTGTGAACGACGGAGCCTGTTGGGGAGGGCAACTCTGGCAATGGCCGGCTTGATGAGGTTGACAAACTCATAATAAGGCCTTCTGTGATTGGCAGCAGCGGCGGCGACCCAGCCTCGTTCGTGGGAACCACAGAAGCGATCCCTCCGACAGACGCCCTGTG
Source organism: Hyparrhenia diplandra (assembly GCA_015847255.1). Lineage (NCBI taxonomy): Eukaryota > Viridiplantae > Streptophyta > Magnoliopsida > Poales > Poaceae > Hyparrhenia > Hyparrhenia diplandra. The sequence continues at coordinate 1,648,721 of JADLZK010011027.1, forward strand.
GAAGGCAGATCTGGCGGCTGGTGGTGCCGGAAATGTAGCTCCTGATGGTTGATGGCGGCGCATCGTTGGATAACTGGAGGAGCCACGGGAGCTGGCGGTACTGCGACACCTCATGCTGTGGGGCGTGAAGCCACAAGTGTATGACGTTGCACCGTTCTAGGTAGGTAAAGACTAGGATGAGGCTCTCTACAAGGACGCTGGCCAAGGAGGCCAGGACAAGGAGCGCGCGTAAGGAGTGGAGCTTGAGGGTGGGTGTCTAATCTCTCGGATCTCACCGTCCTAGACTAGATATGGTCAGTCCCTCTCCTCTAACTCCAACCTAATGTGGCAACTGTAGAGAAATGGAAATTCATCACACAAAATCGTGAAAACCGGACAGTTCAAACAAAAAAAATAAATCACATCTACGAATGAGGTCTCTGTGAGACTTGTCAAGACCCCCGTTAACGTCGTGAACAATGGTACCGGGGGCAGGGAGGACTAGGACACGGTTTGGATGAAATTGCAGGTTTGCAATGGAAGTCATGATGGCGCTGCTAGCTTAGGGTTTGGATGGGTGAGTTGGTGGAAGAGGAAGGGAAGCCCAAGCTGCAGGACGAGTGGATGGTACAGGTGCCGTGATAATATGTATGAGACACTCTTATATGTAATGAAAAAAAATACTGAAGTATTTAAGTTTAATAACGAAGAATTCTAATTGCAATAAAAAGTAGCATGAATGAAAGTGACGCTTAATGTATTGTACAACCCATACATCTTCTAAAAAGAACGTGAGCAGATTTTGACTATGCATGCTGTCATCTCTATTTCATTTCATTTCTGTCATCTCTATTTCATTTCATTTCATATATCAACTTAAAGGAAAAAATGTACAACAACCTTTGCCCGAGAAGAGAAATATTATAGTTGTCTGTAGCCTGTCCATCTGTATATTGCATAGGTCAGGTTCCTTCATTCATCCATGCTGAACAGATCAACAAGGTTTAATGGGAAGGGAATTCAGCACAAGGATCAACAAGGATTTGAATATGCCCCTGGCCTTGATCTTCTCGTTCTAAACCCACACACAACCCCATTCAGGGATTCCCTTCGTTGGACAAGCTCTAATAGAAATAGGGAAACTTTTTTTAGTCATCAACGGCTGCTGATTTTTCTTTTCAGGGTGATTCTTCTCACTACTGGAATTGGGCGCACACAGACTAGGGTTCTCTTCACCGGCGGCACCACTGCCCTCATGCCAGGAATAAACAATGGGATCAAGCACTAGGTGCTCCTCAAGGGTGGAGATAACATTTGACGTTGAAAGGCTGCCATATATATCGCAATGAACACACATCCTCGACTAGGATCGAGCAATTCCTCGACAGTTCTTGCAGCACCGGTCGGGTTGGGCATCAACATCGTGGAAGTCGTCGCTATGTCGAGCTCTGTGAATATGTATGTCACACATTCTCATATGTAATGAAATAATACAGAAGTAATTAAGCTTAAAATCAAGAATTCTTATTGCAATTGAAAGTAGCATGAATGGAAGTGATGCGTTAAGTATTGTACAAACCATACATTATGTAAACTGAACTTGAGAAGATTTTGACCACAAAAAAGCACCTTTTGATAACAGTACCATCATCTCTATTTCATTTAATAGGAAATGTACAGAGCCTGTTAAATTGGGTATGTCGGCTGGCTGATCCTTTGAGAGAAATCTTGCTGGGCTGGCTGATCTTTGTGAGAGAAAATACTGCTGACTGGCTGGCTGATAAGCCAAGCGAACATCTTTGCCCAAAATTCAGTTCAGTCAACAGTGTGAACAGACATGCAAATTGGCAGTACCCTCTCTCCTCCAATCTCACACACATTTGTGGCCCCATGCCATTGTACCTCCAGAAGCAACGTCTCTAGCAGAAAAATTAAAATAAGAACAGATGAGCTGAATCCACATACGATCTGTGAATTGAGCATGAACCTCACGTCCTATTCCAATCCAATAATATAAAAATTACACCGATTGTCCAAAAAAAAATTCTACAACTCAATAAAATGGCACCAACTCCTCGTTCCCCATTTCGATCCTTGCATCTCACTGGGCTTTCACACCGAGCACGTAGGGATCCAAAGGAAGACGAACCTGGTGAGAATGTGTGCTGACTGGTGAGGGGCACAGCACAGGGCGAGATGAAACAGTTGGATCGTAGTACCGCCTCGCCTTGTAGGTCCTGTATAGGTGGTGTGCGTAGGTGCGGATTCTTCTCACGGATCCACCTACTCCCACGTTCTTGTCTGTGGGCTCTGCAGCGAGGATCTCCATCAAGAGGGATAGGAAAAACAATGTCACAGATAAATTACCTTCTGATTTTGGAATCGTACCTCAGGAGGCAGCCGAGGCTGGGGCGAAGCTAGCTATAAGTTAGTGGGTGCAAATGCACCACCCAAATTTTGTGGATGCAATGGTTTTATATAAAATTTCACGATATATGCACCCACAAAGTGCACCACCTCTAGCTTCGATGTCGCCGAGCACATCCGCGTCGCTCTTGCTCGGTCTTCGTCAGGGATCCATGGCGTCCACTTTTTTTCTCTGACACACACACACACACACACACACACACACACTCGTGCACCAGAAACAAGCACACAGACAAAGACACACACTCCTGAGCTTGGAGTCGAATTTGTCTTTGCATTTTTCTTGCACGCGGCGTCAATGCAAAACTCAATGGATCAGCAGACGTTAACAATTTGAATTGAACAGTGGAAGAATTTACCCTCTCCCTCTCTCTCTCTCTCTCTCTCTCACACACACACACACACACACACACACACACACACACACACACTTGGAGTTGGCTTCTCGCTTTCCTTTTTGCACGTTGTTTCCATTGATTATTGCTTCGGTAACCTTGCTTCTAATTTTTATTAGAACGGGCTCCTCATGATGAATCTTTCCTATAATAATATTAGGCTCGATAATGTCGAAATTGGCAGGACCAGCAAGGGCGCAAACCATAATATTTCTATCTGCTCTGAGATCAACTGGGTCTGGAACATGAATGAGTTTTAAGAATTGTCTTAGAGGCAACTATTGGACCATGTTGTTTGCAATATTTTCTTTTCTGATTTTCGTATCAGACCGGAGAAGCATTTATTATCTTCTGTATTTTCGTTGCTCTGTTTCATCTCAGTCTTATTGTCTCAAATGTGTATGAAGAATACATTTCAATGTCTCTAATTTTATTTTTCAAATGAGACTGAACATGCATTGTCATCTATATTTACTTCAGTCTATTTAATTTTTTGTTCTCAGTTTCTTCTATTTAGAACTGCCCTTCTTCTACTCCAACTCCCAGACCTAGTCCCAGTCACTCTCCCACCACTCTCATTTCCCACTAGATCTGGTTTCTCCTCTCGATGCACGCCACTGTCCTCCACGTCCACAACGCCAGCATCAACGGTTCCCCTGTGACCATCACCTGGCATGGCGACATCATGGTGCTATGCCGGGCTGCGAGTGTGGTGAGACCACGACGAGCACCACGTTGGGAACAATAAAGGGATCTCCCTCGGCGCATTCCTCCTGTCTACGATTATCCCGACAGTGCTAAGCTTAGGCTCCCGGCGCAATGAAGAGGATGCTTTACATATGCTCTTTCATTGGCCTTTTTCATTGGCATGCTGGTTTAATCTGAATATTTACATTCCAAATTCTGATGTACATTACAACAATGATTGTGGAAAGTATAAAGGATCAGCTGAGGGTTCATTTCTTCATGGATTATTATTACTGTGTGTTGGGCGATTAGGATGATGTACAATGACTTGATCTTCAGACACCTGGCTCACTCTGTTCAGAACTCTTCAGAAATGAATTTGCTGTAGTTATTCTAAGAGCAAAAGCAAGATCTCATCCCTGACAGCGTCCTGGAGTAGATTCGCCCAATCCTGATGTGGCATCATGCAGAAGTTCAATCATGATGTATCTAAATTTAGACAGTGGCGCTTGTTCCTGTCATCTTGTATCTCTTTGACAAACTCCGCGCGTTGATCGGAGCTCTTGTTTCTTATAAAAACTGGCGGGGGAGCCCCTCATTTCAAAAAAAGAATTCAGAGAAAAACAGATAGGTAAAAAGTAGGTGTCTAAGAGACACGTGCAAATCTGCCTTGGACGTATGTTAATGCTGGGCATGAAAGACTGGGATAGAGTCGCCTGTGGAAAACAGACATGGTGAAGTTGGTTTGCAAGGAAAGCCATGTCGGTGCTGCTAGGGTTTGGATGGGTATGAAGGTCAAGGAGGAAGGTAGCTGGATTGCAGGAGCTGCAGGACGAGTGGACGACACAGGCATTCTGTGAATTTGCATGAGACACATTCTCAAATATAATGAAATAATACAGAAGTATTTAAGCTTAAAATCAGAATTCTAATTCCAAGAATAAATAGAATAAATGGAAGTGATGCGTAAAGTATAGTACAAACCATACATTATATAAACAGAACTTGAGCAGATTTTGACAACAAAAAGCACCTTTTTGATCACAGTACAAACATCTCTATTTCGTTTGATATAACAATCCAAAGGAAATGTACAACCTTTGCCAGAATAGAGTAATACTCCCTCCATCCCAAATTATAAGTCACTTTGGTTAGTCAAAGTGACCTACCAAAAGTGACTTATAATTTGGGATGGAGGGAGTACTATGGATGTCCCTTGCTAGTCCACCTATACATTACATAGGTCAAACGGTGAGCAAGAAACCAGAGCTGGCCCCATTGTCTCCCTCCTCGACCCTGATCTCCGCCTTTTTCTCTGAACAAAAGGGGGCATTTGTAGTATCAACGTAGAAAAGCCATCGAGCCACCCCTAAAAACCTTGGACCTCATCGTGGATCCTCACGACCTTGAACTTCTACTTAAACGCCTTGAGTCTTGAGTTGGTCTTGGTTTGTTTTCCAGATCTAGCCAGGAACAGTTATATATGCGTACACCTAGGGCCCAGCTAGTGCAGTGTGGGTAGGTAGGCTCTGTAGCTAATCATGGACAAAAATGTCGAGGATTCCTCCGATGAGGATGACATTGTACATGACATGAAAAGGTGAGGGAGGCAGCCAATTTGAGACCCTATACAGAGCCACATGGTCAACCTCCAGCATGAAAAAGCTCAAGCCAAAAGGATGAAGGATCCGACACACTGGGGAGTCAGCATGAGATTGGGTTGTCCCATATACACGGTGCATTACAATGTGTCACTCAGTCACAGGGAGACACAGAGTTGGTACTATTCGAACTTAAGTAACCTTCTCGGTGCTAACCGTATTACCGTTTTGCATTACATATTACATCTATTTGATTGCAGGGTCCAAGCACACCCAACAATACCATCACCCAATAATACCATGTGGTACCGTTTTAATTGCATTACATTTTACAACTATTTTATGTGTGCTTTTTGTAATCTGTTTGTTGAAATGTATTTATGTTCGACACATAATTAAATGTTGTTCAGGATATATTAGCAAAGGTAAATGAATTATTTATGTACTAAACTTTGTTACCGTCAGAGCAAAGCTTTAGTTTAGCAAAACAAATGATATTTATATCAAGAAAATAATGATGGAAAAAAAATCAACGAGAGGGCAAGCCCATTTCCATTCATTCAAATGGAAATACAAGAGTTTAAGAGTATAATGATGGAAATTGGAAACTAAGAAGCTGCAGCACTTTGTTCTAATGAATGCAGCATAACATGCACTGTGTTAGGGGAGCCAGCTCCTGTATTGGATGAACTAGGAGAGGGCACAACATAACACTGCTAGGATTGAGAGGCCCCTCACTACACCCTGGTTTTGTATCACCTGCCTTCTTATCCGCCATCTGTAGTTGCCTCAGTCTCTAGCTCCTTTCTGTTTGCTCGCGGCCTGGATAGTAAGTCGAGGTTGGTGGTGGAATTAATCCCCTTCTTCAATACCTCTTCCATATATCAGAGTGATATTCCCTTCTAGCACCTCGCCCTTGCACATAGGGACTCAGAGAAGGGTGAATATGCATGGCCAGCAGATGAGGTGGCCACAAGGTGTAACAATAGGATGTTTAATTGACCAGGACAGGACAAATACTACACTCAAAGCAAGAGTTGCGATCCACGGGGAGCCATCCTTCTTAGCGAACAGCTTCCACACACCTTGTTGTCGTTGCCATAAGTTTTTGTCCCTCGCTGCTTGTTCAAAAGAGCAATGAGTGCATTGGATTGGGAGGAATCTTCGTCGCTGACCAGTCGACGCCAAACAGTGCACCGACCACCCCGTGGTGGGCCAGCCCACCTAGGCCCGCCACTGTCCACGATGACGGAGGCGGAGCCCGGCGGCGATGACGACAGCGGGGATCTCCTTTAGCATCTTCGGTGGGGCTATAGAATGGCCGGGGGGGAGGGGTAGGTAGGCCCGACGGTCGGCATGGTCATTGGGCTGCTTAGGTGCGGTTGGCCGTGGTCGGGGGGTAGTTGGGCCAGGTCGGGGGGGGCGCCATGGACAGACTTTGGTGCTCGGAGCTAGGGTTAGGGTTCACCGTAGGGGAGGAGAAGAGAGGGAGACGGGGGAGAAGGCGGCCGCCGTGGGCACCCTAGGGCTCGGCGAGCCCTAGGGCGCCCGCCGTGGGGGCAAAAGCATCGCGAGGAGGAAGAGAGCTCGGAGGAAGAGGATCTTTGGGGCACCGGTAGGCTGTTAGGTGGACCGGCCTAGCCCCAAGTGGGTAGCGACTAACAGTCCCCTTGGATTGGCCGGATCGGACTGTCTGCATCTGTCCTAGCTGCCCCTTGTTTGTGGTTTGTTGATCCTAGAATCACAGTGTTGTGGACTTGTGCTGCTAGCTAATTTGTATCCTGCTTCAATTGCAATTGCAGCAGCACCTTGAGTGGACCGCTCAAGTGTGCTTGTGTTCACCATTTCCATTCTGGCAGCAGCAGCAACAACAACCCGACTAGGGCGCCCAGACCTTCCTACCAAAAGATCATCCCCTTCTAACCCAGTGGCACATCCCTAGAACACATAAATTTGTAACAAAAGCGACACACAACATTTCCCTATGGGACAAACCCACTAGCAGAGGCCCAAATAGAGTTAGTAGGTGTAAATTGTAAATCCAACCCCAACCAGGGGGTCACATGTAAATCTCCATTCCCTGCATATATAGAGTGTCATGGGTATGGAGGGGGCTCTCTCTCCCTCACTTGGAGTGACCTAAACTCTAATTGTCTCACTTCCTCTTTCTCCTCTCCTTGTTTGAAACCCCTAGTTTCCAACACACACACACACACACACACACACACACACACACACACACACACACACACACACACATAGGGTTGCCCTGATCATGTGCGGGGTGGCCTTGGAACTTGTATCAAGATTAAACGAGAATCACCTGGTCACTACCCTGATCATGTGCGGTGTGGCCTCAACAACAAGCATTTTTAAATAAAACCCAATAAAATCAAAATCCCAGACACCAATCCCATCACCCGCGGACCATCGCCCTAAGCCGCAATGTGGTGGACTCACCTCGACAAACTCGCCCGAAGAGGAGCTTCATCCCATTCCCGTCGCGTGCCGCGGTGGCGGTGGGCGGCGACTCGCGACGCCGCCCGCCGCTTTTAGCTGTCCCTCTCGCGCCCGACTCATCCCATGCTTTCAAGAAATTAGGAATCTACCTAAAAGATTAAAGTTAGATTTGTAATAAACATAAAATGCAGAAAAGAAAATAAAAAAAATACAAAACCAAAACTTACAACAATGTCTGTAACTTCTTAGACTGTCCTCATCAAAGAATGAATCTAGGAAAACAAAAATATATATCGAAGAGCAACAATGAAAACAAACCAATGTGTGTCATAACATATTCGAAAAAATAAATGCACAGTAAAAGAAAAAGGTCATAACTCTATTAAGATAGCACGGTTGAAATAAAGAACCACAAATAAAAGGAATAAGTAAAAAATAAAAAGCATCAAACAGTGACATACAAAATTTGATGACTTGAAGTCAAAGCAGTCATTAGCAAATTTGAAGCATCTCTTACAGCTGTCATGTAGGTAACTTTGGTTGTCTTCATAATTGTGGTTCATATGATAATCCTATAGAACAATGAATCAAGGGATAAGGATACTACACATAACATAAGAAAACAAAACAGATAATAAAAGTGCATTATTGAGAAGCTGCAGTAAGAGACTTACACCAACAGGAGAGAATAAGTAATGTCTCCGCGATTGTCTTGGGTGCTTGTCCTTAAAGAGTTTTCTACAGAATGCATTAATCACATGATTATGAACAGATTGTTTTTCGCAGCGCCTCGTTGAAGATCCCAACTCCTTAAGCATAACACGGACTTTATCATAATTGATGACGTCCTCTCTAGGGAGTAAAAGGAACAAATATTATAACAATAATGAAATAATTCTTTAGTCAAATATGTATTAAGAAGCTTACAAATTACAATATTTAAAAAATGTTTCATTAATTACCTAGCCCATTCAGGGAATGAGAATAAAACAAGACACATTCATAAGCCTGTCTCTCTACTATAGTAACAAAAAATCCTGCATTACGAACATTGACTTGGAAATCCCTACAATAAGAACTGGGCTGAATGATACGCCTAGGGGCGCGAGATTTGCCAACTTGACCCTTAGATGAGCTATTGAGTTTAAATCCAATCTTATGACATTTATGAAAACAAGAACCATCATCAGCATCATAAATATTTCCAATGTCTTGTGCCATTCCATTCATAAATATTTCCAATATCTTGTGCCATTCCATTCTGGCTGACAATGAGTTGTCTCTCTCCAGTAATGTCAACTTCATCAGATTCACTAGCATGGGATCCATGACCAGTAACATTGGAAGGTAGAGGTGGTTCAGTAACATGAACATCACAAGCTGAAGGAGGTTCCTGTGAACTCTATAGATGAATAACAGAAAAAAAAAGACAATTACCATTGAATCAATGTCAAACTTTGCTAAAAAAATATGACAGTATAAGAGGCATACGTACAGTGACAACTAAACGACCAGCGGGGCACAATCAGGAACCTCATGTGAACGTGATGGGGGTGTCAAATCATAAAAAGGAGGTTTGTCGAAGTTTTCAGCATTGATGTTAGCATCATTGATGTTTGGATGACTCAAAATCTAAAAAGCAAAATCAAAAAGAGATCAATAAAGTACTTCCAAAATAGCAGCTAGTGAGAACAGGAGAAGGCATATTTAAAAAAGAAGCTAACCTCATTTTGCGAACACACATAAGAAGAGTCATCAGATTCATTTAAAAGATTAAATGTTGGAACAGGAAAATCCATCAGATTTACTTTTTCAACAGCAGATATAGTTCGATTGGGAAAACCAAGTCATGTTTGGGAAAACTTAGCAGTATGCGATGAGCCTGCATCTAAATTGGGTCCTCAATGACAATCATTGACCCGTGGTAATAAAATTGAGATAGTTAATGAAAAATAATTGTATATTAAAAAAGGAAAAATAAGTCAAAAATACAGATACTTACACATGGTGGTTCAAGGTCTCTGGGCTTATGGCTACAGATATCTTCACGTAACATATAACTAAAACTAGCACTCTTGCTTGCTGTGTTTTTGCAAAATCAGAACATGATAAGATCTGGTGTGCAATTGTCGCAAAAAGAAGGATCATCATTATATCTCATATATGAAATAGGATTAGTATCATTACAGTTGGATTGCATGCAGTGTTAAGATTATTGCATATTTCTCGCATCGTTTTAGCTAATATCTCCTTGTTATTCTTCCTCAAAATAGCCTACAAACAAAATAAATAGGGAAAAGAAAAAATTATCAAAACAGTCAATACGCACTACTACACATATGATTTTGCACAGTGTTTCCAAATGATTTTCCGTGGCGGTTATTTGGAAAACTGCCACGGTTAATGCCCTAATTAACCATGGCAGTTATTTTCTATTAACTTGTGGCGGTTATAAAAACGGCCATGGTAAATCGATTAACCGTGGCGGTTTTATTAAAAACCGCCATGGTAAATAAAGTCCATACACACCGAATTTCGAGCCAAAAAAGCCCATCTCGGCCCGATATCTACGCTCTAGTATATAATGGGAGACTAGGGTTTCACTCTCAGCAGCCCCAACTCCCTCACACGCACTCTCTCTATTTCTCTCCGGCCTTGCGGGCGCGCCTCTTCCTTCTCCCGACCCGAGCGGCGCTGACTCTTCCTCCCCAGCGGCGCGGGGCAAGGCCGACTCCGGCGCGGCCCTCCCTCCCCCAACGGCAAGGTGGCGGAGCGGCGCCGGGCGGTGGCGGCCGACCCAACCACGCGGCGGCGCGCAGGCTAGCGGCGGCGCCCTCCCGATCCGGCGGTGGCGCCCTCCCCGGCCCAGGCGGTGGCGCCCTCTCCGCCCAGGCGGCGGGCGGCGGCCATCTCCGACCCAGGCGGCGGCGGCCCGGCAGCGCGGATCCGCCACCAACCGCCGGATCCAGTCTTTGGCGGCCCGTGGGGGCGCCGGCGGCGGCATGTGGCGACCCGGCGGCGGCATGGCCCAGATCTGGGCCCATTTGGGCTGGATGCGGGTTTTCTTTATTTTTCCCTGGATTTTCCGTGGCGGTTTTTGGGCTGTCAAAAAACCACCACCGTTAATCGTCGATTTTCGGTGACCCTAGCTAGGTGGCAAAAACCGCCACCCGAAAATTAAAAAAACCGCCACCGAAAATTAAAAAAAAACCGCCACGGAAGTTCAATCTGTAGTAGTGACGAAAACAGTGGGGAGGGGGGAGGGAGGGAGGAAAAATAGAGAAGGCAAGTGGAAACACCTCTGGATTATCCATAAATGCAGGTTCATTAGCAACTGACATAGGAGACAAAGATTTGGATTGTGATCGAGTATGTCCAGCAATAGTAGAACCAACAACTTGAAAGTTTTGTGAGGTAATAGGACTAGAAAGCCTTTTTCTCTTTAACATTGAACCACATGGAGTGGACAATAATAAAAGAAAACAAGAACAAAAGGCAAGTGAGAGAAGGAAAGATATGTGAAAACTTTGAGTGCAAATAATGAGTTAATTACCTTGAGACAACTGAACTGAATCTGATAGTGTGGGAGATGACGATGAAATTATCTCTGTACTAGTGAAGCTGGCTTTCACAGAACTAGAATAACCTTCACAGGACGGTAATAGCAATGTATCACTGCTAGGTGTGTCCTTTTGATTTCCAACAACACCTTGTAACTCCTTACAAACAGCTGCTACATTCTCATTATCAACGACCTCAGTGGTGAAAATAGGTGTGTGACAATTGTTTGAATTAACAGGTGCAGTGACATCATATATATGTACAACATTAGTTTTGACACCATAATTATGCGCATCATGTGTATGGCCATCACATTGATGTGGAAAATCACCAACAACAGTTCCAATGACATGAATTCCTTGAGAAACATTGGTACGAACATGACCTTCACTTTCAACAGTATGTGAAATAACAACATAGGCGGCTTCACTTTCTTTAGCATTTTGAGCAGAAACAAAATCAGAATCATCCTTGCTACGAGGAACCTTATCAGTCTGAGCTCGGAGACAAAAATAATTTATCAAATCCACAATAGTATTTTGAACATTTACATCAACCAATTCAGTGGGAGAAGTTGAATTCTTCAAGTATAATGCAGTAAAATCATCCAATGTCTACAATATAATTAGAAAAGACAACTTAAAACAAGATATAAATCCTTTTAAAAAAAACTTGGAACAAGATATGGAGTAATATAAAAAAATACATAATTAGTATATTAACTAGCATATGTAACCAGCGCTTCGCGGAGAAGATTGATAATGTATAGGATATGCAACGACTTGAGTAATGTGTTGGAGGATGGGGTAAAAACTTGGAGACTAATATGCAATTTGGAGTTAGTACGGATTTATTATGGGGATTATAACTTAGTAATGTGTTGGTGGATGGGGTAAAAACTTGGAGACTAGAGTTAGTAGGGATTTATTATGGGGATTATAACTTAGAAATTAATTATCGAAATTAGATTAATTAAACAGGAATGTAAGAGCTTTGGTAGAGTCTGGAGTGTGCGTAGTTTATTTAGGATTTTTTGGAAAAACTTGGAGACTAATATGAAATTTTATAGTTAGTAGGGATTTATTATGGGGATTATAACTTAGAAATTAATCATTAAAATTAGATTAATTAAACATGAATGTAAGAGCTTTGGTAGAGTTTGGAGTGTAAGTAGTTTATTTTTTTTTTTTTTTTTTTTTTGGAATTTTTAGGTGCATGGAAAATAGAATTTCACTTTCGGCCGTGTACGTTTATCCGGTGCGTGGCGTGGTGACGGGCTATCTTGTTCACTAATGGTTTTCTTGTTCATAAAACCCGATCCGCTCGCGGTATTATCTTGACACGGGTATCGCTAACGGGTATTTCTTGTTTATAGAACGGATCGCTTACGCTTATAATACCCGATACTTGTTTCTTAGCGGGTCGGTAGTACGAGCGATGATCGTGTCTTGAGTGCTAACGGGTTTCTTGTTCATCCGATCACCACGTTTAAAGGTGAAATCTCATGTTTGGTTTTGGAAATTGATGACACACTTGTGGACTGATCCTTTGCTCTAAGTGATGACTTTAAGAAAGGATTAGATGGATGACAAGGAGCATGATGATCATGAACATGGACCATGTCGGTGGACTTGATGGATCGTCAAGCTCGGTGATCGGCTTGAGAGGAACCCGGGAGATCAAGGCAAAGGTATCTTGATAGGGTTTTCCTTTTCGGTGATCAAGACACGATAGAGCGTGTGATCACATTATAGGATAGATAGCCGACTATCAAGAGGGGATGCGCGACAATCCTTGCATGAAGTGCTTCTAGGTCCAATTGACTTGCATATTGCATTTAGGACATGAGAGCACTAACTTCGATCTTGCCTAACATCTCGACGTGCTAACATTGGTGATAACGTGGTCATCTTGGCGTGTTGGCAACCCTTGGCAAGAGGCGAAGCAAGTTTGAAGCAAAGAGCAAAGAAAAAGAAGAAGATGCAGTTGTTTCGGGCGGCCGGACGCTTCGGCGAAGTGACCGGACGCGCACACACCGTGTAACTCCGGTGGGTGCGTCTCGCGAGAAGAGCCCCGCAGGGCGGTTTTTGGCGAGCGCGGGACTGGACCACTGGACCGGATGCTTCGGTGCCCGGACGGAAGCATCGGCCGGACGCGAGGAGGAGGGCGCCGGTGTGGGCCCGACCCTTGTCGATAGCGACCGGAAGATGGACGGACCCGCGACCGGACCGCTGGTGGTTCCGGTCGGTGCGTCCGGTCACCCCGAGAAAACAAATTTTTTGGGACAACGGCTCCATTTCGAGGAAGGAGCCCTATATATATTTGGTTGGCTGGTTCCTTAGGCTCTCTCTTGCACATTTGAACACTCTAACTTGCTTGTGAGCATTTGAGACTCCTCTCCACTCATCTCTCCATCCATAATTCGTATTCTTGGTGAGATTGAGAGTGATAAAAGTGCATTGCATTGGTGATTGCATCTAGAGGCACTTCATCCTTGGAGAAGCCGCGGGATTCTTGTTTTCTTGTGAATTTGCCCGGTTCCCTAGCGGCTTGGAGCAAGAGGCGGTGTTGAGCTCAAGTGGAGCTTGTTTGAGGCCACACCGGTGGTGTTTGTGAGGGGTCGTTCCTTACCCCGCGGGAGATTCGCGAAAGGAGCACTAGTGGATTGCTCGTGGTTTGTTGGACCCTCTCTTGTGATCGTTTGCTTGAGCGCCCATAGGGGTTTTGGCACCGGCCATTAAGCTTAGCTCACGTCAAGTGAGTGTGTCGCCACAACGAGGACTTAGCGTGCCGGCAAGCACGTGAACCTCGGTAAAAATCATCGTGTCACTTGTTTCTTGCTCGTTGGAGATTTCTTGGTGATCACGGTGATTGGCTACAACCTCGACACTACACCGGTGGTATTGTATTCTAACCTCTTTGCTTTACATTCTCTAGTTTAGCTTGAGTAGTGTGCTAGGTTGTTTAGTCTTGTTAGCTCCTAGTTGGTAAACTAGTTAGACTTGCTTGTTCACCTAGGAGTAAACTAGCGACATAGTCTTTGTGTGGATTAGAGACAATAGAATTGAATTGTGGCTTGCATAGATAGCTTGTAGCTTTGCTTAATAGCTTCGCCATCTTATTTACTAACCACCTTGCTTAGTGTTGTTGCGAGAATTTTTAATAGGCTATTCACCCCCCCTCTACCCATTAGGACCTTTCAAAAGGAAGTAGTAGGATTAAAACACATACATGGCAAAAGTGATACTAACCTGGGCAGATAAAGATGCACATACAGATTAAGTCAATGTCTTCTTGAAGCTAGATCCATCAATATTGTAGGACGGTGAAGGGGTTATGGTGCTCCTAGTCCCACTCCATCTCCCACAACTTACATTTTCATGAAGAAACTGGGAGACACATTCTCATATGTAAAGTAATAATAGATAAGTATTTAAGATTAAAATCAAGAAAGAAAAAGTACCAAGAATGAAAGTGATGGGTAAAGTATTGTAAAACCCATACAACAATCTAAACAAAATTTATGGTTGTAACCTTGGCACCCTGCCATTTCTCTGAATTCCCATGTCCGGTAAGCCACGCACACACACACTGCGTCTTCGCCCACCCCATCCCCCCCCCCGCCCCTCCCACACACACACACACACAACACTCACTCACCAGGGCAGTGGCAACAAGGCACCGTTAGGGCAGCAAGGGCCTTTTTATTTCTCATCGTCCTTGTAAATCACCACCAAGTCACTTGGAAAGAAACATGGCTCCCAGGTTGGAAGATTAGCGGTGGAGATGCTTCTCCACGGCTTGCAGACCGCTCTAAGGTGGATGTACTCCATTGGATGGAGAGCAGCTTCTCTCTATCTCGCAGACAACATCCTGGACTAGATTTGCCAAAATCTTGATGTGGCATAATGCAGAAACAAAAAATCATCACATAGAATTGAGGGAAATGGAGAGAACAAACTAGAAATCACATGTACGAAGGAGGTGTCTAGGAGACATGTGCAGACCCGGGCAGGGAGGATTGGTACAGGGTCGCATGTCGCAGCTCCATCAATGACAGTGACTTGGTGTGAAGTTGGTTTGCATGGACAGCTATGTCAATGCTGCTAGGGTTTTGATGGTTGAGTAGGTGAACGAGGAAGGTAGCTCTAGGAATATGTATGAGGCACATTCTTACATGTAATGAAATAACTCATAAGTATTTAAGTTTACGATCAAAGAAATATCTTTGCTCAATATGCTGACTAAATACCGTGTAATCATTGCCTTCTAGTGTTATATATACTCACAAAACACACTGTAATTATGGCCTACAACTCATAGCTAAATGACAAATATTCAAGATAGAGTGATTCTTTGAAATGGACAAATGTTGGTAACTGGTTTATACTATATATATAAAAATTGAAGAATGCAGATGCTAGCAGCATGTAAATAGTGTTCATGAAAGATCTCGCTCTCTAACTCACTCTCCGCCTCTTTCTTTGAATCCAACTCCAGTGAGACAACTAGATCTGGTTCTTCTCATGATGGATGCCACTGTCCTCCACCTCTAGGCTTGGAACCCAAAATCATGGTCCTATGCCTGTGTGATGAGCTTTGGCATATTCCTCTTGTCAACGACCTCCACACGTTGGGAACAATAGTGGGATCTGCATCTACATATTCTTCTTGTCGACTACGATCCTGGCACCAGTGACCTTTAGCTCTCCTTCCAGGCCAGCGCTAAAGAGGCTCACCGTTTTAGTGTTTACTCACATTAGAAAATCAAGAACCCCTCATCCAGCATTGGCGAGGAATCGTTGTGCTCCTCAAATAACATCATCTCGATAGATCGAAGCAGTGGCAACAAGGCGCCGTTGGGTTTGTAGGCAACTATTTTATTTGTCACCGTCCTTGTGCTCATGAAACATCACCTAGTTCCTATGAAAGAGACATTCCCAGGTTGGATGAATAGCAGTGGATTCTCCATGGCTAGCAGGCCTCTCTAACCGTGTGTTTGGTTGCGGGATCGGTGGGTTGGGTTGGCTCCAACACTTATTTTTGGGACGACTCCAATCCTTCTCATGTTTGGTTGCAAAGGTTGGGTTGGGTTGGCTCCGACCCTTTTTTTTGTTTGGATGGGGGGAATTGAAATGGATGGATTTAACAGTGCTACTACAGGATTGGGTTGCACTTTTAATCGGGAACCCTGATCTTTTAAGAAATTAATCAAGCCCGGATCCGTAAAATCTTCTCTCTAGCACTTTTGCATCAGGAACCTTGTAAGACAAACCAAATTGAATTTTGACCCTTTCTTCTTCTTCCTTCGTGCATACGCGGCGTCCACCGCCGTCAGCGCGCCCGTCGCCCGGCAGGCGAAGCCCAGCCAGCGCCCCCGGGCGCGGACGCCCAGCCCCGCGCCACTAGTCGCGTCGTGCCCGCCACGGACTTGCTCGTCGCCCACCGCTAGACCTACGTGCCGCCCGGACTTGCTCGTCCCCACCGCCCGGACCTATGAGATTTCAACAGAGATGGAAAGCGGGCAGGGCTGAGGAGACGGACCCCGGTTGGGTTCGCTCCGTCCGCCAGATTTTAGCGGACGGAGCGAACCCACATCTAGAGCGAATATTCGCTCCCGGATTGGCTCCGTCCCCGTCGCTCCCCAACCAAACACTCAAAAAATGGGTCGGCTCCGTCCGGGTCGGCTCCAACCAGCGAACCAAACAGACGGTAAGGCGGATGTACTCCATCACATCGATGGTGAGAGTTTCTCATCGATCTCCCTTAGAACTTCCAAGACTAGATTCACCTAGTTCCTCAACAACTCCACCCTGATGTGCTATTGTGCACGAGGTATCTGGGTGACTCAAGCATACTCGCCATGGATATCATCAACGTTGGTGTCGGGGATAGAGAGGACGGCGTGCTTGCCATAACATTATCACGACATTGACTTGGTGAAGTTGGTTTCTTAGGAAAGCCATGATGGCACTGCTAGGGTTTGGATGTGTCAGTAGGTGTACTAGGAAGGGATCTGGCTTGCCCATGCTGTAGGACAAGTGGATGATACAGTCGTTGTGAGAATATGTATGGGACACATCTCATATGTTATGAAATAATACAGAAGTATTTAAGTCTAAAATAAAGAATTTTAATTGCCTAAAAAGTAGCAAGAATGGAAGGTGATGTGTAAAGTATTGTACAACCCATACATGTAAACAAAACAAATGACTGTAACACCCTCCACCCCGCCTTTTCTCTGAATTCAACTTCGATGAGCCATGCACACAATTTCTCCCCATGTTCTCAAATGTGGCTGCTGACAACCTTACCTTGCTTCCGTACGTAACATGATTAGCTCAATACTCATCCCAATGCCGTCCCCAGCCATGCTTTGGAGAACATAAGCATCAAGATAAAGCCATCCAAAATGCTTTAGTGATAAGGTCAAACACTTGTGAAACTCAAAGAATCTAACTTAGGTCTGCATAGATCAAGAAAACAACAAAAAGTCATGACCTTAAGCATATGGTTGGTGAGGGAGATAAACATTTGTGTAGATTGACTACTGCCAACAGAAATGAAATAAAAAGTATTACAAGAAAACTGATCTAGTTGTTGCCCTGAACTAGATAGAAGATGGAACATATTTGCAATTGAAAACTCAAGATGATGCATCTTGGATGTATAAGTTCTCACCTATTGTATTTCCCTGTGGATTGAAATTCCACCTTGATCCTCGTTGATCTATTTCCTACGACAGAAAAGATATCAGGAGTACAAGAGGAGAATGGGGAATATGTGTGAATACTCTACTGAAGGAGGGGTGAAAGCCCTAGACATTCGTGGGCTTGTATTGGAGAAGGATGACCCACAAATTACTGAATAGAATATTTTAATTAAAACCTTATTGTGTATACAGTTATATATATAGTTCAGGGACAAGGAAACGGTCTCACAGTAATATAGTAACCTCAATAATTCAGTTTAGTGTAATGTCAACAATTCCATATCATTGATATGCATTGCATCAGGATACTAGTGCAATATATCGCCTTCACAAAATAAGTTAGGCATCACTGCAGAGTGTATATGTGTGCTTTCTAGCCTGTAAAAGAAGCTTTGTAATTAATTGTTTTTTTTTCATATTCATGGTTCGTTTACTATTGTTTATTACTATAACTGTTCTACTATTTTTAGGTTTTTGTCATGAAAGATGCAGGGAAACCCCAGGTTAGCACTGCATGAGTTGGTTAGAGATCGCAAGCACTAGGCCCAGTTGCAGACAGATGTGGATCACCTACAATTGGACCCCAAGCACACACACCACACCGGTGGGACGTACGAGAGGTACATGTCATATATGCATAGGACCTGCCGGTACTCTCGCGCTAATCCAGGTTGTCAATGATGGCCTACCTGACATGGATGGGCCTCTTATCACCGCTGCGATCGATAGATATAGTCTACAGGACCCACAGGTTCCACCTCCCATATGGCGAGGACATGGCCCTTTTCTTTGGGGCTTCCTTTGTAGGGTGGCTCGGTCATGAGGATCTTGGACCACGACGGTTGGAAGAATGTTACATGGTGGAGCATGTGATGGGGGCATCACGTCCCCAGACGCTACTGACGTGGTAAAGTCCAAGGAAGTAACTTAATAACAGTTTGGTAGTCAGCCTGTTATGTACAAACTAAAATCGAAGACTTGATCAATTCAGCTCGAAACATTGTGGTTGGTAGGTAACACATAAACTAAAATATATTTTGATTGTCAAAATTATAAAATCTCAACTCTCATCCTAGCAAGAACTAATTATAGCATCACATGAATAGGCGGTAATTAGGAAACAAGGTTCTCCACAAATTGCTTGGAAGCCTTGCACAAATTAAGTCCAATTGGAGCTCGTGGCTCTATATAATGTAGAAAGAACAAGAAGAAGAATCAACCAATGTAGCCATCAAAACAAAGGTAATTAGGGAACAAAATCAAAGTAGTAGATGCTTATTATTAACCTTAAACCAAAAACAACAAGCCATTCTTCAAAATACAAGCGATTGCTTCAAGGCTTAGAAAGGCCGCAACAATGGAGGGGAGGGACCGAACGCGCGTCACTGTTCTCGGGTTCGTATACAGATTAGGAAGGAGAGAACACTCCTATCACCTTTTCGTGTTGTCAGGTTATCACCGCTGGTAGTTATGCAAACCGATAGTAAACCGGCACATCACATGTTGGATCTGTCAAATCCTAATTGTGCGTCACAAGTACTAGCAGTGAAAGGCAGTGAGATCACTGTTGGTTAAACCCGACATTGATATGTGTCCATCAGATCACTGTCGGGGCATAATATGAACTGGTAGTGACGTAAATCTTCTTTGTCGGTTTTGGTTGAGTACATGGATTTTTCTGATTTTCCCGCACTGAACTGGTTATCACTGCGGTGGAGCGGATTCCGGCAGTGATGTAATGAATCTGTAGTAGTGCATGCACCACTAAATAAATGGCTAATGCTTCCATGTCAATGAAACTGAGAGAAACACAGGAGTACCGACTGGCAGGATCACACTCATTCAATGCCTGCTCATAAAGGAACCCTAGAGGTACTAGAGAGGTATGTTAGACTGTCGTTGTGGCACTTTATCAATACTTTGCTACTACCGGACTAAAACTTTTATTCATTTGGCCCTATATATCCTTGGAAGTTCCCTTTGTTGTCTTATGGACCCCACGCCTCGTGTCGTGACCATTGGCACTGAGCAACGTGTTGAAGCGATGTAGGATTTGTTATCGTGGTACCAAGCCCGTTTTAGCATGGCACTAGCATGACAATGATGGGGCGCTGAGGTTACACCCAAATCCATGGCTCGGTAGAGTATCAGGCATGTTTGCTATTAGAAGAGTATCAGGCATGTTTGCTATTAGCAAGAGTATTATACACATATGTTCTGGTGTAGCGCATGAGCATGTTTTGCTAGTTATCTAAAAATATGAATTCAATCAGGTTAAATGGAGAAAACGGTTCGATATGGGATATTTGTGTGCTGTTTTCATTAGTAGTCCAAGCGGTTTCTAATTTGGTATTCAGAATTTTGATCTGATTTCAAAATTGTCTCCAAATACGAATTCAATCGGGTTAAATATAGACAACGATGCTGTTTGATATGGGACGGTTTGATATGGAATATTTGCATACCATTTTCATCCTTAGTCCTAACAACACCCAGCCTTGTATTGTCGTAAGTATTAGGCCCCGCTAGGAAGGCAGGACTTTTTATTTTATTTTATTTTTAGACTAGCAAAACATGCCCGTCGCGTTGCACGGACGCATAATTTGTCAATGGTTACATAGGCGACTCTTGTAGTACTTAGAAATATAATTTTGTAAATTGTATATCAGTTTTTTTGTTTTAAAATTAGACTCCACACCGTGGTTAGAGGACGAATCACTAAAACCCCATTGCTGACGGCATACAAAAGGCATTAGCAACGAGAAGGCCGATGTCAACATTAAGTATTGTACCAGCGAGTGAGCAACACATGATCTGAGCTTGCCGGAGCAAGAACAAAAGAAGGGTAATTACATGGAATTAATTGAAGGAACTGCCATAGCATCTGCACAAAAATAGTCATGCACTTTTGATAATTGTGGCTCCATCTCCGTCGTGGATAATTGTGGCTCCGCCGCGCTGAGCTCGTTCGCTGCCGGTGGCACGCCGCCGTGCTGGCCTTGCGTTTGCACGTCGTCGTCCTGCTTCATCGTGAGAGGATTATTAGGTGGCTGAGACTTGGAGCCGCGCGTCGACATTTGCCAGTACGACTCGAGGCGTAGCCGCAACACCTCAGGCTCGATCGACAGCGGTGTCCCTGAGCTGGTTCTCCATGTCTTGGATTGCTCCACAGCAACCGCGCACTGGGTCCGCCACGCGCAGGTTGGACTCATACACGACGGTCTCCATGCACATGTCCCGTCTCGGCGGCGGAACTGCCCGGAGCATGCGCTGCAAGTTCTTGACGCCGAACATCTTGAGCGCGTTCCGGAACCTGATCGGTCACGAAGTAGGGCTTCAGGAGGCAGTCCGGCTCGCACCTACAGCGCTGGTGCCCGCGCCACGCCCGACGAGCCCTCAGCGGCACCGATAGATCGGACGACAGTCGGTGGCCGCTAAAGTTCTCTATAAGTGGGCCGAAGAGACATGTACCGGGGGAGGGCAGAAAAGGCCGGCAGAAAAAGAGTGAAAAAAGAGGTGGTACTGAAATTTTCTCTCTTTATTAGTAGGTATAGAAAAGAGGTTTCCTTTGCTTTATTATAAAGCATAACAGTTCACAGCACAGAGCATGGCGTTCAGCCAACAAAATCAGGCCTTATGGCCATTACAGAGCCTGAAAACGGTTCAGCACACAAATCAAAACACCCTATATCCTCATGCTGAACTATAGGGGCATTTGGAACCAAAAGGCATAGCTTCCAATGGTACCCACTCTGATTCGTTTAAATGTAGTCCATTTTATCGCTAAACATAGGTCCGGATTCCAGGTTCTTGCCTGGACTCTAAACTAGGCAACACAAAGGCAACAGATTTTTATGGACGAACCCTCTACTTGCCCCAATCCATCATCAATAGGTAATACGCCGTGTCCGGGTCTCCGGGGCGTGTAATACTTGTATTGCTAGGCCATATTTTTTTATGAGTTAAACGCACGGGGTACCCTTAAACTTGTCAACTGGAACACATAGGCCACACAACTTTAAAAATGCATTGCTGGTCCTCTAAACTAAGGCCATGTTCAGTTGTCATGCAAACTCAAAAAGTGAACCCAAAAAGTGCTACAATACCCGTCACATCGAATCTTTTGACGCATATTTGGAGCATTAAATGTAGGTAGACAAAAAAAACTAATTGCGTAGTTTGGCTGAAAAGTGCGGGACAAATCTTTTGAGCCTAGTTAGTCCATAATTGGACAATAATTACCAAATACAAACAAAAAGTGCTAGTAGGCCAACCCAAAATATTTCACCAACTAAACACACCCTATACTCCTTCAATTTGTGACAAGGTCTTTCATTGAGAAGATGTTCTCCCTGCCACAACTTTCACGATGGATAATGGAGTAAATGTTGGATACGTTGTTGTAGCGAACCTTACATTGCCTTAAGCTATATGGGACCTCTTTTAGCTCCAACAGTTCTTGGAGCTGGTCATCCATATAGCTCTAGAAATCTTTGGAGCCAAAGCCATGGGTAAAATGAAGACACATTTGATTGAGAAATTTTGTTAGTAATTTGGACTAAATATATAAGTCTGCGTCGAATTATAAAAAGTAATTTGATAGATCTTTCCACGGTAAGGAACTGAAATATGTACACATAAATTTATTATGACATTAATTTATAATTGTCTGTATGCCGACAGATATCAATTTACATGACTTTCTTTGATGAGAACACATAAAACATGTAATTTAAATGTCTAATTAGAGTCAGCAAAAAGATCTTGATTGCAATGTACAGAAGCTGTCAGCGGGGTGGTTTTTTTCCCTCTTGATTAACAATGATGCATATACATTGTATTTTTGTCCAGCCTTGGCGTCCGCTTCCATGTAGTATTTGTCCACCTGGTTATCATGTCGTGCGTGCAGTCTGTCCGCCTGGTTATCCGTAATAAACTAAACGAGTTGCATACGGATACGAAGAGAAAAGCTAGCTCTGCATGCCTGCCTTTTCTTCCCAACTGATTCGGTTTCCTGCCCAGGATACGTGTCTGTATAGAATATGGAATAGATACTTCCTTGGGTGTAGATTTAAAAAGAGCTCTAAATCCAGGAAAAAAACTCTCCACAAACTCCGCATATACATATATACGATTTCTTGTCCAATACCAAACAGGTCTAACGGAGGGCAAATAAAACTCTCCACATACATATATACGATTCATCAATCCTAGCTGCCTGCCGGCGTCAATCAGGCTGTAGAGCGAAGGCAAGTAGACCCGACAGCTTATGGTACATGCGTACGTGTTCAATAATGCCGTGATCGAACATGTCATAGTGGTATGAGCGAGCGAGCATATATATGCATATGATCATTGATATTGTCGCCGTTGTCGTTTATGTAGGCTTCGCGAACGCAGCGGGGAGACGTGCTGCCGGATGGGGGCGGCCAAGACGATGGTGTACTGTGCAGCCCCGACGACGGTCGGAGCGTCTTTGAAACGCCAGCAGCTATGTGCGGCCCACCGTTCCTGGTCTGCATAAGTACTCGGAGGTAATAAGAAATTGTCAAGCGGCTAAGCCCCATGATTGTGTTTGTATACGTGGTATGTCAAGTATATATTCTTTAGATTTTGAATTTAGGATTCCCTTGAGGTGCAACACACATGTTTAGTATGACACTGAAATTTCTAAAATTCTGAAATTGCAACAACGAGGTGGAGCTCCAGCGCGATGTCGATACAGATCTCTTATGCTGGCTGCGGGCCACCGACCGTTTGCTAGGATGGCGGCAAGGTGGAGCTCGGCCATGAGAGCTAGCTAACGGCACTGGCCACTGAGACTTGAATCTCGGAGAAGATGAGCGCAGGCGCGGGCTGCAACGACGACGCGGAGTTAGAGCACGATGGTTCGGAGATGCTCATAGGGGTAGGGTTTGCGTACGTGTGTTCATAGGGGTGAGTGTGCGCGTGCGTGTGAGTGTCTGCGTTGTACTGTGTAATTCTCAAAAAAAAAAAATATACATTTAAACTATTTTATTTATCCAAACTCAATCCGGAAGACCTGGTGGGATTTTGTTAATTAAGGACTAAATATAAATATTTCTCATTAGAAATTTTGATAGTAATTTGGACTATTTTGTCCCAGCTCCCAAAAGCAATTAAGGAAGGAGCCCTGTTGGGATATCTGTGATTTTGTTTTTATTTTAAAATTGTTTATTAATTACTTAACTATAAATAAAAGTAAACCAGATAGAAGATACGCAGTTTGACTTTGACCTGCGTGGTCCACATTGTTATCACCAGATCAGCGCTTGCCATACCACGATCCGCTCGACTCCCTCGCCGGCACCTCGAAAGCACGCCGGAGGTCTCGAGTTGCTTCATGCATGTACACCATGGCCGGCAGGCCCATCAACATCTCGGGAGGCTCCTCCGTCAGGATCGTCGGCGACGACGGGCGAGTCCGGCCGCCGCAGACTGCAATTCTTAAACCATGGGCGATTCTCAGGTGGGTTTTTCTATCAATCAAGAAACTGATCTGAGGCAGGAATTAATGTCAGGGGATTCCAGATCGGAAGTACGAATACCTTCCATGTTTGCAGCCGCGGGCATGCATTCCCATCCAAACGCCCCTCCCTCCAATCACCCTATAAATGCCCCTTCCCTCGCAGTCGCCGCGGTGCTCTTCCTCACCTGGAAATCGCCTCTTGCTCTTCGCTTTTCCCTCCGTCGACTGCGTGTGGCTTGATCCTGGAGGTTGATCTCGGACTGAAACCATTGCAGCAGGAGGTAAGAAAGTTTTCTCAGCTTTGGGAACGGGTGTTCCTTTTCTCAGCTTTGGGAACGGGTGTTCCTATTGTATTTGGTGGTCGGCTGTCGCTTCAATGGAACTGATCGTTTTCAATACAGGGGAATAGATGGACACAGACTCGTTCCCAGCGGGGCTGCGCGTGCTCGCCGTTGATGACGACCGTGTCTGTCTCAAGATCC
Source organism: Hyparrhenia diplandra (assembly GCA_015847255.1). Taxonomy (NCBI): domain Eukaryota; kingdom Viridiplantae; phylum Streptophyta; class Magnoliopsida; order Poales; family Poaceae; genus Hyparrhenia; species Hyparrhenia diplandra. The sequence goes on from JADLZK010011027.1 coordinate 1,673,515, forward strand.
TAGAGAGGCAGCTGGAGTACTGCAACTACAATGGTGTGTGTTCTTGCCTTTTTAGCCAGATGATTCCATTGTTTGGGCGATGCAATTTTAGGCGAGATGATGAAATTATTTGGGTGATTTTATTTTTGGTGTGACACAGTGACGGTGGTGATGGACGCAAGGACAGCATTGGACATGCTCAAGGAGAGGAAGGACGGGAACCAGTTCGACGTGGTGATCAGTGACGTCGTGATGCCCAACATGGATGGCTTCAAGCTCCTCGAGCTCATCAGCCTGGAGATGGATCTCCCAGTCATCAGTAAACCCCAGCCTTGCTCAAACACATTTTCCAATTTTTTTGTATGGCCTTCTTCTGATCGTGCAGAGCATAGAGAATTTGGGGTACTACCATTTTTAGACGTTGTTCTAGCCTTCTGGATAGATGCATTGAATGGTAGAGCTGCTGGTTATGAATGTTCGGGTAGGATATCAATAAATGGTAAATGTGCCAATCATAAGTCTTGATTTCCGGGGACATGTGTTCAGATACAATCAAGCTAATAACTGTGCTTGTGTACCAGTTTTGTATGTTACTGTCTGTTCCTACGTGCTAAGTACATGGGAGCTGGCTACTTACGTTTGTCGTTTGTAGCTTGCTTAAAGTCTGTTTATAAGCATTGCATGGATTCGAAAATTTTGTCCGTTAGACCGTTACTATTTGTTAATAAGCGCTAGATGGTGTTGATTGACTTATTAATGATATTGTTTTAGTTTCACTAGTTATGGCAAATAATTCTTTACCAGAGTCATCTGAAGTACTCCCTCTTTGCTCTATTTTTTTTCCCTCTGGAGATACATATTAAAAAAATACACATTGAAAAAGTTAGATGAAACCTGAATAGTTCACTGATATGCTTCCTAGTTTGCATTTATAACATAGCCGTATATGACCACAGCCTAGTGAACAAGCTTCAATTATGACTAGAAGGGGTGGTCGGCTTGAACCTTTGCCCAGTACCTTTTTAGTGGACAAGCTTCACTATGCAAGTAGTACTTCAGATGTGAGTTCATACCAAACACCCCTTCTAGTCATACTCGAAGCTTGTGCACTAGCTATGCTGTGGTCTACGGCTAAGTTATAAATGCAAAGTAGGAAGCATATTAGTGAACCGGCCATTTACAAATTCACCTTTTCAGATTTCATCTAACTGTTTTTACTGCAATTTAGACGAAACTTTGTGAATTTCAATAATTTCAGCTGCAAAAGAATTTTTTTAACAAATCCAAATCGTTTAATCAAAATCTAGCTACTGAACTGTTGTTTGTAGATCATTTCATATGCTACTGGTTTGTTCATATGTAGTAGGTTGGAATCAGTAACTATGATATTGTTACTTGTAGTTTCTTGTGCTACCATTCTTTCATATTTAAGTAATACGAGCACTCAGTAATCTAACAATTGAATCTTGTCATTTATGTATGGTTTCGTACAAAGCCAAGGATTAGTAAGAACAAGGTGCAACCAAGATAACTTCTGAATTTATCGCCTGCAGTTTGGTTCATTAGTGTTGGTTTTCATAATAACTAGAGTTTCCACAAGGATGTGAACGATGCCATTCTAATAAATGTCAAAAGTGGAAATGATATAGAATTGCATTTACTATGAGTATGACATGTACATTTTTCTTAAAAACTAGGCGAATTCCATGCACGTTGCTGCGGGAAATTCAGGAATATTGAAAGTAGCAGTTTCTTGTGTAAATAGTAGAGTTTTAGTGATTAAGGTCTTATGCCGTCTTATGCCGAAAAAAGGTACAATTATCAACCTGATGGACATACACAATGTCACGCTGCCCTGCAGCGGAATATACACATAGTAAGTAGACGAGGAGGCATCTCAAACCATTATCGTGTGTTCTTTTTTTTCAGAAATAATATTACCATCTTTTAAAATGAGAACTTGGGCTAACTAAGAAAACAAAAGAACCGACAGAGTGAACGAATGAAGCATGTTTTCATATCTATATCAAATGAGCCACTACTATCCCTGTAGCTATAGTTCTGATGGAAAACCTTAGTAGCATCGACAAATCAAGGAAAAAGGAAGTAATTAGGTGCCAGATTACCTATACTGCCCGCAGAATAAACATGGGCACCTAGTTGAGAGCCCCTAATCGCACCTTCCGGCTTGTGAACCAAAAAGGAGATCCGCATTTTTGGAGAGGCCCCGCGTCGCTTTCCTTGGGCGACTCGGGCGGCACCTGGAGCGCCGCCGCCGCCGGGGTCTTCCTACGTGCTTCTTTGGGATGTCGGAGGCCGGCCGACGGCGAGGAAGGTGGCGGCCAGGCTTTCCCTCCCTCTCACGCGGAGGTCTAGCTGTGGGCAGGGGAGGTGGCGTCCCTCGGCATCGTCGCGGGCAGGGGAGGTGGCGGCCTCCTCCCATCTCGATTCGGTGGCTTGGGGCCGGATCCGGTGGCCTGCTGGCTGGATCCGGTGGTCCTTAGCTGATTTTGGCAGGGCCCATGTGCCTACGGCGGCCGGCAGGGGCTCGTGACGGTGGTACGACGGGATTGGTGGATGCGGCTCTCCAACGGTCGGATCCAGCCCTGTTCTGGATTTGTACGCACAGGAGGTTGTCATCCACGGTGGTCCGGCGTCCTTGCCTGGTGAACCTGCGAGTTGTCGGGCCTTGGCGGATTTCTGGTGCCGCTGTGGCTGCTGGATCTGGTTGGTGGAGGAAGTGGAGGTGCGGGCAGAGGAATCAGAGGTGGAGGAGTCCTGGAGACTGGCAGTGCGAGGTCGGATCTAAGGCTTTGAGGCGCGGGTGGCAGCCGTTGGGAGCAACGATGGTCATATCCGGGCTTCGGGCATTGGATTCAGTCCCCCTACTGGTGCAAGGGCTCTGGGGGCGCTGCTGCGTGGAGGCACAAGGTGGCCGTGCGGTGGTTGTCTGGCGTCGCCGAGGCCGTACCTGTACATGATGGTGGTGCACCGTCCAAGTCTTCACTTATTTGGATCTAGAAGCGATCTTCTTTCTTTGGCGGCCCGACGTAATGGCATGGATCATGGTGGGACAACGGCTGAGTTTCGACAACGGTGATGCCTGTGGGTGCCACTTCCTCGCTGGAGGCGTCGTCACTTCTCTCCAACACGCCTTTAAGATCTCTCGGGATGAAATTCCAGCACCGGTCTTACTGGTCGGGCGACGATGGCATCTTCGTATGTCATTCCCTTGTTGGAGGCGTCGTTTTGGGAGTTTCCACTTTGGTTTGTTAGTGTTGGTGTCGGCCTAGTTATCTCCCTAGATTCTTATTGTTGTTGTAGTTCATTTGGCGGTGTATTCTCTTCTTGTAGCAAGTCGGAATGCTGCAGATGACTTCTGAGCTCCTAGATGTTTTTTCTCTTTTTGGTTTTTTGGCCTTCGACCTTTTCTTTGTAATAAATGGTCTGATTCTACTTGTTGGTAGATGAAGCCGGATATGAAATACTATACTTTATCTAAAAAAGTTGAGAGCCCTGCAGAAAGGCTCCATGCTGAGAGAGCACTGGCAATCATGAGAGAGAGGGGGTGGAGGACTGATGACGTGCCATGCAGGTAGTAAGGTCGAACCACCAAAATGGATTGCCCAAACCTGATGATAATGGGATCTAAGTGTTTGAACAATCAAACACCAAAAGTTGGTGATTTATATAGACAATTAGATTTAGGGAACTCTCAAACAATGAATGAATCAGTTCGATGGGTGTGGGAATGGAGTAGAGTAAATTGAGGAGCCGGTTCAGATGCATGAGCGTTGAGCAGTTCCTAGATTGTGGGGGATGGGATTGGACATGCATGCAGAATTGAATGCAGCCGGTTCACCTCCATGGCAAGGCAGCGGTAGTTGTTTCTAGTTGTTTCCATGTCTCCAGGACGGAGAGTAATTTGCTGAGCACTACGTGGACGGGAACGACAGGTGGGAGGATGACGGGTTCGGTAGGAGCACTATCGGACGGGAATGGCAGGAGCACTGTGGGATGATATGCAATGTTATTAGAATGCATGCAAAGTTATTAGTGGATGGTAGGGCCCTTTGATGACATGGCTTCACGAAATCACAGATAAAGAAGCTAGTGGGGTTTGTTCTTATAAGAGACATAGATGATGGTACATGACAAATGCAATGCCCAACAAAAACAAGAATTGAAATTTGTCCATAGTCTACTGAACATGAAGGCCACTAGATCGTTCATCGTCTACTCTATTGATCAATCTTATTAACTTTTTTTATGTCATAGTTGACTTATGATGCCTTACATCATGCAGTGCTATCTGCAAACAGCGAGACACAGACTATAGTAAAAGGGATAAAACATGGAGCCTGTGATTATATTGTGAAGCCAGTGCGCGTCGAACAACTTAGGCACATATGGACACATGTGGTGAAGAATAGGAAGCCTGATCCACGAAACAGCATCAGCAGTGGTAGTGATGATGATGTTCAGAAGTTGCCAACTGGGGATGCTGATGAAGGTGAGAAGATTGGAGCATACCGTAGAACGAAGTATTCAAAGAACAAAAGGGTTGTGGATGTTGCTGATGAGGTGGAAAATGAGAATACATCAGCACAGAAGAAGCAAAGGGTCCAGTGGTCTGGTCAACTACACCGGAAGTTTGTAGATGCGGTCAGTCAGATTGGCATGCACAGTAAGTTCTAATGTTCCATGGTTTTATCTATCAACAATTCTTCTATTCAATATGTTTATAAAAAATTTGGCCGGGTAGGGAAAGACCGCCCCACCGGTATTAAATATGTTTATCTTAACATATATTTTGTTGCTGTAAATGCAGGGGCTGTTCCTAAGAAAATATTAGAAATCATGAATGTAGATGGCCTTACTAGAGATAATGTAGCCAGTCATCTACAGGTTTAGTTTCTACTCTTATTCTCTATCACTATGCTTGTGTTCTGTTCCACTGTATTATTGTTAAACATATTTGGATAAACTTTGCTTCCTAACAAAATGTTTCTTTTCTATTTTGATCTCAGAAGTACCGAATCTACCTTAGAAAGGTCGGTGAGGGAACACTGAGGAATTCTAATCCATTTGCTGATGAAACCGAAACATTGTGGAGAAACATGAACGTCTCCTCCTTCATTGACTCTCCGAGCTCAAGCAAGCATTTTTCAAAGATGAATTCCTCATCTGCAATAAGAATGCAATCTCTGATGCCCACACAGTCAGTTCATGTCATGACCTCGCAGAAAAGCTTCTTGGGCATTCCTCGGTCAGATATGGAACCAGTTGGCCACTGTGTCGATCTACCCAAAGATGGTATGCCTATGCCAGTGCAGGATATCAGCAGATTCATCTCTTCTGCCAAGTGCTTCCCTTCTGGTCCTTCTGGCAGTTGGTTTGCGAATAACTCACATAGCAGTCCACCATTGACGTCAAACATGTGCTTTTCTTCATCTCGCTCTTGCAGCTCCTATGCGAGCATATTACGTGGCAAGATTTTGGGATCAAGCAAAGGTATTCCTTTCGAAGACATAGAAAATGGTGAGATGATGGCTCCTTCTGGTCATTTACCATTGCAATCTCCTGACTTGGTGAACAAGCATTGGGTTCAGCTTCAATCATGTTCTGCTGGCCTATTTAACAAGGATGCTAGGGAAGTTCACCGACTTGCTGGACCTAGCAACTCCTGCAAAGCTGTTGTGCCATCAAGGTTTTCTGATCTTGGTCATAATGTAGGAACATCTAAAGATCCATCACAGGGTAACATTTTCAAGATCAACCAGTTATCAAGACTTGCAGGCTCCTCTGGACAGATTCCAACTTTTGGAAATAGGTATCAGAAGAAAATTGCAGCAAACGTGGGGAAAGTTGTACCAGTGGTAGGTTTCACAGAGCAGATGGCACCATTCAGCTTTGGAAACAGCACACAATCTACATTAACGCCGATTCGGAATTCTGCTTTAGCTAATTCTTCAAGCACCAGACCTGACCTTCAGATAGACAATTCTGCTTTGGCTAGTCCTTCAGGCACCAGACCTGACCTTCAGATAGACAATTCTGCCATCCTCACCCAAGTTCTGAATGGTGGTGGTGCAAGTGACCTCCACGAAGGTAGCAATGTAAATCAGCATGCTCCCAGTGACCAAGTGAACAACATCAATCAATTAGCACAAAATGCTGAGAGTGATCACTTGGATGATTTCTTTGATTACTTGGTTAATCAAGTAAGATCCTTTCTCCTTTTTATGCATAAATCTGTCTGTCCTTATTTTCATTGTATTCCATTTCGCATTTTTGTGCAAAAGTAAATTAATACATGAGGAATTTACCTAACTGATGTTGGCTTAGTTACTTCTACCTAAACAAAAATATACTTCTAGTTGTTAGTACTCTGTCCATTGCTTGTTCGTGCATAACCTTGGCATCAGACATGTTAAATTACTAGCTTATTTCAGATTTACTACGTCTAGACTAAGGATCTGCATGTGGAATTGATAACTACTACTTATATTATCTTTACCTAACTGAACTTGTTTTTTTTTTTTCAGCGGGATTTCGTCAACAATGGTGATTCTTTCATTGACGGCAACTGGGAATTTGCACCTTGACTCTGGAAGAGATCGAGACGTTTCTGCATCGTCTAGCTGCTGACCAATTCATGGTTCTTGCAGCATGTTGTATCCGCAAATTTGCACAGTTTGTAGTAGGCTAAGCTAGGAGCAGGCAATCTTGGATTGAATCCCCATGTTTCTCTAGTGTAGTCAAGCTGGCTCTGTTTTGTATCATGCTGTAGTTTTTTAAGTTTGGCAGGAGATGTGGGTGTGCCACCCCTGCAACACCTGACACCTATATATATGGCTATATGTTTCTCTTCGGCTTGAATTTTGGTGGTCATTTTTAAACATCCTAGCCCCTATTGGGGGTCCTTTTTAAGTTGTGATCGTAGACAAGGTTATGTCAGATGGGTCCAGTTTTCATGTATGCTTCAGCTATGTATCCAGTGGTATGATTTAATTTCATAAACTATTTGAACCGGTGTATTTGATCAGTTTTTTAATCAGCTTCTATGTAAGTTTTAGCTATCCAAATGTACTTGCTCCTCTAATATACACATCTTTTTTTGTGTGTATCATTTTCAGTTTAGCAGTTAGAGTGTATCTCGAGCATGACGACTACGTTGATGCCCGGGGCTCCTAAGCTGAAAACGCCAGGATCATGCACCGATTCTTCCATGCGACTGTTAATCAAGTTTAGTCACGCTTTAATATTTTTATAAATAGTTTTTAATCTTTATATATCTCTGGATACTATCTATGTGCCTCCGCGGCCATACCATGTGTTCCCTACTACTCATATAGCTTTGTGCTTGTAGTCTGGACAGCACCCAATACACACCTTTTGTGTGCTATCTTTTTCGTGCAGCGCCGACTTCTACAATCTTCAGTTAATGGTCACTAAAGTACTCGGGAAGCATACACCTTAGTCCGTGAAACCTACTCACAGGAGTGATGCTTAAGTACACTTACCAGGGAAATTACATGGCCCAGCAAGAGCAAGACGCGAAAAAAAATACGCATTTCGTAATGCTGGGACATGCTCCCAATTAATTAATTTTTCATTCATATTCCATAATGCTGGGATGTGCTCCCAAATTGACATCTTGTATATCAATTACTATATACTTTTGTATATTTATTTACCTTGCAGGGCACCAGATCTGAACCACGTCCTAGGGTGAGGTACGCGCCTCCACGGGCTGCCTTAACCGGCCACTACTTCGATGGGTAAAGCAAACGCCCCTGCGGTCTACTTTACTCGACCTCTACCTTGCTAGGTGAGGTACGTGCCTAGGTTGACCAACTTGGCCACTACTTCATTGGGTAATGCACGCGCCACCGCGGGCTGCTTTATTTGGCCAATACTCCGTTGGGTGAGGCACCTTGTCCGCGTTGCCTTACTTGGCAACTTCCCCACAAGATGAGGCACATTCCAATCTGCTAGTCTTCCTACGAACCTTCTTCTCTATGATTTAGGAGTTGCAAGGTGGGGGTGATACGAAGCCTACAGTGAGGAGACTGCGAAACCTTGGGCTCACGAATACCCTACTTGTGTTTTGGATTGGTGTCGCTTTAACTTATGTTGCTTCAATCAAGCTTCTTAACCTCCATGACTTAGTGAGCAGTAAGCTGGGGGCTCGACTACTGCCTCTAATCGGCATTACTCCGACTATGCTCGGGGCCAAGCGGCAGATTCAAAGGTTATAAAGCTCATCAAGTGAGTTACTCGGCTACACCCTTAAGGATGTGTACAAAATTCTATAAACGACTACCAAGTGGTCGGTTTTAGGCTCAGGGGCTGCAGGATACATATCCTCAAAGGACACAATCAAATTTCTTCGAAAAGAATTGGAGCAGTTTCAAGACAAGGCCTTAAAGCTTTTTATGTTAAATAGCAAAGAGGCTCAGGGACTAAGCATATATGCTTCACCTAGCGGGTGCACATATTAATTTCAAGAGAGCACATGGTTTCTCTAAAGAAAGTACTTGGATGAATCTTGATTCTAGTTGGTATGCTCTAAGAGATTCAAGAAGACTTTCAAGATCAGCCCTAAAGAGCTTGGGGGCTTGTGGGCCATAGTCCCCAAGTACCCCCAAAAGGACAGGCGAAGACCTAGTCACCCTAAGAGTCTTAGTATTTATTAATCCTAGTAGTAGTGCTACCTCGTGATCCTTCTAATACCTCTCTATTGTAATCGACTAGGACTGATGACTATAGACTATGCAAAGGAGGGCAGAGCTCCCTAAATCGGCAAGAGGTTGTACAACCAACTCAATCATACAATCCAACACAAAAGACATCGCACCTACTAAATGTAAGGTTGTTACTCGATTTTGAGGGCCTGAACTAGTACAAATTGTTCTCTTGTGTTAACCTCCAACTTATGCCACATCGAAGCCCTCCAAAAACAATCATCCCGGTAGGCCTATGATGAGTTGACAAGTTGCTGGTCGATAAACACCGATAGTAATTTGGACTAAATACACATTTAAACTATTTTATAATATATACCTATTCGGATGCACTAGCTAAACTTTAGCCAACTAATTTTAGCTATGGTGTAACCAAACAACCCACAGCTAAACACTACTAATTGAGATGGTGGCTAAAATGTACACAATCCTTTTAGTTGTTTCAAGCTATAGCTAAAGCCAGCTAAAAGGCCTCAAAAACCCTAGCTAAAGTTTAGTGAGAGCATCCAAACACCCTAGCTAAAGTTTATCTACCTAAACAATTGAATTAATGAGTAGTATGGTCAAGGATTTCAATTAGCTAGAGGATCCAAACACCCCTAGATAAAAGTTTAGCTAGTTAATCTTTAGCCGGCTAAACTTTAACTCTAGCAATTATTTATTTAAATGTTATTAGTTGAGGTGAATCCAAACAGTTCTTCTAAAAAATTATGTTGGTGATTTGGACTATTTTTTCTCACAGAAGAAATTAAGGAAGATGATCTGGTGAGATTTTTTTATGATTTTGTTTTCTATTTTTGAATTATTTAGAAAAACTCAACCCGCGAGGGGTAAGACACAAGGCTTAAGAAGAAGACCTTCTCGCACAAATCGAGAAAACCCCTCAAACTCATCACAATTCCTATGATACCGGGCTGGCCTCGGACTTATGCTTTAGCGTGGGGACGACGGCGTGGTGATTTCTTTTCGTTAGTACAAATGTGTTTATCAATGACGATTACCTATTCACGTTTTGAAATTTGGTCATAGAATAGGTGATTTCAATGACAAAATTTATGCGTTCGTTATAGTTCATGAGTGACGGAGCCCCGGCGAAAATAATGATAAAAAGAAAGAAATCATTACAAAACAATAGATCAAAATCGTCATAGGTGAGATGGATCGTGTGCCACCTTCATGACCAAATCTCGTCATCACAAAATCATCATAGAATGTATGAAACTTTCCCACTACGTCATCCACTCGTGAAGTTCATCAAGAATAGTAGTTTTCACTTCTTAATAATTCATGAATGAAATTTGAAACTAGTCAATCTCACTCATATGAACTTCAAATTCGTGATTCTTTTTCCTATGTTCATATAAATCATTTTTCTATGATTTTAAGCACCTATGTTAATATTTTTTTTTTAGCTCTTTAAGGTATTTTAACATTTATTCCTTATTAATTCAACAAATAATAACAGTAATAACTAAACTTGGTCAGAAAATTCTACAAAATCACACAACAAAATATTTTGGCTCCATAGTCATCCAATAAAAGCTTAAAATGATTTCGATGAAGTGATACTATACATACTTCACAACCGGGAACATCTCTCACTTAGTCATATAGGACTATGTGAGTCATGTATGCCTTTTTGAGGGATGTGCAACAACACTTTTACGAGAACACTTGAATTTTTTATGTGATGCTTTAAGTTAGTTTTTAGATTTTTTTAGCTACTTTAAGTTAGTTTAACATTTATTCCTTAGTAATTCAACAAATAACCTACACCTCCTCCGGCCAACAAAGCGCAAATATTTGGAGCTATGGGACCTATTTTTAGCATAATTCTAGTCTTCTAGCTCCAACAGTTCTTGGAGCTGGTCATTCATAGTTCTAGAAATATTTGGAGCTAGAACCATGGGTACAATGAAGGCATTTGATTGAAAAAATATGTTAGCAATTTGGACCAAATATACATCTAAACTATATTATAATTCTATACAAACTCAATCTAGAAGACCTAGTGGGGATTTTGTTTGTAATTTGGACTATTTTGTCCAAGAAGCAATTAAGGAAAGAGATCTGGCTAAGATTTAGATAACATATTAATCTCCTATATACAGTAATGGAGTAACGCAGCAAGGCCCTTCATATCTTTTTATATTTATAATATATAATTTATATTCATTAATTCCCTATTTGTAAATAATAAATAAATAAATAAATAAATAAATAAATAAATGATCTAGAAGATACGCAGTTTGACCAGCATGGACCACACTGTTATCATGGTCCTACATCCAGCAATAAGGTGTTCTCCGTGTTTAGGATCACCCAAATTGAGGCCTTACAACGGAGGAGGATGAGAGTTTGGTGGGAGATCGCTCAGTACTATTAGATGGCTTGTCAACAGTGGTATTGTTCCGTGGCAAATAAGGAACCAGCCATCTCTAACTAGGTTGTTCTGGGAGGAACCGGTCATTGTTCCATGCTGAGCTCGAGTGTAGTTGTTCTATCTGACCGGCCTCTCTCCTTTATGGGAGCCAACCCTCCCCATATATCGTGAGGAGAGTCAAGTACAAATTGGTTTGGGTTTTTGGTGTATGGTCTTCATAAAGCGGGTGCGGGAGGGTGCCGCCACAACATAGAATGGACCTTTCCTTCATCGAGTTGGGGGGGGGGGGGGGGTCGAGGGCACTTCGGTGACCGCCTAAACCTACTTCCATCACCCCCACCACATGACTATCGGGGGTTCTATGTTGCAGCACGGCCTCCCCTAGTTAACCTCCTCAAGGCTTCCTTGAATGGGAAGGAGCCCTCTGTCTAGTGAGCTAATGAGTGGGCCCTAGAGCCCATTTGTGTCATGTAGATTGCGTGGCCATGTCAAAGGAGCGGCCAACATTTCTTCGCACCCATATCAGGGGCTGTATGCGTGCTCGAGCTCACCCTGACTCGCTTCCGAGGGTGCATGTGAGCAAACCTAATGGGCATAGCCTCTGTGCGGTATGTGAGATTGGTCAGGGGATCTGTTAGTCAGCGACTTCTTACCCAAGGACTTAACAAACCACTATGTTTGACTCTCATCACAACCCTACCCTAGTATCTTATTTCTAGCAATGTATATCTAGTCTCAACATCAGAAAACCCTATCTATTGAAACCATATTTACCCACTTTGTTGTGAACCTGTGAGTATAATAGAATTGGTGTTGCATTTTCGTTGTAAGCATCTTAATATTGTGGAAAAAAGTTACTCAACTTTAGAAAATAGGAGTGAAAAATACACTGTACACATCAACGCTAAGGATTGATACTCAATTCCAATGAAGTGTAGACTTGTTTGATAACTGCTCTTTTGATTAGTGACAAGATCTTTCATTGAGAAGATGTTCTCCATGCAGCAACTTCGATGGATATTGGAGCAAATTTTAGATACGCTGTTGTAGTGGTCTTGACATTGCCTTTAAGCTATGGGACCTATTTTTAGCATAGTTCCAGGCTTCTAGCTCCAATAATTCTTGGAGCTGGTCATTCATAGCTCTAGAAATATTTGGAGCTAGAGCCATGGGTACAATAAAGACATTTGATCTTGTCAAAAGATGTCAGCATGCCAACTCAGCAAAAAGATGCCACATGGCTACTATGGACCTACGGTGCACCACACTAAGCAAGTTCAGGGGTTCAAAAAAATTTTTTTCAAGTTTATGGACCTATGTGACACACGCTTACAAGTTTGAGGGCCGCTGGTATATTTATTGTTAGCAATTTGGACCAAATTAGTATACATTTAAACTATATTATTTATCCTATACAAACTCAATCTGGAAGACCTGGTGGAGATTTTGTTAGTAATTTGGACTACTTTGTCTCGGACGCAGTTAAGGAAAGAGATCTGGACGCAGTTAAGGAAAGAGATCTGGCTGAGATTCGTTAAGATCAATATAGGGTAATGGAGTAACCCAGCAAGGCCCTTTAAATCTTGTTAGATTTTTAGAGTTCTCAATCAGATCTTGTTATATTTATAATATATATTATATATTCATTAATTCCTATATGGAAATAATAATAGAAACAACCTAGAAGATATGCAGTTTGACCAGTGTGACCACTGTTATCACCAGTTCAGCGCTTGCCACACTAGGATCTATCCACTCGGCTTCCTCGCCGGCACCTCCACGCAGCAAATGATGCTCCAACACAAAACAAATTAGGTGGCCGATAGCTAGATAGTGGGGTTGGAAACTCTCGTGAGATTAAACCAGGTCATCGGAGGTCTCCAATTGCGTCGTGTACACCAGCGGCCGGCGAGTACCCGTATATCTGGAGGCCCATCCATCAGGGCGGTGAAGACAGCTGAGCCCAGTCGCTATAGACTACAATCCTCAAACCATGGGTGATTCTTGGGTGGTTTGGCTGGTTTTCCATCCACCGAGAAACTAAAGCAAACCACAGCACACAAAGGACAAACTCAGCAAGGCTATGGCTGGTGGTGGAAACACAGGATAACTAAAGGCGGCAGGAATTAATGCACATCACAATAAGGATGAACACCTTCCGTCATTGTACCTCCTCGAGGAACCCCAAAGTTATTTTCAGGGAGACCTACTGGATCAGATTCTAGTCCCTATTGTTGAAGGATGAGGATCGCCAGATGATGAAGATGGGTTGTAGAAAATATTGTCATAGATGAAATTGGACTAGATATATGACATTTTTTGTGACATACATCTTTGTATTGTCACTAAGTCAAGGCACCTCAAACATAATGTCATAAACCGGATGATATAATGACATTATGACCTATTGTCATGCTAAATACGTCAAAAAAAAAACACACACATTTCTTATAGTGAACATTGAAACAACCACGATGGAGTTGTTTTCAAGACATGGTTGGAGGCTTAGCAATAGAATTGGTTTATAGATGTGCCGTTTAGGTACTTTATTTTGTACCCTTTGTCTCCAAATTTCGTTTTTGAGATCCTTGGACAACAATACTCTTGTTTGTAATAAGAAACAGCTATATGCATTGGTCGATGCAGAAGTTATGATATTAACATATTCCCATTTCTAAAATCTTTGTAGTTGTGTGCATGCATTCCAATCCGTGCTCCTCCCCTGATCCCCCTTGCCACTCTATCAGGACTTTGTTGCGAGACAATAGTTCTTAAACCATGGGCGATTCTTGGGTGTTTTGGCTGGTTTTCCATCCATCAATGTCAAGGCTGGTAGTTAGCTAATCTAAGAATTAATGCGAATATTGCAAGGATCAAACCTTCCATCTTTGCAGTTGTGTGCATGCATTGCGATCTGTGCTCCTCCCCCAATCCCCCTACCCCTGCTATAAATCCCCCCTGGCCTTCCCCTCGCACCCGCCGCATTTCTCTTCTTCAGTCTTTACCGGGCAATCACCTTGCTCTTTGCTTTTTTTCCTTTATCATTGTTGCTTCCCGGAGGTTCTTCGACGAAAACCATTGCAAAGGTAAGAGTCCTTCGAGGTTCCTTGCTAGGACTAGGTGGTCAGTGGTTGCTTTTTAAAACTGATTGTGTATGTTTTTATATGGACGAAGAGATGGACACAAACACCTTCCCAGCTGGGTTGCGTGTGCTCGCCGTCGACGACAACCGTGTCTGCCTCAAGATCCTAGAGAGGCAACTTAAGTGTTGCAACTACAACGGTGTGTGTTCTTGCATTCTTCTTAGCTGTCCTTATTTTTCTAATTCCATTATGATACCATATTAGGCTAGGCGATATGTATTTTTATGGTTGGGAAATTTTATTTTTTATGATTGGAATTTTGGTCCTGCGATGCAGCAACGATGGCGACAGATGCTAGGACAGCGTTGGATATGCTCGGGGAGAGGAAGGATGGGAACCAGTTCGACCGGTGATCAGCGACGTCGTCATGCCCAATATGGATGGCTTCAAGCTCCTTGAACTCATCGGCCTAGAGATGGATCTCCCAGTCATCAGTAATGCCAACCCTTGCTCAAACTCATTTCCCCATTTGTAGAGAATAGCAAGCATGACAATTTGTAGAACTACCATTTTTTATGTTGTTATGGATAGATGCATTGAAAGGATTGCTTATAACTTGGTAGAGTTGTTGGTTATTATGATTCTTTGGGTAGTGTTGGAAAAAACGTCCCAAACAAGGTTTAGAGGAGGAGGCTCCTTGGTGAGGGCCAACTAGTGAAGGTCTCCAACAAAGGCCATGAGAATGTCCACTGACATTTTAGGCCGAGAGAAGGTCTTCTGACAAAGGCCTATCCAGAGAAGGTGCGCCATCAAAGGATGGCTAGAGAAGGTATGCCATCTAAGGCCTAGCCGAGACGGTCCACCGACGAAAAAAGCTAGGTTTGGAGAAGGTCCGCCAACAAAGGCTGAGCCAAAGAAGGTCGACTAGAGGAGGTCCCCAAACGAAAGCTCGTGCTGGGGAAGGTCTTACAACAAAGGCTCCCGAACTAAGGTCCTAGATGATTATTCTGTGTAAGGGCTCTGGGAGAAGTCTATGGGACGAAGGCTGCAATGCACCAGAGGGGAGAGTGAGGCGCCTGCTAGGGCTTGTGAAAATGAGTGGGAGAGAGAGCCCTCATGCTCTCTTGGTATTATATATAGACAAGTGGCAATTTACAAGTGACCCTTTTGTGGGGAAGGATTTCACAAGCTACTACGCTAACTCCTATTGGGACTCTTCAACGGGAAGTTAGCAAAATGAATATGGGCTCCCGATCGGGTAGGATATCAATAAAAGGTATACAAGTCAATCGTAAGTCTTGATTTTTGGGGGGGGTGGGGGGTGTGCATGTGTTCAAATACAATCAAGCTAAAAATGGTTCTATTGTTTGTGTTCTAGTTTTGTATGTAACCATATGTTCCTAAGTGCTAAGTTCAGTTGGCTTCCTATTTTTTGTCATTTGTAGCTTCATACTAAGTTCGTTTGTAAGCACTGCATGCAAACTAAAACTTTGTCCATTTTCCGTGTCTGTTAGACCATTATTGTTTGTTCATAAGCACTAGATGGTGTTCACTGACCTCTTAATGATACTTTTTTAGTTTCATACATTACGGCACATTCATTAGCCCACTGAAAAGTAAAAAAATTGTTTTTTTGTAGTTGTGTGTGTCACTATTTGTTCATAGCAAAGTCGCGACCTCCTTTTGTTTTCAACTTTAGTTACGTATATTTTACAGTTTTCCCTATATGTAATTGGATATTGTTATTTGTTGTTTTGTGTACTAATGTTGGTTCAATTGACAAAAAGAAAATTATTTCACCAAAAAAATCCTTCCGAAGAGGGAGTATCTGAACCTTTGGTAAAAAAAAAGTAATTGTCAAATTTGACTTGGCACGGTCCTTGACGATTTTTTTTCCTAAAAGATCCTGGTGTATCTTTGATCTCTAATTTGTTATAGAATATTTCTTAAAATTCCGCAAATTCATGAGGCTCTGCAAGTGTTTTGATTACAAATCTATACCTATAAGTATATAACTTATATATCTTAAAGCTCATTAATCTAAAAGTTAATAATCTTTGTAGTTTTTAAGCTTTGACCAAAGCTTGTCCAAAATGACATGTTTTTGTGACCAGAGGGAGTATCTTTCTTTTAGAATTGTATTGTTGTTCTAATGTAGTAAGCACCATTTCCTGTGTCTAATTGGTCTAGATTTATCGTCTGAACCATTTTTTTTTTTTCTTTGAATTTTCATGCATCTAAGAAGTTGGGAATTACTGTGGTATGGTTCAAACCAGACACCCATACTAGTCATAATTGAAACTTCTCCAATAGGCTGTGCCGTACGGCTAAGTTGTAAATGCAAAGTAGCTAGAAGCATAGTAGTGAACCATTCAGGAATTCATATTTTCAGATTTCATCTAACCTTGTTTATTGCAATTTGGGTCAAAACTTCTCAAACTTTGTAAATTTCATTAATTTCAGCAGCAAAAGAAACTTTTAACAAATCCAAATCCCTCAATCAGTGACAGTTGTTTGTAGTTCATTTCATATGCAGCCTTTTGTTCATTATATGTCATAGGTGTAATCTATACCTACTAAATACTGTATCTTGTAGTTTTCGTATGCTATCATTTGTTCATATTTAAGTAACAGGAAGAATCAATCTAACAATTGAATTTATGTACTTTAGTTTTCATAATAACTAGTTGTTCCATAAGGATGTGAACAATGCCCATTCTAATAGATTTGTAAAGTTTCTTTTATGAAATTATTTGAAATGGCAAGAGTGGAAATGATAGAGAACTGTATTTACTTTGTCTATGACATGTTTTCTTAAAAATGAAAGTAGATGACATGTAATGCCTAAAGAAACAGAAATTGAAAAAAACAATGTGTCGAGTCAACTGAACATGAAGGCCACTAGATCATTCATTGTCTACTTTCTTTGAGCTTGTTGACTTCAGTATATCATAATTGACTTATGTTGCCTTACGTCATGCAGTGCTATCCGCAAACAGCGAGACACAGACTATAGTAAAAGGGATAAAACATGGGGCCTGTGATTATATTGTAAAAGCCAGTGCGCATCGAACAGCTTAGGGACATATGGACACATGTGGTGAAGAATAGGAAGACTGATCCACGAAACAGCATCAGTAGTGGCAGTGATGAGGATGTTCAGAAGTTGCCATCTCATGATGCTGATAAAGGTGAGAAGGTTGGAGCAAAGGGTAGAAAGAAGTATTCAAAGAAAAACAAAAAGCCTATGGATGATGCTGATGAGGACGGCAAGAACGCATCAGCCCAGAAGAAACAAAGGATCCGGTGGTCTGGTCAACTACACCGGAAGTTTGTAGAAGCTGTCGGTCATACTGGCATTGATGGTGAGTTATTATCTATCAAAAATTCTTCTGTTAAATTAAATATGTTTCTCTTAACAAATATTTTGTTGGTGTAAATGCAGAGGCTGCTCCAAAGAAGATATTAGAAATCATGAATGAGGAAGGCCTTACTAGAGAGAATGTCGCTAGTCATCTGCAGGTTTGGTTTCTACTCTTATGCTCGATCGCTATGCTTGGGTTCCTATTATTGTTAAAGATATACACACAAAGCTCTAGTGGCGTACACACATGTATTAAGCTTGATATGTTATACACATGCACTTCTAGAGTTAATCTTGTCCTAATTAATTTTGTTTCTTCCCTTGATTAAGATCCCACTTCATTCATTTTATGGCTTGTCATTTTTCTTAACAAAATGATTTTTTCTATTTTGTGATTTCAGAAGTACCGAATCTACCTCAGAAAGCTCGGCGATGGCACACTGAGGAATTCTAATCCATTTGCTGATGGGACTGAAGCATTGCAGAGAAACATGAATGTTTCTGCAATTGGAACACAAACTTTGCAGCCCAAATATGTTGTGCCTATGCCATTGCAGGAAAACAGCAGATTCATTTCTTCGTCTCGTTCTTTCAGCTCCTATGCAAGCATATTGCGTGGCAAGATTTTGGGGTCAGGCAGAGGTATTCCTTTCGAAGACACAGCAAATGGTGACATGCTGGCTCCTTCTGGTCATTTACCATTGCAGTCTCCTTTGTTGGTGAAACATCCTATGGCTCAGCTTCAATCAAGTTCTGCTGGCCTATCTAACAAGGTTGCTAGGGAAGTTCACCAATTTGCAGGACCTAGCAACTCCGGGAAAGCTATTGTGCCATCAAAGTTTTCTAATCTTGGTCATAATAATGTTGGAACGTCTAAAGATCCTATGCAGGGTAACATTTTCAAGATCAACCAGTTGTCAAGACTTGCACGCTCCTCTGGGCAGATTCCTTTCAGAAATGAGTATCAGAACAAAATTGCAGATATCATGGGGAAAGCCATACCAGTGGTAGGTATCAGAGAGCAAGTGGCACCATTCAGCTTTGGAAACGACACACACTCTGCATTGACACCGGTTGGCAATTCTGCT
This sequence comes from Hyparrhenia diplandra, assembly GCA_015847255.1. NCBI lineage: Eukaryota > Viridiplantae > Streptophyta > Magnoliopsida > Poales > Poaceae > Hyparrhenia > Hyparrhenia diplandra. The sequence goes on from JADLZK010011027.1 coordinate 1,692,162, forward strand.
TGTCTTAGTTCTTCAAGCACTAGACCAGAACTTCAGTTAGACAATTCTGCTTTGGCTAGTTCTTCAAGCACCAAACCTGACCTTCAGATAGACAACTCTGACATTCGGACCCAAGTCCTGAATGGTGGTGGTGCAAGTGACGACCTCCATGAAGGTATTCATCAAGCTGTTAGTGACCAAGTGAATAACATCGATGAATTCCTCATGGGAACAAAGTGAGCCACAGAATGCGGAGAGTGATGACTGGGACGATTTCCTTGCTTCCTTGCTAAATCAAGTAAGATCCTTTCTCCTCCTGTTTTTATATATTCATTAAATCTGTGTCTAAGGATTTGCATGTGCAATTGATGACTACTACTTATATGATGTTTATCTTTTTTTTTTTTTTTTTGCGAGGATAATATGATGTTTATCTAACTGAACCTGTTTTCTTACCACAGGATTTCGTCAACAATGGTGAATCTTTCATCGATGGGGACTGGGATTTTGCCCCTTGAATCAGGGAAGAGATGCTTCTGCACCGCCTAGCTGCTGACCAATTCAATCATGGTTCTCGCATGTTGTACGCGCAGCTGTTTGTAGTATTCCGGCTTAACTAGGAGCAGGCAAATCTTGGATGGAATCCCCATGTTTTTCTCTAGTGTAGTTATGTTGGTTCTCTTTTGCATCAGCTAAGGTTCCTTCTTAGGGGTCTTTTTAAGTTGTGATCATAGACAAAGTTATGTCAGATAGATCCAATTTCCATTTGTGTTTTAGCTATCCAGTAGTATGATTTTCATGAACTATTTGAACTGTTGTGTTTCATCTGTTTTTTGAATCAATGAAATATTGCTATTTCTTGAAATTAGATTGATAGCCCATATCTTAGAATAATCCCATGAAATTAGAACAGACAGGATAAGCAAGAAATAGTGTCATTGTTCATTTCTATATTCCGAGCCAAATAGAAGTAGTGCAGGACATGAAGCAACCTTCAATTCACATAATTCATGTATGCATGGTCGATTCAAAAAAGTTCCTGAAGCTCATGACCTATTGATAGTTCACCTTATGGCATCATAATTTTCTGTGTTGATAGACTCGATCATGTATAAGAAAGAAAAGGTCATTTTTTTTTTTTCATACAAATGCAAACAATGTTTGATTTCCTTGACTTCAACACAAATGGTGCTTCCTCATGAAGTTGTTTGTATCATATCCTTCGTCGTCTCCTTTACTCTCAATAATAAATGTCAAATTGAAGAAATTTAGGCCTTTTTTTTAGGTAGAGCTCCTAAAGCTGATTCTCTATTGAATCCTGCAAGTGCTCCGTCATTTTTCCAAAGAGAAGTGATTATCTGCTAATTTTGTGAAGTGATTCTATTTGTTGTTCATGAAGTGATTCTCTGAATTAAACTAAGACTGAGAGCTGAAAAAAAATTGCTTCTTTGATTCTTCATCTTGATTTTAAGAGTTTAATCATTTTCAGCCACAAACTTCTCTCATAGAATAAGTTCCATAGAGAATCAAAATCAGATAAAGCTCTACTAAATAGGTCGTTATGTCCACATGGATTTATTCTACAAAGATGAAGGTTTGTTTGGTTAATCTCCAATCTGATGATATCAAGGGAACTTAAATCGCATCAATCCCTTTGAACTGGGGATTAACCGAACAAGGCAACTTTTACAAAGTAAAATGCCTACCCCATATTGACCACAGACCGTTTGTGCACACCTTCAGCTTGCCCTTTGAGGCATTGTTCGTTCAAGAGGGTTACAGAGAATTGAGGAGGATTTAATCCCCTACATGTCAAATCCCTCTCAATCCTCTCCACCCCCCTTGTTTGATGTAGAAACGAACAAGGCTGAGTATGACAGATACTAAGATCATACCAGGAAATAAATAAACATGAAACTCATACATCCAGTATCCATCATCCATACGAAATAGAAAGGTAGGTAGAATAACAGCTGAATAAACAATCTCGCATGCTGTCCGATGGAGGAAACACTGCACTACCGAGTGTAACTTCACTCGCTTAACCTAGCTACAAAACCACGAGCGAGCCACAAAACTTGCCCAGACGAGTTGCACAGGCACAGCAGCTGAAGTAAAGTAGCACCTGGAAAGGCCTACAGGATAATTCCGGTCCAGGGTCGGAGCTCCATAGAAGAAGCACAGAGCAAACGGTAACAGATAACCAAGCACGCCATTGCTAGCTTCAGCACACCCATTTGCCACATCGCATTTCTTGTCTAGTAGTAGCCTCGGCCACCGCGCGGTGTGGCCCACGCCCACCACGCCCGCGCCAAGGCATCCCCCCTTCTTCCTCTGCCACGCCCTGCGAAACCAGCAGACCACAAAGCCATGAGAAGTTGGGAATGCAAAGCAAAACCCACACCAACATGTAATGTCATCAGTCCGGGCTTACCACGGCCAGGAGGAGGGCCATATTCTTCGGGCTCATCATAGTATTCATCTTGCTCTTCATAGTACCCGCCTCTCCCGCCATAGCCATAATCATAACCGTAGCCACCGCGCCTCCCACCTCCATAGTAGCCACCACGGCCTCTCCCTCCTCGCCCACGTGACCTTCCTCTTCCACGCCCTCTGTTGTAATAATCTCCTTCCTCCTCCCACTCGTCATTGTAACCATAAGCAGGTGGAGGGGGGCCATTGCTCATACCTATGCATATTCAAAATGCAAGAATTGAATAAAAAATACATTTCTTTTTCAAACACTACCGATTCAGGAAATAAAGTATATGTGCTGACTTAAGTAATGTATATATCCCAAACTGAAACCAGGACATCAGCTGCAGTTTATTTTACATGTTGTACATGCCTACAAACAGCTAATGTGATATTGAGCATAAAGGCAGGCGTAACTCAAGAAGTCAGCATTATAAACTTATAATAGAAACTGTCCAGAAAACTATGACTATTGCCTTTTCTGCTCATATAGACGACAAGAGAACATACCTCTTCCCCTGCCTCTTCTCCCACCACCACGTCCTCTTCCACGACCAGTGGGATACGAATCTAAAAAACCATGAACAAAATGGTGGTTATGCGGTGATCCTAAATACTGCATTAGGTTGAGAAGATCGACTGAGAATATCACCTTCATGATCATAGTCAAAAGCAGGTTTCACCTCTTCAGCTGGGATAGGTGGTTGGTATCTAGGTACAATATCAAACATAACCAATAATGAGAAGGCAAACTGACAGAAGGTTTCCAACAATGAACAGCCAATTACAGATTAGGGAAGGAAAAGTGATCAAGCCTGAAATTCTTCTGTGTTTGTAGCCAGAGGACAGGTTTTGACTTACCCTGGAGATGATGTATCCAGAGGCTTCTTTGACAGTGTCACAGTGATCATCGACACATGGCGAGTTGTCTCTAGTCTGCGTAAAGAAGTGTGTTAGTGTTCCAGTCTCCTGTTTAAAGGAATATAAGAATAACTTACGGGAGAAGGCCTTCTTCCAAAGGTTCCCATGTGTCTGTGATATCAACAGATTCAGTAGCAGTGTTCTGATGAAGGCCTCCAACCCTTCTCTGGATGAACAGTCAAGTGCCAGATAAAAAAGATGAGACACTAATAAAATTCCAGTAGCAGCATTATAAGGCAGAAGAGGCTGCTACTACCAACCTTGATCAATTCAACAACCATAACTGTCTTATTTATGGCCCGTCCCATGGCCTTGATACTAATCTCATCATGTCCATTTTCCTGTAAAAGTGGGAGGGAATAAGTTCATAATAAGAAAAGTTGGATCAGGTATCAATTCAACTGTAGTAAGATTACTACACAAAGAGATGTGGCAAAGGTAGTGTGGCATCTTTGGCCTATAACCATTAAAACAATGTATACTGAAGAAACAAGTGCAAAAAGTAATGCCAGAAATTTCTAAATGCTCTGAACTATATGTAAATTTTGTATTTTGAATCAAACCAATAAGCTACATAGCAGCTCAAGCAATAAACTCTGAACCCAACACAAGGATAGCTAAAAAGTCACCAGGAAGGGGCGGAGGGCTAAGAATTCTTGTATCAGAATGGAAACAGGACAGGAAATATGATAAAAGCAAATATCAGACTAAAACTCCACAGGTGTCTCTGCTTAAGATGCACATTCGATGTGTGCACGTTGAACAAAATGAGATGTTAGATGGAAGATTTAATGGAGTAAACTTATGATTTGACTATTTGTATATATTGTGAATGTTCAAATGAAGCAGGTGCGCAATTTTCAGAAGAACAATGAACAAGATGAAGAAACAACACGAGCACATGGCATCTGCACTATTATTTCTTAAATAACGTGAGCTTCACATAATTCAGGTGAAAAGGCCTAATCAGAAATCGTGCAAGGAAAAGAGCACTAAGACATTAGGACGTAAGAGCAAAAGAACTTGTGAAGGGGAGATGAAAGTATTGGCAATGCAACAAACCGTATACCACAACAAAAAACAAAAGGAGGCATTCCATTTGATAGGTGTCTCTGTTTAAGCTGTGCATTGATGTGTGAACAAAATGAGAATGTTAAATGAAGACATTTAAGCCCAAAAAATTATCATTTGCCTAATGCATATTGTAACAATAAACAATATAGACAAGCAGACGAGATTTAATGGTTTATTACAAATTTACAATCATAAATAGAAAAGGACAGTAGGCTACTGACAAACATACATGTGCACACCAAAAGAAATTGTTGCCCCTAACACTATCCCCATTTCACATAATTTCAGGTTGCAAACACTTCCCAGCAATAGTTAAATATGACAAACAATATGAATGCTTATTTTTATGACAGGTAACAACAAAGTCAAGAATGAATCACAGCACGTCACCTCAAGCAGCGACATCCCATAGCTGATATACTTCCTCATCCTCCCTGAGTAGTGATCCTGATCTCATTCTGGCTGATTGGTGTGTCATTGCGAGGCTTCTCTACCCTATGGTATCTATCCATGCCTATAGATAAATTGACAAAAACCTCAGTACAATATATTCAATGGACATCAACAGGCAAATTTCAGAATATATTACCCTAAAACCATGCAGAAATAATACAGGCAAAAACTCATCATATCAAAAACAACAAGGGCTTAAAAAGGCCATGAAATCTAAGCCATACCAAGAACAAGTTAAAGATGAAAGGTACCAGACAGTGCTCAAAATAACATGCACGTCTCTTTGAAGAAGTAAAAGTTATCAAATGCGGCAAAATGCATCTACAGTACAGGCAATGAGTCAACAAAGATTCAGACTTCTCCTGGAACCCATAATAAATATCTAAACAACGACAGAATCACTAAGAGCTTATTTGCATTTTGTACGATGGCATATGCAGGAAAAGAGTAAATCAAGTTTATTTAAATATACTAAAAGTACATATTTGCACTACCAGTCTCTTCTGATGTCTTTAAACAGTAAGATGTTGAACCTAAACAAGCAAAGGTAAATCTAAACAAACAATAAACCGCACATATTGGAAGAAGCAAACCACACTGGTGTGATGAAATCATTCAAAAGGTAAAGTATGCATCAGCATCGACTCAAAATAGACACATCCATAATTCACAAGATAAGAGAATACAAACAATAAGCTATCTCAAGGTTCGAATTTCGGTGTACCCTTTTTTATAAGTAGTTAAAGCGTTGATTTTGACGACAAAAAATAATCTGAAACATTGAAGTCTATTTTGGTGTGCCAAACTACCAGTGGAAACTGAGAGCAACACATATATATATCCTACTGAATCTGACGTGCTAGGAAAACAAAGGGCAGGTTACTTGAGCACCACCGAATAAGATAAGTTGCAAAGCCCTCACGCTGCCAAAGACAGGCCATCTTATCTTAGAGAAACAGGTATTCAGTATCCAGAAACCCACACGAAACCAACGGGCAATGGACCAAAGAAACATACATACAGGAACCATATATATAGGATGGATTTTCATCATGTCTGAACAGCATCAAGTATTAACAGCTTCCAGGACGCATGTATCAAACAGTGAAATGAACCCCTACCCTGGCAAACTTGCAACTGTATCCTAACCCTCACCCCACCCAATCCACCCAAAAAAATGGGGCAGGTAATAACAAATCACAGAAGTAAACACACGATTCGGAGACCCAAATCGATCCTCTGCACCGACCGCATCAATCAAAGCAGAGCCAAAACCGCCGCCAGCCGCGGCCTACCTAAACCCCCCAAATCCCTTCGGGAAAAAAGGGTAGAAAACCGCATCACTCCGAACCCCAACCGCTCGCTCCACTGACAACGACGCCGCCCGCGAATGGGAGCGGACCGGGGAGGCGCCCGGAGGCGACGACGACCGCACCCGTGTCCCCACCCCGCGCCCGCCCCAACAACAGCCCGGTCGGTCAACCCCCGTGCGTGCCTCACCGTCACTCGACCGACATCGGAGCCTCCACCACCCGCGCCGCTCCGCGCCGAATCCGACGAACCCGCGTCGAATCGAGACGGGGCGGAGGAGGAGTGAAGGAGAAGGAGAAAAGGGGAAAAAATCTCACCTCGCGTGCTCCGCCCTGGACGGCCGCTGCTCCTCCCTCCCGTGTTCCTCTTCTGACTGGCTTTGGCTGGCCTGGCTCGCTCTGCGGCGCTCAGGAGAGGGGAGAGGGGGGGTGGTGGTGGGGGCGGTTTCAGCCAGGGCTTGCTGGTGCCTGCGCCTGCGCTGCGTGCGCCCGCGTCGTCCTCGTCCTCGTACACTGGGCCGGGCCGCGTGGCGTGCTGCCGTGGGGAGACTATATTATCCTTCCGGCACCTGGCTGGACCCGGTGCACAAGGGGGGTGGTGTCTGTCTGTCTCGTGCGATCGCGCGGAGAGCCGTCCGTTGCTCGTAGACCGGGTGCGTGGAGCGGGGGTGCCTTGGGATAAGGGGAGGGGGCTGCCTGTACTTCGCTGGCAGGTGGGACCGGGCGAGTCGTGCCGTGTTAACTGGCGTGTTGGTTGCTTGGCCGGGCGGCCCGGGCCCCTAGTTTGTTTGACCCATAGGCTGGCGCGGCCCCTAGTTTTTTTTATTATTTTAGATGATGATGAAATGGTTTTCTATAGTCCGGTTTAAAAACCATGCCTTCTACTGTATGCTCATTAATCAAACTGATAATTTTTTTAATCAATAGACTTTATATTTCTGTTAATTGGTTCATGTAATTTATGTTCACATATAAAACGGATGTACTCATTTATAGAAGATATGTAAATTAATATATTCTCATCATTTATAAAGTATATATTAATTTACTCATTCATTTGTAATAATGACATATAGGTGAAATGATTCTTATATTAACTCTATTTAATTTTTGGACTACTTATTGTTTATATTTAATTGATAGCAACATTGGTCGAGCAAGTCTACCAAACCACCTAATTAATCTATCAAACAATCAAATCGCATGATGTTTATCAAACTTTGAAACACCCAACCCAGTCCGCAATAACATTAAGAACTAAGATCAACTAAATTCGAAAAGCTTCAAACTGCACGAGGTGAACCAGGAAAACCCAGCTTGCCGCTTAATAACAAAATTAATGTGCTAAACGATAGCCTGCAGTTTTGGAATCTATATTGCAATAACGATTTGGCATTCAACCAGCCAAACAGCACAGCATTAAAAATAGACACTGCAGGTTCTGCAGTAGAACACAAATCCATAGAAGGCCAGAACATGTTCCCAAAACATCTGCTACAAAACTTAGTACGACGAGGCAACAAGAGTATCACAGATTGGTTTTGACAAATCAGACTTATATCTGCACCGCAGCACCAGCAACAGAACAAACTTAGGCCTTGACCTTGCCATAGAACTTCTGCTTCTCGTCGGTGGTCTGGAAACGACCATGCCCAAACTTGGATGAGGTATCGATGAACTTGAGCTTGATCTCCTCCAGGGCCAGCCGGGAAGTCTGTGCGAGCAGAGACCGGCGGAGGGTCACCACCCTCTTCTTCGGGCCCACACAGCAGCCCTTGATCATCAGGTAGTCGCCCTTCACAATACCATAGTGGGGGAAGCCACCCATGGGAGTGATGTCCTTCTCAGTCCTGCAAATACCAGCCATGCATTCATTAGCAATGAGGGCAACAAAGGTAACAGGTTCATGCAGCTCTTGTTTACTGAGAGTGAGAAGTCAGAAACAGCACCTGTCAAACTCTGTGGACGCATCATGGCTCTCTTCTCCAGCCTTGCCGACCTTGTAAACCTTCTTGTTCAGCTCAGTGCGGTGGTGGTACCCATTCTGACCAGCACGGGCAACAGTGTACGACACCCTAGCCGGATGCCATGCACCGATACAAGCAACCTTGCGGAGACCTCTGTGGGTCTTGCGGGGAAGGCGGGTGACACCCCAACGAGTGACCACACCCTCATAACCCTTACCCTTGGTAACACCAATAATGTCAATCATCTCATCCTTCCTGAAGACAGCATCCACAGGCACCGACTTCTCGAAGAAGTTGTAGCCAAAGTCAACCTTTTCAGCAATGGTACCACCATTGACCTGAATTTCCATGAGGTGAGCCTTCTTCTGCTTCAGTCCCTTCATCTGCTTAATCTGAAAGGTTTGTACACAAGAGGTGAGAGTTTGCTAATACCAGTACCTCAGACAGGAAAATAAACCTGCTTGCCAGCAGGCATTGCCGTACAAAGGCAGTTCAAATATAATATAATATAATAAGAGAAGGAATGTAACATGTAAAAAACTCGACATGAACATTGACAGAAAAAAATATAAAGTTGAAATTTAACAAGGATTGTAACATCTATCAAAAACACAACATGAGCATTGACAAACATTCATTGACTGCACAAAGATTGCATAAACAGTTCTAAATAAACCAAATAAGAGACCAAAAGTAACAGCATTATCAGTCATTAAGAAACTTTGCTCCTACAAATATAAATGAGCAACAGAGCACAGTTAGGTTTCTTACCTGAGTGTGGGCAATGACACGGACAACAGAAGCATACTTCTTCATCTTCTCAAGCTGCAGCTGAATTTCCTTCTTGCCAGCATCAGTGTCATACTTGAGAGCATACTTTGTGAAAGCCTTCTTCTTGCTCTTGCACCAGTTCTTGTAGAACCTTCTCCTCACTTCTTCGCTAAGATGCTGAGCCCAAACAGTGTTGAGCGTGCGGAGGCCACGAGGGGTCTTCACATATGCCACAAGCCCAACAATGACAAGAGGAGGGGTTTCAATGATGGTAACAGCCTCACATGTTTCCTTCTTGTGGAGTTCTGAAGATAAAATAGGCAGAGAATTACGACAATGTAGTAATACATGTACTCAAGATGCATGTGTAAAAGGTTGTGGATATTCAAAAAGAAAAACTATGTCGTGAGCAAGTGTATGGGCCTGTTAAGTTACAGTTGTGTGGTTTATCATCAAAAGTTAAGTGCTTTGAAATACATAAAAAACCTAAAACTGCTGGTTGGACATCGTGCATATGTTACAACTAATTTTTCAGTTATCAAAAACTGGACAAAGTGATCAAATCAGTTGATCAACAAACAAGAGAAGGGAGTGGACATACTGGATCCAGGCTTCTCGACCTCACGCACAATGTGGGTCATGCCAGCCTTGTAGCCAAGGAAGGCAGTGAGGTGGCACTCCTTCTTGGGGTCATCCCTGGGGAATGACTTCACTGCAAAAGCAGGGAAACTAGTATCAGATTGTCTGGACATGAAGTAAACCTGCCAAATGAATGTGTGCATAACATACTAAACAGGTAAAAAGCATTCAATGCAGCATGACCAAAACAAATCACAGTTTAGTATCCTCAGCTACATAACTCAATTGTACAACACGTTTTCAAAATACACATGATGACTGTTGGATTGCACTTGCATATGCAATAGACATTCGTTCACTAAAGCATGGCAAACCTATGAAAATTATTATATGACGAATAACAATTGCACAAACGCAATACAAGTGGAGCATCACATGAGTTGTTTAACTAGAAGCAACATAAATAATTCTTCAGTTCTACAAGGTGAAGAGTACAACAAATCAGATCACCATGTATAGAGATAAGGCATGTTAAAGCAGCGGTGGCAAACTAGAGAGACCTAAAAGACACACCACCTACACAATCGACAGGCTCACGCAAACGGATCTAACAATCCATGGGGAAACACGAACATCCAGCCGAACCATCAGAGAAGAGAGTGAGAGATGCGCTCGTACATACCCTTGCCGCGGTGGCGAGAGCACCGCTTCCTGGGGAGGAAGCCGAGGGAGCCGTGCCTCGGGTGCTCGAACTTGCGGTGAGACATCCTCGCCTCCTCCTCCTCCTTACCTGCAGGACATCACACACAACAAACCCATCAGATCCGCCGCGGTCTCAACAAGGGGCGGTTCGCCACGGCGGCCACGAAATGGCAGCCGCCGCCGCAGGCGAGCCGTGGCGAGGCGTCAGGGAGAAAACGCCGGCGGCGGATTCGTTGCGCTCACCTGTGGGGGGTGGCGGCGGCGCGGCAGGGACAGGTGGGGTGAGTGAGGAGCCGGATGCAGCTAAACCCTAGAACAGGTTATATAGGGTCCCCGGTGCGAGGGTTTCGTTCACGCCGGACCGAAATGCCCCTGAGAAGTATGGGCTGTTGCTCTGGCCTTCTGGGCTGTGGTATTGTGGGCTCGGCCCAGACTCTGTTTTCGTTTACATACCAATTTTTCCTCTATAATTTGCTTAAAAAACAATTTCCTCTATTTAGATTAAAAAACAATTTCCTTTGTTTAATAGCCCTATAGGTTTTCGTTTTCCTTTCTAATTCCTCTTATATTGTTCTACTTTATTTACCATGATGTAAAAAAAAACATAGCGTGTTATTTAGCAACATATATAATTAATTTTTTTTGTTTTTGTTTTTTTTTTGTGCAATCCTTCTGGTTGATTCAGTTCACATGATAGAGCTGCCAGCATTTCGCGACAGGAAATAGCATTGCTGGTATGCTTAGGTTATTGTCTTGAATCAGGTTTATTGTAGCATAGGTGACATTCTTACACTGGTTATCAACATTCTGAACAGAAACCGTGTATTTTCCGTTATTTCTCTAATGGAATTGGCATCATCTTTTTCATAAGAAAGGGATATACAAAATATTTATGTATAGGATGCAGAATATTCAGCTTCACATGCTAGTTCTCTAGCATTCAAGCGGCCAAGCATTCAAAAAATAGCTTTTACATGGACAAATCTATCAAAAAAATGTAAGCTTACAAATATGTGCTTGTGTACTGTCCGTACACGTCCCACCAAAAAATGTACTGTCCGTACACTGCACACGTATTGATCTGTATGGATGGATGAGATTCTGCTCTTCGTTCTGAACTCAACAAGGTACAAAATTACAAGTCTCGTCCATATCTCAAGTCAAAAACACCAAAACGAAAAAGAATAATGAAAAGAATCACGAGGAACGCGATCATCATGATCTGCCCTTTCCAGCTCGCCTTCTTCATTACCATAGCCACTCTTTTCTGCACAAACAAAAGGGAAGAAGATTCAGGGTGTTGAACTCCCAGAGTCAAAGGAAGGCAAGTGAAACATATCTCCCAGCTTTGTAACTGTAACTGGTAATATATGAGCAAAATTTGATTTTTCTTAATATGCAAGTTGAACCGTTAGGAAAATGAGGGGTGAAGGGTCTCCTAAGAATAGCAAACTGTGCTGGAGCAGAAAGTACAAAACACACCTGCACAAAATCAAGCCGATTTGTAGTAGTTTCCATATCGAGGCTAAGCTCGCCCAGAAGCTTCTCCTGTACAACGTGCAAAGCGAGCATGAATATCAGCACAAGAAAGGGTATGAAATTTTGACATAACACAGTAGAATATGCACTTTGTGTAAAAAAGGAAGGTAGGAATGGAGTTCATAGGAATTATTGTACATATAAAAAGGGAATACCTGCCCAGCAAGCTCATCATGAATAGTGAGACCTACATCACCAATTCGCTGTACACTAGCACTAAAGCGCATCCAATTCCTCATCTTGTCGCCTATTGAAGATGTACATATAATTAGTATTAAATCAAAGCATAGTGATATAGGAAAGATGTGATTCAGTTCATCCAAGGATCATGTTTAGCATTCATCATGCATCAGAAGTTCAGTCCATTTAAGCTTCAAGTGCTAGATTAGTAGATTGGGTACTAGAGCCACATAATGCTTAGGAAACAAACTAGGTTTCATGGACTTACTTTATCAGGAGCATCTGCTGATCAGATTCTGAAGCAATGAATTCATCATTGTCTTGTACAATATTCTTCTTGGATCTGATTGATTCAGAAGGAATGGTTGAACGTCCAAAGACACTCTTGTGTGTTCCACCTTCAACATTTCGCTTTAAAGCAATAACCTGTGTCATGTGAAACCACATGAGATGCCCCATAACACTTGGATATGTTATTGCAGTGAAATTATGGTTTAAATGTGCTCACATCACTAAAAACTATCCTGTGAAATATACCTGGTTACGTGCAGTGCTAGTCCAGTTCCTTCTTCTCCCAATTTCGGTCTCATTAAGTCCATAGTATGCTGGATCTCTCTCAGCAACTGAAATTGCCTTCTCCAATTCGTCCACCTTTTTTTTGTAAAATTGCAGGTTGCAACAAGTGAGTAGTGGACCGTGGCAATATGACAAAAGAAGCAGATCAAAATCTACTAAAACTATTCTGGTACTTAACATAACATGAGTGATTGATACTGCCTGAGATGTTGCAAGCACGTAAAGGAAAAATTCTACATGGAATCCTTCTTTGTAGCATGGGTCGGAATTTATAATAACAATTATACAAATGGTGAGAAAATTCCATGCACCTGCCACTGGATACTTTCACAGCTAGTTAGTAGTTCTTTGGTCAGATGCACATACTCTCCAGTATTTTCAGGCGTCTGCTTCCATTGGTGGAAAGTATCTTGCACTTTATCAATCTAGAGAATAACATGAAAAGAAGCAAACTTTAGTCGTAAGCATCATAAATGAGTATGATATATTGATATGTACCAATTCTGGGTTCAGAACACGATTAGTATTTAGTGTAACAGCTAATATTTTGAATATTGCCAAACATATTATCAGCATATATTTCCCACATCTGTGAGTATATAATAGAATGCATAAGCATATGTTAGAACTTAGACCAAACCAAGCAACTGGGAGGGACAAATGCAAATAGAAATTGGACATCATTAACAAGCTTCATGTGCAACAATGGTAAATATTTGGTTCAACGACTCTGCATAGCATCAGTGACAGGAGTACATGCTTAATTTTGGGCTAATATTGCAGTCTATGTTTTGTCAGCCCAGTCGCGCCACACCTTAGTTTTGATCTGCCCTCTGCCACTGAGAGTCAACAGATACACCTAGTACTTCCCAGTCAAGAAAAGTAGTTCCCCACCTCAGATCCAGATGTAGATGAATCCTTGTGATTTACCTAGCTACATTATATTCTCTGCAATTGCCTACCACACATGTTCATCAATGAGACAGAACAACCTAGGAAATGGATCTAGAGCTGCAAATTCTCGCAAGTGAGGTCGAAACCCCCTATGCCAATACCAGTGACCTTACATTTAAGCAGCCAAGAACACAACAAACTGACAGAAGGCAGGTAAGCGCCATGAAACGGAGTTGGGCCCTTCAGAATTTCAGATTCATAACCAGTCTGAACTGCACACATACATTGACCAAAAAAGAGGTAAATCTCCCGTCTCTTTCTCAAAAACGGTGCGCGAGACTAAAGAAATAGGGATTCCAGACCCCCAAAAAACGCATGAAACAGCGCCAGAACAATGCCTGACTCACTGCTCCCTACGGCGGCCTGTGTGCCACGGCCACACGGCACGCGCACGAGGTACGATGCTGACGAATGAGCAATTGAGCATCAAACAAGCCTGTCGGAGGATGCAAGCGACGAAACAAACGGGCGGACGGAGCAATGCGGGGTGGGGGCGGGAGGAGATCGAACAGCTCACCGAGTCCTGGATCTCGTCCTTGACGATGTAGAAGGGGTCCTGCGCAGGGGGTCATCCTCTCATCGCAGTGCAGGAGCGAGCTGAAACTCGATGGAGGCGGACCGAATCCGGCAGAGGTGGCAGCGACGGAATCAACTGGCAGGAGCTGCTGGGCCAAGACGAGATCCCGGCTCCATTGGCGATCGATCCCCTGCCTGCCTCTCCTCCGCTTGGTTTGGTGGCATCGGCATCACCAACAAGGAGGAAGGGGACAGGGAACTGACGGGTGGTGTGGGCTTCGATCTTAGTTGATGTTGGGCCGGACTTCATGGGCTGTGTACTGCGTCCCATTTCGGGTTTGTGCGTGAGTCTGCTGCTTTGTGATTTCAGAGTTTTTTTAAAAAAAAAGAAAAACTCTTTTGTGCTTTCGATATTTTGAAAGAAATGCAATAGAGATTTTAATAAAAAAACCTTTTCGACAAGATTTTAAATTGGATCTTAAAAATATACTAGATGTTTTGTGTTTCAAAATTCTCGTTAGCAAAAAGATGGAGAACAAAAATGACTCTCTAGAATGCATACAAGATATCAAAATTCTCGTTAGCAAAAGATGGAGAACAAAAATGACTCTCTAGAATGCATACAAGATATAAAAAAATTGTTGGAGAGCATAATAAAGATACAAAAACCTAGCTGAGAACGGATCATGGGTGTTAAGGACCAAATGGTCCAAGAGGGATGAAGTGAATTGGGCTCTAAAAAATTTAAAGTCTGCAGAGTCACACCCGCATGGTGGCTCTAAAGTCTGCAACAGAAATAAACAAACTATAAGTTCTTAGGGCTATCAATCTAAGATAAGTGCGTAGTAAGGTTCATACTAAGAGTAATATCCTTAGAAGTATGAGTTAAACCTATGTAAATCACTCTACCATGCAATCCTAGTTCTCGCCCAATAAGTATTATACCCAACAAGGCCTAAGCTAAAGAGCAAGATCAAGAAGTACTATAACGGTAAAGGGAGGAAAAGAGCCAAGCAGATTATTTCTCTAAAATCGAGCTTTGCCACAACCCCTAATCCATATTGGAGCATCAATTTTCACCAATACTCAGTTAAGCTCCCATCCACTAGTATTGGAGTCTCTTCAACCATGCACAACTATTGGAGTATCTTCACAAGAACCCCACATAGAAATGTTACCAAGTCCTCTATCGGGTTGTCTAATTGATGGCAAGCACTAAGGGTAACAAGTTTTTCCATTGTAATCCCCAAGAAACCCAAACAAGAACATCAGCAACACTCACGCCCTAACTCTGAAGCTGAAATTTTGGCTTGGATGGCTCTTTTACACTTCACAAACCCTCTTTATAAGTGTTGGCATCAATGGTTGGAAAAGAAACTCCACATGAGCTAGGAGTTTCGCTTATATAGGAGCGAAGGGGACCCTAGCCATTGGAAAAGGCTAACAAATGTCAATACCACTAGATGATCCGTTGGCCTGCATTACCGCTGCCCTCTCACACGAAGCTTGAGAAAGGTCGTCATGGTAGATATAAACTATGGCGGATTGGCTCTAGGCACACCAATAAATGGTATGTGGGGCTGTGTTGTCAAATAGGTGCGACAATTTACTGTTGCGACAGTTCTGGGCCACAGAATTAGGCCATGTTGGTCGAGGGTGTACCCACACTTGGCAAAAAAGGGTTTGTGGGCTAGCTTCGTGAGCCTAGAGTTGGGTGGTCCAAAAAACAAGGAAAATGGAAGGAGATTTAAGAAAGGGTTTTCTATTTATAAAGCAGCTCATAAATATATTCTGAGAAATAATTTAAGATAACTCTTTTGAGCTACTTTTTAAGACTCTATTTTTCTTAAATAATTATTTCAAAAAATCATTTCCAATCCAATTTTAAAAGTAAAAGCAAATGATTTTTGAACCCTTATTTTTAAACTAAAAGTAAAACATATTTTTGGAATTATTTTTGAAGTTCTCTTTAAGCTATATTGAAAATTGAAAACCACTTTTGTACAAATTTTAAAAACATGTTTAAAATAATTTTCAAACTCACATTATGATTAATTTTGTAACTAGTTTTTGAACCATAATTTTGAAGCTTTACTTTTTTTGAAGAGAATGAAACATACTCGTGGCTTCATCGAATTTTAGAATTTGATCTTCACACAATAAAAGCTAATACAAAGGCATGAATGCATGAAAAGAGTTCACATTAACTTGTAATTTTTGGTAAAACAGTTTTTTACTTTCTAAAACATTCTAAATTGACAACAAACCTGTCAAATCAAAGCTAAAGTGTACCATTTTAGAGATATTAGGAAATCAAACCTATCACATTAACTATTGTAGAAGATTCAATCAAACATATCCATTTTATTTTCCAAGAGTAAGATACAATATTAACTACTTTTTTATATTGGAACGTATATTGATATGTTAGTAGACTTAATTATATTTGTGATAGGAGGGAATAGGTGTGTACAAAACAAATCTAAAAAAAAGGTGTGTACAAAACGCTACAAATTAAAACATTAGAGCTGCACGCCATGAGATTATTTCATCATCCGTACGCGTGTACCTGAACCATGTTACGTTGCGATGCAAGGCATATGGATCGCACTGAGCTCAATCCCTCTATGACACTTGTAACCAAAAATGTAGTAGGGCTACTTCTCCTGACACAGCAATAATGGAGTGGTTGATGCTACATGATTGCTCCATTGAACATTTGGATCTAGCTACCTTGCTTTGGATCTAATGCAAGCAGGGCACACATGCATGTTTGTCTTGGTCCATCTTTTTTTTTTTTTTTTTTTTTTTGCTTTCATCCCTTGAGGCTTTAACTTCAGTGTCATCAGATATTGTTAAATTTGCTTGAAGTGTGACATTGTCCTGGAATTAATGTATATATATATATAGTTACTATGAAAAATCGAACAAAGATCAAACTATATATGTACTTGGCGTTTAGATTAAGAATGTATCGCAAAAAGGCAAAGTAAATAAATCATTTTCTTTTACCTTACTAGTTTACATATATGCTTCTTTCAGTGAGAAATAATGAAACATGCATCCATGCATACGCCATATATATGTGATCCACAAGAAAGATGTGAAAAGCACCGTCCAAATGGTGTATGGTTATTGGGTTAATTGACTGTCTAGAAGGCAAGCTAGAGCTAGTCAACTACTTTGTGCATTCATTACGTGCATAGACGACGGCCACCAGTTGTTAACTGATCCAGATCGATTCACAGGCTAGTAGGTAGTGACTAGCTTGACCTTCTGCAGCTCCATTCTCACTTGGGAAGGTAGATCAAAGAGACAAGTTCCTGACATGTGTATGCATATACATGATTTGTTTAATATGAGTTATTTGGTAGCCAAGATGCAATGCATGATGATGTTGATATGAGAGAAGGATCGTCTGGAGAAGATATTTTGGGTGTTTGATTGATCAAGTGGCCGACAACTTCCAGCTCCTTTGTGATTTGCATCATACGATACTCTTCTTTAGTTAAAGGTCAAAGATTTTTTTAATAAGGTCCATAATTGTAATAATGATCAACGAGATGTCATAATTGCCAAACGTAAGGGCAATCCCATCATAGAAACTAGAATGGTTTCTATGCTCATTAATCAGTATACCAACTAAAAACAAAATGATGATGTGACATCGGAATCAAGGGAGAGAAATAGATATATAGAGAGAAGAAAATATCTTCTTATACAAAAAAAATGTCTACACGAGCTCAAAGATATATGAATAGATGATGTGATAAGTAAATGATAGAATTGAGAAGACATATGATTGGACAAAAGTTTATTTTGTAGAAACCATCTATTGAGAATACGATTTTCTATGTGTAGTGTCTATATGATTTGGCAAGTGTAATTACGATCTTTATCCTAATTAAGTCAAACTTCTCTAACTTCAATCAAGCTTATTGTTAGAAAAATATACTAGCATGCATTTCAATATACCAATGCAAATAAATGAAATATCAAGACATGTTTCATGATGGATTCATTTAGTGAAACCAATTTGCCATAGTAGATGTTGATTTATTTTTTTTTACATTCAACCAAAGCTACAAAATTTTGATTTAGGAAAAAAAAAAACGAAAAACGCCTTACTGTTTACAAAAGTAGGTGTGCACACGCATGCCCATGCATTGATCTAGCCTAATCATGTGGAGACCTATTATATAATTTTTTATTATTATGTTGATTTGCTCGGACCCATTTCTGGTACCTCAACAAACAAAAAGAAATGAAAAGACATGTTTTGTGGATGAGAAAGCTCTCTGAAATTTCAATTCGTTTGATATCGCGATCAAAGTACCTACACTTTCTCAGACCATTTGACGTGTCACGCAAAAAATATGATGCCTTGAGATCTAGCTCCAATGGACGGCGATTGCTTCGAGTGTCGGCAATATGATTTAATTTTGTCAAAAGATAAGCCGTATCCACTGAATAAACTGCTGACCTTTTAGTTAAGGCATCCAATAATTGACCACCAAAATTAGCATACTTAATCCTAACCTCATTATTCTACACAAACTTTGGTGGACCGACATATTTTTGCTGGTTATGAAAATGCAAGATCATATCGGATCGATATAAGTATATATACAATTAGATCTCAATATATTACCATCCTTTATTCTAGATTTTTTTTTTTTTTGCTAGTAGCTATTGAAGATGGAGATTGGGATGACTCCTAGAGTGCGCAAAATATATATATATATATATATATATATATATATATATATATATATATATATATATATATATATATATATATATATATATATATATATATATATATATATATATATATATATATATATATATATAGAGTACCCGCGCCAATAGGAGTGCTCAAATTGGGTACCATGGCGATGCCAGAATATGCTAGCGACTCGATGGATCCGGCAACAAGCAAGGTCGTTTGCGACACACCGTCCAAATGACGTGGTACCACCTTATTAGTGGGCCCCAGTCCAGTGGTGTGTGGATAAGAATTTAACAAGCTTCCAATTTGTTATTAGCTGAAACTTAGCGAGATCGTACCGGGTCTCTGTATGTCATTTCACGAAAAGGGAACATTGTAAATTTGTAAATTTTGAAGACCCAACAAGACTTATTTTTTTTTTTCCGTCATAAGTATACTAAATTAATATTTTTTTTTACTCTGCTTGGTTCGTTGTTGTGTGGCCCGGCTTCAGGAGCTCCTTCATCCGGGCTTGCTACTGAGGTCTCCTCCGAGCTGTCGCACAATCGCGCCTGGGTGTTGGCATGAGGGACCGGATGTGGCGGAGGACCCTTTGGTGGTTTAGGAGGCTGCAGCTTGGCCTTCTTCCGAGGTGTTGGAGGTTCAGACGGGTGCGCCTGTGTCCTCTCCAACTGATGGCAACTCAGATGTCATGACGTCTGTCGGTGTTGTGACCTCCATTTGCTTTGCTACGATACAGGGGAGGAGATAGAGGCGTTGGTTTGCCTCTTTGTTGGGAACACCTCTTCTCGTGAAACCGCAGTTGCGTCGCTCCGGGATGCCGGTGCCCGCCGCCTCGCTGCGGCGTAGCGAGCGCATTGCTACCATGCCGCGGCCGGTGAACGCAGGCTCAGATAGTATCGAGCTCTATTATTTGCCATGATTCCTGGGCCTAATGGATTAAAGAGGTCCATACCGTCGGTACCAATGGTGAATGGTCTGATTGCGAAAAAAACAAAGATGTCATGATAAACTCTCCGGCACACATACATAAGTGATGTTTTAGACATTGGTGTGGCCAAACATAGCTTTAAGTATTATTACACAAAACATGTCCGTGGCACGAAGTATGTATACTTTTATATATGAAACTACGTAGTATTATTACACAATGGCCACAAAACATGTCCGTGGCCTACAAAACATGTCCGTGGCACGAAGTATGTATACTTTTATATATGAAACACAACCGGCCGGACAAATCTACTCATATAATATCGTTTTCAAATATCCATCTTTGACACACAAACAGCAATATATGCAAAAAAAGTTTAAAAGTGGTTCACTTATACAACCCTAAAAATGCTATCCATTCTTGCAACTAGCTACCAGAGAGGGAGTATATGCATGTGTGCTTGGTATACACAGTACATGACTACATGCCATAATACATCCACCTGCTTCCGTGACTTGAGTTAATACTATCGTTATCATGTTCACATGTACGCTTAGTCATGCTAATAATCCCACCGCCCATGAATCGATCAAATAAATAAAAAAGCCCACCGTCCACTGTGTAATGGCGTGTGGAATCGCCTATAAAACGCCCCCAAGCCAACCATCCTATCCTCACACACAGCCAATTGGCAGCCAAGTGGAGTGTAGCACTACTCCCTCCCCCAGTTAAGCCACACACTAAGCCAGTACTGACCAGGTAGCTCGGGCAGCACAGCACGCAGCCATGTCGGAGGAGAAGCACCACCACTTCTTCCACCACAAGAAGGAAGAGGAGCCCACCGGCGAGTACGGCTACTCCGAGACCGTGGCCGCCGAGGTGGTGACCACCGGCGAGGGGGAGTACGAGAACTACAAGAAGGAGGAGAAGGAGCACAAGCACAAGCAGCACCTCGGCGAGGCCGGCGCTATCGCCGCCGGCGCCTTCGCACTTGTATATCATCCAGCGATGCTTCTTCTCTGTTCTTCGTACTTTCCACAACCGTGTTCCTTCCATGGACTCATCTTTTTTTTTATCTACTCGTAGTACGAGAAGCACGAGGCCAAGAAGGACCCCGAGCACGCGCACAGGCACAAGATCACGGAGGAGGTGGCGGCGGCGGCGGCTGTGGGCGCCGGCGGCTACGCCTTCCACGAGCACCATGAGAAGAAGAAGGACCACAAGGACGCTGAGGAGGCCAGCGGCGAGAAGAAGCACCACCACCTCTTCGGCTGACCGTACCGGCCGGCCGGCCGGCGATCCAGCTCTCGCTCCGGCGCACCACCACCACCACCCACCTGTTTAATTTTTGTACTGCATGCGTGTTAATTTGACGGTTCACAGTAATAAGTCCCTTTCTGGACCTTGCTAATAAGCTGTTTGCTTGTGTGAGTAACACTGAGAAAGAGGTGGTGGGGTGTCGTCGGCCTTGCGTCGAGAGGTGTTCCTGTACTTGCTTCATTTTTCTCTGAGTGTACAATTGTGTTGAATAAGTGGGAGCGATATGATGATGACGTGTGGCTCCCTAGTCAGGGATGTACTACATATGTATTATTTAAGTATGACATGTGAATGCAGCACGAGTTTACAAACTGGTATAACTTTATGAATTATGATAGCTTTATTTCGAATATAATTTCTCTTTTCTAGATATATTGTTTGTAGTATGTATATATAGACATAATGTTTATCTAAGTACATAGCAAAAATTGTATCTAAAAAATAAATCATCCTGTAATTTGAAATGGAAGTAGTGAGATCTAATCGGAGCAATAAAAGATATAAGGGTAATAACATTTTTCCCTATGGTGGACGATTTAACAAGAACAAAGAAAGGGATGGGACGAGTGAGCGATTTGATGATCAAACACCCACAGAAACAACAGGTTGTGGCTGGCTTTTTATCCAATGTCACCCATCATTTCACCATTCTGGTGCGTGCTAGCCTTCTCCTCCCTCTATGGTTCTATCGGTTCTGTATCACTGACACCCACTATATAGCCTTAACACACGGTATGCATGGTCTCTCTCTGTCAAAAACATGGCTATGTCATTAGCATCCTCCTATATCGCCCACTACTTCCTTGCCCATGGCCATGGCTTGCTACCTTACACGGACCTCAGCCATCATTTCTGGCTATCAATGGGCTAGAGACGACATTTGCTTCGGTCATTCTATTAATGTACAAGTTGTTTCTTCAGCTATTGTGAAATATGGCTTTCTATGGTCTCTATAGGTGTCCAACGGGCTGGGCGGCCATTTGCTTGGCCCCCCGTCGGACCACGGGCCGCCGCGGGCCGTGCCTCCACCGTGCGGGCCCGTCCTCGCCCATGGCCCGGTCCGTGGGCCATTTGCGGAACCCGCGGGCGCCCTGGCAGGGCGTGCTCAAAAAAACCAGAGACATGGAGTATGGTGGGGAACATTTCTCGTTTTTGGTTACATGGGCCTCTAGTTGTTTGGGCCACAATTGCAGGATTTCCACGGGAAGATGATAGGTTGCTTTGGAATTTTTCCAGGGCCCAGCCGGGCTAGGCGGGCGGAGGGACGGGCGGCAGATGCCCGCGAGTCGAGGCGGCTGACCCATGGCCCGCCGGCCTCGGGCAGGGCCGGGCCGGACTCTTAGAACCATTTCTAGGGCCTCGGACCGGGCCGCGGGCTGCGGGCCAAATGGCCAACTTTAATGGTCTCCTTGTCACCATCACCATGGATTTTTCAAACTTAATTAAGTTTTGTAGACAAGAAGGCTAAGAAGACTTCACTAGCTTGTGTTCCCAAAAGTGATTGGTTTTGAAAGTTTCACTATGAAATTGTGAAATTGGAGTTGAAGCTTAGACCTCTCTGTGTTGTGGAAATCTCATGTTCAAATTAAAGGGCCAATTTTAATATTGAAAGTATCATTTTGAGTTTCTGATGTGTGGAAAAGTCTTGTTAAAAGGATCGGTTTTACTATTGGAAGTATGAATTTGGGTTTTGGATGTTCATGGTTGAAATAGAAGTCTTAGTCAATTTAGTCTAGGAGACATATTATGGGTAATCTACAATTCAACATAGGATGTTACCCAAGGAACGGTGATCAATTAACTCTTCAATAATATAAGATTGGATTCTGCCCACTTGTCGGTGGAATGATACATGTAGAGGAAGTCATATGATGTATATGAGCATACAAAATTTCAAGGATGCAAACTCATTTTAATTTGTGAAGAGAAATAAAATTGGCATTCACAATGGCGGAGCCAAGAGGGTCAACCAAGTGCATGTTAGAAGATTTGGGCTTTTGGCCCAAATATTCCCAATATAAATACCAAAAAGGCCCATTCACGCATGCATGGCATGGTGGGGGCTTTAGTCCCACATTGCTCAACTAGGAGGTGAGACCAACTTAAATAGGAGAGTGGTCTTCACCTTGTTGAAGCAATTGATGAAGAAAAAAAGCTGGGAAGAAGAACACC
The DNA here is from genome assembly GCA_015847255.1 of Hyparrhenia diplandra. Lineage (NCBI taxonomy): Eukaryota > Viridiplantae > Streptophyta > Magnoliopsida > Poales > Poaceae > Hyparrhenia > Hyparrhenia diplandra. The sequence continues at coordinate 1,715,316 of JADLZK010011027.1, forward strand.
AGCGCTCGCCTGCGTCGCCGAAAGGCGTGGCTTGTGGCGCCACGACATGCACGTGAATGGTCTGCCATTCTTAAGCCCTCGTGCTTCTGCGGGTGCCGCGGCTTCCTTTTGCTACTTTCGAAATTTTTGCATGTATGGAGAAAATTACTTGTTGTCTTATTTGGAAGATCCATTTAGAAAAGCAATTATTCTCGTATTGTGGCAATAACCCTAACGGTGCTCTATTGCCTTAATGCTGTGATTCACGCGGCAATTCCTTTTGCTACTCGAAATTTTTGCATGTATGGAGAAAATTGCGCGGTCTTATTTGGAAGGTCCATTTAGGAAAGCAATTATTCTCGTATTATGGCAATAACCCTAACGGTGCTCTATTGCCTTAATCTTTGTGATTAACAGCGGCAATTACTTGCCTTATTAGGCTGCGTTGCGTGTATAAAAGAGGCGAGACATCGTCACGACTACTGAAGAAATCATTCTCTTCGGTACCATAGATCTGCTTTGCCGCCCGTCTTCCCCATCCGTCGCCCGGCGTGCCATCGTCGTCGGGGGCGAGCTCGAAGCCTACGTCTCCTCGTGTCCCAGCGGGTTAGGGGCGTATTAGGTTTTGAGAAGCGCCGCCGTCGCGCTTTCATTTGGGCGTCTTCTTCCTCTTCGTCGGTCTCCATCACCGGTGCAGCCGTCTACTTTGCTTGTTGCTAGCGCCGACAACTAACGTAAGAATGTCGATCCTCTCCCATACGCTTTCGTCCCTCTTGTTCTTGTTGTTGCTAGCACTAGATTTCCGGCGTTTGTCTAGTTTCGTAGTGCTAGTGATGAATCATATATTTACGATACATGTTGTAGATCTTTTTCTTATTGTCGGAATTAATTATTGCGTTCTTGAATTCTTTGTTATTTCCAACAATCCAAAAACCTAATAGAATGCAATCAATCGCAATGAAGAGTTATCTTGATGCGATGAAAGGAGGAAGTTCAGCAGGGTGAATTTTAAGAGATGGCGACGAGGGCGCGATTGTGGCGGCTATGGGCGTGTTTTGGGTCATCCCGGTAATCCTCCGCACTACCTCTCGGATCGAGAAAGAGGTGCGGGGAGTTTGACGCGACTACGGCGATTTTCGTCGGATGCACCCTTAGTGTTCTCTCGACCCGGTGTGTGATGTTTATATGAACATCAAAAGTCTTTGCTGAAGCTGTGGGAGGCCCTCGATCACAAATATGGGACCTCGGACTGGGCATGGGTGTATGTGATGGAGCGAGTACCACGACTTCAATATGGTTGATAACCGTCTGTCATGGAGCAGGCTCATGAGTTCCAATTTATTGTGAGGGAACTCGAACAGCTTGGACACGTTTTGCGACAAGTTTGTGGCGGTGGCATCATTGCCAAATTACCTCCATCTTGGAGGAATTTTGCCACATCTACGAAACATAAGAGACAACAGGTTCTCAGTTGAGGATCGCATTGGCTACTCTTGAGTTGAAAGAAAGCTCGGGCAAAGGATGCTCCACCAAAAGCTCTGAGCAGTCCGGTGCTAACGTGATGCGACATCTTTGGCAAGAACAAGCGAAGCCTAATCGGACTACTCGGTTCAAGAAGAAGAAGAAGATGAACATGGATGAAGTTGTGTGCCGTTTGCGGTGAGAATGGGCACATCGCCAAGAAGTGCAAGAACCGCAAGGGGAAAGAAGAATCGTGAGGCGTAAAAGCATCAGCGTGACTATTGGTGATCCTAGCGGATCACGGGTGCGGTAATTCCTTACCTAGTGTATTTTTCTGTATGTTAATGATTGGTGGATAGATACAGGTGCCAATATTCATGTTTGTCTTGATATCTCTATGTTTTCATCTTACCGAGGCGTGGGAGGTTCATCGTCATGATGGGGAGCGGCTCGCATACTTACGTTCTTGGTGTTGGTTCGGTCGATCGAAGTTCACCGGGGAAGATCGTGCGGCTCAAGAACGTTAAACATGCGCCCTCAATAAAGAAGAACCTCGTTAGTGGATCCCTCTTGTGTCGAGATGGGTTCAATTTGGTATTTGAGTCCAATAAAGTAGTCATTTCGAGGTATGGCCAATTCATTGGCAAATGCTATGACCGTGGAGGCTTGTTCCGCTTTTCACTCTCGATTTACGTAATAAAAGTCGTGAACCATGTGTGTGATTCAAGCGATTACGTGGCTAAATATATGGCATTCACGTTTGTGTCCGTTAATTTTGGTTGTATGACAGCGTTTATCGGTATGAATTTAATTACGAATTTTTCTAATGTCAAAGGCTCTAAATGTCAAGCGTGTGTGCAAGCAAAGCAACCTCGTCGACCACACAAGGCTGTAGGCGAGAGGCGCCGCGGCGTTAATAGAGCTCATACATTACGATATTTGTGAAATGAATGGTGTGTTGACAAAAGGAGGAAAAAAGATACTTTATGACTTTTTATTGATGATGCAACTAAATATTGCTATGTGTTTACGCTAAAAACTAAAGATGAGGCGTTTGAGTGTTTTAAGACTTATAAAATTTGAGGTGGAGAATCGGCTAGAAAAGAAAAATAAAACGATTTAGGTCCGATCGCGGTGGGGAATACTTTTCAAATGAGTTTGATCTTTCTTGTGCGCGGAGAATGGAATAATTCATGAGCGGACACCTCCACATTCACCTCAATCTAATGGGGTTGGGAAAGAAAGAACGGGGCGCTAATAGACTTGGTGAATGCCATGTTAGGAACGTCGGTATGGCTAAGGCATGGTGGGGGGAGGCGTGTTGTGACATGTCATGTTCTAAATAGAGTTCCCACTAAAAATAGTGATGTGACTCGTCACGAAGGATGGAAAGGAAGAAAACCATCTCTCCATTACTTGCGCACTTGGGGCTGTTTGGCCATGGTCGGTGTACCTATTAACAAGAAGTGTAAGCTTGGGCCTAAACACGGTTGATTGTATATTTTTAGGATATGCATACCACGGCACCGCATATAAGTTCTTAGTTGCAAAATCGAAGCACGATATAGCGGTTGATTCACTTTTTAGAGTCACGGGATGTTACTTTCTTTGAGCATATATTCCCGATGAAAGTTGCATATGATTTACCAAGTTCGTCTAATGAAATTGCTCACGAACCCACACCTATTCTTGAGCCAATTATAGAACCTCCTGCTGATAACGAGAATGACATAATTGAAGCTCCTAGGAGGAGTAAGAGGCGAAGGGTTGTAAAATCCTTTGGTGATGAATTTTTCTGTGTATCTCATAGATGATACTCCCACGACCATTGCATAGGCATACACATCACCAGATGCGGAGTATTAGAAGGATGCGGTCCGTAGCGAGATGGACTCCATCGCAAATGGCACATGGGAAGTAATAGATAAACCGGTGGGTTGTAAACCGGTTGGTTTGTAAATGGGTATTTAAGAAGAAGCTTAGGCGGATGGTACTATTGAAAAGTACAAGGCAAGGCTTGTAGCTAAAGGTTATACACAAAGGAAGGCGAAGACTACTTTGATACCTACTCACTGTTGCGGATTAACTACAATCCGAAAGTGCTATTATCCTTGGTCGCTTCCAATGGTCTTCTTGTCCATCGGATGGATGTAAAGGCGGCTTTCCTTAATGGTGAGCTAGAGGAAGAAATTTACATGAATCGGCCCAGATGGATTTATAGCACCGGGACAAGAGGGCAAGGTGTGCGAGGTTGCTAAAATCCTTGTATGGATTAAAGCAAGCACCCAAGCGATGGCATGAGAAATTTGATAAGACTTTAACATTTCTTTGGGTTTGTAGTTAATGAAGGCGACACTTGCGTGTACTATCGCTATGGTGGGGGCAAAGGAGTAATCCTATGCTTGTATGTTGACGACATACTAATCTTTGGGACAAGTCTCGATGAGATTAATGATGTAAAATCATTCTTATCCCAAAACTTTGACATGAAAGATTTGGGAGAAGCGGATGTGATCCTTAATATCAAGCTAAATAAGGGTAAGGATGGGATTACTCTTTTGCGGTCCCATTATGTGGAGAAGATTTTGAACCGCTTTGGTTACATGGATAGCAAACCTTCTCCAACACCCTACGATCCTAGCTTAATACTTGAAAAGAATAAGAAAAGGAAGCTAGGAGTGGACACATTGAGATACTCTCAAATTATTGGCTCATCGATGTACTTAGCTAGCGCAACTTCGGCCCGACATCTCATTTCTTTGTAAGCAAGTTGAGTAGATTCTCCTCTAATCGGGAGAAGATCATTGGAAAGGCATTGATCGGTAATGCGCTACCTAAAATGCACTATGAGTTATGCAATTCACTATTCAGGGGTACCGGGGGTACTTGAAGGATATAGTGATTCAAACTGGATATCAGAAGCTGATGAGTTAAAGGCCACTAGTGGATACATATTCACTTTAGGTGGCGGGGCTATCTCTTGGAGATCTTGTAAGCAGACAATACTTACGAAATCCACAATGGAGGCAGAGCTCACGGCTCGGAAAGCGGCTTTACGAAATTTGAATGGTTGAGAGAACTGTTGATGGATTTTACGTGGTTGAAAAACCAATTCCTACTATTCTCATAAATTGTGATAACCAAACGGTGCTCACGAAGGTGAAAAGCAGTCAGGATAACACTATGTCCAGTAAACATGTTAAGCATAGACTGAAAACTGTCAGGAAGTTAAGGAGCTCCGGAGTAATAGCTGTGGATTATATCAATATAGCTAAGAACCTCGCAGATCCCTTTACCAAGGGACTAGCACGCACTGTGATTGATAATGCATCGAAGGAGATGGGACTGAGACCCATTGAGTCAACCTCGGTAGTAACCCAACCTATGTGATCGGAGATCCCATGAATTAGGACAGGAAGAACAAGCCGTTGGTTGATGGGAGAGTACGACTTTTCGTAAACCTTCTTTTGGAGATGCGGTACTCTCATTCTTGTAAGGTAGGCTGACTTTGTCTTAATGTGTTCTCGAGGCTTTTTACAAAGAAGGTCCTCTGAGTATTCTTGTAAGAACACACCTATGTGAGCCCCAAGTTAGTCGCGGTTTATAAGAATTGGGAACATTTAAGAGGCTCATGAAGTGAGTTAGGAGTATGACTTATCACGCTCCACTCGCGGGGTTGGCTATGGCGGCCTAGTATCGGTGAAGACTTCGGGTGAAGCCCATTCGCACCAAAGCGCCAATTCAAGGCTTAGTCCATTGTGCGGTTGTGGATGGGCCTATCCTATCGTTCTAGGTGGATGTTCAACCTTACTTAGGTCTCCATGAATAGCGGTATATCAACAGAATGCGTGATACGGGAAGGATGACATGTGCCTTTGGGATATGGTGGGGATTGTTAGAAGATTTGGGCTTTTTGGCCCAAATATTCCTAATATAAATCCCAAAGGCCCATTCACACATGCATGGTATGGTGGGGGCTTTAGTCCCACATTTGTGTATTATGGCAATAACCCTAACGGTGCTCTATTGCCTTAATCTTTCGTGATTGACGCGACAATTACTTGCCTTATTAGGCTGCGTTGCGCGTGTATAAATAGAGGGGCGAGGACGTGGTCCACGACTACCGAGAAATCATTCTCTTCGGTACCATCGCCCTGCTTGCCGCCGTCTTCCCCATCCGTCGCCGACGCGTGCCATCATCGTCGGGAGAAGCGGGCTCCGGCCTCGTCTCCTCGTGTCCACGCGAGTGCGGGACGTATTAGGTTTTTGGGAAGCGCCGTCGCGATTTTTTCATTTGGGCGTCTTCTTCCTCTTCATCGGGCTCTATCACCGGTGCTGCCGTCTACTTTTGCGCCGCTAGCGCCGACAACCCTAACGTAAGAATGTCGATCCTCTCCCTTACATTTCGTCCTCTTGTTCTTGTTGTTGCTAGCACTAGATTACCGGCGTTTGTCTAGTTTCGTCACGTGCTAGTGATGAATCATATATTTACGATACATGTTGTAGATCTTTTTCTTATTGTCGAATTAATTATTGCGTTCTTGAATTGTTGTTATTTCCAACGGTGCAATTATTGGATTGTTATAATTGACCTATCAAAGAAAATGAAGATTGACTATATACTTCACAAGGGTGGCTCCTATTGACGGCCCCCTTTTGTAGTTCTCTTTGCACTCTGTCCTCCGCAAACACCATTTTGTTAATTTTCCCCTATGTTTTTGCTATTTCTATTTTTATATTCTGATGATAAAATTAACTTCAAACCTGTATTTTTGTAAGCTCCTACATCATCATCGCCTCTACATCCTGGTTTTTATTCTCTCATGATTTTTTTTAAAAAAAGTTATGAAGAATTTTACGATTCCACTAGTAGGACAACCTTATATATAGACCATTTTGTGATGATATCTCCTACCAAAATGTTGAAATAAGACGCAAAAGCTCTTGTCATGTCCACACGGAGCCCAGGAGCCCCATAAACTATTTTGGTCTGGGCCATTGGAGCAGAGCACTCCCGTGGGCCGTGAATCAGACGGAGATCTCTCGTCACATCTCGCCCACTGGGCCACTCCCAGGCCGGCAAATCTCCTGGAGAAGGGCCGGTCGACGTCATCACGGCCGTCAACCCGTCGCTGCTGCCGTCGTTCCACTCATTAAAAAAAATGATCGCCGTCGTGTCACGGGCTCGCGGTCATCATCGGTCGCCGTCGTTTCACGGGCAGAGATCGATCCATCCAGACTCTTGACGACCTCCTTTCCTCCGCTTGGAATTTCGAAGCTGTCCGTCTTTGGCGTGCGTCGCGCCACCGCCGGCTGGCCACCGGCTGTGTCGTTGCCGTGGTCAGGGCGGAGCCAGGATTCAACCATAGGGGGTCATGGTGTTTGCCAAGATTTAGAATTCAAATATTAGAGTGCTAAGGTATCTGTAAAATATATATTTTTAAGCCACATAGCCAACAATCTTTAATAAAGAACGTTAAATATAGCCATGTCCAAATAAAACAGTAAGATTGAGAAAATATGACAAGTAATAATAAAAGCAAATAAGCTACATATCCATTCCGAAAGTACATTTATCCAACAAAGAAAAATTCTAAGGTATATAATATAATTCTACTTGCAACTACATATCCCTTACTAGATTCATATCATTTTGTGTAATATATCTCATGCACCGTGGTGTGGTATTTTGGCAAACAAAACAACTTGAAGTGCATGAGTGGGAAGGCAAGCATATGGACATGGGAGATCAAAGAAGGTCACACGCTTATCCCAAAGGCACTCATGCACACACTATACTTAAGACTATATATAGTATATGGCAAATTTAACTACATGCACTAATTAATTAACTCCATTGGGTGCTAAACTAAGACTTGTTGAAATAAATCTTAGACTAACAGGATATTATTTTAGCCTAAATATGATCACTGACTTACTAAATGCGGAATCTGATCTTAGACACTAACCCGAAATGCGTAGATGCCATCCGATTATTTGGGCGTTGATGTAGATGAAGTAGATGATCTCGGTTCATCACACGAGGACTTAGATGCCCCTCGATGATGAACACGTGAGTTCTTGAAGAATGGCGACCTTCTTGACGCCGTGGATTACCGCGCGATGATGAGCGTGGTGATAGCCTTCCCGAACCCTCCGGCGCCTTAGTGATCGGTTTGGTGTTTCTCACATGGAGAAGGAATGGATGGATTGAAACACCGGGGGACTACTCCATTTATATAGTGCGTTGTGGGCGGGGGCCAAAACCGTAGTAACTATTTTAGGATTGCCGCCGATCGAGGTAAGTCTTAAGTGTTGAATAGATGACAAGGTGGACCAATTCTTTAACCACTAATTTAATCTCATCGGGTAGACTAATTCCTCAACCACTAATCTATTTTTGTCATCGTCTCGGTATTAGCCGAGAGCATATCCAACATTCTCCCACTTGATCGAATGGCTAATACATTTAAGCAACTAATGTTTGACTTACTCTTAGGTTCATACTCAGCACTATAGCAAAACTAGACCAATGTGTCGTCAGCAGCAATAATAACCATTGGGACACCATTACCCATAGTTCACTGTAATACCTCGATAGAACGCTTACTTATTTGGGAGTACATGGCCCTTATTACAAGGAATCAAGTCAGGGACTACACTAAAACCCAAAATGATTTGCGCGCTCATAAATGGGATAAGTGGAAAGTCTCAAACAAGCAGATATGTGTGCTAACATAAACTTAGTTCTTACTTTCTAAAACTTAATAATTGATCCTGGGTTCTTTCTTTCACAACATTTGATCAATGTGCTTGGCATCAATATTTTGATCCGTTGTTACTCGAAATAATACGCAATTAATCAGTAGGCCTATAGCAAAGTATGTCAATGCTTAATTTGGGATAATATATCTTAAGCCACATGGCCCGTCATATTCAATCTCAAAACATGCCACTAATTTGAGCTCAACTTAATACTAATTATATTTGGAGCTTTCAATTAAATTTGCCCGTTTCTACAAGAGTAGGTATAATCTAAGTGTGCACATTCTTATGCAAACTCAAGAGAATTGGCAATAAAATTATTCTTAATTCTTATAAATGACATGATGATTCTTATGGTGCCTCATCGACTTAAAATTCTTTAGCACCTTCCGGTGGACCTATTGCGGGTTAAACTTACATTATACCAAGTATCCATTGCTAAGTCTAAACTAGTATTGACTTGAGCATTCATAAGGTTAATGACAACCGAAGCATATGGAACGTCTTGCGCTTCAACTTTTACTAACTTATTCTTAAAATTGGGATGATTGAACTTATTGCACTATGCAAACACACTATGCCAATAGACAGGCGTGGCAATACTTATTCAAATTCTATCACTTATGCATTCATTCGATATGCCTTTTGTGATAATCCTAATACTCATTTGGTCCTGTATTGGTGTATCTTAATAGCCAAAAACTTAGAGGCTTCACGAAAACATAATAAAATTTTGGGTGTACTTCTTATGTGACAATTTGCCACGTATTAAATCAACTTCACCCACGTAGAGTATTAGGACAATAAAATTTTCCACCTTTTTCTTATAAACATAATTGTCCACTTAATGAAATTCCAAACCATAGTAGGATTTAAGATTTAGTTTAAATCTTGAAAACTTCCTTTGAAGCCACGCTTAAAATTTGTAGACCCTCATAGCCTACTTGGTATGACTTCATTAGGAAACTTAGTAACATCCACACTTTATACTTATGGACTCTCCAAACTCATAGAATTGCTTAGTTTGGAATAACATGTCTCCTCATAGTTTAATAACAATAGAGGTTTACTTATGTGCCTAATTATCAACTAATGTTGGTACATATAACTGTTGTGGCATGTACTAATTGAATCTTGAAAATCCACAACAGAATTGTAGTAATGGAGGCATACTAATGACATATGGCACAAACCGAGATACTTATGTCTTCTTGAGTCATTGGTACAGAAATCTTACTTTCTACCTCTCCAAAATTTAATCCTCCTTTGTGAGCTTCCACTAGCTCCCATTGGGTTTTGCATTCTCTTGGAACACACTCATCTTATAGCTATGTCGGTAGAAAAAACACAAGTCCCTTGGACATTGCTCCCACTGATTTCTGTGTTCTCTAGGAACGTGATCTGAGTGCCAAGTGGGGACAACTCAAACTACTTAGAAATCCTTATCCTTAGCTTGACTGTACATATGTCTTGCAAAGGTTTTGCCCACTAAAACTTTACGCTCAAACATTCATCAATCAGCGTTGGCGGAATGACAAACATAAGGCATATAAGTGTCCAACAACAAGCTCTATGAACTAGTCTAATCGGCGTTGGCGAGAATAAACTAGAACAAGAACTTGATGGATGTGCGAACACTAATCGGCTTTTGGCCGAAATAGTGAAGCCATACTTTAATTAGATACTAATGTTGGGCTAAGGGACAAATAAAATATGTTTTTTTATTTGTTTATTTATATCATGTCCCATGCTTTATAGTCTTATTTGAATAGAGTAACCGCATGATTTTTATTTGAATAGAGTATTTCTTTCTTGATGAGACATTCCATTCTCCCCTTGAAATGTGGCTTAATAGTAGTGACACAGTTTCGACAAGGTCTCATCATCGACTAATGATTAACATAAACATCATCTAAATTATTAACTTAAAGATAAAATATACATAAGGAAACTCATCACAATAATAAATCTCTTTTGCCAACAAGATGATTTATAATGGAATAAATGTGAAGTATTCATAAACTCCAAATTCAAGAACATTTGTTCAAAATACAAGGAGTATTTCAAACTAAGATGACTTAAGCAACATTAAGGACTAAATTTAGAACTGATCTAAATGTGAAGCTCTTGACTTCATCTTTATTCCATTAGTGGCTCCTTAGACTTTGTTCCCCTTGTCTCCCCTTATTTCTTAGGTTTGGCAAGGCCCGAGGAGAAAATTAAGATGTGCATCATTGCACCTTAGTTAATCCACCATATATTGGGGAAATATCTTAAGCGAAACTTATGAGACAACTTAAGTTACCTGTCTTTTGAAGCCATTCTTACTTGGTAACATGCAAATTGCGAGACTCTTTGGAACTTACCATTTTGAGCATGTTTGGTGTGGTTTTTTCGACATAGAGCCCATAAGGCACTTTACCACAAACTCATTAGACACATATAACCCAAGTGCCTTTAACTCATAAGCCACATCAAATAAGCTCTTAATGTGGTTGCCCATACCACTTATCCCATCATAACGTGAATTTATTAGCTCACCATAAAGAAAAATCTTTCTAAAGTGTGCTCTTATGCAGTTGTAAAGCTCCTTAGCACTTAAGTTCCTATTGTTTTTATTACAAAGGAACCTCCTCATCATGTTAAGTGAGAGCGACCATTGTATGATCACTTTGGCAATCCAATCGGATTTTTGCCACTTTTCTAATTTTGGGATGTACTCCTTCATCCCTCTCGCATAATACACGAAATAGGAGAAGGAGCACATGGTTTTTCCTCATAAAGCACATAATCAAGGTCCAGCTCCTTGAGAATGGCAAGCACCGATTATTCCAAATAGGAAAATTAGTGCAACTTAGGGGTTCTATTTTACTTAAATAGTGCGCATAATTTCTTGAAAAATTTGAAGCAAAATAATGTCTCAATTAGTAAGTTTGTATATAAGATGTACTTAAAGCATGAAGTTAAAACAACGTTGGTCAGTATTAACTGTAAGTGCAATCAAGCTCTAAGTGGGTTTTGGCGTTGATGACCACCAAATTAGGGGACTAATGAGATTTCTGAAGATGACATGCGGGGAGTAAAAAGTGGAGTTGATGTACGAGGTCCAAAGGTGCCAATTAAGCTAGATGGTGGTGTTTCGGATCAAGGTGTTTAAATTATTTCATATTTTGAACCTTGAGTTTAGGAAATGCCGTACTATCAAGAGGGATCCTAGGATTCTCGGGTACTGTGGACCAAGTGCTCTAAATCTCAAATTCGGACACAACACTCAACTCCAAACCCGATCGCCCAACACTTCTACATGAATTCCATCTTTTCTTTGTCAGGTTGGCGCAAGCTGTGCAAGAATGGTCTTGGCAAGGTGCGACGGGCGGCAAAGATGCCACACTTAAATCCTACCGTTGGGCCGTGGGGTATAAATACCTATTCTACCCCTCCCACAACGGTTACCTGGTTCACTTCATCTCCTACCTCGAGCAGAAAGCCAGGAACTCACCTCTTGCTCTCTCTCTCCCCTCCATTGAAGCACCTTGAGCTCCCCACTCAATCTCTCACCTCCCACCAGGGGATTTTTGAGGGAAACAATTTTGCAAACTTCGATTGGAGACCGGATCTACTACTTTCCCCACTCAAAAGAGCATTTGGTTCACGTTTGGCCGGAACCCTAGGGTTCTTTACTCTTGGAGCTTGCTCCTAGACGGCTAGGCGTCGCCCTTGAGCTTGCCCCCTTTGTGTGGCAGCCTTGGGAGGTTTGTAACCTCACTCTACAACAATACATTACCCCACATCTCTAGGGTTAACTCCCTAGACTTGTGAACGAGGGAAAAAGCAAGCCGGTGGGCAAGCTAAGCCTTGTGCGGCAACCTCAACAACGTGGACGTAACCCAGCCTGTGTGGCGTGGCGAACCACGGGTTAAATCTCTGTGTCACCTGTCCCCTTTACTATCTTTGCATATTTTGTCTTGTGAGAAAGGGATTCGACCCAATCTACTTTGTGGCTGGGTTTCTGCTACTTTTGGATAGTTGTGCATGAGTGTACTTGTGTGCAGGAACAAAGGTGATTCATCATTTAACAAGACACAGCTCACAGATCCACTTCGAGATCACTTCTGTGAAGTGACCCGCGGCAGTGCCGCTTGTAGACGCGGCAGTGCCGCGCCTACCTGGCCGAGAGAAGTTCATTCTACGTCCCGGTTTCTATCCGCCGGTTTCAGCGGTGCCGCGCCTTTATGTGGCGAAGGCCGCGCATATCTCATCCGACGGTGTGTTTAAGTTTTAACAGGTCGATTTTCAGGGGGTCAGCCTATTCACCCCCCCCTCTAGGCTTCCATCAGATCCTACAAGTGGTATCAAAGCTTGGATACTTCGTATACGCTTCACCGCGTGAAGTATGGAGGCACCGGAGGGATCGAAGAAAGGAGGCAAGTCCACCGATTCCCGCGGAGGAGGTGGAGGCCGATGCTTGGCGAGCTTTCTCTTGGTACGGCCCGGCGAGAGCACCATCAAGGGTGACGCTACCGATCCCGAGAGAAAAGCCACTAGACAAGCAAGACGAGCCGCAAGAAGACAAGAGCGAGAAAAGAAGAAGCTTAAAGAGCAAGCTAGTGTCAAGCTCGCCAAGAAGCTTCAAAGAAAAGTGCAAAGAAGGATGATTCGTGAAGCAAGGGCTGCTAGAAGGGCAGCTAGAGAGAAGCAAAGACAAGAAGAAGAAGCGGAGTCAAGTGAGCTATCAAGTAGCTCCGAAGATGGAGATGACGACGTCTCCTACAACAAGAACAAGAAGAAGAAAGAAAAGAAGAAGGATGAATGCAGCGTCAAAAACAACAAATTTCTTTGCCATATCCTTCAACTATTCTTCTTATTTGACTAACCGCGATAAGAAGTCCTTCATCAATGTGCTCGCGGGAAAGTTGCCCCGTTTCGATGGGACCAACTATGCCAAGTGGAAGCACTTGATGAGAGCCTATCTTAGCGCCCTTCACCCCGGTCTTTGGGAGGTTGTGTGCGGTGGATTTCAGCCACCGGTGAACCCTAAGGAGACGACAAATGAAGAGCTAGCAGCAGCCCACATCAATGGTCAAGCCACAAGCATTCTCCTAAGTGCTCTAGAAGGCAATGAGTACAATAGGGTGATGAATGTCAATGAAGCAAAGAAGCTTTGGGACACTCTAGTACTTGCACATGAAGGTGTAGACAAAGTGAGAAAGGCCAAGATTGACTTGTTGAAGGCTAAGCTCAACCGATTTGTGATCCTTGATGGAGAAGGGGCACAAGAGATGTTTGATCGGTTGATGGTGCTAGTTGGTAAGATTAGAGGATTTGGAGATGAGGATCTAGATGACCACACCGTTGTCAAAATCATGCTTGAGGCATACACACCTCAAAATGATATAGTGGTCACCTTGATTCATGACAAGAAGGGGTTTGAGCACTTCACTCCAAATGATGTGCTTGGTAGGCTGCTCACCTATGACATGCAAAGAGAGGAGGCAAATGAAAGAAGAAAGCTTGGAGAGTTGCAAGCAAAGCTTGAGGGGGTCAAGATCAAGGATGTGGCTCTCAAGGCAACCAAGACAAGCAAGCCAAGCTCCTCCAACAAGATCAAGGGCAGCAAGCAAGCATCTACAAGTCAAGACAAAGAGATGAAGAAGATGCAAGAAAATATTGATGCAACCTCTTCCTCAAGTGATGATGAAGATGATGGAGCTGAATACAAGAAGATTGATGACATGGCCCTATTCATGAAGAAGTATGGGAAGGGGATGAAGGTAAATGGCTACAAGATGGTGCAACGAAGATTCCCAAACAAGAAAAAGAGAACATGCTTCAACTGTGGTAGCACCGAGCACTTTGTTGCCGATTGTCCTCATGAAAACAAGAACAATAAGTATAAGAGGGATAATGGCAAAGACAAGAAGCAAGATTACAAGAGAAAGGGAAGGAACATGGGTGAAGCTCACATCGGCCATGAGTGGGACTCAACAAAAGAGACAAGTGAAGAGGAAGTTCATGTTGCAACATTTGCTATGCAAGAGACCTCTACACCCAAGCTCTTCAACAACATAACCGATGATGAGGATGAGGAAGAAAATGACTCCACTCATGTTTGTCTCATGGCCAAGCATGAGAAGGTAAAATTCAAACCCAAACCTTCTCCCTCTCTTAGTGATGAATCTATTGATCTTAGTGAAAGCTCTAGTGATGATGAAGAATATGCTAGACTTACCAAAAACCTAGATCCCAAAACTAGAGGCTTTTTTGCTCAACTAATGGCGGATTTAGAAAGTACCCAAGCGGAGTTAGCAACTAGAGATAGTCAACTCGATAGACTTGAAAAGCTCTATGTTGATAACAAGGATGCTCTTGTATTTGAAAGAAGTGAGGTGACTTCCTTGCAAAAGAGCCTAGCTAATGAGCAAGGAGAACATGATCTCACAAAGAAGGCTATGATTGCCCTAAATGGGAAGTATTGTGACTTGCAAGGCAAGCAGAAGGAGCTTGAAGCTCAATATAGTCTTCTTTGGGAAAGCAACTCACATCTCTCAACCACAAAGGATACTTCTACTCCCTCCACTAGTCAAGGTTGTGGTAAATGCTATAATGATAATATGAATGCTTATGCCACTAACCTTGCCAACATGAAAGCAATGGAGAAGGAGATCACTAGGCTCACTACTTTGGTAAAGAAGGAAGATCAAACCAAAGAAGAAAACAATTGAGCAACAAAGTTGAGGCTCCAAAGAAGCCCAACTACATTGATGGGAGAAATCCAAGAATCAAAGATGGACTAGGACACAAGCATGGAAACAAAACCAATGGTTGAAAGATGATCAATGGTGTTGAATGTGTCAAATTCTTGAGCAAGGGCACAGAGGTACAGAGAGAGACACCGCATTAGCGCTGGACACAAGCCAAACCGAAGCGGTTACATGCGCCACACGCGGCGGTGCGCGAGGACCCGGCGGATGCCGCGCCCCAAGTAAAAGGAAGGTCACCTACACCGCCCATTTCGGAATAGACCCAAGAAGATGGTCCAAAAGGCTGTGAAGAAGGTCCGTAAGTCATAAAATCTTGTTATGCAGAGGCTGTACCAAGTGCAGCACACACCGGCTGGAAGTATCCAAAGCGGCAAGACACGCACAAACGGCGGCGGTGCGGCGCGCCACCTACCCGGCGGCGATCGATCCACCGCATCACTGTTCAACCACTTGATCTTGCTCCAATTCTTGAAGGCGATGATGAATATGATGAAGATCAAGAAGAACAAGCGTATAGGCGTTGACCACCCACGACTACGACAAACGATTCAACGGGATCATACTGTTGACAACATCCTTGGGAGTCTTCGAAAGGGAGTTACCACTCGATCTCATCTAGCTGCTTTCTGTCAACATTTCTCGTTTGTTTCCTCTTTGGTACAGTAGAAAGTGGATGATGCTCTCAGGATCCGGATTGGGTGTTGGCTATGCAAGAAGAACTCAACAACTTCAAGAGAAATAAAGTTTGGGAGTTGGTGGAAAGACCCAAGACTAATATCATTGGCACCAAGTGGGTCTTTCGCAACAAGCAAGATGAAGATGGGTTGGTGACAAGAAACAAGGCAAGATTGGTTGCTCAAGGCTTCACTCAAGTAGAGGGCTTGGACTTTGATGAAACCTATGCACCGGTGGCAAGACTAGAAGCAATTCGCATTCTTCTAGCCTTCGCTGCCCATCATGACTTCAAGTTATACCAAATGGATGTCAAGAGTGCATTCCTCAACGGTCCACTGCAAGAGGTGGTGTATGTTGAGCAGCCACCCGGTTTTGAAGACCCCAAGTTTCCCAACCACGTCTACAAGCTCCATAAGGCACTCTATGGGCTTAAGCAAGCACCTAGAGCATGGTATGAATGCCTTAAGGAATTCTTGCTCAAACAAGGCTTTGAAATAGGCAAAGCTGATCCTACTCTCTTCACTCATAAAGTTAGCAATGATATCTTTGTATGCCAAATATATGTCGATGACATAATATTTGGTAGCACTAACAATATGTATGTTGAGCAATTTAGTAGGACAATGACCAAGAGGTTCGAGATGTCCATGATGGGTGAGTCAAGTACTTCCTCGGGTTTCAAGTCAAGCAAATGGAGGAAGGGACATTCATATGCCAAACAAAGTACACTCATGACATGCTAAAGAAGTTTGATATGGCTAAGGACAAGCCAATCAAAACTCCAATGCCAAGCAATGGACATCTTGATCTTGATGAGGAGGGTCCGTGCCGTGGACATGAAGGTATATCGCTCCATGATAGGATCTTTGCTTTACCTTTGTGCATCTAGGCGGACATAATGTTTTAGTGTGTGTATGTGTGCTCGTTTTCAAGCCAATCCTAAGGAATGTCACAATGTGGTCTGTTAAGAGAATCTTGAGATACTTAGTACTCACTCTAATCTTGGCTTGTGGTATCCCAAAGGGTTCCAAGTTCAATCTACTTGGCTATTGATTCGACTATGCCGGTTGTAAAGTAGATCGAAAAAGCACTTCGGGGACATGTCAATTCCTTGGGACGGTCTCTAGTGTCTTGGAGCTCTAAGAAGCAAAATTGTGTAGCCCTTTCCACCGCCCGAGGCCGAGTATGTTGCGGCCCGGTGCATGCCGTGCTCAACTACTTTGGATGAAGCGGACCTTAAAAGATTACGGATGTCATTTCACAAAGATACCTCTTCTTTGCGACAACGAGAGTGCCATCAAACTCGCAAATAACCCGGTAGCACACTCTAGAACAAAACACATAGACATTCGTCATCACTTCTTGAGAGACCACGAACTCAAAGGAGATATCGCAATTCGTCATGTGAGCACTTAGAAAAAGCAACTAGCCGATATCTTCACCAAGCCTCTCGATGAGTCAAGGTTTTGTGCTTTGCGTAGTGAGCTAAACATTCTCGATTCTCGTAACTTGGTTTGAATTCCAGACACATACAACACATTTGAGACACTAGTTTGACTTAGGAAAAGTTTGTGAAAACTTTCATATTGTGTTTCAAAAGAATTTTAAATTCTAATCCGAAATTCAATGCCATTGTTCTGTCAGATCGATGATCCGCCCCCCGGCAATGAATTTTGGTGTCTCTCCGATCATTTTTGAGGAGAAGTAAGTCAAATGTGGTAATATATATGAAGGGACAGTCGTGGGTGTGGCGGTGCCGCGTAGGCACGGCGGTAAGCGGTGGCGTCCTCAGCTGCGGCAGTGCCGCGCCTAGGGTTTCCGGACTTGTTACGCGCCCGAACCGCACCGAGCCAAACCGTTTTCTTCTTTCCTTTTCTACTCTGGCTCGCCCGTTCCTTCTTTCTTCTCCTTCGCCCGACTCTCCCTCGTGCTCTCTGTCTCTCTCGCGAAGGAAGGCCGCCACCGCTGCTGCTCGCCAAGACGCGTCGCCGCCAGCCGCCCGCGCGCTCCGGCGGTGCCGCGCGCCGCCGCCCGCCGGCCATCTTGCTCGTCCCCGGCCGGCCTCTGCTCCCTTTCCCCGGCGGCTTCTCCTCTCTTCCCTTCAATCAACGAGGTACAACCTAACCCTAGCCATGGAAATTACTTTCCCGATCTATGCAATGTGTGAAACTTTTTCATGGATATGTGTTGATTAGTGATGTATGAACTCTAGGAAAGTGGTTTGATTGAATGGAATTGATGGATTTCGTGTCTTAATTACTTGGATGATTTAGGGGAGGGGCACGGCACTGCCATTCCCTAAATAGAACCTTGACAGTTCTTAACTGATTCAATCAGTAAATATCCCTCAAATCATCCACTTAATTGAGGTAGGAAATTCATCAAATTCATATATCGAAGAAATTTTCACTTTAGTTCATACTAAATATCAATCCATGGACTACTTGCACCAAAAACGTGATTTGGTTTATGAAATTGTGATTTGAAATGTAAATTGATTCAAATAAATGTGTGAGAAAGGTTCTGACAGAAGAAATTTGATGTTTTAAGCAAGGGGGAGCGGCAGTGCCGCGTGCATGCATGACACGGTAGTGCGGTGCATGCTTGGCGGCGGTGCCGTGCCCTCAAGCGGCAGTGATGTCGCTGCGGCCCAGGTGTTTTTACCCGGGCGGCTTTTGCTCGAATATCAAGTTTCATCTTCTCAAGCTTTCTTCTTCATATGTTTGATCATTATACATTCTATCCTCTGCAGTTTCTTACCAAAATCTTATCTATTGCATAGATGGATCCCCGGAGGTGATCCCCATGGCAAGAGGAAGCGAGAGGGTAAAGGTGATGGATGGGAGGGGTAGAGGAAGGAAGAATCGAACGGGCGGGAGGCGGTGGGGACAGCTCGGCTCAGCGAGGAGCGGCGGCGAAGCGGTATGGGTACACCATTGTGCCCCCTAGTGAGCAAGGCACCCCCGAGCACTGCCCGTGTATGACGGCAGCTACATGCAGCAGGTGGAGGGTGTGTTCGAGATGGCAGCACCTGTTAATGATCCACCTATTCCAGTGGTGAGCTATCTCAAGAAGCAAAGAGAGGTTGCAGATGTTAGAGCAGTAAATGTCTATGCTGATGAGCAGTATGAAGGCATTGATGAGAGATTTTGGGCAGCATTCCACTCAAACTTCTATTTGACTGTCCTCTTCCACTCTACCAAGAGCAAGATCACAACTATGCACTATATTGATTTTGAGAGGATGACAGACAAGGAGTAGGAGGCCTTCAATGAGGCAATTGAAGCTTGTGAGAAGTTTGAGCTGACAGATATCATGTCCTTCAAGCATGATTGGAGCGAGGAGATCCTTAGTCAGTTCCATGCCACTTACTACTGGGACAGGCAGTCAGACACCATCCACTGGATGACTGATAGGAGGCACTACAGAGTTAATTTTGTCACATTCTGTCAGATACTTGGCTTCGGGGCTGATCACAGGGAGTACACAGATATACATGAAATTGACCCTATTGAGGCCAAGGTCATTAAGGACTGCTGGGCAGATCCACAGTTGCTTGGAAGAAGAAAGGGGTTGAAGGATTTCTTCTATGTGATGAACAACCTCTGCAGATGCACCATTGATCCCAAGGATGGGGCGGCCTCTGATGTGAATGGCTATGCTAGGAATATGCTTGCTCACTTCGGGAATGAGGAAACTTTCAATGTTGGAAAGTTCATCTGGAGGCAGCTAGCAAATGCCATGGATGATGCTAGGAGGAACCTGCCATATGCTCCCTACCTTAT
This sequence comes from Hyparrhenia diplandra, assembly GCA_015847255.1. Taxonomy (NCBI): domain Eukaryota; kingdom Viridiplantae; phylum Streptophyta; class Magnoliopsida; order Poales; family Poaceae; genus Hyparrhenia; species Hyparrhenia diplandra. Next base: position 1,734,742 of record JADLZK010011027.1, read on the forward strand.
GTTTTTGATTGAGAAGGTGTCTGGGAATATTTACCCCAAGGACTGCTTCCACACAGCCTACAACATAGAGAAGACCCATGGCTTGGATGGTGGGAAGACCAAGGGCGAGCCGGACCCCTCGGCGGGGAGGCACTTCAGCTGGGAGAGAGGACCTGAAGGAGCCCTCTAGCTCTAGGCCCAAGAGACAAAGCAAGTCTCGATCCAAGGTGAAGAAGTGGATCAAGGCTATCTTTGGGCATTGCACCTATGCATCTCAGCAGACTTATGAGTTGCGCGGGGAGGTGAGTGAGGCGTTCAAGAGTGCGAGGGAGAAGCAAGGACTCCCAGTTCCTCCTTCTATCCCTAGACCACCACAGTACGACCTCCCAGAGCTTTCACCCACCAGCAGCTCAGATCAGGATCTGTCAGACCTGCTTGGGTCCTTCTCTCAGCAGTCAGCTCGCCGCTCTACTCGTCGCGCTCCGCACAAGGCCAAGTACAGCTATTTCAGAGGAGGACACCGCTTCCAGCAGCGAGGACACCAGTGAGGAGTGACTCCACTTCTTTCTTCTCTTTTCTATGATCTTTTTGGTGCTTGACGCCAAAGGGGGAGAAAATTAGAAGAAATGAAGGGGGTCAAACTTTTCGACGCCCCGGAGCTGTTTCGAGGATGTTGCGGCGAGTTCAGACCTTGTGAGAGTAGCTTGTTAGGTGTGAGTTTGAGAGAAACTCTATTTTATGTAATAATGCCACATATGACTTGTTATTTCTCAGATTTGGTCGTTTGGATGCTTAAACTCTGTTTTATATAATTTGCTGCATGTTTAGTATTCTTATCATGTCATATAAGCCGCGTGGTTGTTGTTGCCCCAGTGCATGCGGCTGATAGGCGCGGTAGTGCCACACCGGGCCTGCGGATTGCCGCGCGCATCATCGCTTGAAACAGACATTCCTTTTGTGCTCGATCAAGGTTACTTTTGTCATAATGCATCACGGATATATTTTATGACACCCCGTTGAGCACCCACAAAGCAACCATGGATGTAGGGGAGGCCTTGCACACCTTCTAAATGTATGACTTGACTTCTATGTCAAATTGAGAATTCAAATCTCGTTCACACATTTAGGGGAGGCCTCACTACGCCTAAATATGTGAAATTGACCTTTTATGTCAATATTGATAATTCAAAACTCAATCACATATTTAGGGGTAGGTTCCTACATCCTTGGTCTTCGAAATTTAAGTTTGACTTTACATCTTATGTAAGCTCTAATTTGGTTGTCATCAATCACCAAAAAGGGGAGATTGTAAGTGCAATCAAGCTCTAAGTGGGTTTTGGCGTTGATGACCACCAAATTAGGGGACTAATGAGATTTACGAAGATGACATGCGGGGAGTAAAAAAGTGGAGTTGATGTACAGGTCTAAAGGTGCCAATTAAGCTAGATGGTGGTGTTTTAGGATCAAGGCGTTTAAATTATTTCATATTTTGAACCTTGAGTTTAGGAAATGCCGTACTATCAAGAGGGATCCTAGAATTCTCGGGTACACTGTGGACCAAGTGCTCTAAATCTCAAATTCGAGACACAACACTAAACTCCAAACCTTTGATCAGCCAACACTTCTACATGAATTCCATCTTTTTGTTGTCGGGTTACGCGGGTAGTCTTGCCGCGCAATGGTGCGGAAAGATGCAAGATGACGATCGCGGCAAAGGTGCCACACTTAAATCCTACCGTTGGGCCCGTGGGGTATAAATACCTATTCTACCCCTCCCACAAGCGGTTACCAGTTCACTTCATCTCCTACCTCGAAAGGTAAAGCCGGGAACTCACCTCTTGCTCTCTCTCTCCCTCCATTGAAGCACCTTGAGCTCCCCACTCAATCTCTCACCTCCCACGAGGGGATTTTTGAGGGAAACAAATTTTGCAAACTTCGATTGGAGACCGGATCTACTACTTTCCCCACTCAAAAAGAGCATTTGGTTCGTTTGTTATGGAACCCTAGGGTTCTTTACTCTTGGAGCTTGCTCCTAGGCGGCTAGGCGCCGCCCTTGAGCTTGCCCCTTCGTGTGGCGGCCTTGGAAGGTTGTAACCTCACTCTCTGACAATACATTACCCCACATCTCTAGGGTTAACTCTCTCTAGACTTGTGAAGCGAGGGAAAAAGCAAGCCGGTGGGCAAGCTAAGCCTTGTGTGGCAACCTCAACAACGTGGATGTAACCCGGCTTTGTGTGGCGCGGCCGAACCACGGGTTAAATCTACGTGTCACCTGTCCCCTTTACTATCTTTGCATATTTTGTCTTGTGAGAAAGGGCTTCGACCTGATCTACTTTGTGGCTGGGTTTACGCTACTTTTGGATAGTTGTGCGTAGTGTACTTGTGTGCGGGAACAAAGGTGATTCATCATTTAACAAGACACACGACTCACAGATCCACCGAGATCACTTACGTGAAGTGACCCACGACAATGCCGCTTGTAGACCGCGGCGATTGCCGCGCCTACCCGGCGAGAGAAGTTCATTCTCGTCTCGGTCTCTCTGTGTCGGTTTCACGCGGTAGTGCGCGCCTTTCTGTGGCGATGCCGCGCATATATCTATCCGGCGGTGTGTTTAAGTTTTAACAGTGTCGATTTTTGGGGGTCAGCCCTATTCACCCCCCACCTCTAGGCTTCCATCAGATCCTACATTAACAACACACTTAAGGACCTTAGTTTGCATCACCGTTGGCGTAAAACAAAATAAAATCCATCTTAATAACTCATAATTAAAATCAACGTTGGTCGAAATTAACTATGAGTAATCTCCAATTAAACTTCTCGTTGGTTCCATTTAACTAGAGACCATCTTATTATACTGATGGTGGATACAATTTGCATATATGAAAACTTGTAATTGATTGCAAATTCATGCAAAATCTTAATCTTAGGGCATCAAATAAAACATAAAATGCTCATAAAAACATAATATCAATACTGGAATTGAAAATAAAACTTAAACTTTGAACTTATTCATATAGTGCATAAAAGTTAATTGAATAAATCGCACTAAACAATAAAAAAATAATCTTAAACTGAAATACTCTTAGCAAAATATTCCCAAAAAAACACACTTAAATTAACCTTAAAAACAATTACTAAGAAAAAATGACACTTAAACCTTATACGAAATGGGAATATAAAGCATCACGAGGGCTTAACTTATAAACTTAATAAAGCAATAATTAGGTTGCTAATAGTAAATTTAAGCTAAATATAATATAGAGCATTAAAACTCAACTAAAACTTTAAAATGATGCACCTAAATTAATTAGCCGAGAAAACTTGTGTTCAAAAATTAATCTTAGTTTGGCGTTTAGGGAACAATCTCAATGAAAGGTCTAATTGTGGTCGAGTCGGTCAGCCAACTCTCCTCTTAAAAAAAAACGATAAATGACTTACTTATAAAACCTTAGTGGCCAAAAAATATCTCAGCTATTAAAATCAACGGACAATTAAGATTTAGCCAATCAGCTTATGGTATAATTACCTAGCTAAAACTTAATATCCATAATTACTCAAAAAAGTAGGGCAACTCATAAATCTCAATGAGAAAATTAACATTTTCATAAACTGAACTCAAAACTGAATCTAATAATCTTAAATATTGCGCTGAGAATAAATAACAAAAGAAACTTATAAATATCTAAACTAAATTTTTGCCTTGAAAATGTAAGAAGTTGAGAAGTGCCCCAACGGCACCTACGACACGCACCGCCTGGCAATGGCTCATATGCCCACACGTTAGCCCAGTCTGGTTTTCTCAACAGCCCAGTAGTGGCCCAGCCAGCAAACAGTAGTGGCCCAGCCAGCAAACAGTAGTGGCCCAGCCACTGATTTACATCCGATGGCCACGGTTGATCTGAAACTCTTATAAATTGAAACGAAACCCTAAATCGCAGTTACTCTTCACTCTCCTCGTTCTCCCCTGCTTCAGCCGTTCTTCACAGCTAGAGAGAACAAGGGAATGGAGAAGCCCGACGTGGCGTGGCAAGCACTGGTCGGCTCGCTAGGCGGTGCACGCGCGCGGCAACGGCCAGCGCGCGGCTCCATCTAGCTGGCCCCGCCGGGTGCAGCAATCCCACGGCGGCGACCTGCCCTTTACGGTGTGGTGGCGGTGCTTGTACGCACGCGCAGCATGCGACGGCGGCTACGTCCGGCGACGCGCCGCCGCCCTGAGGCGATGGTGCGACGCACGGCAGCAGCAAGCCCGGCCAGCTAGCACCCAAGCGGCGCACGCGCGCACGTGCGGAGGCGCAGCGCCCAGGCAACACGGCTGCCCTGAGGCTAGTAGCTGTGGTGACCACCATCTGCTCGGCAGCGCCCTGAGTGCGCGCGTGGCAGTGAGCGTGCCCTTCTGCTGTCCTGATTCAGCCAGCTGCAGCGGCGACCGGGCCAAATGCCAGGTACGAGCCACGCAACTGGATAGCGGCGACCCGGCCTTGATTCCGGATACGAACCGCACATGTGAGCCCTTAATCTCAGCCTTAACTCGGTCTTAATCTGATCTGAATCTTAATCTGAGATTAGCCGTGATAAACATTAAACTTAACCCCTTAAACTTATTTTCAGATCGAATTTGAAGAGGTCTAATAATAGACACCGGCAACAAAAAAAGTGTAATTTGTTGCTGATCTTCAAGTTAAACGAATCTGATAGACCTGATCTTCACTTAATAATAACAAATCTAATCTAAAAACAATGCTAAAAAAATAGATCGATCTGATCTATTAAAGAAGTAACGTGATCTGAAAACTGAAAATGATTTGTACTATTTATAGAACATGTAGTTCGTAATTTCTAAGGCTTGGTCTGATCATTACGTACTTGACAGAGGCATAAACAGAACTGACTCTGGCCTAGGATCATGATAGGTCTAAGCAGGCTTTGATACCAATTGTTGAAATAAATCTTAGACTAACAGGATCTTATCTTAGCCTAAACATGATCAGCGACTTACTAAATGCGGAATCTGATCTTAGACACTAACCTCGAAGTACGTAGATGCCATCCGATTATTTGGACATTGATGTAGATGAAGTAGATGATCTCAGTTCATCACCGAGGACTTAAATGCCCTCGATGATGAACACGTGAGTTGCCGAAGCGACGGCGACCTTCTTGACGCCATGGATTACCTGCACGCGATGAGCGTGGTGATAGCCTTCCCGAACCCTCCAGCGCCTTAGTGATCGGGTTTGGTGTTTCTCACATGGCGAAGGAATGGATGGATTGAGCCACCGGGGCGACTCCACTTATATAGTGCGTTGTGGGCCGGGGCCAAAACCATAGTAACTATTTTAGGATTGCCGCCGATCGAGGCAAGTCTTAAGTGTTGAATAGATGACAAGGTGGACCAATTCTTTAACGACTAATTTAATCTCATCAGGTAGACTAATTCCTCAACCACTATTCTATTTTTGTCATCGTCTCGGTATTAGCCGAGAGCATATCCAACAAGATTATATATATAGTATATGGCAGTATATCCACGACGTTGGGGGTGCCTGGCCCCTCCAGTCCCCCCCTCCCTCCGCCAATGGCCGTGGTGCACACGACACGCGATCCGCCTCGCGGTAGTCAGCGACAGTGAACACTGACCGTATGTACCGACCAGAGGCAGCAGCCATGGTTAAATATTGCTATACAGAGCGCACGCCCTCCTCGCCTCCTCGGTATCATAGCTATAGCCGTCACAGACATGGCAGGTTTTTCTTCTACCTCTTGCTCTCTGTTGCTGCTGGTGGCGGCGGCAGAGGCGGCAGCGCTGTCATTGCACCGAGATCAAAGTCGACGTGCGTGCATCATGACAACGGCAACTACAGCTCCGGGGTGTGGCAGTTCAAGGGCGACGTGCACGTGCCGTCGGGCACGTCGGTGATGCAGATCTTCGGCACCGACAAGCCACACGCGTCGACGGTGATGCTGCCCGTCTGCGACGGCTGGCTCACCTGCTACCATAACCTGACCGTGGTGGTGGCAGACCGAGTGTACGACCGGTGGATCCGGCTCAACGTGTTGCACGACGTCGCGGCCGGGAACGTCACCGTGTTCGTCGACGGCGAGAGGAGGTTGCAAGTCCCCGGTCATGGCGGGACGGAGCACTACTTCAAGTTAATTTGGCGTGTACACGCAGGTGCTGCATGAGCATTCGCACCGCATGGAGGCGCACTGGAAGAACGTCGCCATTTACAGGCAGTGAACACAATATTAGATCGATGTCGTCGTCGTCTCGGTTTTGATCTGGTACTACCGACGTGTGCGTGACACTGACGGTGACATGCACATACGCGATCGAAGGAAACATGAATATCCGATGTGTATATAAACTATTAAACTGTGATGACGATGGAGGCCGGACGTCGTGTCTCCAGCTAGTGAATAAGTACGTAACTGAGTAGTGAATAAGAGAAATATATATATCTCAAATTTTTGTTTTAAACTACTGCTAAAAGCGTCGTTAACCAGTCACTCATGCAGCCCTCCAGTCCCAGCGCCCCACGTCTACGCGCACATGGGGCTCGCCTTGCTCACCGGCCTCTGGTCCCACTCGACAGCGGACTAAGCCATCGTGAGTGGGATTCAGTTGGTGCCTGCAGAGTGTCATAAGAGCAAGAAGTATTATGGCGGTAGTAAGCCGGCCATTAAATCTTGGCGTGGAGGAGAGAAGAGAGGGAGAGAGAGGAGAGCGGTATGTAGGCTTACGGCGGTTTGAGCATAAAACCAAAAACTATGTGGGATAGACAAATAGACCCTTGTATTAATTAGAAAGAGCTAACTATTATATGAGTGAGTTGGGAGAAGAGACTGAAGAAACCTTACGGTGGCTGTATGATAATACTTGCTCTAAATAGTATCCTTACTCTGGCATCGAGACAGTGCATGCATGCATACGGAGATAGTATAGGAGCATTTTTCCTTTTCTTGTCCACCGTGTCCAGCTCCAAAACAACTCATTCATTGGGACATAGCGAGCACATACTAACCACAAAGCAACAACAAACACATCACATGCATACTTAAGATGAAATAAACAAAATACATATGAACCACATTTTAAATAGGGTGCTATAGCGGCACGGAGCAACTCATGCGAAGTTATCACACTTTTTGCGTTATTGGCGCTATTGGCGCTATAGCGCTGCTATTCGCACTATAGGGGCAGTAGCACCCGGGCGCTACTGTGCGTTCTTTGCCGCTATAAGCGCCCGAGAAAGCCTGGACGCTATTTTTCATAACCCTCTATTTAAAACATGGATTTATAATGAAAAATATAAGTGTGCTATCATCCATATAAACATGATCATTTGTTGATTGATTCTATTGGTCCATACATTATGAAAACCACATGGATTAACTTGGCTCGTTATAGTTCGCGGCGGCTCGCGAAATGGCTCATTATAAAATGAGTCGAGATCGAGCTGAGCGATTAACAAGTACTATAGAGCGCTAGCGAGTTATGAGTTTTTCGTCAAACCATATCCATGGTCGAGAAGGGTACTCAATGTGCTCGACTGGTAGTGACGAGAGAACAACACTGCTTTGTGCTCAATTGACAATAACAATGACCTTCGATGGGTCGCAAGTTGTACAATAAGAAAGAAGACCTTCCCAGAAAAAGTCTTCAAGGTGCTGTCAGGATCCTTACGAGTTACTGACAATACAGCAACAGTGCATCGGGTATTCAGTTGTGGGCTGCGGTGAAGTGGTCGAGTGGGCCGTGGCCTTTCGTATTGTAATGGGCCTGAGGCCAGGTAGTAGTAGTATATGTTTGGTCGGTGGAGTCACCAGGAAGTCATCGAACATTTTGTAAACGCAACTATTCGAACTCAGGGCATGTTTGGTTGCCGTGCAACCCAAAAAAGTTCCACCCAAAAAGTGCTACAGTACTGTCAAATTAATCTTTAACGCATGCATGAAGCACTAAAAGTAGGTAAATAAAAAAAACTAATTACACAGTTTGTGAAAAGTACGAAATGAATCTTGTGAGCCTAATTAGTCTATAATTGGACAACAATCATCTGAAATCCTGCCCGTTGCTGTTCGTGCTCTCCCCAAATCCTTCTGTTCTTGCTTTTCTAACCCTAAATTTCCCAAATCTTCCAATTCAATTCCTTTTACCGATTGTATCCTAACATTTGGTATCTAGAGCCATCAGTTTGTGGTGAAATTTTTTGCCCCAAATCGCAATTCGTCCTGGCGCCCAAGCAAACCAAGTTCCAGACCGAGATGGCGGCGTCGATGGGGGATTTGGCCAGCAAAGGTCGGCGAGATCATGAAGCACCTCGATGGCTGGCCGCGCCATGGACACCAAGCTCACCAGTATGTAGGATATGGTCAAGTAGACGCTGGATGAGGTGCATGCGGTGAGCGCGCGGCAGAGCAACGCGGATCAAGCGCTCAAGGATCTTATTTTCGGACACGGAGGTGTAGGCTTCTTCGATTCGTGAGACCCGACTCGCGCCGGCTACCGGTATGGCGGTTGGATTCGCTCGGCTCCGTGTCGCGGTCGTCAACCGGCGGCGCGCCAATCATGACCCCAGCGGCAGCGGCGGTCAGCAACCTAGAGGCAACAGGAGGTGGTGGACGCGGCGGCCACAAGGGTGGATACCACGCTAACATCGCAGTTTTTGAATCCTGCACGGGGTGCTTCGGCGGAATTCCTCTGCCGCAACTCGTCTTCGGTAGCGCTGCCGTCAGCGACTTCGACGGCGGACAGCTTCCACATCGGGAGCTCGATCTCAATGCGGCACCGGAGTCGTCATCACCATCACCGGTGGTGGCTGCCATGCGGCTCAACGGTAGTGGCGGACACTATGGTGGATTCAATAGAATCCGCCGCAGTACGACATTCAGGCTACGTCCGATGACCCACCCATACGCCCACCCCTTTCCCTAAACTTGAGTTTCCTAAGTTCGATGGAACGAGCGGCGCATCATGCAGGCTACGCTGATTGCCAAGGGCCTGATGTTGTGGCCCAGGTGTGGTAACCGGAACCTTCTAGAATCCTTGTTGGGCTCTCGGCCCAAGTACGGGCGCGATACTGCCGCAGCGGCATATTTGTACGTATACATGTATAATGGGCCGACCCGAAACTACGTGCGTGTGCAGAGAGCTGTTAGCTTTTGAGCTAGGAAGCGCAACCTTGCATGGGCCATGCATAAGCCTTCTCCTCAGGGCCCATAATTAAGATTAGTGTTGCTAATGGCCGGAGCTAACCTCAGCAAACTTCTTGGGAGAAAGCCATGTTCGATGGGCCATTCATGGATCGATAAGTCCAAATCTTTTACTAGCTGACTAGCTCTTTTTTACGTCATCTAATTGACACGTATATGCATGTGTATACAAATTATTGCCTTGTCAATTTTTCTCTTCAAAATATAATATTATGAAATATGTCAAAATTTCATCGTACAAATGCGCCGCACCGAATAGAGTTCATACAATGAAAGAGCAGGGACTCGACTTGGTGCTGCTGCACATATCAGCTCAGGTTTATTTGATTTTTTTTTATTGGGTGTATATAATCAGTTTTGCCACGAGATATCCGTGGTTGTTGTGAGGCAGATATCAGATAGCGGCAAACAAGAGGAAGTTTGTTGAGATGCGTAACGTACTCATCCTCCTCTGTGGGGTTATAAATACTTACGTAAGAGGCCGGCATTCTTCCATTGCTTCCTGCGTCTTGCATCTAACCATCGGACTTCAATCCAGGCGTCCTAAGCTTTTTGCCAAGGAGGTACTTCATCCCGTATAAGTACTATTGCTTCTTTATTTATCTCTATTTTCATTAGATTGAATGTGCATCTCTAATGGCATTCATCTTTGTTTGTTGCTCTAGATGGGGGCTTCGTCGTTTCCCCAAACAATCCGATGGTAGGATGGTAGGGCCTCATCGTGGTCGATCGGGGCAATCATCGCGTCGGCCACGGAACTACTACCAGGATGATCAAGTTGATAATTATGGAGAGCGCGATGGAAGGTCTACGTCGCCTGGCGCTCGTCGGTGTAGTAGATCGCCTGCTCGTCGCGATCGTGTTTATCGTCGTCCCGAGCGGCGACGCAGTGGCTACCGCATAGCCGTTCGCCCAGCCCCTCATGGAGACAGCGCGCGCATATCCGGGGTACAAGCGGTATCAATGAGCCGGCTCGTCAAGATCGCCGCCACTCTGTTGATCTTCACGAGCAGCGTGAAGAAACAATACGTCGCCCACGTCTGCCGAAGTTGCCACGAGCCCTGTTGATAATCGCAGGCAGCGTGAAGAAATAGCACGTCGTCCTGCTGTGCATCATGCTGATGAACGCAACCAATTCGGCCGAGAGCAGGCCAGAGACAGGCGAGCTGAAATTGCTACAAGCCCTGATGTCCATGATGATGAGGATCGTGACTGGGACAAAGATAGTAACGTGGAGGTGAGCATGCCTGCACGTCTTCCTTCTCTCTCAATTTTTTTAAAATAAGCAGCACCACGTATATATGTATATATGCACATGAATACTCAATATACATATATACGTTCGTGTGTGGGTACGCCTAGTGGCGAAGCTAGAGTAAATTAGAGTTTCCTCAGAATGGAAGATCCTCAATACTCTGGAACCAACACTCGATGCCTTTCTTGACGATGATGGGGTACCACGTCCACTTGTTGCCACGGCTGCTCACGAGTTTCTTCCAAGGCATGACGTTGATCTCTCTTGTGCACCGGTGTTCCCTTGAGCCCAAAGTTTCTATTGTGGGCTCGTGCTATGTTAATTTCTGAGAGACACCGCCTTGAACAGGCAGGAATTTTGAAGGGTGCGCTAGCCTACTTATACAAGGTTAATCTGTCGTGGCCTTTGATACAGGCATTCATATCGCGGAACTCCGGCGGCCATACCATTGGCTGCCCAAAGGTGAGATGGGTTACCCCTTGATGGTTATTCAAGCGATGGACATCCCTATATCTGGCCGTGTATATGATGAGTACATTCGGATGACCTTGTGAATGACAAGGTGGCCCGTGAACTTTTCATGGCTTATGCAGAATTAAGTAGGCACAACAAAGGACATTTGGGTTGATTACTTCCTCGAAGATTCAGATCTCCTAGACAGATAGCAGCACCTTCCTCTCCCGGCTTCCCTACTATTTGCACGAGGACCCTCTATCAAAGGGGTTGAACTTTCGTGTAGGAGGTGATGGGGCGTATGCCCTACGCCTCTACTTTTCTGATCTGGTCATGCGGTTCAAGAAGGGTTATACTCGTGTTCGAGTTATTGGCTGCATTTATCTTTTGCCTGGTTATGCTCCTATTGTGTTCCAATAGGGCCGGGTGCACACATATGGCCTGAAGGTTTTATGGCGTAGCATCAATCGCTCAAGGAGTTTGGCGGAGCATTGGGCTTGCTAAGCGCAGCCCATTTGTACATCAGCCTCGATGACATCTTTCACTCTATTGTTGCCAGTAATGGTTCAGCCAGTGAGTGCAAATTACCTATCCGACACATTTTTATGATGGGATGGTATGTATGTTATTAGGCAGCTCTACCACAACAACCTCTGTCTTTGTCATTCATCATCAGATTCGCTACCTTTTATCATAGATGTGTCGGCCGAATCCGAGCCCTAGATTAGCCTATATCAATGCTCATCGCTTATTTCTAGATTCTGCTTTCGAGATGGTTGTTCTCTACAGGCCCTAGATTTCCTAGGGAGATTAAGGACCCGTTTCCCGGAAGATGAATCACTCATCATTGAAGACAAACGAGGTGCAAGAAATAATAGGAGGCTGCTTACTCTTCTTTAAGTTGATATGCTGATCGGTAGCAGCTTGGGAGGAATTTCGCATCCCATTTGCCAAATATATAAGAACATAGTGTATGCTCCCCACAGGTTTGCACGCATGTTCAATTGTGATCAGGCCATTCGGATTTCGATGTGAGTAAGGCGCTTTACTACTCTGGTGCTGATATGGATGAGACTTTGGGTGTGCTGATCCGTCGTCTATTGGTGCATTGGCTGCCCCATCGGCACACCTTTGAAGTGCGGCCCCAAGGCGTAATACTTAACCGTTCAGCAGGGTACAAGAGATGGTCTTCCCACTCGCTTACCTTTGAAGTGCGCGGCTGCAAGGCTGCTGATGCCCTGTCAATGTATCCTCACTTTCCAACTATTTGTGCTATTTACGCTTTATATCCCGAAAGTGGATGGATAGAGTGAAAGCTGGTTATACTGATGACCCCGAGGCTGTGAAATTGCTAGACAAATTGGTGGAAGATGACGCGTTGAGTATTGGGTTCAGTCGAACATGGGAATCATCCGACATAATGGTAGGATGTGGCTTGGGAATAATAAGTTGGCTCAACGACACATATTGCAAGCTGTACATCAAAGTGGAATGGGTGGACATTTTGGGTTTCTGCCAACCTATCATAGAATCAAAAATGTGTTTACTTGGCCAAACTTGAAAATGGATATTAAGGAGTATATCAGGAGTTGTGAAATCTATCAACAAGGCTAAAGTTGACCCTTTGTAAGTTGCCTGGTCTCTTGCAGCCATTACCTGTGCGAGATCAGGCTTGGAAGGTGATTGGGCTGGATTTTATTGATGGGCTACCAAAAGTCGAACAAGTTCGATACTATTCTTGTGGTCATTGACAAATTCACCAAATATGGTCATTTTTTGCCATTGTCATATCCATTTATAGCCCCTCAAGTAGCCCAGGTGTTGATGGACAATATTTACAAGTTGCATGGTTTTTACTAAGCAAGTGGTGTCTGACAGAGATAAGGTCTTCACAAGTAATTTTTGGGATGAACTGTGTAGGATTGCTGACATTCAGTTGTTGATGAGTTCATCATACCATCCTCAAACTGATGGCTAGACAGAAAGATTTAATCAATGCTTGGTGAATTTCTTGAGGTGCAATGTTCCTCAGGTCCCTAGCAATGGAGTAAATGGTTGGCTATGGCTGAGTATTGGTATAACACCAACTATCATTCATCTCTGGAACTCACCCCTTTTTGAAGCATTGTATGGCTATGAGCCTAAACACTTTGGCATTCTAGATCCTATAGATTGTCATTCATCTTACCTGGAGCAATGGTTGTTGGAGAAGAATCTATTAAATGATGTGTTGTTTCATCAGTTTACATCGTGCTCAAAAGAGGATGAAGCATCAGGCTGACAAGAATCGGGTCCGGCGGGAGTTCAGGGTGAGGGATCAGGTGTACTTGAAGCTTCAACCCTATATGCAGACCTCTGTTGCTCCTCGAGGCAATCAAAAGCTTTGGTTCACGGTCCATTTATGATTTTGGCTCGAATTGGTGTTGTAGCCTATAAATTGGAGTTGCCTGAAGATGCCCATATTCATCCGGTCATTCATGTGTCAAGTCAAGCTACATGTGCCTCCATCTATTCAAGTTCAGCAAAGTCTGGATGATCTCACTGATGATCCTGAAACATCTGTTAGTCTTGTTGCTTTCATTGGCCAAAGGGTGATTCAGAAGGGGGCCTCAACACTCTGTCAAATACAGGTTCAGTGGACGGGATTATCTGCTGATCTTACAACCTGGGAAGAGGAGAATGATTTGAAGCGGAGGTTCCTAGATGATGCAGCTTGGGGTCAAGCTGCGTTCAAGGGAGGAGCAGTGTCAGGAACCTGACGAGTTACCGACAATACCAACAACAGTGCATCAGGTATTCAGCTGTGGGCTACGGTGAAGTGGTTGGTCGAGTGGGCCGTTGCCTTTCGTATTGTAATGGGCCTGAGGCTAGGTAGTAGTATATGTTTGGTCGGTGGAGTCACCAGGAAGTCATCGGATATTTTGTAACCACAACTATTCGAACTCAATCATTCATCTGAGATCCAGCCTATTGTTGTTCGTGCTCTCCCCAAATCCCTTGTTCTTGCTTTTCTAACCCTAAATTCTTTCTCCAAATCTTCCAATTCCAATTCCTTTTACCGATTGTATCGTAACAGATGCTTGGCTAAACTATAAATTAATTACACTCGATCGACGCTGGAGGAACTAGTTGAGCTCCAGCTCCTAGAGGAGAATTTATATATACACGTGGAGCCTTACTTCCCTCATGTTAATGGGGTCATTTGCATGACGAATCTAGAACAAAGCGTAGGGGCATGTTATGAGTCCTCTTCTGGTATCTACTAGTGTACCTTTTTGTTTGCTCTTAGTCTTTGAAAGTGGGACTTGGATGGTGATTCACCGTCTCCAGGCCGGCCGGGACGTACACCTCGGTTGAGCAGCCACTGCATCTAGGGAATAGAAGAGACTGACATGTGACATGGAGTGCCTTCTCCCAAAATCAAAGATGACGACTACGAGCTCTCGATGAGGTAGACATGACGATCGGTCTCGTGTTAATCATCTCCGCCGCCGCTCACCGGCCACCGTCTCCGTCACCATGCACACTCTATCGGCCTCATGGTAATCATCGATAATGTACACTAACACTGATCGGCAAGGCAGCCGATCCAGACGTTAAATAGACAAACGAGATGAGTTATGTGTACACCCTCCTCACTGGTGTAGCTAGTACTTAAAGACATGGAAGGTTCTTCTTCAAGCTCGTGCTCTCTGTTGTTGTTGTTGTTGTTGTTGCTGCTGCTGCTGCCGCCGAGGGGCGGCGGGCGCTTGTCGCTGCCCAACACCAACGCCCGGCTTGTCTTATTACCTGACTGCCAGCTTCAGCCGTGTCAAGCTTGTTAAAGTATCGGCAATTTCTAGATTAATTACATAATATAAATCATGATGAACAGATCTACTAGATAAAACATGTGAAGCATAGTAGCAAAACACAAAAACATTTCACAAATCATAGCATGATTCAACATCATATAGCATGATCAAAGCTACAGGTGTAAGCACAACTAGCACACAGGATACATTAATGGGAGTAATACCGGTTGGACATAGATGAAAGCGTGATGGAGAGGTTCGGCGAAAGCTGAGATCCTCTAGGTCACCTGCCGCTATCGTCGATCTGCGATGGTGGAAGAGGTCGAAGAAGTTGGCGATGAAGACGGCGGCGAGACGGTCCGCCGCGTGTCCTTCTCGGAAGACGCTGGGCGGTGAAGCTTGGGAGGAGTCGCGCGAAAAGCGCTTCCCAAAACCTTATTCACCTTCTCCGGGCAGGATAGCAAAGACGGCGGTTTGAGAGACACTGCTTTCGCCCGATCAACGGTGCCGCGTGGCGATCGGGGCTGGAGAACTTGGCGATGGTAGCTGATAGCGAGTAGAGGCAAAACCCTAAGCTTTCGATTGGTTACATTTAGCGTGGCGGTGGTCTCCTTTATATAACTGGGTAGACTCGACCTCGTGACACGATCACGATCTAAATCGATTAGGACTCTCTTGTTCGTATTTGTAGAACTTTGCAAAGCAAGACCAAAACTAATGTGTGGAGTTCCTTTCTCTTTCTCACACTAGACTTGAGAAGATGAGAACCACTCCCATATTTAAGTTGGTTCACTCCATCTTCCACTAGCAATGTGGTACTAAAGGAATTGCACTTCCTCCTTTGCACTTCATGAATGGGTCTGAGATTTTTTACTTAGGAATTTCAGAATTTGTTATTGGGCCAAGCCCATTAACTATATAAATTCAACAAAGCTAAGCGAGTCATACTTTGTGGTGCGAAGCCCCTGACGTGCCGCTCCATGAGCGCCACGAGAGTCCTGGCGGCGTCCGCCGCATGTGGGTCTTCGCCTCGACAAGCCCATCGAGGCCAACCACCCCTGGTGGCGTGCACATGGAGATCGAGCCATTGTATGTCATCTCTGCCGCGACAAGACAATTCTCCTGGCCTCGTCTTGTTCCTACTAATGAACTATGCATCTATCGAACACCATAAAAGTGTACGGCTGGGGTGTGGCGGTGTTGGGGTTCAAAATGCCCCCCAAGAGAGGGGTGATTACCATCTTACAAAAGGGGCCCATGAGGGAAGCCTAGTCCTTGAGCCATGCAAGCACCATGAAGGAAGACAAGGCCAGGCGCGGGGAAAGCCGAGCCTCAGCGCCTCAGCCTCGCCTTTCGAGCCCTAAGAGACGCAATGGGGCGCCCTCGGGGGATAATTGGGGCCCCCGAGGGGGCTCTTTCCATTTGTGCGGAAGGATAGGCCTTGATGCCTCGGGTTTGGGCGTATGGATTCGAGGGGAGGGCGGCGGCGTGCGGTCCGGAAGGGATAGGCCTTGATGCCTCACTCCCACGGTCAAGACGCAATGACAATACGGTGCCGTCGGGGCTGGGCTCCCATCACCTCAAAGCATCATTACACCGCCTACCCCGCCTACCATATATAGCGGGCTAGGTCCAAATTTTACACCGTTGTGGTAACCAAGCGCAAAATAAACAACTTGTCAACATACACCAAAACAACCTAGAAATAGGGATTATAAATTAACGAATTCCATAGTTTTGGTGTATATTTGGTTCTTGCGAGGTACAAGACAAGACATGTGCACTTTGGGCCAAAATACAAAGAAAAAAAAAGAGTAATAAATCAATAAATAGAAAAAAAAAGCCCAAAGGTGACAAATAGCAAGACCAAACCAACCCACCTCTGGTCGGGCTACAAAGTCGGGTTTTTCCAATCGACACCGTGCCCAAGATGACGAATGAGGATGACACGCCAAAGTTGGGGCTAGATCGGGGCCGGCCGGGGTGCGCCGCACCACGATCTCGGCAGTGGGGCGCGGTGCGTGGCGGTTCCTTTACTCCAGAACGCGTCGGTGGCGAGGCTTGACCGGGTGTATGTGAACCTCCAAACCGCCTATTCCTGGTCGGTTTAGCCATTATAAGGGGGTGGAAGGACATTTTTCAAAGACCCCCTACACACTCAAGCTATAAAGGGAGACCTTCTACCTCTCCCTCAAAGCACCACAACAAGGAGAATTCAGCACACTTGAGCAAGAGAGTAGATTAGTCTTCTTCTCATCTTCAATTCTAGAGAGTGAGAGAGGGAAAAGCTAGAAGGAAACTTTGCTCCTTCTCCTCGGAGTTGTCGGAGTGCCTCGGTGATCCTTGCGGTTCCTAGGAGGTCAGTCTTGGGACTTGTCGGTACCCGGCTTTTGTACCTCTACAAACTTCTTACATTTTGGTGAGCAAGCTTTTGATTATCTTTCGGCTTATTGTCTTTTCAAGCATATTGTCTTAAGTTGTTATAATCTTGGGGATCGGTGGATTGTCTCGTAAGAACATTAGTTCTTGGTGAAGGAACTCTTTGTAGGGGAACCTTGGCCAACATCAAGAGTTTGTGACCAATAGTGCAAAGCGTGGTGTTTGGACTAGCGTTCACCTACCTTTGCGAAGCACCCACGGTCGTGAGGGTAGGCGTCGAGGGTCGTGCGACCTTGTCCGATCCCTTGTAATCCCTCCATGTTCGGGTGTGGCGGTAGAGCTAATTGTGGGACTCTGCCGGTTTTTGGCGAGGGCGGTGCAAAAAGTAAGGTGATAACAACGAGAAATCCTTGCCGGAAATCTAAGCCCATAGAGATACCTCATTACTCGTAGAACCTAACCTTGCCTTGGGTACACACAGGCGGAAAGCCCCTCTACACGGCCAGATCCTTGTGAATTATAACGATACCTGTTTATCACGGGTGTGAAGTGCTACAACGTATTTCGGGTGCGCTTTGGACTTTCTTTGCTTTAAGCTAGAAACACCAACAATGGCGCGTCCCATCAAGGCTCCATGCCATGGGCCTTGAGAAACCAGAGAGCAGTACAAAGCCCACTAGAAGCTCCGGGCGAGCCTCGTAGGGCAAAGCGACTTGCCCACTCGAGGACAAGAAATCATGATGATCTCCCAAGGGTGCGTGGGCGGTGGCTTAACGTGAGCAGGCGTGATGCTTTGCTAGGATAGAAAGTCAACATCACTGCGATCGGGCCCCTCCTTTGATTATAAAGGGAGTGCCCAGCACCACGAAAAGGGGTCCGACCAATCATTCGGCCCAGAGGAGGGCTCTCTCCCTCCTCTCTCTCTCTCTCTCTCTCTCTCTCTCTCTCTCTCTCTCTCTTGAGGGAGGGGAGAGACCCTTCAATTCTTCTTCTAGCTCTCGCTCTCCACGAGACTTGGAGCCAATTAAGACTCCTCTCTCACGAGCTTGTATGCCCTAAGAATCCCTCGTGCGGGATAACACGAGATAACCAAAACTGCTGGACGTAGGGCATCAGGTGCTCGAACCGAGGATAAATCCTGTGTCCCCCTCTCTTTCTCTTCTTCTTGTGTCCTTCCCGCACCACCATTTGGAGCAGGGCACGCAACATATATTTTACTAGTCGGTCTCATTGGACCCCGGTTCTCAAAACACCGACAGGCTGAAAAGGGGGCGGCGTGTACAAACCACCTCTAAAAAAAGCACTAGAGAATTTCTCAAAACCTCATCGCATTAACAAAACTAGCCATAGGTACTTTGGAAAAGACCTAAAATAAGTTTTTTGCATTGTTTCCAGATTAATTCCATAATATAAATCATGATGAACAAATCTACTAGATAAAGCATGTGAAGCATACTAGCAAAATACAAAAGCAAATCATAGATAAAACATGATTCAATATCATATAGCATAGCATGATCAAAGAGACAGGTGTAAGCACAACTAACACACCAAATAGATTGGACAAATTCATCATGACTAATACTAAGATTAGATTTTGGGAATAATACCTGCTGGGCGTAGATGACAGCTTGATGGAGAGGTTCCCCGGCGAAGCTGAGATCCTCCGGTCATTGTCGCCGTCGATCGCGGCGGTGGAAAGAGGTCGAGAAGTTGACGGATGAAGACGACGCCGAGAGGCGTCGCCCGCGTGTCCTTCGAAAAGACGCAGCCGTGGTGAAGCTTGGGAGCAATCAGCAGGAGGCGCTTCCCAAAAACTTTATTCACCTTCTCCGGATGCAGGATCGCAAAAGACGGCGATTCCGGAGACCACGCTTTCGGCCCGTCGGGTGCACGCATAAGCGTGGGCTGGAGACTTGGCGATGGTAGCGCAACAATGAGAAGAGGCAAAACCCTAAGCTTTCAATTGGATACGTTTCGGCGTGGCGATCCGCTTATATAGTCGCGTGTACGGCGCGTCGTGACATTGCTCCGTAAAGGCGAGGAGCCCGACCGGCAAACCATTCATGCCCATGCCATGTGCCCGGCGCCCTTCACCCGCCCGCCTGGCATGGCGAAAGTGATCACATGCGTGGAATTCCCTTTCTCCTTCTCACACTGGACTTGAGAAGACGAGAACCACTCCTATATTTAATTAAGTTGGTTCACTCCACCTTTCACTAGCAATGTGGTACTAAATGAATTGCACTCCCTTCTTTGTAATTTATGAATAGGCCTCTGAGATTTTTACTTAGAAATTTCAGAATTTGTTATTGGACCCATTAACTATATAAATTCCAACACGGCCACTGGCCACCGTTTCTGTTGCCGTGCACACTACGACACTCGATCGGCCTCGTGGCAATCGGCGCTAGTGTACACCGACACTGATAGGCTAGGCAGCCGATCGAGACGTTAAATAGACAGACGAGGTGAGTTATGTGTACGCCCTCCTCTGGTAACTAGCTTGTACTTAGAGACATGGCAAGTTCTTCTTCTAGCTCGTGCTCTCATCTGCTGTTGCTGCTGCTAGTGGCTCTTGGCGGCGCTGTCGTTGCCCTACACCGCCAACGCCGGCTCATCTCATCACCTGACCGCCGGATTCAACCGTCTCAAGCTGAGCGAGTCCGCCGTGGTACAGAAGCCCCTACTGACGTGCCGCTCCACGGCTCACGAGGAGTCCGGCGTCCGCCGCATGTGGGTCTTTGCCACCCGACAAGCCAATAAGCGCCAACCACCCTGGTGGCTTGGCACCAAAATCAAAGTCGATGTATGTCAGCTCTCCACGGCAAGACACTTCTCCTCGGCCCCGTCTTGTTCCGACTAATGAACTCTTGATGTATTTGATCTTGAAGGTGTACAGCTCTGGGGTGTGGCAGTTCGAGGCGGCGATATGCGTGCCGTCGAATGCGTCGGCGGCGTCGGTGATGCAGATCTTCGGGCGCGCCGCCGCATTCTGCGTCGGCGGTGATGCTGCCCGTCTCTGACGGCCGGCTCACCTACTACCCGCGACCTGACCAAGGTGGTGGCGGACCACGTCTATGACCGCTGGATCCGCTCAACGTGGTCCACGACGTCGCGGCCGGGCGTCACCGTGTCGCCGACGGCGAGAGGAGGATGGAAGCCCGTGGCCCACGGCAAAGGCGCACTACTTCAAGTTCGGGCGTGTACACGCAGTTTCTCCATGAGCATTCGCGACCGCATGGAGTCAGGCGTTGGAGGAACGCCGCCATCTACAGCAAGCCGTGAACAGATTTGGTGTCGTCGTCTCGTGCTTGATCGGTCATGTGGCGGTGATCGACACACGATCGATGGATCAGAAGATGGATGCCATGTGTGAACTGTGATGATAGAGGACGTGAAATGATGTGTCTAGAGCTAGAGAAGCTTATTCTGAAATAGATTAAATGATCTCAAGTTTGACTTTTTCAAATATTACTCGCTCCGTTCCAAACTATAATTCATTTAAAATTTTCAATCCCAAATTTGACCACTCATCTTATTGAAAAATTTAATCTCAAGTTTGACCACTCTTCTTATTGAAAAATTTGGGCAAAATATCACTTCTTTTGTTGTGGCATGCTTTATTAACAAAAGGTCCTTAAGAATGACAAAAATTTGACTTTGTTTGCATAATTTTTTAAAATAAGTTGAGTAGTTAAACTTGGGGTTGAAAAAGTCAAACAAATTATAAATTGGAATGAAACGAGTAATACTTTGTCGTATTGTCACAGACCGGTTCGATTGGGCGGTTGTGACACGCCACCAACGGTCGGGAAGAGGCTAAGAAGGTGGCGTAGGGAGCGGTGTCCGGCGATGGTGCCTCGGGTGGCGGGCGGCGGGCAACGGCGACGAGTGGCAGCCGTGGCGGCGATCACGCAAGGGCGGTGGCAGCGCTAGGGGGAGAGAGAGAGAGATAGAGATAAAGACTATTTTATTGCTTGCTTATCCCCAAAGAGATTACATACCCTTACTTATATAGCCCGGCTAGTGGGACTTTAATCTAAGCAATCTCTTATAAGGTTTTCTTATATGATTGGAATACCTTTTACAAACAATATTTATTTATTTACTAATAAGGGCCTTCCTTATAGATTGGAATATTGCCTTTTACACACCAAAAGCCTAAGATAATCCTAACTTGATGACAAAGTAGAGTCGAGCGGGAAGGGAGGCGGCGGCGGGGCGCCGGCCCTGCCCCCGCGAAAGCCCCCTTCATGGGCTGGCCGCGGCGGTTCAGCCCTCTTAGCTCACTGTGCTGCTGGCCCAATTCCGGTTCATGACATTTCCCCACCGTTCGACGAGGCGGCGTCCCAGCCCTCGCCCAACCCACAGTGGGCACGAAGGGGGTATGCCGATCGGGGAAGTGACCATGCGAAGGACCGAAGTTGAGGATGAGTGGACCCGACTTGTCATTGTATACGTCGTTGCGGGCCCCGTGTATTAATCATCGACGAAAAGAGAAGTCGAGGTGCAAACTACCAAAGTAGATGCTGAACTTTAGCTCGGCGGGGGCTGCATCGAAGGGCCTCCATCCATGCACGCATGCAGCCGCATGGCGGAGCCCCGGGCCCGAGAGCTCGCGAGCTCATCATCGGCGTGTCGGGGAGGGGTGGTGGCGTAAGTCGGTCGGCGAAACCCTTGACGTGAATGTGCCCGCAAAGCGCGTCGGCGCGATCGCGGTGAAGGTGGCGGCGGGCGCAGCGGAGAGCGGGCCGCGGAGGGAGGCCCGGCCATCATGCATGTGGCCCCTATCCGGGTAAGTCTTTGTCGGGCATCGCGATGACGGTGTCGATGTGGAGAAGATGTCGCCGTCGTTGTCGAAGAGGAGGACCGTGACGTCCTCGAGGCCGGCGCCCCGGGCGTGGGAAGCACGCCCCCGGGAATGCCTGGTCTTCATGTGGCCGGTTAGGAGGTGGAAGCCACCGCTACGCCATGCGGTGGGCCCTCCTCGAAAGGTGAAGTTGTGTGGGGTCCGCTACGGGGGATGTAGTGGGTGGAAGTACCTCCTACAACGCCGTAGTGGAGGCTCAGCTCAGCGCGGTCGCCTGTGAGCTTCGATGGTGTTGGCGATGATCGAGCTCCTTGTTGGTTGTGGTGCCCAGTGTAGCTGGGCCGATGAGGTCGTGCGGCGTCGGCTTCGCCGATGGCGTCCATGGCGACTAAAGAAGACTGCCAGCCCCGCACCCGGTCGGGCCGGTGGTTGCGCCGATGCCGTGTCGTGTTGGCGTCGTGGAAGTAAGCAGCGGCCTTGGTGAAGCGCCGGGGTATGTAAGGCTGCCGACGCGGCTAGGCCGTCGTAGTGGCGGGCAAGGTCGATGGCCTCCCCCATTGAGCGAGGCTCGAACCACTCGGCGTTGTGCGAAGTGTGTTCTTAGGCCTCCGAGCAGAAGGGCGACACGGTGGCGTTTGTCCCTCGAGATCTATGCGGGCTCGCATGTAGCTCTCGAATCTTGGAGATGTAGTCGTCGGCTTGCCCTCTGGCGGGGGCCAGCGTACTCCCCGTGTTGTCGGTGATGTGGGGGGTCCGGGTCGCGCCCAGCGGTGTGGTGAACGTGTCCCACTTTCAGTAGGGACCTCACCGGGATAACTGTTGAAACTGCATCTGCAGTAGGACTTGTCGAGATGGAAGCGGCACACCGAACATAGAAGTCGTGGTCGATGTCCTCCTTGAGCTCAACAACAGCTCCATCTTGCGTATCGAGGATTCGGGGTTGTCGCCGCCATCGCACTGAAACCTCCGGGCGCGACATAGAGAGGGGGGTTAGGTCAGGTGACACAGGGCGATGTGCCGGGTGGCACCGCGAGGTTGGGGCGCTGGTGGCGCCGAGGGCGAGGGGGCGCCACGGTTGATGCCATCTCGAGTGGGGAGTCTGCCGCAGGCGGTGTCGGTGGAGAGGAGAATGTAGCGGTGCTTGCGTCGTTCTGTAGGTGGCGATGTCGATGTCGACATACGGTGCGTCACGCATAACGTCATCATCCTCCTCTAGCCGGAGAATGGCGGGTCGGGCGCCATCGACGGGTGTCGCAGGGCGGGCGCGACGGGGCGCTGGGGCGGCCCCGTGCTAGCGGCGGCGGCGACCGCCCGGGCTGTCCTCCAGCCAGGTCGCCGCGTGGTCGTCGAGGTGGGCTGAGGTGGGGGGATCGTTGGGGGGCGGTGTAGGCGAACCCATGCGACGAGACGGCGTCACCGATCCCCGTCGAAGCATCGACCGATCTTGAGGTAGTTATCGTTGAGGAGCTCCGGCTCGCCTTGGTGAACTCGCATCTCGAAAGCCATGGGTGGTGGAATCGCCCCGTCTCAGGATACCATCCGCCACAGACCGACGGCTCGATTGAGGCGGTGGTGACACGCCACTACCGGGCGAGGCCGATGGCGGTGGCGTGGGAGCAGCGGTGTCTGGCGACCAGCGCGCCTCCGGCCGGCGCCGCAACGGCGGGCGCGGGCTGGGGCGGCGCGGCGGCCCTTGGGTAGCAGCGCGAGTGTTGCGGCGTAGGCAAGAGGGAGAGAGAGAGATAGAGATAAGGACTATTTTTATTGCTTGCTTATCCCCAAAGAGATTACATACCCTTGCTTATATAGCCCGGCTAGTGGGACTTGTAATCTAAGCAATCTCCTATAAGGTTTCCTTATATGATTGGAATACCTTTCTACAAGCACTATTTATTTATTTTCTAATAAGGGCATTCCTTATAGATTGGAATATTCCCTTTTACACACCAAAAAGCCTCAGATAATCCTAACTTGACGACCCAGTAGAGTGGGGAAGGGAAGGGGAGGCGGCGGCGGGGGAGGCGCCCGCCCCAAGGCCTGGCCTTGTATGGCCCCTTCGTATGGGCGGTGGGCGTGTTCGATTCAGGCCCTCTTATCCCGTCGGGCTGGCCCAATTCCGGTTTATGACACGTATATACTTAATTTGGTTAAAATTGAACGTATATGTTCGTGATCTGGATGTTAGAACCAGCTATTTTATGACGAAGAAAGCAATGAATAAGCAAAATAATTTATAACTACAAACCACACACAAAGTTATAACTGAGTAGCAACTCATGTGTTGTAATTGTTCCTTTAGTTGGTTGGAATATGTTTATGATAAAATATAATATATTTGTTTCTTTTTTTAAAAAAATTGATAACTACAAGCTATACTAAAATATAACTAATAAGGCTATATTTGGAACAATTTCTCCACCACCTCCTGAAACTAGTTGGAGCCGTTTTGTACCAAATGGATGAGTTAAACACACTATGAGAACAAGGTAATAAATCATCTATTATTATCGAATAATAATAATATACAATATGTAACATCTAATGAACAAACCTACACTACGCAATACTATCGAGCAATAAATAAACCCAAAAGTTTCTATCAATTACACCACAATGTCCTAAAGATCATAAAAACGTGAAAAAAAGTCTATTAAAATATTGCAAAACTACTAAATAAAAGCAAATATAGAGGGAAAAAACTAAACAAGAAAGGAAAGTAATACATTTAACGTAATATAGCAAATGAAGAAAATGTTAATAGAGTCAACATAAAAAAAAAAAGAGAGATAAAAGATCTGAATAATATACAAAAGAAAAATAAAGAAAAAGATCCCACCTAAGTAAATTTAGGTTAAATTTTGTTAATAAATCTTTATCGAATGCAAATAGAACATTCTCTTTTATGGAGAAGAGTAGAAGCGATGTTGTATATGTTGAGAACAATATTTCATCTTCACATGAGAAATATTATATGTATTAGAAGAATAATATTATAGTGTGAGTGGAAATTAGAAAAATAATCATATTCGGTATGAAACATATAGAAAAATGTATTAATATAACTGAGATATAAAGATAAAATTAATAGATGGTAGAAAGGAAAACATAAATAATACAAACGAAAAAATGCTAGTAAGTGCTCATAAGGATACTACTCGCATAACCTGAAACTAATTGAATATATACATAGATAACATCAATAACAGAAAACAAAAGATACAACAATGCATCGGGAAAAAAATAAGCCAACACCTTTTTTGAGTTTTTTAAAGGGTGTTTTGAGAATTAAATGAAGCCAACACCTTTTTTTTTTTTTTTTGAGAATTACACAGTACAACGCAGACGCTCACAACACGCGACGCACTCACCCCTATGAACACACGACGCAAACCCTACCCCTATGAGCACCTCAGGAAGGACCGGGCAGCCGGCAGATCGGAGATTCTCGGTCACCATAGGCGCCTCGTCGTCGGCGGAATGTCGCTACCACTTAATGCATAACGCCCGGTAAATCTTGGGAAAATCCCAAGAAAGGTCGCGGCACCAGGATTTGAACCCTGGTGGGTAGCGTTCCATGGACCGCCTTACCATTGGACTACAAGCCAATTCGCCGGCGTGTCGATTGGCAGATCAGGCCGCCACGTCCACTGCCCACTGCACACGGCCCACTGCCCACGGCCCACTCCCCAAGCCCGCCAACTCCTTGAAACACTTGAGTAATTTTGGTACTCCCTCAAAAAAAAAAAAAAAAAACGAAGGATAAGGATCGACACGTACGTCACGGGTGACGACTCGAATTGATGATGACAGCCACATGGCCCACATCCAGTGAAACAAGAGTGCATTGTGTTGGAGGAATGGAAGATTCTGGACGTTGGGCTTCTCTTGAGATCTCCTTCGTCGTCAAACTTGGAGTTCGAGGCGCTTGATATCGCCAGCCGTCTTGGCGTGCCTGGCGCCACCGGCCACTGTCTCCGTCGCCGTCACCGTGGTAATCATCGGTATAGTGTACACTGACATTGATCGACCAGCGGGCAGCCGAGCGGTTAAATGGACAGACGATCGATGGGCAGAGTACTCAGAGTCAGAGACATGGCAGGTTCTTCTCCTAGCTCGTGCTCTCTGTTTTTGTGGTGGTGGCGTTGATCTACGCGCTGTCGTTGCCCTGCGCCGCCAACGCCGCCTCGCCGTCTCGCCGCCTGAACCTGACCGACGGCTTCAGCCGTGTCCAGCTGAGCGAGTCGCAGTTCGTGGTGCAGAAGCCCTACGACGTGCCGCTCGACCAGCGGTACGAGGAGTCCGGCGGCGTCCGCCGCATGTGGGTCTTCGCCACCGACAAACCGATCAGCCCTCACCCCGGCGGCGCACGCACCGAGATCAAAGTCAACGTACGTGACAACTGCAAGAATCCTTCTCGACGACCAGTACATGTCGTCTCTTCTTGCTATATACTAACTCGATCTGCATGAGTGTTCTGCAGAAGATCTACAGCTCCGGGGTGTGGCAGTTCGAGGGCGACATGTTCGTGCCCAACGGCACGTCGGGCGCGTCGGTGATGCAGGTCTTCGGCGCGGCGACGCACGCCACGACACTGATGCTGCACGTCTACGACGGCCAGCTCACCTACTACCATCAGCTGACCAAGGTGGTGGCGGACCGCGTCTACGACCGGTGGATCCGGCTCAACGTCATCCACGACGTCGCGGCGGCGAAGGTCACCGTGTTCGTCGACGGAGAGAAAAGGCTGGAAGCTCCCGGCCAAGGCGGCAAGGACCACTACTTCAAGTTCGGCGTGTACAAGCAGTCACACCACAACCCGTCGTACCGTATGGAGTCGCATTGGAGGAACGTCGCCATCTACACCAAGCCATGATCGATCGTCTCCTTGATATGGTCGCTTGTGTTGTTTGTGATGGTGACACATGATCGATGGGAACATGGATCCGACGTGTGAACTGTGATGTTGTAGGACGTGTAAAATGTGTCAACATCTCATTCTAGTAAATGGCTGAATTTCAGTATGCATTGGAATAGTAATGGTTGATTCTCATTTGTATACTGATATTTCACTAATTTCTCTGCATATCTACACAAGGTTTTGTATTGGGAGTAGTTTTTACTATGTAAATAAACATAATGTATGTCACTACTACAGAAATAGGTACCACGTACTGATGGCTGAAGTATGAATATCTCGTGTCCGCTGCATGTGGGTTATCGCGCGCCACTAACAAGACCGCCAGCTCCACACCCACCCTGATGGCGCACGCATCGAGATCAGAGTGCCGTGCGTCACCTCTCGACGGCAAAACTTTCTTCTCAAAGACGAATGTTTTTAAAGGGAATAGGAGGGGGCTCAGGACCCCCTTACTAGGATTTTATTAAAACAACCAACACTACGGGAAAAACAGGCTTCGCCAACGGTATAATCGCTTTTGCGGCGGCGAAAATGGAGCGCTTGGCAAAGTTGCATCTTTGCCGACGGCCGCGCCTGCGAAAAGGGAACCGTCGGCAAAGTTTGCTTCGCCGAGCACACACGGCTCGAGCAGACACACCCTCGGCAAAGCTACCCTTTGCCAAGAGGAAACAGTCGGGCGAAGACTTGGTTCTCGGAGAGAAGGCACCACGGTAACGCCCGTCGACTCCATTTACTTTGACGAGGGCTAGACATCGGGCCCTCGGCAAAGGATGCGCTCTTTGCCCAGGGCTGCTCCTAGGAGCTCGACACAGAAAATGTGTTTTTGTTTGAGAAAAACAGAACCACGTGTCCCCTGCTTTGCCGAGAACAACACCTTCGCCGAGAGCACGCTACCCGGTGCTCGGCAACCATCTGCTTTGCCGAGAGCTAAGAATCCAGCTCTCGGCAAAGTATTTTTTTATTTTGGCATCACAAATTTTTCTGTAGCTTAGCTCCAGTACATAGAGCTCCATGTTCAAGTTTTCAATCTTTTTGAACTTTTTACTATATTTCAAGAATTTTTATGTGTTATTTGAATTTCTTTTGAAAACTCAAATTTGAACCGCAAGTCATTGAATAATGGATCTAAATGATTGGAAAATGATATACATGCTTGTTAGATGAAAGGAAAAATCCTATCTTATAAGTATCTCCTAGAGTTTTCTTAGAACTCAAGTCTCGCGTGGACTATAAAACTAACGCCTTGTAACAGTTTAGTCTTAAGAAGGGAAAAGTCTAATGACTCTAAACCCTAGCTCTCAAGGCTCCTGACTCTGCCTCTCTTCCAACCCTAGCTGCCACCCTCTCCTATGCCGCTGCTGCCGTACCGCCCGCCCAAGCCGACACAGCCACGCGCTGCTGCCTGCCCTAGCACACGCCCTAGCTGGGGGTGCATGACCACGCCGCCGCCGCTGCCTACCATAGTGTCGACACTATTGGATGGCACATCTCTACCAGCGCCACAAACACTCGCTAAAGTGAAAGTAGCCTTGTTTAAAATTGCCGCTATAGCTCGCTATAGCCGCCGCTATAGCTTACGGAAAGACTCGCCGCTAAGATATTTGTATTTCCGCTATAACACCGCTATTTACAACTACTCACCGCTATTTAGCGCTATAGCGCCGCTATTTACCGCTATTTCATATTTCATTTGTTACCAATTTGGCATTTTGGTCGATTAAATTTTTATGAAAAATGTTGTAATATCATATTGGTATTTGGTAATGTTATTTAGACTTGTAAAACCTTGTAAACGTATTTGTGTTCACCAAATATCATATTTGCCTTGTTTTGGCATAAATAATTGGAGTTTTTTCATAGTTTTTCTTATAAAACGCTATCTGTCATAGCTCTGCTATAGCTTTATAGCCCCTAGAAAAAAATGCGCCGCTATTTGCCATAGCCCGCTATTTAAAACTTGGAAAAGTAGCGCTCGGTACAGGCTTTACTGCACGCTGCTCTCGGAGAAACTCTCTCGGTGAAACTTTCAATGGGAAATAACATTTACCGAGAGCTTCGATAGGGGGCCACTCAGTAAAACTTCTACTGAGGGCCCATAGCCCCTTCGGCAAATAAAAGTGGACGATGACGGCGTTTGTCTCCGTCGACGTCCACTTGTCTCCATCGACGTTGGATTCGCGAGAGAGGCAAGAACACCTCTCGGTAGAGGCACTCTCTACCGAGGGTCACAGCTCTCGGTGAAATTTAATTTTTAAAAACTTTAAAATTATATTGTGCCAAGAGCCCAAAAAGAACGCTAGGTACATTCACGATTTACCGGCGTTTTTGTCACCGACTCTCGATAGAGCTATGGTCGTTTCACGAGAGCTAGGCATGCCCCGGTGAAATGACCATAACACCACTGAGCGCATCCTTTTACCGAAGCGTTCACTCGGCATAGCTGGGGAACCGGGTAACCTAAACCCAGCTTTACCGATCGTTGTGCTTTCGGTAAAAACCGACCATTCCTTTTTTATTTCTGTATTTTGCATTCCAACTTGACAAACAATACATATACGTCATATATCACATATATATCAAATCCATGCACTCATACAAGTCATTTGTCACAAATATATATCAAACCCATGCTCGGTAAACGCACGGTAGACTGACCATATTCTACCGAGGGCCTAACGACGGCTCGGTGAAGTTGATGGCAGACCCGTGTTTGTGTGCGGCAAGCGTGGCGTGAATTGTACCGAGGGCGTTGATTTGCCAGGACTAATGCTCGTGAACTACACGTCTACCGAGAGCCTATGTTTACCGAGGGTTTGGCTCGGTAGAGGGAGCTCTACCGAGAGGATTGTTTTACCGAGCCCTAGGCTCGATCTCTACCGGCGCTTGGCTTCTCGAGAGAGGCCGTCGGTAGACGGATATTCTATTGAGGGCTAGGCCGTCGGCGCTCGGTAAACGAACCTGCTCGGTAGAGGTCCTCTATGCGGTAGTGCGACACCTCCAGCTCCCCTAGCCGCTGCCCCTGCTGCCCGAGCACCGGCGGAGTTACGCCATATTATAAATATCAAGTGCACATGAAAAAAATAGGAGTGAGGCAAGTCCCAAATACCCTTAAAGCTATGGAGCCGGATCTCTACCAATCATGGGCACGAATATTTGTGGTGACGTAGAGTCGCAGATCACGTCGCATCTCCCCGACGGCCCACTCCCAAAGTCCGCGAACTCCACGAAGGATAAGGATCTTCACGCGTCACGGGTGACGACTCGAACTAATCATGATAGCCAACCAGTGAACAAGAGTGCATTGTGTTGGAGGAATGGAACGTTGGGCTTCTCTTGAGATCTCCTTCGATCAACTTGGAGTTTCCACTTTCCAGGCGCTTGATATCAGCAGAGCCGTCTTGGCGACCGTGGCGCCGCCGCCGCCCGCCGGCCACTGTACTCACCCTGCAAACGACACGCGCTGCGCCTCGTGGTAATCATCGCTAGTGTACTCGATCAGGCAGCCGAGCGGTTAAATAGACAGACGAGGTACGCGCCCTCAATTGTGGCTACTGGCTGAGTACTCAGAGACATGGCAGGTTCTTCGTCCAGGTCGTGCTCTCTGCTGCTGCTGATGCTGGTGGCGGGGACAGTGGCAGGTTCTTCGTCCAGGTCGTGCTCTCTGCTGCTGCTGATGCTGGTGGCGGCGGCGGCAGCGCTGTCGTTGCCCTACCCCGCCAACGCCGGCTCGTCTCATCACCTGAACCTGACTGCCGGCTTCAGCCGTGTCAATCTGAGCGAGTCGCAGTTCGTGATACAGAAGCCCTACGACGTGCCGCTCCAAGAGCGCTACGAGCAGTCGGCGGGGTCCGCCGCCTGTGGGTCTTCAACACCGACAAGCCAGTCATCCCCCACCACGGCGGCGCGCGCACGGAGATCAAAGTCAACGTATGTGACAACGTCAAGACTTGTGTTTCTCGACCATTCCAGGTCTTCTTCATATATACTAACTCGATCTGCATGAGTGAGTGTTCGTTCTGCAGAAGATCTACAACACTGGGGTGTGGCAGTTCGAGGGCGACATCTTCGTGCCCAACGGCACGTCGGGCGTATCAGTGATGCAGGTCTTCGGTGCGGCGACGCGCGCCCACGCTGATGCTGCACGTCTACGACGGCAACCTCACCTACTACCATCAGCTGACCAAGGTGGTGGCGGACCGTGTCTACGACCGGTGGATCCGTCTCAACGTTATCCACGACGTCGCCGCGTCGAGTGTCACCGTGTTCGTCGACGGCGAGAAAGGGCTGGAAGCACCCGGCCAAGGCGGGAAGGATCACTACTTCAAGTTTGGCGTGTACAAGCAGTCGCACCCTATTTCGTCGCGCCGCATGGAGTCGCACTGGAAGAACGTCGCCATCTACACCAAGCCCTGAATAGATTTGATGTTGTTTATCGCTTCTCGTTCTTGATATGGTCGTGTGTCTGACTGACACTAATTATTGATGGTAACATGGATCAGATGTTAGAACTGTGATGATGGAGGACGTCTCAAATGTGTCTCTGGCTAGTGAATTAAGTCCCTCTTTTGTTTCGTGAAGTCAACTTTAATCCTTTTGTTACTTTCAATTCTAATAAATTTTAGTAGGGGTCACACCCACATTGTTTCATAAAAAAAAAAAGTGATCGACAAGTGATGCGGCAGAAAATTCTGAATTTTTGTATGCAATGGATTGGTAATTGCTGATTCTCATCCATGAAACATATATACTAGTATAATATATACTAGTATAATATATACTAGTATAATGCCTGTGCTAACGCTACGGTAACAACCAAAAAGAGATATTTAGTTTGAAAATGATCTACAGAGAATTGATGTTCTTGCCAAAAAAGCTATTACATTGTTAACCATTGATATGCTTTGATATAGCACGGGCGATCCCCTTTCGCATATATAATCACACTCCTATCAAAATTTCTTTTGTGGATCATTTACTTTTATGGCTAACAAGATAGCAACAACTTTAGAGGCTGTGGGCGCCTATTGTACCTAGGCACATATATTATGTATTTAGAAGCATCGTTCAATAAAGATGTAACAAAAAGACTGAAGATTTATTGATTTGCAAGTACCAACTCTAAATATATTTTATTAATAAGGATCCTTTCTTATATTTAGAATTCGAAGTGAGAAATGAAATTAAGGAGAAGCTAGAAATTTACAAAGAAATCTGAGAACCTTCCTCCTAGGACTTTTAATCTCATTCTCTCTCTGAGCTGCTCGGTTCCATTAATCTGAATGATGCATGTTGACTCTGCAGCACCAAACTACCTCTTGGTTGAAATTTGAATTTGTAAACCGGGGAATTGGAAACCATGGCAAGATCTTTTGTTTTCTTTGAAGCAACATTAAATCCCATATTGGATCTGGGAATCGGTGTCATATTTCTCATGATTCTTGCAACATTAATTCAATGATGGCCCTAAACTGGAATGCCATGAGAAAGAATAACAGTTATACACAGAGGTGCAATAGAGGCCACATTATCTAAGTATTTTCACCTTAATCACACAGCAGCAACATCAACCTAAGCAAAAAGTTTTTTTTTTTAAGCAAGCAGAACGATTATTCAAGTTAAATTACCAATTAGGGCAAGAAAATTTTGTTAATGTTTGTTCAGCAATCCTTAAAACATCGAAAGGTGGGGCATGTACCGTAGCAGGCATTGATGGTTTACTAAACACATTTAACCCAGCCAGGTCACCACTTGATTGGTTGAATCATGCTAGCTAGCTTGTATTCATCGTAATCACTTAACAACCTACGTAGGCCATAAATTAAAAGAACCTACAATACTTGCAGAGGCAGACAATTTACAAGAAAGAGAAGCAGTCAATCAGGAACTCGGTATGTGTTAAAAGAAATCCAATCTGTGGTAGAGAAGCTCAGTATGTGAAGTTAAGCCATTCTTACATCTGCCCGGCCAGCAACATGGTATCTACGACCTGGAGTACAGGAGATGAGCAAAAGAAAATAATCAGATCCTCTGGTTCATCTTCGATTTTCCTAAGCCGAATTCTCCCAATCTTATCACGTGGAGTCTGAACATTCTCCAGATAATAACAAATATCGGAGAAGGATGCGATTGCGTAGTAGGGTTCTCACGACATTCTCCTAACGTACTTGCTTCCAAGAGGGATCGAACCGTGGTCGTCCCCCACTGATCTCACACGGGGCGTGCGAGCGAGAGGCAGATGGGCGGGGGAGCATGTGTCCCATACTTTCGATCTGATCCATTGAATCGTGAATGAGTAATGAGAGAGAATGTTAAGAAACAACTGGATGGTTCATTTGAATGGATTTCAATGAGAGACAAGTTGGTGCATTAGTAGGGTAGATATCTATATCTATAACTAAAGTTGTGGCAAAATGTCTGACTTTTTTTTTTCGCCAACCCTGCCCAATCACTAGCTGGCTCGGTCTTATAAATAGCGATTTGAAACATAAAACATAGCGTATGTCACTGCTTCAGAAATAGGTACCACCGTTGGTTAAAGTATGAATACATTGTTGGGTTAAGCTTGCTGCAAGTGAAGTTCAATGTGTACCGTGATGCTAGTGAAGCAAGGGAGGTGACCGTTGGAACTCAAACCGAAGCAGCGGCGGGGAACGGTTGGCGCGCCGTAGCGCGGTGAGCGTGGCGACGACGCGCCAGGGCAGTTCCATGTATCTAGCCAGTTATGTGTGTGTGTTTAAATTTGAAAATTGTTGTAACCTACTTGAGTATAAGAAGTGTGGATGTGTTGTGGCGCAGGTTAGCGCTTGTATTCACTTGTAAACATCAGTTATTTGTGAGAAGTGAAAAGGGG
This sequence comes from Hyparrhenia diplandra, assembly GCA_015847255.1. Lineage (NCBI taxonomy): Eukaryota > Viridiplantae > Streptophyta > Magnoliopsida > Poales > Poaceae > Hyparrhenia > Hyparrhenia diplandra. The sequence goes on from JADLZK010011027.1 coordinate 1,768,397, forward strand.
CACGCTCCTCGGCGTCCTCGGCGGTTCAGCCGATCGATCTCGTATTCTTTGCGCGTTCTTTGTTCTAGGTTAGCCAATCTTGACTTGTATGCCGTGATTAGTGATCCATTATCTTCAACACGTGGTATCAGAGCCGCTAATCTCGCATACATCATTCTTTGTTCTAGATCATGAGTGGCCGGGTGAAGGCGCAGCGCGGCGGTGGCAATGGCGGTGGGCATGGCGGCCGGCACAATGCCTACCCTCCATTGACAAACAACCAACTACATCGGTTGGAGCATACGCGGCCCAGGCCATCATGGAAGATCAAGGAGTGTGGGATGTCATGGAGCCGACGGGGGAGGCGACGGTGATGGGGCAACCGCGGCGGCGGAGGCAGCCAAGAAAGACAAGAAGGCGAAGGCTCACTTGCTTCGGGCGATTCGGATGATTTGCCGATGCAAGTGGCGGGGAAGAAGACCGGCAAGGAGGTGTGGGATGCACCAAAGCCGGGCATGTCGGAGCGGATCGTGTCAAAGAGGCGAGGTTGCGACATCGACGTGTGAATTCAATAACATCCGGATGAACACTACTATAGGATTGATTTTGCGAGGTGTTCGGATTTTTATTTTCCGTGGCGGGCATTTGAGAAACCGCCACGAAAATACCCTAATTAACCGTGGCGGTTATTTTTGATTAACCATGGCGGTTATAATGTCCGCCACGGTAAATCGATTAACCATGGCGGTTTTTATAATCGGCCCGCCACGGAAAAGAAAGTCCAATGGCTCAGCCCAATAAGACCCTTTTGAGCCCACTATGACCTCAAGTGTATAAAAGGAACACTCCACTCTCTAACCCTAACACTCGGCCTCACCGCTCTCCCACGCGGGCGGCCCTCCACTCCTCTCTCCCGTCCCGAGGGCGCCCCCCCTCCCTTTCCTCTTCTCCGACGACGGCGCGCCCCCCCCCTTCCCTTCTTCTCCGACGGCGCGCCCCTCCCCTTCCTCTCCCCGCGACGGCGCCCTCCCCTTCCTCTCCCGTCACGGCGGCGCGGCGCCCCTTCTCTCCCGTCGCGGCGGCGCCCTCACTTGCACCACGGCGGCGGCGGCGTCGGCGGCGGCCGGCTCTCTCCCTCCACCGCGGCGGGCGCGCCGGCGGCGCCGCGTGGAGGAGCGGCGGCGAGCGTGGAGGAGCGCGTCGGGCCGCCGCGGCGGCGCCGCGTTGAGAGCCGACGGCGGCCGCCTCCCCGATCCATTCACCGCCGCGGAGGCCGGATCCGTGATGGGGGGCAGATCCGGCCTCTACGCCACCGGATCCGCTCGACTTTCGACGGCGGCGGGCTGGACGACGACGACGGCTGCGGGTAGATCGAACCTAACGGGTCCGGCGCCCCAGATCCGGGCCCGTTAGGGGTTGCCGATCGGGTTTTCTTTTTATTTATTATTTATTTATTAACCATGGCGGGCATTTGTGTCCGCCACGTAAAAATCGGCCATTTTCGTGATCTTCCTTTCATGGCGGTTATAAAGTCCGCCACGAAAAATCGAAAAAGTCCGCCACGCAAAATCGCTTATGTAGTAGTGGAAGGAGGATGAAACACTCGTCGGTATGTAGGGAGATTGACCGGGATGTCGGTCGATACAAAGCAATCTTGGGGGACACTTGAGGAAGCTGCCCGTGAAGAAGCTTTTGCCCACGCATTTAGGCGATTCATTCAATTGATCGCCGGGCTGGAGCAACACCGTGATCTGGAAGGCGATGACGTTCGAGGACGCCGCCGGGCCGCTCAAGACCTACGACGAGTGCATCAAGCAGAGTCCGAAGGGCGCCGGATGGCGGGCAGGTGTTACTCACACCAGCAGATTGGGATGCACGCCGGAAGAAGGGTGGGGGGAGAAGGATCGTCTTGGGGAGATCCGGTGATGGTGGCGGTTACCGTGGTCGGGAAGAGGCCGTGGTGGTGGTCGAGGAGGTCGTGGCGGTCAGCGCGATGCGCCCAAGGAAGCAACGGCGGGCGAGACAAGTCACACATCAAGTGTTTCAAATGCCATTTAAATGGACACTATGCAAATCGGTGTCCGTAGGAGTTGAGAAGAAGAAAGAAGAGGAGGCACAAAGACACCGGGGCCGAAGTTTGAGCAGGCAGAAGTCACGTATTGAGGTGTATGAATGAATGAGAAGAAGGTGATGCCCGAGCTGCACTTCACAGGAGAGGGGGGAGACAAGCACCAACTTGTGGTACTGGACAATGGAGCCAGTAATCACATGACAGAGATTCGAAGAAATTCAGGAGCATCGGTCATGATGTCTCCGGTATGGTACGATTTGGTGATGGTTCTATTGTAGATATTATGGGGAAGGGTTCAATTACATTTCGAGCATGTTAAAGGGGATCAGTGGTTCTTGCATGATGTTTATTATATACCAAAGTTGAAAAGTAACTTAGTCGGTTTGGGGCAACTAACTGAAATTGGTTACAAAGTAGTCATGGATGATGATGAGATAGAGGTAATAGAGAAAGCAACATGCGAGTGATGATTAGAGTTCGAGAAGAACGCGTGAAGCATTTTTCTGTAATTGATTTGGCTGTGTGTTACCTGTTTGTCTACATACTAGCATTTCTGATCAGGCATGGTCGTGGCATGGTAGATTAGGCCATGTGAATTTTAAGGAAATGAAACAGTTAGTAGACAAGGAAATGGTTGGAGGTGTGCCATTAGTTGAGCATCGGATCAAGTTTGCCAAGCTTGCATGGCAGCTAAGCAAACTAGGATGTCTTTCCCGAGATCTGCATTGTGAGAGAGGCGATGAGCCATTGCAATTGGTTCATATAGACTTGTGTGGGCCCATAAACCCACCAACAATTTGGAGGAAACAAGTATTTCATGTTGTGTGTAGATGATTGCTCAAGATGGACTCAAGTGTATATGTTGAAGTCAAAAGATCAAGCTACGAAGCTTTTGTGAGATACAAGGCGGATGTGGAGAATAGTTCGGGAACCCGATCAAGATACTCAGGTCGGGCGGGGGTGGTGAATTCCTTGCCAAGTCATTCCAGGGCATCCGTGATGTGGTGGGATTAAGCACCGATTCTGACTCCATACACACCACAGCAAAATGGAGTGGTGGAGAGGAAAAACAGGACTGTGATGGAAATGACAAGAGCTCTACTCAAGAGTATGGAGATACCAGGCAGGTTTTGGGCAGAAGCAGTGAGGCATTCTGTATATTTGATGAATAGATTGCCAACCAAAGCCATGGGTTACGAGAACTCCATATGAGGCATGGAATGGAAGAAGACCAAATCTAAGTCATCCGAGAGTGTTTGGTTGCAAGGGACATGTCAAGTGTGTTAAACCACATTTGAAGAAACTTGAGGACAGAAGCATGCCAATGCTGTATTTTGGCATATAGGAGGGGAGCAAGGCACACAGAATGTATGACCCACGAAGCAACAAGATTATGGTCAATAGAGATGTTGTATTTGAGGAATCAGTCAAGTGGGACTGGGAAAATGCAGAAATAATGGAATTTTTCAAAACAGGGAAGCGGGGAGATGGTGAGTTTCCTTCCGGTGTTTTTGGACATGTAGTGAGTGATGTTAACTCACAAGGGGCTCAAGGAGATGAGAATACAGTACAGGCACCTAGCCAGAGTAGCAGTGTTGGAGGTGGACAGGAACCGACTCGGGGAGCGCACAATGCGGGAGATCGGGAGATGTCGGCTAAAAATCCGACAACAGTGCGTAAACCGAAAATATGGACAATCAAAATCGACAAAGGCAGTGGTTGCAAAATGGTGGTGAAACATTTGATAGTGATGATTATGATGAGACACCATTGAGGTTTAGAGATCTAGAAGAGGTGTATCAAGACCGAACAGGTGCAACAAGACACAGATGTGGAGATGGAAGCACCGCTGACGGTCATGGAAGAGCCATCAAGCTTTGCGAGATGCGCCACCGATGAGAACTGGATGGATGCAATGAAGAGTGAGATTCCTATCAAGAAGAATAAAACTTGGGAGTTGTCCGATTTGCCACCTAACCGAAAACCCATAGGGCTTAAATGGGTCTATAAACCGAAGAGAAATTCAGATGGAGTGGTGACAAAACACAAAGCAAAGACCGGTTGCCAAGGGATATGTTCGAAACAAGGAATTGACTTTGAAGAGGTATTTGCACCAAAGGTGGCGATTGGATACTATCGGGTTGATACTAGCCATGGCAACAAATAAGGGGTGGGAAGTTCACCATCTTGATGTAAAGTCAGCCCTTCCTCAATGGAGAATTGGAGGAAGAAGTTTATGTTGAACAGCCAGAGGGTTTTGTGGAGAAAGGCAAAGAAAATAAAGTGTTGAAGCTGAGCAAGGCATTATATGGTTTGAGACAGGCTCCAAGGGCCTGGAATGTCAAGTTGGACAAAAGTTTGAAGAAATTGCAGTTTAGCAAGTGTCCAAGTGAACCAGCAGTTTACACTAGGGGAGTTGGGAGGAAGGCAGTGGTACTTGGTGTGTATGTTGATGATTTGATAGTGACAGGAGAAGATTCTGCTGAAATTGAAATCTTCAAGAAACAGATGACAAATGAATTTGATATGAGTGATTTGGGACTACTTTCATTCTATCTAGGAATTGAAGTGGATCAGCAGAAGGATTATGTCACAATAAAGCAATCAAGCTATGCTAAGAAGGTACTAAGTCAGTTTGGTATGGAGGATTGTAATCCAACCAAAATCCCAATGGATCCAGGGTTGAAGCTGGATGCAGACAAAGAGGGAGTGAGAGTTGATGTCACTGAATACAGAAGGGCCATAGGATGTTTGAGGTATTTGCTACATACTAGGCCAGATTTGTCTTATTCAGTGGGTGTGGCAAGCAGATTCATGGAGAAGCCCACAAAGAAACATCAACAAGCAGTCAAACAGATTATGAGGTATCTGAAAGGGACTGTAGACCTTGGGTTGGTGTATACTCAGGGTGGAAAGGAAGAACAAATCATTGGTTATTCATACAGTGACCATGGTGGAGACTTGGTGGGAAGAAGGAGCACTTCAGGCATGGCATTTTACCTGAATGAGAGCTTGATTAGCTGGTGCTCTCAGAAGGAGAAGACAGTGGCAATCTCTTCCGTGAGGCTGAGTTCATGGCTGCTACAATGGCAGCAAGGCAAGCTGTTTGGCTCGGAAGGTTGCTGGGAGAACTCACAGCAAGTGCTCCAAAGTTGGTGACATTGTTTGTTGACAATAATTCAGCAATTGCTCTAATGAAGGATCCAGTTTTTCATGGAAGGAGCAAACACATAGAAATCAAGTACCACTTCATAAGAGAGTGTGTCGAGAGAAAGCAGATAGCAGTGAAGAGAGTAAGCACCACAGAACGAAGGCGGACACTTTGACAAAGCCACCGGGGCGGTGATGCTTGGTGTCATGAATCATTTACTTGAGTCCGAAGGCTTGAGGTGCATCAGGCTTAAGGGGAGTATGTTGGGTTAAGCTTGCTGCAAGTGAAGTTCAATGTGTACCGTGATGCTAGTGAAGCAAGGGAGGTGACCGTTGGAACTCAAACCGGCAAGCGGAGCGGAAACGGTTGGCGCCGCCGAACGCGGTGGCGTGGCGTATGACGACGCCTACGGGCAGTTCCATGTATCTAGCCAGTTATGTGTGTGTGTTTAAATTTGAAAATTGTTGTAACCTACTTGAGTATAAGTAGTGTGGATGTGTTGTGGCGCAGGTTAGCGCTTGTATTCACTTGTAAACATCAGTTATTTGTGAGAAGTGAAAAGGGGCACGCTCCCTGGCATCCTCGGCGGTTCAGCTGATCGATCTCGTGTTCTTGTGCGTTCTTTGTTCTAGGTTAGCCAATCTTAACTTGTATGCCGTGATTAGTGATCCATTATCTTCAACATACATAGCAAAAGCCATATTTAAAAGTCCAAGTGATCGACTTAAATATTTGAAACATAAAAAAGATAGCATCATTGCCAGGCTTTCGCTTCCGTGTCCTCGCCACCGCATAAGCTGGTTACCGGTGGCCTGCACTAGTAGAGAAATAGTTTTGAAGAATACACACGTCACTGATAAAGCGTTATCAGTGCCGCGAACATGTAAAAAAATGCGTCACTGATAGCAGTTAAGACGCGTCACTGATAGCGTTGGCATAGCGTTCTATCAATTCTACTCAGGGTTTAACCCCGTTCACAAAAAAAGAAAAGAACAAATGTACATGGAAGCTCTGATTGACAGGTGATCGTCATCATCCTTAACTGTCGCAGGCAATAATTGTGCAGATTATTACATTTTTTGTGCCCGTTACCACCGTTGTCATTAGTTCCATGAACTGATGTAACAAACATAGAAAAGACATACATAACAGGACGCGACTGTGCGAAACAATAACACAATTAATGTAACCTTTAGCAAACTCTGCTCTAAATCAACGGGCGAGTTCTGTGCTCAGAAGTGCTGCAAGATTACTATAAGATCCTGTAGTTTCGCCCTCGGTGCTGGCGGTGTAGCTGCCAACCTCAACCTGCTCAAGAGCCATTTGCGCCTCGGGGGTTTCTGGCATTTGATCAGAAAATCGCCGAAGCTCCACAGCGACCTGTCCCATGGCCGGCCTTGCAGTACCTGGAACAGCGATGCATCGGCTCACAAGCTGCGCAGCTGCATAGATCAGTCCCTTGTTCGCTTCCTCGACTATGTCAGGGTCTAGAAGTTCACCAAGGGTGCCATTTCCCATGCTCTCCTGAAACATCAAGGTCAGGTTCTTCCATTCTTTGACCTGTGGATTCTTACCAGTCAAGAGCTCAATCAGGACGACCCCGACGCTGTAGACGTCGGTCTTCTCGGTTATCTGGTGGTCCTTGAGAAACTCAGGATCAAGGTAGGCCAGCGTGCCCTTGGGCACCACCTGCACGTTGTCATTGATAGTTGAGCACCCGAAGTCAGACACCTTGGCCACCCATCCTTTGCCGAGCAGAATGTTCTGAGGCTTGATGTCGCCGTGGAGCGTCGGGTGCGGCGGCGAGTGGAGGTGCGCCAGGGCCTCCGCGGTCTCCGCAGCGATCCTCAGACGGGTCGGCAGTGTCACCCGGCGCCGAGGCGTGCCGTAGAGTAGATCGCCTAGGGTCCCGTTGGGCACGAACTCGTAGACGAGCATGGGGGCCTCGAAATGGAGGCAGCAGCCGAGGAGCCTGACGATGTTTGGGTGGTTGACGCGGCAGAGCACGACCAGCTCCTGGACAAACTCCTGCGTCCTGGTCTCATCAATCTGCTTGCATCTCTTCACGGCGACGGTGGTCAATGATGCATCAGCAGCAGCAGCACCGCCGATGGTGGCCTTGTAGACGCTGCCATGTGCTCCTTCACCGACGACGTTGGACTTGTGGAAGCCACGTGTGGCCTTCACTAGGTCTCCTCTGTCATATAACTTGAAGGAGTTGTTGCCATCTGTTTCGAGAATTCGCGACAACATCCGGCCTCCGTGCTGCTCAAAGTAGGCTTGTCTTTTTCTTGCTCGCCTTGTGGAGGAAAACTTGGGTTGAAAGAAAAGCAATCAGGGCAAACAAAAAGTCCGGCCGAAATTCCTGGAGACATATGATAATCAGAAATTAATAAAAGAAATAGTAAAACCTTTTTGCATACCCAAAACTGTCCTATATATATATATATATATATATATATATAACCTGGTCAATTTTCCCATATTAGTTGTTAGGCTGGTATTGAAAATTTAAATAAATCACATTTGGAAATGCATATGCATGGAATGCTTATTTGGAGTACAGATAAAGGAGGTAATCTATTTGATTGTATATCCCTGCCCACGCGCGGATACCATCCAAGCCAATTTTAATCGTCTCATCCAAAGAATACATCCAAGCCTTATAAATATAAAGGGGCAAGGCCGATTGAGGTGTCTAATTCTAACTAAATAAATCTAGCATTATTTTTTATGCCTTTAATTTATCCCTTAAACTCTATTTTTTTACCACATGAGACGGTGTGCCAAGCCTTGGGTACACCGGTATCAAAGACGTGCTCATTTTTATCTATCTTCTCAAAATAAGTTAGGAGTTTTCTTTACTGGCCTGACTCATCCATAAACTACAGCACGGAGTCGGGCCGTTTGCAGCCAGAACAAACAGTGCCCGACTATATGGAGTTGCTTTACAAAATTGTTAGAGAACAATTTTCCTATTTTTGCCATAAGGTAAATGAATTACAGAGTCCGATCCGTCCGTGTAATTCTCGCTTTCCAAGAAGTCAAATATATCTTCAATTTTAACCAAATATGTATATGAAAATATTGATATTTATGGTGCAAAATTAATATCATCAGATGAGTCGTTGAATATTTTATTATAAATTTACTTAGAGATACAATTGTTTCTAATATTTTTTTTACAAATCTAGTTAAATATAATATAATTTGACCAGCACAAACTCTATAGTGAAACTTTTTGGAACCGAGAGAGTAGCACCGGAAGTACTAGGATTTGTATCAAGAAATGATTTGTGAGAGTGCTGTCGGAGGGGCTCACGGCGACGTGTTTCAGTCAAAGCGGCGCTGGCGGGAGGAGACGGTGGCTAGGGTTATGGCGGGGGTGGTGGCGCGTGCATGGGGAGAGAGGAGGAGGAGGCGGCGGCTTAGAGAGAGAGAGGGAGGCGCAGGGAGAGAGGGAGAGGAGAGGTAACGGCCTTTTTGGCTCTTTCTTTGCTTAAACATTCAATGGTTACGTGGCCCCTTGTATTTATGGTCCCGCGAGACTTGTCTCCTAAGCAACCTCGGGGATCCTTATCGGATTTGGATTCTCCTTTCCTATTTTAACAAACTTGACTTACTAAACTTAACCAACTCTTTCCTAACTAACCTGGACTCGATATGGTAGTTGACAGTGTGGAATCATTGGCGGCGCCACAAATGCTACAGTAATTCCTGAGCACGCGTGTAACCCTAGGGCGCGCGTCGGGCTGCCCGTTTGTCATGGCACAACACGAGGAGGCCCAAGGGGCCAGGCACGCGTGCACCTAGGAAGGCCAGCGGCCTGCTGCCACCGCCGCCATGGTCTCGTCATCTTCATCATCAAGGCAATATTATTTAGGAAATAAAATAAAAGGAAAATAGAATAAAGATTGCTTAGAAGCCAAGTCTCTCTAGGACTATAAATACCAAGGGATATGTAATCATTTGATTTTAAGCAATAAACAAATAGGGTTTATCCCTTATTTCTCTCTCGCTCACGCGCCGCCATCTTCTTCTCCTCGCGTGTCGCTACCCGCCGCTGCCTCCCGCCGCGACGCTGCCCCCACCGCCGCCCACTTCCCCCGACCGCCATCGTCGATGCCTCAGCCCCCGGCTTGGCTCTAACACCTGGTATCTAGAGACCAACCGATCCTTCGGCCGCCATCGTAATCAAGATCCATGGCTCCCACCCCGACGAATTCATGGCGGACATCCAGCGCCATGGCCGATCTTTGGGAGAAGATGTTCGCGCCACTCTAGGAGAAACCCCAAGAGGAACAACCTCCGCCCCGTCGATCAAGAATATCTGCAACGACGCCTCCACCGACCCGCGTGGCCACGCCGTTAATGGCGCTACTGCCCGGCCACGAGCGCCCATCCCCGGCCGCCCTCGTCACCAACAGCCCGGCGACATCCCCATCAACGGCACCCACGCCAAATCAGATCTGGATGCCACTATCAACAACGTCGTTATGGAGCCACAATAGGTTGTGATCACCACCACCAAGGAGGACATTACCATCAACGCACACCAGCTGTTCGATGAAAAGCCTACCCAACTAGGCCAACATCTTGTGGCTACAAAAATTGAACAGGTAAGTCCCTACATCACAAGAAACACCATCTCTGACACAGCTCACATCAGACACGTTAACGCAATCACCGACGCCACAAAGGCGTAGCCCAACATCGCCAACATCGACAACGCCATCGACAATACCGCCCGGCGTCAACAACCTCACCCTCGATGTCATCATCCTCAACACCTCCAACACGACAACAACACCAACAACATCATCATCAATGGCTCCGCAGTCACCAGGTAGGTCCACTCCAATCCACATGGTGCCACCATCATTGATGCCACAACGACGTCGCCCGACATCGCCCTTGACGCCGACTTCAACATCCTCAGCCCTGACGTCGCCATCAAGATCAACAATGCCATCGGCGACACCAACAACAGGCGGCGTCTATGATGGTCGCCAACACCGACTACTCCATCAATGACGATGACAACCCCGATGTTCTCGACGTCGCCGACGCCATGAATGCCAAAAGCGTTCCCACCTTCACAGATCGCGCACTGGCACCAACAACTTCGGCAGGCGAGCACCTGTACATGCCAGGCATGGGGACCCTAGCACTGACTGCGCCCCCATCAGCTCCTCGCCGAAGGTTCACACTGCTGCCACTCAAGCCGGTGCCTTCTCCAGTTGCTACAGTGTCCCATCAACAGCTCACGACATACCTTTCGTTTATCGGCATGACCAAAGAGATGCTAGTTGAGGACTGGGGAGTTCTCATGCGAGTCCCGTGCGTGCCTTCGGACCTCCCACCAACAACGACACAAGCGGCAGCCTCGCCCCGCCTCGCTAAGGCGACTCCCCTAAATGACTACATCAACTCGCCGAGAGCTATGTCCCCAAGCATCGGCATCAATAGGGTTTCACCAAGTCCACCTCTTCATCCTCGTACTTCATGACGCTCTTCGGGCTGCCGCACAACAACATGAGCCCCACGATATGGAAGTGGCACTAATTCGCCCCCACGGACTCAACGCTTCTCCAACATCGCCGCCTATCCCTTTGACGGTCTACATGTTAGTTAGTGTTTATCCATTGTAATCTTGTCAATTCTTGTAACAGGATGTAGATGCATTTAGGTGTTTACATTTACTTGTAATGCACGTTTGTATTTAACGTAGATTCTTGGATACTTTGGAGACTGCCGGTTGTATGCGAAACCGCTTCAGGGCGACTTCTCAGCACAGCGGGGCGCCGTGCATGTCGCCGAGTGACCCGGAAAATAAAGGCGCACCGTGCAGCTGTGAGTTGTGGCGAGGAATGTGGATCGCGCCTGTTATATTGAGCGAGAATTGCATCAAGAAAGCTGCACCGTTATCGCAGTGAAAACCTCTCTCTCTCGTGTTCCTGTTCATCATCTTCCAGTTATGGTTCTAGTCGCCGCGGTCACCACTCGCCGGGGGGCGGCGTCGCCGAGCTCCATTGACGGAGCTTGGTTCCATCACTACAACCACCACATCAACGATTCCACCCACAATGGCAACAATGAGCACAAGGTGGACATGGGAGACGCGACAGCTCGGTGCCCCTACAGCCGGACACCCTAGCATTCGGCGTCATCGACAACTTCATGCCTTACGAGGCCCCCTCACAAAGCTTAAGCGTCGCAACTGTCATCAACCGCGAGCTACAACTCACTGCCAACACCGTCGAGCACCAGGCAACAACTACGGCATCCTCGCTTCTCCAGGGAATCACCCGCTACAACAACAACCACTATGTTCCTGTAGCTTCACTTCAACTCCAGGACCTGCTACAGCATAGGGGAGTATCACGGCATTCCCTAGCAGTGAGGCTTCATACCCCCGTCTTCGACAACACTGGGCGCAGCCCGCCCCTCGCCAGCATCTTGATACTGGAGGAGATGCCATGTCTTCTTCTGCCAACAGTGATGGTGGTCTTCTTCGGCACAAACAGCCAACCAGTAGCATTCACCTCGACCGTCGACGAATTCAACCCCACCAAGAACAATGAGAGCAACACCGACCTCCTCATGACCATAGTACATCAGTCAGCTATGAGCAACTATCACCTCGTATACCTTGCAGGAGCACCGTGCGATCCAAGCACCAAGACCCAGTACATGCTCTACATTGACTTCAACAACATACTCAAGGCAACTGTCGAGCAGAACTACATCGGCCATCCTCTACATAACATCGACACCCAGTACGCCTCGAAAAATTGGCAACAACTCCTTACCAACATCTACACCAACAAGGCTGCCCGTGAGGTACTCGGCCACCTTCGCCTGCATGTCGGCAACGCAACAACCGTTACGTCTCATCACCACCAACACCCTTTCGCCTTGGTGGATATGTGAACGCGAGGACGCGTTGACTGGGGTGGGGATGTCACAGCCCAACACGAGGAGGCCCAATTGGCTTGGCGCGCGTGCGCCCAGCAAGGCCAACGGCCTACTGCCGCCCATCGTCTCGTCATCTTCATCAACAAGACAACATTATTTACGAAATAAAGTAAAAGGAAAATAGAATATAGATTGCTTAGAAGCCAAGGCTCCCTAGGGCTATAAATACCATGGGATCGGATATGTAATCATTTGATTTTAAGCAATAAATAAATAGGGTTTATCCCTTATTCCTCTCTCGCTCTCGCTCATGCATGCGCCGTCATCTCCTCATGCGCCGCATAGCACGCAGCGCTGCCCACCCGCCGCCCACGCCCTGACCGCCGCCGTCAAGCCCTCCGCCCCCTGGTCGGCTCTAACACCGTCGCACCTCCTCGGGCCCTTAATGGCCCGTTCTCCGCCGGGTTGTCTGGTCCACGTTGGACGTGTGGCATGATCACATACAAAGTGTAGCGGTGCAATTGAGCAAGTTAATTATTTAGTTGTTACTAGAACATCGAGTAAATTGTGGTCCGACTCCTATGTTGTAGTAGCAGCAACGTAAATCTGAAGGCCTCAATGTGCTTCTACACTTTAGAAACACCGGTGAAACAAATTGGAAATACTGTTGGATTTTAAGGTATTATGTGCCCTTTTTTTGGTGAAGAAAATTCGATTGCAAGCTAAACTTAGTTCAAGCAGATGAACCTGCAAGTTCGATAAATAAAAATTAATGTGTTGCAGCTTAAGAAAAATGCTCCTACCAGTGGCCACTCGTGCTGGGAGAGGGAAGGGATCTTCCTGGCATTTTTGCAATATATGCATTTCCTCGGGTACCCGCACGACAATGACAAGTGAATGAACCAATTGTATTCTTGCACACTCCGTAGCACTTATCACCGAGAGCGCACTCATCAACATCTGCAATAAACACGTAACGTCCACATTTAAAAAAAAAAGAGCCAACGGATCATATATATGGTGCTCTCATATGTGTATCTTGGTACATATGGTCCAGGGAAGTATATGTATACCGAGTATGTGATGATACTAACTGGACTATTTGGTGTAGTATGTATGTCTAGTATACAAATACAAATATACATATAATACATGGTCATACTTATTTTATATAATACTACATTGGTATTACGACAATATACTAGAAAAAATGTGGGCTATATTTTTTTTTCACATAGTAAGATTTGGAGTGTCTTAAATGAGTTTATAAACATATTCAATCTAATAAACGAGTATGCACCCATATGCAAGATATGGTTTATTGAAGATAGAAGTAGTTAAACCGAGAATATATAGAAGAAAATCATCCTATATAAATAATTTTTATATAAGGTTCTGAGTGAAGTTAAACCACTCAAAGGATCGTAGTGTAGGCTGGCATATATCTACTAGATAGATAAGCGAGCTTCGCTGCGCTTGTTTTAGCCTTGTGCATGTTCTTGTTGTTGTTTTGGTTAAAAAAAAAGATAATAGGCCACGAAAGCTTGCCGACTTAATTCTTCGGTGTGTTTCCACTATAGAGTGGACGCACTATGCACCCTATCGGTCACCTCTCGTTAAACAACTATTATCGAGATGGTAGTATAGACTTGGACATGATATTACCGGCCAACTCTCGATCCAAGGACAATTTGTTAGCGAGGTGGTAAGAGCAGCAGGAGGCGGTGCGATTGGCTGTAGCACCGGATGGGGCATGGGGGCCATATGCTCAAATCTTTTCATGAGATGTTTTGTACCGCCTCAGCAACAACTTCATGAGATGTTTGTTTTTTTTTTTTTTTGTGTTGCCAAACACTCTTTCTGCAAACACTTCAACGGTGATGCTTCTTATTTTATTGTACTCTCAGAAAGGGATGGGGTGGGATGAAACTAAACAAAAGTTTGTCCCAACTTCACATGCCATCAGTGGGCCTAGTACAAACAAATGCTGGATTTGACGACACTTCTCAAGGATATAGCTGTAGGCTTAGCTGCTGGATTTGACGACACTTCTCAAGGATATAGCTGTAGGCTTAGCCGGGGCTCACGAACCTCAGGGCGCTGCCACTGGGGCTCGCGGCCTCTAGGGCGTGGCCATTGGGGCTATATGTATCCATGTTGTCCAGTTTTGATGATGTTTATTGTCAACATTCCAACATTCTCATTCTATATTCTTTTCTCTTTTATCTTGATTACCGTAACTGGCGACGGCGGTCGAGGACGGCAGTGACACGCGTGTCGGAGTGTGGAGGACACGTACATGGTACGCTACTTGTGGACCGGTTTGGTGGTTAGAGCCTCAAAACCATCGGGCGGCAGGTTTCGCGGGTTTGGGTCTCGGAACCTCGGCGCGGAGGTTCCAAGGTGGAAGGGCGACACGTGGTAACATCGAGGAGTGCGATCGGCGAAGCTACAGGTGGGGAAGGCACGGTGGTCGCCGGATCAATTTATCCCGACTGAGATCATATTGCCCTTGGTAATGGTGTGGCTCATTTAGTAACTAGGGGTAGTATAGTCATTTGGATAAGAACTACTAGAAAGCCGCGCGGCTTTGCCGCGCCGCATACTGAATTTGGACCGGTGTTTGGTCAGCTTCAGATGGAATGTGCAAGCACATTATGCTTGTGATGGATATTAGAGTGGCCAATTGAAAGCTTGAAACTTGAAACATATTACGCATAGATATGTAAATTAGATCGCTTTCATAGTATAGTTGTAATCAGTCATATCCGATCACGCTGCCATAAATTGGACGTTTGCAAGTGCTGTTGCTTCTTGGCCATTATGAGAATCGTCAGAAGAAATCGATCCAGGCTGCAAGAATTGAAATGCTCGAAAATCCACTTTGTACGCTTTTACTACGAAAACCCAAGTATTAAGCTATCTGTCCTTATTAAATATGTTAATGTACCATATGCACAACATTCATCATCTTATTTTTTTGTAGAGGAAGTTTAAATCCTGCAAGTGAGTCAGCCCACAAATGTCACTAATGTCACTGAACAATTTTTAGCAATAATTTATAAATGAGTAGTTTGTGCTCAGTATACACAAAACATTGTAGTTAATTAGCGGCAGTGAGTAATGTATCTACAGATATTTGAGTTTTAAATTGCATTAACCATGATGGGAAGAGAATGAAATTCATATAATCATGTGAAACAAATCTGAAGCAAATTCCACTTACTGGTACTAAGCTCAAGAATTTTTTCCAGATTGCTAACAAAGCAAAATGTGAAGACAATTTTAACCTTTACCAAACCTGGTTTAAGGACCCTATGTATTTGTCGCATGTTTTCTGGATTTATGAAGCACATTCTGCAATCTGTAGCCGGTAGAGAGTTTCAAAGGCACTCACATGGAGTTTACTGAAGCAAACAATAAATATTGCATAGGTAGGGGCTGCCTGTAAGACACCAAATATTTCAGTAAATTCCTGAAATCTCAATGTATTTCAGGCGGGAGGGTTAGCTGCCCTCCAAAAAGGGTAAACAAATAACATGCCATGTATATAAGAATGTATTGGTACTTTTTTTTCCTCACCTATGTGCAGAGTATCTTTTTTTCCTCACCTATGTGCAGAGTATCTGAAGACATCCATCATCCTATTTTTGCAGAGGAAGCGAAATCCTGCAAGTGAGTCAGCCCACAAATCTCACTAATGTCACTGAATAATTTGTAGGAATAATTTACAAATATGAGTAGCTTGTGCTCGGTATACACAAAACATTGTAGCTAATTAGCGGCAATGAGTAATGTATCTGCACATATTGAGTTTCAAATTGCATTAATCATGATGGGAAGAGAATGATATCCATATAATCATGTGAAACAAATTTGAAGAAAAATCCACTTACTGGTACTAATCTAAGCAAAGTTTGAAGGAAAATCCACTTACTGGTACTATCTAAGCAAGAAAACACAACCGAGAAAAGTATCCAAAACTCATGTAATTTGTATCATGAATATGTGAGAAGGTTCTCAACTGTGAACCTGATGTATCATAACTGATTTATGAGTCTCAAACCATTGTAATGGACAGATACGTTTTGGCTAGAGCGGGGAAAATATATGGAGGAGAGTATAGCCCAAATATGTTAACCTAAAGAACAGCAGAAGGATACTATCCTGGTTGCTAACACAACTATTATAAGACTCACTAATCTAGACCTTCATTACAATAGATAATCATGAACCTTAAGCTAGTGGAGACATTGTGGGCAGCCTTTTGTTTTGTGTTGGCATTCTATCAAGCATCTGAAAGGCAAACATGGAGGTGAGAGAGGGAAGGGCATATGGAACAGACCTTGAGCTGCGTCAGTGGAAAGGGCCGTCCGGAGAGAGGAAGCAGGGGAGGAGGCACGGGACGGTGGAGGAAAAGGGAAGAGTCATCTGCTGCGAGATCCGGTGGCCGAGCTGAGGCAGCGCTGGTGATGCCGCGTCCATGTAGGTGGCCGCCTGAGCCAAGGCTGAAACCTGCAGCACGACGGCACGGGGAGGGGCACGCTTGCACCGTGGCTGGTCCAAGTGCCGGGCGCAGCCGGGCCACGTTGTTGCTCCACGCAGACTGAGGGGCGGAGAGGACAGCGTGGGGAAGGCAGGGAGGCCCTCGGCGCACGGACTCTGGTGAATCTTCGAGGTCACCCGAGGCTGCGTACAATCAACAATTATTTTTGGCCGCATGATTTAAATTGCCTGACGATCGGACGGCTAAAGATTTGCATACGACGTGGCACGTTGAGGTGCTCGAGCTTGAACTTTAGATTCGATAGGTAGAGATAAGTAGTGATGGCAGCCCTCTCCATTTTGCAATTTTTCCTTTTGGGTTTCTGTCTAAAGTTGATGTACTGTGTGAACTACGAAAACTTTGTAGTGAACTGTGTTTGTAGGAAGTGCAGCCCTTAGTCTGCTCATGCCCTCTGGGCTTTGTCTCTCAGATCGTGTTCTTCTTCTCTTTCTTCTCTATTGAACTCGATTTCTTCGTTTGTGGATCGTTTTGATTGATTTTTTTCTTGCTTGGGATCATCTATGTCGTGAACCTAATCAATTCTTTGAAGAAATTTGGTTGAGTCCATGTGAGCACATAGATCGGAGCAAGTTCATGGCTACGTTTTTAGGAAACATGTTTTTTTGCACTTGATTTGATTTTCCCATTGATTCGTCAGGTGAAGTGCTGTGATCTCTTGGGATTAGCCTCTCCTCAGTGCCTAGTTCATATGGTTCAAGTTTCACGGCCTAAAGTTTTGATTTGAGTAAGTCTTCATTGATTTTGTGTTCTTGGTGATTTTTTTGCGAGCAACTTCGCCAATAGCGGGACGTGTCTGGTATCAATACAGGACAGGTCCGGTATTTCCAACTTTCAAGTTTGGAGCTGAAATTTTGTGGAGGTGTTCCCCATGGTGTATAGAAGCTATGGTTAAAATTTCATGTTTTTGGACATCTATTTATGAGGGTTTAGATTTTTCTTCCATTGTATGCTGTGTTGTCTGAGAGGTTCTGATATTACCGGACACGTCCGGTATTGAGTCCAATATTTGCTGAAGATGTACTGATTTCTTCCTAGATTGGTCGTTTGACTCCATTTTGGGTTGTGTTGCGTTGGAATTCTATCATTCCATGGACATCATCTAGGTGCTTTTTCACCGCTTGGCTTGAGTATTCAAGATTCGGGACCTTGCTTCTTTTCAATAGAAGTGAAGAGTCTCATTTTCTTGTCTATTGGTTCGATGATCTTTGGATTCTCGTCTAGCTTGATTTGTGGTGAGTCATTGTGTTTCGAGGAACATCCACTCTTCTCTAGGGTCATTGCATCACGGGGGTTGCAGTTGCTTTTTGGAGTCTAAATTTAGGACAGTGGCCAAATAATTCGAAAGAATTTTTAGGCTCCCATTCACCTCCTCTCTGGTGTCAAGGCCACCAAGTTGCTGCCACCGGGTCGCAGCCATGGGGCTCGTGGCTATCGGCCCGTGGGCCTCGAGGCTTGGTTTCCAAGGAGTGGTCACCGGTCCTTGCAACCTCCGCGTCACCCTTCCGCACGGGAATGGGCGGAAACCCTAGCCACCACCGAAACTCCACCTCCTCCCCTCCCCTCGCCTTGCCACCACCAGAGGGAGCTGCATGGAAACCCGCGCGGCTCCCTAGAATGGCGGGGGGCGAGGCCCTTCACCTGCACGGGTCGCGAGCTCTCCGGCGGGGAATATGCTTTGTTGGCCCCACTCTCCTCATCCTCGTCTTTGTCTATGTTCGGGCGGTCGGCGCGGCATATCCAGCCTCCCCGACTCACGGATCCGCTGGCGCTCCTTTTCCTCGCCTCTAGCTGGCCTCCGGCGGCCGGTGAAGCGGATCGGCTTCCTATGCTGAGATCCACGTCTCCCTCGGATGGATCTGCGGCCTCGGACATGGCTCTGGCAGCTGGGCGGCCCGGCTGCCCTTTGCTGCGTGGCAAGGTGGCGCCCCGGCCACCATCATAGCCGCAGTGGCACGGGTCTCGGTCTCCGGCAGTGCGGGAATGTGGAGGGACGAACCTCTAGAGGGTGGGCGCACCACCTCCGGTGCATCACCACCTCTTCCCTATTTCCGTCGGCTCGGGCATCCTTGGGGCGATCGGGCGGTGGATGTGGGCCCATGGGCTGGATCCGTCATGTAAATCTCGGGCTGGTGTTGTGTAGTTGTCGGCGTGCCCTTGAGCGACTTCTCATGCGTCGGCTCACCGTCGTCGAGCCTCCTTGCGTCCACCCCACCGGCGCCGAGACTTACCGCAGCCGCGGACCCCTCCCCACCCCTCCGCCGCTTGATCACGGCGTCCGGCGTCGCTTTGCCAGGTGGCCATTGTTGGCGGTCACTATCATACAAATTATACCGCCAACTTAGTCATATGACATAGCAAAATAACGTACTATTGCCGCACAAACCTTTGCTATTAATCTAGTTCCACTTGTATTCAAAGAAAATATGTTTTGCGAGGCATAAACGTGGAAAGCAGGTAAAAATACGTTAAAAGGTAGAGGAAAGCGCACATCGAGCTGCGCTTTGGACAAGGGAATGCCACCGGGCCAAAACCAACCACTACTACAAAATTGATTTTACGTGGTGTTCGATTTTATTTTCCGTGGCGGGCATTTTAGAAACCGCCACGGAAAATAGGTAACTGGCACCCCCTCCGGCCGAAGGAAAAACCGCCCGCGATTAATCGATTAACCGTGGCGGACATTGTATAAAAATAACCGCCACGGTTAATAGGGATTAAGCGTGGCGGGCATTTTTAATGTCGCCACGGTTAATCGATTTGTCGCGGGCGATTATTGTAATAAGCCCGCCACGAAAAATGAGGCCCAACCCATCAGCCCAAAGCCCATTTCCGTGTCCACGGATATATATCAAAGACTTAGAAACCAAGTCGTATCCACTCCAAACACCTCATCCCCACCCTCTCTCTCTCTCTCAGTGTATCCACTCCTCTCCCTCTCCAAGTCCCGTATCCACTCCTCTTCCTCCTCTCCCTCCTCTCTAAGTCCCGGCCCACCTCTCCCATGCAACCGACGGCGACGCACGCGAGCTTGGAGGCGCGGGCGGCGAGGGTGCGGCCCTACCGGCCTCGCGGCGGCCCTTCCCGGCGGTGGCTCGGCGGGCTCGAGGCGCGGGCCTTCGGGCCGGCTCCGGCGCCCACGAGCACCGCGAGTGCGCCTCGAAGCGCGGCGGTGGCGGATGCGGCGCCCTCGGCGCGGCATCCTCGAGCGCTGGGCGGTGGCGAATGCGGCGTCCTCGAGCACGGCATCTCGAAGCCTTGGCGGTGGCGGATCCGCGTCGGCGGCGGCGGATCCGGCGTCTCCTACCCGGATCCAGCGTCCTCAAGCAGCGCGCGGCCCCCCGGGGAAATCCGGTGGCGGCGGTGGCAGGTCCGCGCCGGCGGCGAAGGAGCCGACCGTGGCGAAACCCCTAACGGGCCCGCGGCCCGATCGGGCCCGTTAGGGTTCGGATCGGGTTTTTTTTTTTTTTTTTTTAATTTATTTACCATGGCGGGCATTCAGAAGAAGTCCTCCACGGTTAATCTCTATTTTCCGTGGCGGGCATTGTTAAAAAGTCCACCACGGTTAATCGATTTTGCGTGGCGGACATTTGCCCGCCCACGGTTAATCGCTCGACAACCGCGTGACCCTAGCTGCGTGGCGGTTTTAATGTCCGCCACGGAAAATCAAAAAAGTCCGCCCACGGAAAATCATTTACGTAGTAGTGAACGCGAATCGGACCAAAGCACCTGGGGGACGCAACCTACAATGGGCCACAAACCCACCGCAAAGGCATGGCGCGAGGCGGGCCAAACCTGGGCCGCCGCCCAGTCTTGGCGGCGCCATGGGTCTGGCTCCGTTCCCGCCGCGCTTTTGCCTTGACCCGCGTCTGAAGGAGGAGAGGCGGTGCATGAAGGTGTTTTTCGGGATGGCGCCAAGAATTTCCCGCCAAACGCCCGAAACCTCCCTAGAACAAGGATGGCCCTCCATTTCCTCTTGCTTTTCCCTATATAAAGAGGCCCTTGCCTCTCTTTGTAACTCACCAATTCACCAATTCACATCATTCAATAAAGGATCACACTTTCCATCACACACTTCACCATGTGATCCATCAATCACCCCACATTCCTTCGGGAATTACACTCCACGTCTCACATATAGGGTGGTTTAGAGATCGCCAAGACACTTTCGAGTGAGTGAGAGAGTGAAAGGTAGAGAGAGAGAAAGAGAGGAGTAGCGACCGCAGATCTTGTGCGGCGTAAGGATTTGCGACGCCCATCCGGCTGACGGAGTGCCGGACCTGTCGGCTCCCGCCTCCATACCTTGTACCTCTGCGGGTAATCTTTCGGCTTGGTGAAAGATATTCGTGTCTTACCTTCGATTACCATTCTTAAGTTCCACGCTATCATTTATTATGTCGAGATTACGGGATCGTTGTTTACCTTCCGGTAAATGCTCTAGTAGAGGGTCCCTCGATGAAGACGGGATACCCCGATCGACGCTAGAGTAGTGACAAGTAACGTAGGCGTGGTGTCTAAGTTATGAATCACCCTCGTTTGCTTAGCAACCCACGGTAGTGAGGTAGGGGATAGGTGGTGACAGCCCTATTAAGCCTTTGTATTCCTCCACGTCCGGTTGCGGAGTAGAGCGCGTAGGACCGGCATCGCTTGGCGGACCAAGTGCAACCCGGTGCCCAGTAATACTCCGCTTAATAGAAAGAGTAGCGACTTAGTCTAAGTCTTTGAAGGAACACATCACTTCCATGATCACCTCCTATGCTTGACCCTCGATAGCTAGGAAGAAGAACAGACTTAGCGCCCGTTCCTCGTGGAAATTGATACCTGGAATACTTCTAGGTGAAGTGCTACAACGGTACTTTTCCGCGGCGCTTTTGCGGACTTTGCCGCTTACGCTAAGAAATACCAACGGCCGTGTCCACGACCGGTGACCTTCTTTGTGGTACGGTGTTCTATAGATGCATGTGTAGGAGCCCGGTGTTTGTCGTGGGCATGCCGGCGATAGGGCTGTGTGCTCTTTGGTTTCCTATACTACACGTGCATATACGGTCTTATGAGCTTTTGTCATGAGCATCTTTGGCGGTGGGGCTCGTTATCCACGTGAACCCTCCCCTTGTGCCTCTTGTCGGGGAGGGAGCGCCGTTTCTTGAGTGACGGCGTCGCCCCTACCTATACTGCGGTGGCGGTGACAACGCGTCGTGGCGTTTGGGGCATCGATAGCGAGGAGCACTTGCGAGGGTTATGGGCGCTTCTCGTCTAGCTCTCGGCTGGACCAATGGTGATGATTTCCTTCTTGAAGGCGTCGTTGAAGAACCTCGCACCGCCTTCTCTCCTCCCGTCTCTAGGTCAATGCGGTTCTCCAAGGCACAAGACTCGGGTGAAAGCCCTTGCTAAGCTCCACGCTTGGTCGGCGATGATTACGTTCGGTGTCATTCACATCCTTGGAGGCGTTGTCGAAGAGCTATTGTTCCATGGTGTTCTTGTTTTTCTCCTTGTTTGTGGGTGTGCCACCTTTCGCCCCTTACGTTGGGGCGTTTGTTGTTGTTTGTTTTTCCATATTCATGGATATGCCACAAACTCACCTCAATGTTGGGGCTATTGTCTTGGTTTTAGCCGGTTTTTCAAAATTAACAGAGACGAATGCGTTTGTATTATCGGGCTTCAAGAGCCAAACGATCAATGAAAATCATGTGAGCCTCCCCCCCCGTTTGTTGGACAAAACAAAGAAAAAGGCTCCAAGATGTGGCCTCTAGAGCACGGTTTGTCGGGCCACGACCAGCAACCTCATAGCCTCGAGACCTTTGCCGCCACCACCGGTGCTTGCGGCATCACATCAGAAGGCAGCTAGGAAGAAAGAAAGAGCCACTTAGGAAATTGAAAACATAGAGAAGTAAAGGCAAGTATAGTCATTTTATTCTTTTGGTCTACATGTGAACCTAGTTTGGCGAATATATTTCCAAAGTAGCTTTAGCTTCAACGAAAAAGTTTCTATCCTTTGGTACATAAATGCTTTTTGCGTGGCGGTCGATTTTCGTTTTTGCGTGGCGGGCATAAGGGCCCGTCACCAATGAAAGGCAACGGTAAATCGTTGGATTTCGCGTGGCGGGTAGACCGCCCGCCACGGTTAATAGGGGTTAACCGTGGCGGGCGTATTACAATGCCCGTCCACGGTCAAAAAATTAAAAAATAAAAAAAACCTGAACAGGCCCGCCCGAGCCCGTCCACGGGCCCGGCCGAGCCCATCGAGGTTGGGCGCCGCGCATGGCCGGATCCAGCCGCCCCTCACCGTTTTGCCGCCGGAGTGGGAGGAGGTGCGCGCGCATGGTCCGGGCCGCCCATCCATGCCGGTGAGCTCACGCCGTCGGTGCAAGATCCGCTGGCGATATCGCCCCGCCCTAGATCCATGGCTAGGAGGCATGGATCTACTCGATCAAGGTCGGATCCGCGGCGGATTGTGGCGGCAGTGGAGGGACGCGTCATCGTCGTCCCGCCCGCCGTCCCCGCGCTGCGTCCCCGCCAGCGTCGTCGTCCTCCCCGCCCGCCCGTCCCTGCAGCGTCGTCGTCCGCCGCTGGATCGCGCCGCGCGTCCCGCCGCCCAGCGCGCCCTTGGCGTCCGCCTCGATCCGCCGCCGCGGAGTGGATCCGTGGCACCCGCTGAATCGCCGCCAGCGTCGATCAGCGCCGCGCGGGCGTGATCCGCCGCCGGGGCGTCGATCCGCCGCCCGGCGTCGATCCGCCGTGCTCCCGCCGCCCGCCGGCCGTGCCGCGCCGCTTTGGGAGGCCGCCGCCGGGTGGGGGGAGGGGACGGGTGGACGAGGGGGGGGGGGAGTGGGGGAGGTAGAGGCAAAGGGAAGCGGGGGGAGTGGGAGAGGGGGGAGGCAGAGGGAGTCCGGGATAGGGTTCGGGAGAGGAAAGGGTGGGAGTGGGGAAACCCTAACACGCCCGCTCTAGTTTTATACTCGATTAGGGTTATTGGGCTTAGCCCATATCGATTGGGCGAGTTAGTTTTACGTGGCGGGCCTTTTATGTTGCCTGCCACGGTAAATTTTTTTGCGTGGGGCGGGCACCTTAACACGCCCGCCACGAAAAATACGTTTTTCCGTGGCGGGCGTGTTAAGGTGCCCGCCACGCAAAAAAAATTACCGCGGGCGGGCAAAAACACGCCGCACGCCCGCGTGACGGGCAAAAAAAGTGCCCGCCACGGAAAAGATTGTGTCAGTGCTCGCAAAAATCAAATCAGTACTAGTGTATTAGAAGTTGGAACACAAAAACAACTTACAACTACACTAGTGAAGCTGTGCTGTGCCAACAGGACCTTAATATATCTATCTATAATTATGTGTCATGCATAAAGGAAACTAATAAAACCTGTAACTACTAAACATCGAAGCAATCTCATATATAATTAAATTAAATGTTTTCCTGAGTTATGTTTTTGTATTTATATGGATCGAAGTGAATGAATAACTATATAATAACCAAATAACAAGGATTCTGAGACAGTATAACAGAGGGGCTAGGAAGTGGATTCACCTTGGCAGCCGTCAGTAAGGTAAGGGTTGCCGTCGAAGCCTTGGTTGCACTTACAGAGGTAGCCTCGTCCTCTGGTTGCGTTATAGCAGAAGCTGTTGCTGCTAACGCAGGCGTATCCAGGCTTTGTGGGTGCCGTCTTGCAGCTGTCGCTGCCCTTCCCGACGGACCAGTCAAGGACCACCGGCGCCAGTCCACCGCGGGAGCTGTTAAATGCCAACGACAACAACGCCGCCGAGGAGATGTTGTTGAAGCTGGAGGTCGTCGACGACGACAGCAAGTGCGACGAGTCCATGAGCGCAGCGAAGCTGCAGCGACTAAATAAGTCCACTCTGCCGTGGAACCCAGAGGTGTTCATGAAGCCCTCGTCGAACCACACCCGGTATTTCCGCCGCCACTTGGGGATGGCCGTCTGGCAGCATCCCATCCCGGAGCAAGGGTTTAGGGACATCTTGCCTCCAAAGCACATGGCCATGCACCCGGTCTGGTACATATCAAGAGAGTTGTTCTCTCTGGTGTCGCCGATGTAGGCCAGCGCCCGGCACCCTACCACCGTGAACTTGTTGGCCGTGCTTGAGAAACTGTATTTGCCCATGACCCAGCCCCAGTTGTTGGTCACCATCTTTCGAGTCGCAGCGTCGTAGCAGTAAGAAGAGATAGGCTGGAGCACCTTGGCTTCACCTTGCTCCAGAGAGATGTTGAGGATCTCCACTATAGCTTCTTTTGGTGCATTATGATTGAGCTGTGTAACCATGAACGGCTTAAGGACACCGTTCCGGCTGTAATTACACGAGATTTCGAATCCTGGCATCATGCAGCGAGGAGGTCCCATGCCGAACGGGAAAGGGATGTCTACACCGCCGCATGATGTTTCGCAGCCCTCACGACCAATATTACTCCCCCGGCGGCGGCGGTGGCGGTGGCGAGCCAAGGCATTGGCACCAGCACCATGACCGCCGCACTGAGACACACTAGTCCTGCTACTACTATTGATGAGTGGGATGCCATGACCGACACTAACTAACTAGTCTTCTTGAGCTGGTGATGGACTGGGAGCTCTGCTCTCTCTGTAAGCTACTTGTCTGAACATTTTATCCAGAGGCCATGATGATCCAATTAAAAAGTGGGACGAGGACCTGTCACCTACCGCCGGTGACTCAGAGGAACTGACGCTTCTGTAGATCGAATAATTGATCAACTTTGTTTGTGCGGCCCGCGGTTGTGAAACACATCTTGCACTTTGTGTGAAACACATCTTGCACTTTGTGTGAAACAGACCCTAGTGCGGAGCGGACTAATCCTTGCCCTTGTCGGGCACATCAATCAAACACGTGGGTCTTTTTTGTTTTGAGCTACGTACTACCTCCATTCCAAATTATAAGTTGTTTGACTTTTTTTTTTTGAGTTCAAGTTTGACCACTCATTTTATTCAAAACAAATTTATGCAAATATAGTCAAATTTAAATTATTTTTGAAGAATTTTTATTAATAAAGAAACACACGAAAAAGAAATAGAAAGTTGCACAAATTTTTTAAATAAGGCGAAAGTGATCAAATTTAAGGACAAAATAGTCAAACGACTTACTTAATTGGGATGGAGGAAGTACGTACATAGCGAAAACAATTTGCTTTGATTCCTCACTAAGCGCATTATAATGACATTCTTTTTAAGACGGATGGAATATGTCCTCATATAATGCAAAGAATGTATAGAGTATCGAACTATCACCACCTCAAATATAATATTCCTCATATAATAATGCTGGGCCACGTTGATTGCTACTTGTTGATTGCGAATTTGTAATTGTTGATTACGGCCTGTACAGTTGTTACGTATATTCAAATTTAGAAAACAGAAATCATATTCCACTGGATTATTACAATAATCCGTGAACACGTTATTATTGAAACAAATGCTCAGGTGATCAAATGCAATTTTAACGCATGCATGGAGCATTAAATTTACAATAATCCGTGGGTGGCATGTACCTCTTGTCGCCGTCGGTGAAGCTCACAAGTCGAGGCTTGCTGGACGAAGGAGACGCCGAATTTTTTGGGCGAGGTAGATCGTCGTGTTCCCTATGGTGGGCGCCGCTGGTGCATTGCAGCCCACGGTTTGTTGGCGTAGTCGTGCATCGGCGTAGATGTCATTTGAGGAACATGGGAGCCAAACTGGTTTGGCTCGAGTCGCCCCGGCTGTCATAGCCGAGTAGTCGATGGCGCGATGGTCGTTGCTTGGCGCCGTGGTGTCTGGTAAGCCCATGTTCTTGATGGAGGTGTCGGGGCCATAGGTGTAATCGATCAAGTCGTCGTTCCGTTGAAGTAGCGCGAAGTAGTCGTTGGTGTCGCCATTGATGGGCAGCTTGAGGCCGCGAAGAAGACACCGTGTGGAGGTGTCCCATTACTCCGTGTCGTGCGGGTTGGCATGTAGGCGAACCAGAGAAGGAGGAGTACCGCTCTTTGTCAGTATAGCGGTGTACCGATGTTCTGGCGGCGTGGTACTGATGGTGGCGCCTTTGCTGGATCACGGAGGTTGCCTCGATGGTGTTCTCCACCATTGTTGATGCCGGAAGGATGTCAGCGGTGTAGCAGATTGTTGTTGTCGTATGTCGGCGGTGAATGACCGTTTCGTCGGTGGCGCCCGGGGGGACGTCGGTGTTCTCATCTGTGGCGGCGTCCATTGGGTTGACGTCGTGGCTGCCGGTGTCGAGGTTGGCCGCGAGGGGGTCGTCGTGGTTCATGCCCTTGTAGTTGTTGTCGATGCTAGGCATGGCGAAGACGTAGTTGACGTCGGGGGCTCGTCATCGGCGTTGGCGTCCTTGAGGACGTCGTCGCCGCCGCTTATAGCGCCCATGGTAGCGTTGTTGTCATTGATGTTGTTGGCGATGTTGTCGACGGTACCATTGTTGAAGACGCCCGGTTGGCGAAGGTGATGTCGTTGTTGGTCGGCATGGTGATGACGAGGACGCGGGGGGTGACATCATTGGCGCCAATGGGAGGGTCATCATCTGCGCCGGGCGTTCTTGAGGACGTCGTTGACGAGCATGACGCCTATGGTAGCGTCGTGCGTCGTCGATGGTGGCGCCCTTGGGGGGGGCGCCGTTGCCGTTGGAGTCCTTGGTGGCGGTGTCGCCGGGGATGTCGATCCCGCCGACGCCGATGTCAACGCTTAGCGACGTCGATGTTGACGCGGTGACGCCGTCTTGTCATCCATGTTGGCACTCCGGATGTTCCCAATGTCAAGGAGGGTGTTGGTAGTGACCGGAAACTTATTCGTGCCATTGTAGTAGCCGCGAGACATTGGCCTAGTTGGGTAGGCTTTTCGTCGAGCGGCGGGGTGGACGCCTCGTGGTAGCCTCGATCCGATCGATCCGGGTCGCAGCACTGGGGCATCCGTGGGGTAGGCGTGCTCGTTGCTTGCAGCGTCGATGATCTTGGAGGGGGTGACGTAGGCGGCGCCTGTGAGAGCGACGTCGCCGTCGGCGGCGCCCATGGCAGGGACGTCGTCGGTGGTTGGGGAGGTGACGTCGTAGGCGCGTATGTCGGATAGCAAGGCCGCGTGCTGCGGTGTTGCTGCTGTTGTGGTCACCAGGTCATCGTGGATGTCGATGGAAGCGTTGTTGATGTCGTAAAGCGGGCATGGCAGCGGCGGCGATGTTGGTGGCGCCCGTGGCCGTGTCGTCGTTGTACGTCATCGGGGCAGGCTGATCATTGAGCTTCTCCAAGAGGGCGGTGAAGGTGGCCCGGATTTCCTTCATGGAATCAGCAAGCTCGCGAATTCCCATTTGGAGCTCGGCGTACTTGTGGTTGTCCATCGGATCTTGGCGTTGTTGGTGGTCGGAAGCCGCCGATGGTGGGAATCGCCCTGGTTCGGATACCACCTGTCGATTCCCGCTAGATTGGGCGGAATTGACACCGATTGCCGATCGTTGGAGGGGAAGGAGGAGGTGGTGGCGGTGGCGTGGGGGCGGCTGCCGCCGCCGGTGGTGGTGGCGTCGATGGCAGGGTGGAGGCGCGCGTGTGGGGGGGCGCTGGGGGGCGGAGGTGGCGGCGACGCGGCGGCGGCGGCGTGGTGCATGAGAGAGAGAGCTGGAGAGATAAGGTGTTTAGGGAGCTACCCTTTTAATTTTTTCTGCTTAAGATCCAAACGATTACATGCCCCTTGTATTTATAGTCCGAGGGAGACTTGCTTGCTAAGAAATATCTAGGAGGTTTCCTTATAGATTGGAATACCTCTCTTACAAGCAACCTATTTATTCCCTATTTTATTCCTATATTTATTTTCTAAATATTTATTATTTAATAACGGCTGATGACGCTGATGGAGACGGAAAGCGGCGGCGGCCGGCCAGGCTGGCCGCGGCGCACGCGCATTCCCTAGGGGGCCTTGTGTGCCATGCATGGCCCATGGACCCCACCTCGAATTGGGTCATGACACAAGGCATGTTTAAATCCTTCATTGCAAAGTATGTAGTAGGAGCTGGAAAGAGTATGTACCTATGGATCAATGACACGCCACAGGTCTATATATATACCAATAATAACATAGATAGAGATCTGGCCGCCCGCCAAGTTGCGAGCTACATCTACATCCATGCATGTGTTGAAAAAGTATGCAACTCATCGAGGAGACCTTAATAATCTAGCTTGCAATCTCTTCTCGATATTGGTCGCTCATCCAGGTTAACGAAACCTGTATGCCAAGCAAAAATAGATCGATTAGTAGACAATCAAAACCACCAATCACAGTCACAGGACCTGTCAATCAGAAAGACACGATTGAGAGGGAAGATATGACATACGTACAGGATAGAAAGGTCGATATAGGCTGCAGCGGTAAGGCTGGGATGTTTGACAATTTTAAGTAGTATACATGGAAATTGATTCCTCCTGGCCTCTCGGATGTCACCATGCAATGAATTCAGTATGCACATATATGCAAGATCTTTCTTGGGCACCATGCAATTGCAGCCTATCAAATTAAATCCATCAGATTAAGAGGTCACAACATGTGAATACCAATTGGCCACTTCTCCCACATAAGAGGGCACATGGACGTTGGTCCTTTGTGCCCGGCCTTGGATCCTGCTTCACTCTCAACACCTGCAAGGCAAACTCTAGCAGTACTAATGCATTCACAAGATTTGCCACGTACCGTCTTGTCAGCATCCGCATTGGGGCCTGGGCGGCGACTAAGGTTGTGTGCATTTGACAAGGGAAGGCAGCGCGGGCCTAGGGTTGGCCATGGTGGTTAGCGATTATGGCCTGCCCATATTGTCGCTGGTTGGAATTGTAACGCCGGTCGCCGTCGAGAGGACTTGAGAAGAAGACATGCCTATGCGCTAGATGAATTAGATTGGATTGGTCCAGAACAGCTATAAAACTGTAACATCCTAAGATGTTAATAGGTAATTAAAATTTTAATCATGTCATCATCATGGCATAATCATTGAGCACCATGGCATAAATGCATTTTTTATTTTGATTGTAATATTCATATGTTCCATATGTTGATTGAATTATTGCCTGTGCTTTTTATATGGTGTTTTCGGTTAGGATGTTTGAATGGTGATTTATTCACTATTTAAATATCAAGTTTGTTAATAAATTATTTTTATAAATTCGAAATTCCTATTTTCAAATCTATCGAGAATTGAGCGATGAGCCCAAAAGCAGAAGTGTAGATCTTGTTGAATTGAGAAATTTTTATGCTTGGAGATTTTCAATTTCTATTCAAATTTTGGGAGATTTTTGAAGAAGAAGAGAGGAAGATGAACTAGTAGTCTAGTACACTGGAGAAACAGCCGTAGCTCCACCTGCACCTACGTGGTTGCTTGCTTGCCTGCTCACCGTCGACGTTCCTGACCATCTCATCACTTCCAGGCAATTCTTTGCCACCTCCTGCTTCATCGTGGCAGCACCAGGTCGAAACTGGACATCCTGAAGCTTATCCACCGAGCTGTAAGTTTGCCTGCCTGCTCGTCGCCGTCGTCCATCTGCTTCCAGGAATATCGATGCCACCTCCTCCTTACGTGTTGCACCTTAAATGAATGATGAAGTGGACAAATTTAATTTCTCTTCCTCTCCCTCATCCTCTCGTTCTCTCCCATCTCTTTGATTTCTGTTTGGACAGCAACGAACAGAGCAAAGCAGCAGCAGCACTGGCGTTCCTTCTTTTCTCTTCCTCCATGCCGGTGCCCTCCTCCTTTCTCCTCACAGCTGCAGCCATCTTGCCTCCCTCTCCCTTGCCAAGCACGTGCAGCAGCAACCTTGCATCAGCAGCAGCAGCAGCTGCCATGGCTGGCCGAGCTGCCGACCGGCTGCTGGACACAGCAATCCCAGGCGCCCTTCCTTCTGTTCGAGCACGGCCGGCAAGCACAGCAGCAGCGGCCATGGAGGTGCAGCGCTGCCGTGAGCCATTCCTCGGTCATCACCCCAGACCGGTGATCCTAGTGCCATTCCGTTTTGTGTTTCCGCATCTCTTTGACGTCGTGACCATGATCGACCTGCCTATTTTCGCAGCTGAAGCCCCGGCACGCCGAACGCCGTCGTTGCCACCGCAGGGCGCCGCCGTAGCCACCGTCGCCGTCGCCGCACAAGCTCAACTCCGTCCTTGACGCAACCAACGCGCGCATCAGAGTTGTGGTGAGCTGCTGGTCACAATAGTGCCGTCGGTTTTCTGTTTCCCGCGCCGAAGCCGCCGAACGTCGCCGCCCGGCGACTATCGCCATGCCAGCGCCGCCGCCGCGTGATATGTCGTGCTCGCGTAGGCCTGGTTAGGTTCTTTTAGTTGAGGGCTCGGGTCCGCCCAATCGTGCTGGAGTTGCCGGTGCCCTCGCCGTCGCCGGAAACGCCCGACGAGCTCTCCCCCTCGCCCGGCGCCGCCATGTCCGCCATGGTCGCCGGGCGAGGCTGTTGTCGCATTTCTGATTGAAGGGGAAAAGTGTTCCCGGGTGTGCGCGGTGTCTAGGGGAGTACGTGGGTACAAGCCGCGCCGCGGAGGTCTCGGCGCCCGGCGAGGAACGCCGGTCAACACCGGGCGGGCGTCGGGTCAGCACGGGCTGACTACCGGGCCCCGCTTTGTCAGCTCGGGGAGAAGTTGGGCCGGCCTGTTGGAGCTTGGGCGAAGTCGGGCCAAATCCAGCCCAGTAGTCGGTTTCCTTTAGAAATTTGTTTTTTTTTATTCGATGTGAATAGTGTTGTATCTTTTAAAATTCATAGGAATTTGAAAATAGCTTCAAAATTTCTGAAACCTTTTGTAGAGCCTTCCTACGAGTATGTGTATCCATGAAAATTGTAAAACTTGAGTTTTGAGTAGTTCTTGCATGATTTAAAAATACATTCTTTAATTGAAAAATGCATCTTCCTTGATTTTTAGAAAATAAATTATATTT